>CM068994.1:19078329-20278329 GCA_035357415.1 Ophraella communa | reverse complement strand
TTAATTATTTATTATAAATACAATAAAACCTGCGTAGGCGGTTACTTGAGGTTCAAAGTTTTTGAGGAAACAGTTCTATAAAATAAAAGATTAGAAATAACATATACAATTTTTCATAACTTTGCTAACTCACTTACAAATTTTGTCAGTCTTTTTACTATCAACAGAATACAACCAGTGTAGGTAGTTACTCGAGGTCCAAAGTTTTTGAGGAAACAGTTCTATAAAATAAAAGATTAGAAATAACATATACAATTTTTCATAACTTTGCTAACTCACTTACAAATTTTGTCAGTCTTTTTACTATCAACAGAATACAACCAGTGTAGCAGGTAGTTACTTGAGGTCCAAAGTTTTTGAGGAAACAGTTCTATAAAATAAAAGATTAGAAATAAAATATAAAAATTTTCATAACTTTGCTAACTCACTTACAAATTTTGTCAGTCTTTTTACTATCAACAGAATACAACCAGTGTAGGTAGTTACTCGAGGTCCAAAGTTTTTGAGGAAACAGTTCTATAAAATAAAAGATTAGAAATAAAATATAAAATTTTTCATAACTTTGCTAACTCACTTACAAATTTTGTCAGTCTTTTTACTATCAACAGAATACAACCAGTGTAGCGGGTAGTTACTTGAGGTCCAAAGTTTTTGAGGAAACAGTTCTATAAAATAAAAGATTAGAAATAAAATATAAAATTTTTCATAACTTTGCTAACTCACTTACAAATTTTGTCAGTCTTTTTGCTATCAACAGAATACAACCAGTGTAGCAGGTAGTTACTTGAGGTCCAAAGTTTTTGAGGAAACAGTTCTATAAAATAAAAGATTAGAAATAAAATATAAAAATTTTCATAACTTTGCTAACTCACTTACAAATTTTGTCAGTCTTTTTACTATCAACAGAATACAACCAGTGTAGGTAGTTACTCGAGGTCCAAAGTTTTTGAGGAAACAGTTCTATAAAATAAAAGATTAGAAATAAAATATAAAATTTTTCATAACTTTGCTAACTCACTTACAAATTTTGTCAGTCTTTTTACTATCAACAGAATACAACCAGTGTAGCAGGTAGTTACTTGAGGTCCAAAGTTTTTGAGGAAACAGTTCTATAAAATAAAAAGATTAGAAATAAAATATAAAATTTTTCATAACTTTGCTAACTCACTTACAAATTTTGTCAGTCTTTTTTACTATCAACAGAATACAACCAGTGTAGCAGGTAGTTACTTGAGGTCCAAAGTTTTTGAGGAAACAGTTCTATAAAATAAGAGATTAGAAATAAAATATAAAATTTTTCATAACTTTGCTAACTCACTTACAAATTTTGTCAGTCTTTTTACTATCAACAGAATACAACCAGTGTAGCAGGTAGTTACTTGAGGTCCAAAGTTTTTGAGGAAACAGTTCTATAAAATAAAAGATTAGAAATAAAATATAAAATTTTTCATAACTTTGCTAACTCACTTACAAATTTTGTCAGTCTTTTTACTATCAACAGAATACAACCAGTGTAGCAGGTAGTTACTTGAGGTCCAAAGTTTTTGAGGAAACAGTTCTATAAAATAAAAGATTAGAAATAAAATATAAAATTTTTCATAACTTTGCTAACTCACTTACAAATTTTGTCAGTCTTTTTACTATCAACAGAATACAACCAGTGTAGCAGGTAGTTACTTGAGGTCCAAAGTTTTTGAGGAAACAGTTCTATAAAATAAAAGATTAGAAATAAAATATAAAATTTTTCATAACTTTGCTAACTCACTTACAAATTTTGTCAGTCTTTTTTACTATCAACAGAATACAACCAGTGTAGCAGGTAGTTACTTGAGGTCCAAAGTTTTTGAGGAAACAGTTCTATAAAATAAAAGATTAGAAATAAAATATAAAATTTTTCATAACTTTGCTAACTCACTTACAAATTTTGTCAGTCTTTTTACTATCAACAGAATACAACCAGTGTAGCAGGTAGTTACTTGAGGTCCAAAGTTTTTGAGGAAAGCTGATACATCCTAAATGTGAGGAGTATTTGTAACATTTGTCTTTCTCTCCTGATATTCTGAAATTGCTTGTTGAACATATGGAGGATCTATACATTTAAGCCCTTTTCCTATTTGATTTCGAATTATTTCAGGAGCTATACATTCAGTGTAAAATTTTTTTAGTTTGGGAAGCATTTCTTCATTCCACAATTTTTGATCCCTTTCAATTTCCTCTATATATAAATCAATATTATCACTGACATACACTACAAAATAACATTTGCTCCTATTAGTTATGTTCAATTGTCCTTGGATCTAAAAAGAAAATCAATTAGAATGTGTTCCAATAATTAGCTTATTTCAATGTTAGTACCTGATAATAATAATTATGTTTCCTTTTTAGTTGTATTTTATTATTGCGTTTTTCCAAACAAATTTTGGTGTTCATTAAATCAATTATTTCGCTAATATTATTAGTATTCAGTTTTGAAGCAGCATGGAGACATTTTTATTTCAAGTAAAGCATCATGTCCTACAAGTCCTACAACATTTTAATGAATTTAGGGATTGGTACTACTTTAAATAATAAATAGCATTTAAAAAAATACACCGTTAAAAATATTTACCATCAGGAGAAGCTCCCAGGTAACCGTGGTTCAGGTCAACCCACAAACCAGATTCTACCACTGCTACATTTTGAAGTTGTTCAAATATGCCTTTTGCAACTCTCTCTTTTAAAATACCATATTCCATTGCCTCTGTCATGCAATAAGTCTTTTTTAAAACAGTTTTTACAAGCGAATGACAAGGTGTATTTTTTCTTCTCTTAATAACCTGTCCGAAGAGAGAAGCAGTTAATCGTAATTTTCTATGATTTTCATATTCATTATTGCCAAACTGTCCTACGGTTTGTGCTTGTATAAGATCTCTTTGGCTGACTGTTACCTAAAGAAATATTAAAAAAAGTAAATAACAGCAATATTTTGACTTACTTGTAATCTTTTTAAGATTTCGGCTACTTCATCCTTCATTTCTTCTGGATTTTCAGGTTGTTCAGGTTGTTCAGCTTTTGGCCCATAATCTACATTTTCAGAAATCTTTCTTCTTTTAGTTGTGGGTTGTTTATCTAAAACTTTATTTGTTGTACCATGTTGTCTTTTACGACACTTTTTCTTTTCATGATTACTTTCTTGTAGGGAGAGGAACTTTTTAAAATGTTTTCCAGGAGAGCATTCAGTAACAGTTTTGTATGGACTTGTATGCCATTGAGCATGTTCATTATACCTCAGACCTGATAATTGGACTCTTCGTTGGTATGATCCCCTTTGTATAAGATTCAACCTCTTTCCTTCATTAAATCTGGCTACAACATTCATTAATCGTTCAGCTGTATTATTGTTTTGGTTTTCTATCAGCAGGTGTGATTTTCGTACAAGAAGATCAAGTGCCCCTAAAATAAATATATTTATATATATAACAGCATATAAAAGACAAACAGTTATATACCATGTAGGTGATTATACATTGACGTTAACTGTAGTTGTGGAATAATATTGCTTCCAGTTTGCCCCACCGAATTACATGTACCAGGACGACAGGAAGAATGGTTTCCAAATACGTGATGCAGCCCGTTTCTTAAATCCGTTTTTAGAAGATCTATGTTTTGTAATTCCTGTTTAGCATGTTCATAAATTGAAGTTTTCGCTCGTTTTACAAGGTCAAACATTTTTTCTTGTGTCAAAAGTTTCCTTCCTTCTAAATTAATCCTTTTGTCCTTTTTGATTTCCCTTAAGCGCTTTCCATAATTTTTCAAGGCATGGTTAGTACATTCATATTTAACAACTTCTGTTCCATAAGTGACTTTTTCTAATATATTTTTGTATACACTGGAGTCACCATCAGCGATAAATTGGCGGTACCTTACACCATGCATGCTTTCACTACAGTTAAATCCTTCCACAACCATATTAGATTCCATTGCAGGAGCCGATTGATTCCAATTTTTGAAGCACACGTGCTGCTTAACTACTAAATTGCGGTTAGAAGCTCTAGCACATATAGCACAAAACTTGTTTCTAACTGCTATGAAGAGTACCTGGCCCGTATATTTTCCAATTATAGCTACCATACCTGATAGGGCATTATAGTTTGTGCCATAGGATCGTTTACTCCAGGAACCATCAACATATACTGTTATCCATGGTGTGCCATCTGAAGAAAATTGTCCTTTTTCTACAGCCCTCTCTTTTTCTGCAAGACCAGCTCTTTCCATGGATCTTACTAGAGAAGCTTCCCATTCCTGAAATGTTTGAGTATAATTAAGTATATTTTACATAACTCAATTTGTTATTTTATTAAATATTATCGGATATGTATATTATGTGTCATAAATAATTGTATTACCTTTCCTATTTCATTTTCAATATTGTAAAATAAGTTGGAGCTCATAGTAGGTATATCCATACATGACAATATTTCACTCATATGTGAATATGTGGATCCAGAAGCCAAAGTTCCCCAAACTGCTCCAACATTTATCAATGATTTTTTCTTTTCGGATCCTCAGTTTGGTATTCGTATTCCCTTGGACACATTGAACATTTAAATATAATTATACTTGTCAATCCATTGGCTTTCCTACGTTCTTCTTTGACAGTTAGCATGCCCAGTGTACATATTTTGGAGTGGTTATATTGTAGGCGAGTAGCCCAATTCAATACATAACCCAGTTCCACTATCCTATTTCCTGTTATAGGATTTTCTGGTATAGGTCCTCTTTCAAATTCTAATTGATGACTCATAATCCTAAAAAATTATGCCATAAGGATTTATATCTATAAATTCCGAACATTTGTTAAATTAATCGCAGTTAATAATATTTAAAATAATTAATAGGTTTACTCAATTTAATTTGTTATTGCTTATTAGGTATCTAAATATATGTAGGCAAAGTTATATAAGCTAGTTCCGAATATTTTCAAATATACTACACTAAAAGAGGGTTCATCAAGAGTAATCAAATGATATTAGATAGATATTAGTCAGCTGACTAATATCTAAAAGATAGGCAGGGCATGTGTGTAACTTGACTATTACTAAACCGGCCCTGAACCAAGTAGGATATCGAAAAGGTATACCAGCACTCGGGCAGCTGGGGCGTATGCTCCCTTTCCTCGGCCTTCCGTCGAAAATCTTCAATCTGGAAGCTTTGTGCCGTAGACTAGAGTAGCACCTTTTTAGCAAAAAGGTTCCTCGCGTTTTATCCACGTTTTGTTTTTTAAAAGTAAACAAACAATCCAAACAGACCAAGGCTTGTTAAATTCAGGTTGATATAATTATTTTAAAATAGTACGTTACACTATACGGGTCAAAAGTTTAAATCCAGCTGAATGTCTTCCATAATAGCAGGAAATATCTCATCACTGCTATTATGGAAGACATAATTTCGACCGCCTATGAGATTTCAACTTTTGGCCCAGGAGTAAATGTTAAAAACTTTCATCCCTGCTATTAGACACGAAAGCACTTGACGAAAAAAGCATAAGCATATTTATATGAACGCAAATACATGAAAATTTGCGTAATTATTTCTTCGTCTAAAAAGATTCCCCTCCTAAAACAGGATCTTCCCTTAAAATAGTTACCTACTTTTGTTGATGAAAGAAACAAGAAAATATAAGATTTTTTGTAGCTGAAATAACTTACGCATCATATTCATCTGATGAAATAGTTCCAAACTCTCTTCCTGGTTTTATTATAGTCTCTTCCTCTGACTCGATGTCTTGTATTTTTTGTTCTTCATTAACTTCTACTCGTAGTTCCTCTCCTGTGATATCCTGTCCTTCAATGTCATCTTCATCAGCATCACGCGGAAGAATGTCGAAATCCTCTTCATCAGCATCCTGTGGAAGAAGGTCGTCTAAATCCTCTGCTTCAGCATCATTATTTTGGAAGTTGTCTATTTGATTTCTCCCTTCTTCGACACTCTTTCCATTTTCCAATCTAGTTAATAAAAAAGTTTTTGCATTTTATTCAAATTATATCCAAATACTAATTTATTATTATAGACGCTTGAGAAAAAAACTTGTTCCAAAAGATTTTTATAAATAAATGTACCCTAAAACCAAAGCAGGAAAAGGAGTGGAAGCGGAATCGGGAGTGACAACGCCACGGTACATAACTCAATGGCGGCATACGTATTCAGCTCAGATTTTTCCATCTGAGGTATTCAGACACACACCACCGCGTGTGACCGAAATTGTTTAGATATATCCAATAGTTTATGATTTGCGTCATGTAGAATAAAAAAATAATAGTTTTGAAATAAGTACTTAGTTCGTTTTCTAATATAAAAATATCTATATTTGAAAAAAAGTGCCTCTTCCTCATCTTATAAAAAATTATTCATCTAAAATATGTAAAAAAGAAAATACCATATTACATTTCTTTCTTTTTTTTTCAAACTCAAAAATTTGCTACCATTTCAATTAACGCCATCTAGCGGCGAAGACGAAAGTCAAAACCAAGTTTTGAAGTGTAAATTATGCTCTTTCATATGAGCCCAAATTTGTTGAGATCCGTCCAGAAATCTTGTTTGAATTGAACTTCCCCCACCGCTTTATTTTGATAGATACAACAAAACATTTTAGTCAAAAAGTTTAGTATATGTAAATATGTAAATGATACCATCGGTATACTTTCATCAGGGAAAATTCTATAAAAATCTTTTTCTACTTAGTGTTGGTTGTTACGCCCTCTAGCGGACATTTGACAACCTCGAAAATAATTTCCAGCAATTTTTCTTGGCGATTTTTATAATGATTTTTTTTTCTAAATCTATACGACCAATATCTTATGAGATATGGCCGCTAGCTACCCTATCACCCTGTACATGAAAGTGCATCGTACATACCCCTCCGCATCAGCTCCCGCTGCCGCCACCGTTCTAGCGTTGGTTTGAGTCGACTTTTTAATTTGAATTGTTTTTACCTTTAGTTTATGTATATAAAATAAATAAATAATAAAAAACGTTGTACTTACAGATTTTTTCTTTTTGCCAATGACTTCTTGTTTCTTTTTTGGTCCTTGATTTTTGTCTCGGCATAATACCTAGAGGTATATCTAGTGTACAACGTAACAAACTAAAAACAAAATATGGTGTCTCTTTTCACCAGAGCGAAATTCACAATAAGAAATAGTCTCTTTTCACCACTGAAAAAATTACACAATCACGGATAATTATAATACTGAAAAATAAATAATGGTGTCTTTTTCACCTGAGGGTATTCACTAATACAAAAAATATAACACAAAAATGAAAAGAAACTCGAAGGTCTTATCATTTACACTTCGAATTTTAAAATAATGGTGGTCAAGTGGCAGTATAATAGTAGTATGAGCGCGAAAACATAAAAATTTTCATTTGTTTATTATAATCTATCGTCTCAGTCCGTTACTGACAACATTTTAGTAGTTTTACCACAGAAAATAACTGGTAAACTGAAAATAATCGGTTTGTGAACAGTTTTCTGTTATGTTGGAATCAACTTATAGAGGGCGAGAGACGCATGCATTTTCTGAATCAACAAGGTTGTCAGGTTTATTTTCCGAAATAGTTGGACCAGATTGTCAAAACCTTAGAATTGACTAAAAAATTATGTTATTGGTAATAGAAAAATAAACGATAAAAAACTAATTTTGATTACTATTTACTAATGTTATAGTAAGTGATCAATAAATAATGTAAGTTTTTATTTCTTTGGTAACTTTGGCAACATTGTTTATCACAATTTAAATTTTTGTGTGATTGCAAATTATGCAATTATTATTACCCCGATCTGAACGAATTTAAATGAATATTGATTCACATAATATGCATTTCGAGTTTTAAAACCAGTAGCATACATTTTGAAAACCATCGATTTACTTATTTCTTCAACAATTTAATTATTTAAACTAGATGAAATAATATATATGGTTGCTAGAAAAAGTATATTGCTAAAAACAGTATTTTCAGGACATTTTTGAAATACTTTAGAAAAGTAGTAACCTATTGAATCTTGTAGAAATATTTTGTTTACCATATTCCACCTAATAAAATATTCAAAAATTAATCAAATAGTTATTTTGATTTAAAAAATGATACTAATATTCTTCCTGGTCTATCCAAGTATTTAAAGTAGACAAAGGATGGCTCAAAGGAAGAGTAGCATTAACACTTCTCTGAGATGCCTCATATGAAACCAAAGAAATATGCTATCCAGGAAATACTGATTATTTAGTATCATGAGACAAATTCACAGGGGAATAAGAACACAGTAGAGTTAATTGCAAAATTATCGCGACAGCTACGGTTTTCCCACCTATCTTTACCGTCGACTCGAACGCTAGCGATTACCCAGTTCGAGAAATAGATTCCAGTGGCCCAGCTGCCGCTGGGACTAAGAAACACCGCACACGGAATCCGCTTAGCAATTGTTCTACTGGAATTCTCCGACTGCGCTGCGGCGCGAGCCGATCGGAGATCGTCGGCGAATACCCCCACATTGCCGAATTTTACTTGAGCTGTCGCTATAATTTTGGAATCAACTCTAGCAGTAGTACACAAAATACCACTGATTTCAATTTTCCAAATAAAATACTTCAACATGGGCTAATACCATTGGTAGGTACTCAAAAAGAAGAAAATTCATATATCTAATATGCAAAATACCTATATCAATACATGTTTTAAAACTAAATTTGATATTTAGATCTGAATCATATATAATAAAATAAATAATCAATACATATTAATTGTAAAAAAATTAAACCAGTAAATAAACAAATTATTAAAACTTACCTCTTATCACTTATGATTACTAGACAGAAAGTGCTTTCAAATGTAAATAAAATATGAATCATTATAAAATAAATAAGATTTTTCAAAGTTTTTCATTTATGTGTAAGATACCAGTTCAAAAATTGAAGTTATAAACCTATTGGATAGATTTTAATTTCAATTGATTCCACAAAGTATGGGGTTGACATTTTTGGAATATAATTAATAGTCATAATTTAATGATACAATTAGTTTTATTAAGATATACCCATAACATTAACAATTGTTGTTTAGTACCTACTTACAAGAGTTTTTATAGCTAATTGTTGCTAGTCACAGGTCTATATAAATATTATTTTTATAGGTACTAGATAAGTGTGTTAACATCATAGGTTATTCCAAACAAGGCAATATTTTTCCTTCACTAAAATAAACTAAAAAGTTTGTTGTGTTTTATTTTGTACTCCATTTTTCATTAAATCATGGATCTGGGTGGTAATTTACATAGGTATGTGCAATATACTCTCTAAAAAATAAATGAGATTTATTTATTTAGGCAGTAAATAATTAGCAAGGTACTTACTTGAAGTCATATTAAAGACAGACCAGAAATATATTCTATTTACATCTACTTCAACACCTTCAAATAATACATCCATCAGAAAGTAAATAAAATCTCTCTTAGACATGCTTTCCTAATCAGAAAACTCTAATACAACTAACCTCGTTTAATTTTGCATTGTTGGCAAGATACCCTTCGTTATTTTTATATATTATGTATGAAGCAATACATTTCAATCTCAATATCAATTTAAAAAAAAGATATAGGTATTTAAATATTTTCCACTTTACTCCAATTTTTCTTTAGACCATGTTGATGTGTGTATATTCAGAAACCGTAATATGTTTTTATTATAATTAATATACCTATTTATTCTAATAAATACCTTAATTTCATTAAATAATTATTTGATAGGTATGCCGAAATCTTATTTTATTTTGTTTTTTTTATATATCGATATTTTAAATCCTAAAAACATTAATTTGTTACGCCTATGACAACAATATCACAACAAACTTTCAAAATATATATCCAAATAGGATATTTATTAATAAAAAATAGGTATACAGTAATTTTTCATCTGTTTATGATCTCAAGGTCAAATGTTTGTGTATGTCGTGAAAATATTCAAAGATTTACGAAGCAAAATTCATATTTCCATCTCTCTCTTAAATAAAGAAAGTCAACAAGCTCTAAAAATATTCAAATGTATAATAAAAATACTAATTTGAAACCACTATCGCCATCTACTCTACATTCATGTAATTTAAAAATAACCAGATTTTTCACTAAATTCAGGCAGTCTTACCAAATTAGAAACGCCCCTCTTAAGATGGGAAAGCTGCACAGTTCTTAATCTAACCTAATCTTCTACTGTCTAATAAGTCTACTGCTTGATGTCAGTAAAGTCATTAAATCTATTAAATTATTAAGTTATGATTTCAACCTTATCCTCTATCAACCAATAATTTTTACCAGTTCTATTAACTCTCAACAACTAAATGGAATGCGTTAATAATTAAATATCTTGGAGTAATAAGCAGAAAATCAGCCTGGATTTATCCAAAACTTTTAAGAGAGTCCTTCTATGAACTGCAACAAATCCGTAGTGCATTTACCGTTTGGATTCAAAATTTCTTAACTGTTACATCATTTAAAGTAGTAAAAGTTGGCGAATACTTTCCTTTATCATAATCAGTAAAAAGTATCCTACAAGGTTCGGTGCTTGGTTAGGTTGTAAAACATATACCTTTATTTAATTTTTTGTTTCTTTTTATTACAGAAATTTTGTTTATGTCATTATTAATATGTAATGGTAGCAATGAGCAAATAAAGACCTCATATACAACTTACATACCTTACCAAATGACATTAGACTCTCAGTATGGAATAGGACCAATACATTGGAATTTCTCGATTTAATAAAGCAAACAATATCTTCAATCAACAGGATGCCACTACTTACATTGTAGGGATGTGGACTTTGTTTGGGAAAGTGTTTAAAACCATTCATAAGTACCAAATATAGCCCAAACTATTTATCATTATGTTTTTACTACAACCTTTAAAATAAGTTATTTCAAATTTCATTTCAAATTTCGCGCCAAAACGTGGATACCTGTCAAACGCCCGCTGTGACGTCACTTGTTCCTAAACATTCGAAGTTTTATGTAAAAGAAAGTTATTTCGTAGTTTTGTGTTAAGATGGATTCTACATTTTATACATGCTGTACGGTGTGGAAGTACTACCATTAAAACACCTGAAAAACTATTTATTCACTATCCACGTACAAAAACGATGCGGAAAATGTAGCTTCAACTAGCCCGTCTGGATCCGGCGCTTATATCTACACAAAGTATGTAGGTTTGATAATATTTATTAGATTGCCTTGTATTCAAAGAATATTAAAAGAAATAAAATAATTTGTTAAAAACATGGAACATAACCTTAAAATCATATTATTTTATTTTATTATATCAATTTAACTTTATACCTACGATTACTATTATAATGTATCTTGAGGATATTACTTACATGGAGGTATTCACATCTCTAAATTCAGCAAAGCCGAACTTACTATTTGTTACGAAGAAATTAGCCACCGTAAAAAAATCAATTCTTCGTAAATTTGAACTATCTGCCTTAATATATTCACTTTCCAGTATGGGAAGGCCTTTAAAGTTTATTCATAAAGGTAATTGAGCAAATTTCGAAGAAATATCACGGGATCACAGTAATAATATTATGGATCATTCCTTCGGTAATCATTCAAATATCAAAAAACACCATAGTACCGACAGCGAAAATTCTTGTTTGGCAACAAGTGACGTCACGCATTTTGATTGGTTTTCATTGTCACGTGACTTGAGAATGAAATATTTTCTTTAAATATTCTTGCCCAAAAAAAAATTTCCAGGAATAATTTGAGCTTGCGTGGTATTTGGTAAGAAAATTTCACCCCATAATTTGGAAAATAATTATTAATCCAATATGTCTGTCACAAAGCCTCATATTTTCTGGTTTAAATCTCTGTACCATAAAAAAGTTTAGCATATTTTAATTTGTCTGGGGTCTGTATGTTGAGGTTTCAGCGTTCTATGTCGTTTAAGCTGTCAAAAAATTTCCACTTAAATATCATGGCGTCACGAAAAACTTTTTTTTTTAAATTGCCATGGTAACGAGTCGAAATTTAGACATTTTATTGGTTAAAAACTAGAGGCGTGAAATTTTCTATTAAATACAAAATTCTATTGCATTTAAAAATACATTCTCTGATGTGATTATATATTGAGTTTTTTTGTTGCATACTGATTCCAACGGGTTTTTAGTTTTATAACATTTCATTTAAAGGGATCACCAAAAATTTGGTTTTATATTTTGGCATAAATAAAAAAGCTCTAAAAATAAAACAATTTGGTGTTATAAATTCCATTTCAGTAAAATGTATACACGATTTTTATTACAACAAAGTCATATTGTGAAGATACAAAACAAACAAAAACGGCTGAATATTCCTGTATATATATATATATCAGTGTCCTTAGGGAGAATAAGACTGGGAAATTGGTATATCGATATTCATGTCAAATTATAGTTCACTTGGTCTCACACCGTGCGGCGAGTATAACTACATCGGTATGCATATATTATATATTATATTGGGAAAAGGTATATTGTATACTTATTCCACAGCGAATAACGTAATTCCAGTATATATTCAGTTTATAATAATCTATAAAATTTGGTTTATTCATCATAACTTTTGAAATTATCTATATATTTATATATAATAATATAATTAGAATGTTTGTTAATAGTATTTTATTCAACTACCAGTAATCTGTAACTTGATACGGTTACAATAATTCTGCATGTTAATTGTAGGTATAAACTGTATAATATAGTTAATTATACATAAGCTTTGGTAATTATGTTTATACTAACATAGAAATAATAGCCATGGTAATAGGATCTACTTAAACGAAACTTTGTTTTTATTTTTCTCTAACAAAGCATGACAACATGCTTTTAAATTCAAGTATTATATTGATTCAATAAAAACTTAATTTTTTTATAAAAATATTCTTTTTTTGTTGTACGTAAAACTGCTGTAAGTTAATCGTCGGATTAATTGTTGCAATTATTGCGGTGACGCTATAAATTCATATAAAAGTCTCCTGCTACCTCTTTTCAGATAATTAATTAGATATTAAAATTTCTTGACTTTCCTAAAAATTGAAATATGGTTTAGTTCTTAGGAGCTACCATTCGTCTCACGGACTGGTACTTTAAAAAACGAAAATATAAGACCTTGATGAACGCTCTGTCCATTTTTTGGAGGACAATTTTTACTTGATAAAAAATTATTTTTTCGAATATATTATTTGCTCGGAAATTTTGTAACATTTTGATTTAAAAAAATTGAGGTTATTAGAGACAGAAAAAAGTATAGTTTCATTAAAATTGGTGTTTCAAAAATTAACATAAAAAAAAATCATCTTATTACCGAAATTCGCTAGAGTAGGTACCTACACCACAAATTTATTTTCTGTTTGTCTTTATAATTAGCAAACACCATATCAGTGTTCTTTTTTAATATCAATTTTAAAAAAATCCTTGAAAAAACTGGTATAGCAATTAGTTAGTTTATTTAAAACGCCTCAGCAAATTGGCTTGTAATAATTATAATTGCAGAATATTGTCAATATTATAATTTGAATTTCGTTGACTGCAATTCATAAAAAGGGGTAGATTTACAGAAATGCTTAAAATAACAGTGTTACAGAAAATTGGTTATGGAGATAACATCCGAACACAAATACCGCCTATATCCCAAGGTACAATTAGTAAAATAGGGAAGCAATTTCGATAAATTGGACATTTAAAGTAAATGAAAAAACAGCTGCCAAACCAATACACTTAGTGACGATATCAAATTAACGGAAAATCCTAACTGCATGAGAGAGGACCATACACAATACCCTCAAAAGGTTAAAGTTTGGGCAGGGATTGTTGAAAACCATATTATTGATCCCTTTTTTGTTAAGGGGAAATTGAATGGCGATAATTATTTAGCACTACCACAAAATGATGTGATGCCAAATTTGGCAGATTTATTTCCTGATCTAGGAAACCCCGAAGTTCCATCAAATACATTATGGTTCAAGCAAGATGGAACACCTTCACATTACCAACTAAATTTCCGCCAATACCTCAACTTAACATTTCCAAATCGGTGGATAGATAGGCGAGGATAAATAGAATGGCCAGCAAGATCACCTGATCTTACCCCATCGGACTTTTTTTGTGGGGCAATGTCAAAATATTATCTACTAAACTAAACCGCTTGATTTAAATTTTTATTTAGCAATCAATTCCTGATAAATTTTAACCATCTGCCTTAATATATTCACTTTTCAGTATGGGAGGACTTTTAAAGTTGATTCATAAAGATAATTGAGCAAATTTCGAAGAAATATCACGGAAATAATATTATCCAAACATTAACTAAACACTATAGTACTTGACAGCGAAAATTCTTGCTTAGCAACAAGTGATGTCACGCATTTCTAATGGTGTTCATTGTCAGGTGACTTTAGTGTGAAATATTTAATTACATTTTATTAAATAAAAAAATAATCCCTTGTTTATTGTGGAAAATATTGTGTTTTTTTATTATTTTTATTGTAGAAACTACCTTTTTGTGGTAGAATTATATACTTTTTTGAGTACAGTCCAAATCCCTATTGAAACGTTTACTTTTTAGTTTTCTCTCTAGTCTGGTCGAGAAGTCATTTAAATCGGACGTGGAAAAAAAATTTTTTCAAAAATTAAACGTGTACTATGGTATTCATTATGTTGTGAGGTGTTATAAAAGAAATATCAATTGTTGATGCAATTGTTTATAACAAATTGTTTAATTAATAAACAATTAAATAATTAACTGACAAATTCGAAACAAATACCATTTTGTAGAGAAGAGAAAATTATGATTTTTATATTCTCTGATGTGATTATATATTGAGTTTTCTTGTTACATACTGATTCCAACGGTTTTTTAGTTCTATAACATTTCATTTAAAGGGATCACCAAAAATTTGGTTTTATATTTTGGCATTAATAAAAAAATAAAAAAGCTCCAAAAATAAAACAATTCAGTGTTATAAATTCCATTCCACGATTTTTATTACCACAAAGTGATACTGTGAAGATACAAAATAAACAAAAACGGCTAAATATTCCTGCGGTAAAATCACCTGATCTTACCCCATTGGACTTTTTTTATGGGGCTATGTCAAAATATTGTTTACTACACTAAACCACAGGATTTAGATGACAAGAGAACAAATAACGCTTGCGATTAGATCGGTCACGCATGATATGTTAATTAACGTTAGAAGACATTTTTATTCAAGATTAGGATGTTTCAAGACGTTCGCCGTCAGCATTATGAACATCTACTTAATTGACATTAAGATTTTTTACGTTATGAACTAAATACAGTATCCGCCAAAATAAACAGTACCGAAAATAAAAATAAAAATTAATTTTTAATTTCTTTAATGTAAGTGTTCAAAATGTTCACTATTTCGACGCAAACAAGCTTCATATCGTTTTTGTAAGTCAATAAATATATTTATAAAAAGTGGTTGATGGAACTGCCGAAAAATATTTTGTATTCTTACCCGTAGTACGGCAATATCCGCCGGCGGATTTTCCGAATGAAATAATTTTTCCTTCATTATGCTTCAAATGTATGCGTCAGGTGGCGTCAGATCAGGTGAATGAGAAGGATATTCGAAGTCTGTTCCCCGAAAAATTATTCTATTATCGAATCTAGGGTGCGCACAGCTGTATGGCTCGTTGCACCATCTTGTTGGAACCATTGTGTGCGAAACTGTAGATTTCGTGCACGGCAAAAGTTATTTAAATCTCTCCCAAAAGGTATGATAATTTTCTCTCTATAACGTTCTTGGTTGACATTAAGTGGATTCTGATTATCATCTTCAACGAAATAAGGACCAATCATTCCATTACCAGATACCGCGCACCACACGGTAACTCGAAGACTGTGGAATGGTTTCTCTACAATGACATCAGGACGTTCAAATCCAAGGAATCTAGTTGTTGGTCGAATAATATAGCCGCTAAAATGAACGTGATTCTCGTCTGAAAACCAAATGTTTTTCAAAAATTCGGGATCTTCGTAAATTAAACTCAACATGCGACCACAGTAAATTTCTCTTGCACGTTTGTCCGCAGTATTTAGTCGTTGTCCAACTTGATAACCACCAATTGATTTGAACATGCGACGTAAATACGTTTCACTGTTGAGTTTACATGCAGTTCTTACAAGACTTCTTTGTGGTGATTGCACAACTTGGTTAAAAACACGTCCTTCATTTTCGTTAGTGCATACCTACTGGTTTTCGACGACCTGAAGAACCTTTACGTTGACACAATATACTACCAGTGCGACAAAATTTTTCAACAACAGCTAACATCAAACTTTTACTAGGAGCTGCTTTATTAAATTTTTGTTGATATTTTATTGACACCTGTTCTAAGCTTGGACCATCATTAAGACCTTTTCCGTATGAACGAAAATAATGTTCTACCAAAAAACTTTTTCTTCCGTTGTTAGAACCATTTTTAAATCAAATTTAACTGCAGCGTACTATTAATATATCAACTAATGACAATTAAGTCAAATATGACAAATCCATATTACATAAACAACTCCACAGCACTCTCTGTTTCGTTATTGTTTATTTGGGCGGATACCGTATTACATATCGGATATTTTATTATTTTTATGTTAGTTGTTGCAATAAATTTAAACACATTTTTGGATAGAGAATAAAGATCACAAGCCCATATTTGCCATTTAAAAAATTGTGGGTTATAACTATCACTCAAAGGGGGTTGAAGGTAGGGATCAAATTTTCACTTTAAAGAATGTCAATTTATAATTTAAATTTGACGTCTTCGGGATTTTCTATTAACTGTATATTTATTTCCCGGTACTTTTATCTAGAGTTAGCATTATTAAGGTTAAAACAAGTAGAAAACCATTTTATCCTAAATCGTTTACGATAACACGCTAAAACTAAATTTCCACCATACATGTGTTATCTCTGCATTACAAAAAAAATCTGTATAATAATGTCTTTACCTATTTCAATATATTCCGAGATAGTAATCTTTACTTTTCAGAAGGCGAGCGTTGTGTTAAACCCGGTGGTAAAATGAATATTAAAATTTAGAAGAGATATTCAAATTCAACAAGTCTCGTTTGCATAATTGTGACTGCTATTTTAAGACATCAAGAATTACACTTAGTCTAATGGAAGAACGCATTTTCTTAAAAATGGTTTTGCAAAAAACTTTTCCAGACTAATCTTTGTTAATTATAAGGAGAATTTGAAGCATTTAATACTTAAGCGGATTTATTACCTCCAGAATCAAATAAATTTGATGCAAATGTTAACGTATTAGGATAATCATATTTTAACTTAACGACCCATTTGAATGAATTAAATTCGATTTGCTCATTGTATTTTTGGTTGCATTTTATAAAATTTTGAGAGAGTAGCTTAACCTGGCGTCTTTATATCAAATCTTCCGTCAGATTCAAAATTCATTTTTGGACCTTGGTCATCATATATTGTATAAATTTTAACCAGTCAGTCAAGGTGTATTTAATGCTAAATTATGAGTTAATCCTTAGCAATCTTTAAATTTAAAGTAAATTTAAGTAGTGCTCATAGAATTACTCAGTATATTCTAAAGATTATGTATAAATTTATCCTTCACTGTTTAATTCCTTTATTTCTTTATTTCCTCTCTCGATGTTCATACATTGTTTAGGTATAAAGTTACAATCCTTTCATTATTTTAAGTCCTTTCTTTTGGCCTTTTAGTTGTTTTAAAAAAATCCCGTTTCGTCCCTCTATGTTCCCTATATGTTTATTATATAATTTATAACATTTTACTCCGTAATTTATTATATTTTATGTTTTATTTACCTACATATTCATATATTCTTTATTACTTTTGCACCTTACTCATTTTACTATGTTGTCCAACTTTATATCTATTATTATTTATTATTGTTATAGTTCTTGTCTTAATCCTTACCATACTGTATCTTTTTATTCTTAGCCTGATGATGGTCTAAGACCGAAACTTGTTGCGTTTTTATAGTTTTAACATTAAATTTATTGTGGTTTGACTTAGCGATTTATTTATATTTGATATCAGCCACATTTGAGTTATGGATCATTCCTTCGATTAAAGTAATTTTAATACTAAAAGGTGCATAAAAGGCAAAAAAAAACAAGTCTGACTTTTTTGCATCTACTACCCATCTACCACATTGGAGTAGGTACCAACTATTCCTTAATAATATCAGGATTGGCTAGATAGCCAATTAATTAGTACACAATTTTTCTCTTTTCCTTTGTAAAACTAATTTTTTTCTTTGTATACTATTTTATTTATTTTGAATTTTAAAGATTAAAGCTAAAAAAACTTACTTTCTAAATCATTGTACAATTGATAAAATTTTTAGCCTTATCAGTTAAAGATTCCGGTTTTTATACTGCTTTTTTTGAAATCCACTAACAATCCAAAAATGAATATTGTAGTCGTAGTAAAGATTCAAATTTATAAAGTATACGGAGGAACAGTGAAAAGTTTAGCAATGGTTTCTTCAAATTTTAGGATGGTTTAAATGGAATATTTAGGTTTTCGGGACAGAAAAGTGGAAAATACAGATACACGGTGGGTTAAAAAAATAAAGTAAACTATGTGATATTTTAAATAAAAATGATGAGACGAAATGATTCCTAAAAAATACCACATGTTCACTTAATAAATCGAAATTAAAATTGAAAAATGAAAGTTAAAGTAAATTTTAAAAAAACACGCTTTTATCGCTAACCGAACTGAAAAATAGGGTAATTATTTACAACACCTAGTTCGGGCCAAGTTCTGTAATTTTGACAAAAATAGTTTAATCAACGTCTATAAACAACGAATTAAGTATTCATTTAGTGCGCTCATATAATACATATTTTTCACCAAATTAATTTTTAAAGTTGGAACTAGCAGCTATCGCGCTGCCATTTTTGCAATATGGCTTCTGAAAATATTAATACGCGACCAGTAATAAAAGAACTTAATGAATTTAATATAAATACGTTAAATTTTAAATTTTAATAATAACTAATTATATTCATAACTTACTTTTAATTAAAATTAAAAATTTATTTAAAACCTGCACAATGTAATATTTATCTAATTAAATATAGGTACCTACTCTCTAAAAAACTAATTTTACAATTATACCAACTTGTATTTTCCTTAAAATATTCCATTTAACAATACCATTTATTCTGCAATACCCAATACTAAAATCAACTAATCTTTTTAACAGCGCTATATGTTACACTTAGATCTGTGTCAGTTGATTGGGGAGCTACTATTTTTTTAATTATTTATCATTGCAAACAAATATATAACAATAAATATATCAATATATCGACTAAAATAAATATTGGTCAAAACCATAGAATTTATACATTAAAAATATCGAATAAAACTGATACATCGATTCTCTAATTCAAAACAGAATAGATATAGTGGTTCTTTGTGATCATTGCAATTTTTTAAAAAGTATTCGTTTAAACAAAGGTATCTGAAAATCTGTAATGTGCAGTTTTTGTTTTTTAGTTAAAACATGGGATTATTAAACAAAACACTATATATGTGCTAAGTGCGGTATCGGTGGAGACTTTCTGGTTATCTGTGAATGTTAAAAGTAAGTAAGTAAAAATATATTCAATTAGTATAAGCATCCACTCAAATTTTAAAAGTTTTCACTTTATATTTTATGTCAATTTCATGCATTTTGTTTATTATTGGTCGCGTTTTCATATTTGCAGACGCCATTCTGTTAAAAATGACAGCGCGATCAAAAAATAGTTCCAAATTAAAAAAAATGAATAAACTATTTTTATAAATATTTTGAATATTGGCATAAAGTAGCTTTAGTAAATAATTACCAAAAATAGAGAATAATTTTTAATTGTAAACAGTTATTACAATAGTAGAAGGTCGAACATTCAATCATAATTAATCATCCAAAACTAAAATTATAATAAAATTTAAGTTATAAAAATAATTAAATTCAGAGTTAAAAGGGTTGGGTGCATTTTACTACATTTCATAACACTTCCTTACAGATAGTTACCAATGGAATAACTGTAAAATTTAATATATTAGCACATTTAGCAAACATTTGTAATTAAAAATTATTTTCTATTCTTTAGTTCGGTTGTTTTTTTAGTTTTTATAAACTATTATTTTTATTGGAAAACTTTTATCGGATACCTTGATAATTATTATAAAAATAAAATTTACATTTTAAAAAAATTGTACTACAAAATTCATTTAAGGCTGGGCATTGGGAGTGAGAAAACGTCCCTAAAAAGAGAGCGAATAAGTGTACCCGAGAGGTGCTGCCTCTTGCAATGACCTTACGCGATAAACGAAATAATATTATATTCATTCTTGGAGTATATCAGTTTCCTGATATAAATTTAAAGGCTTAAAAATTTCAGGGCTGGATTAATTTTAAAACAAACATGTTTGATTTTGTTAAATATGAATTGGCTATTTGTATTTACATTAAACGATATTAATTTATAGATTTTACACAATATTTTTATTTATATATGTTTTTTTTCTCAAATCAAAATTATAAACAGAATATTTATTGGGGTATTATTTTTAAAAAGGCAATCATTCAAGTTTTTTCAAGTGTAAAATGTTATCATTTGTTTATCTTAACTAAGCAATAACGAGTAGGTAAGGACCGAACAGCGAAGGAAATATTTATACTGCATACCGGATGGTCATTAAAAACTCACGATATACATATTAATATATGGCAATATTTTGAAAAGCTGTTTAAAAGGAAAAAAAGAAAAAAACAAAAATTAAAATTTACCAAAAAGCAGTTGAGCGGATTATTTTAAAAATCTTAAGTGTTTAAATATATTCGGTTACCATTACCTATACATATTCATAAAAAAACTGAAATAGGTTCCAAAAGTTCAAAGTAACGAACTGGAAAAACTAAAATGGTCAAAAATTCGATTAACAAGTTTTTTAGTAAAGAAATTTAAGAAAATGATGCATAAACTTAAAATAAATGTGTAGCAGCAGTAACTACCAGTTCATTTTAAAAAATTAAAAGGAACTAAGTTTTACCTTTTAAATGGATTAAAAAAATTACACGATTAATAGATCCACTAAGAACCAATATTAGACCTTTTATGTTTTTTTTACTTATTAATCCAAAAATCTAGTAAAGGACTCCAGTAAAACTCCACTAGTAAAAACATCGTTCAAAGATATTCTAAGATATATTTGCAAAATATGTAATAATTGAAAACAATGATAATAGTAAGAGTTTGAGATTATGGATGTCGATATAATTTGTTTTTATGAAATAATTGAAGATTTTATTGCACGAAAATTGTTACTTTATTTTAGAATAGAGTAAGCAAGTCTACCTGAGTTTTATTACTGTGTTCGAGTACCCTTATTCTTACTACAAAGATAAACCCTTACAAGGTTTGCAACATGTTTACCAAATGTTACAATAAATGGAAACTTTCACTTTTTCAATCAAAATAATCTTAACTATAAATAATATAATATTTTAACAGAGATAAACTATTGTACATGAAATCAACATATTTCAACATAAGCAAATAAAGAGCCTTAAACATTGTGTCTTTTCTCTGAATTCCCTTTTTAAGTATTTTACCCTTTTACCTGTCCCAATTTAAGCAATCAGGTATTAATGTTAGTTATTACAACGAAAAGTGTCTTCATTGTTGTTATTAGAATATTATATGTAATAATCGCAATAAAAGATAATACAAAAATATAAATAATTAATGTGATCAAAACACCCCACGCTTAACCCTCGTAGACACACTTTCGAATAAACATACCCCATTGACCCTCGTATAACGTATTTTTGCTATTGTACCGATGATTTACGGCCGCTCACAAAAAAGCGACAAATTTTACTACATCAAAGGAGTTATCAGACTTGTTAGAATATCTTTGGACCATGGTAAAAATACTTATAGAGGATTAAAATTTGACAGGAAAAAATCGCAGGTACTTTACTTTGTTAGAATGAAATGGATCTCTGGCACAAGTGTCTTTCTGTTCGTTATTATAAAATCTATCTTCTACGGTGTTTCAGAACAAGCAAAACTTTTTATCAAGAATGACATTTTTCACTAAAACTAATAGGTATTTAAACATTTTTCACCTATAGGATACCCCATCCGTGGACACGCTGTATATTAGTATTAATATATTAGTATATTAAATTAAATAAAGATTTGATAAATTCCTAATGCGGACCTGATAAATAAGATTTAATAGATGTTTTATCACAACGCCCTCAATTAGACAATGCTCACACTAATTTGGGAATAATTTTTTAAGATTCCTTTTATTGTGATAAAAGAGTTGCCTAAATTTGTAAAAAAATGGCAACATTTCTGATTTCAAAGAGCTTTTAAGGAAAAAAACTAATTTATTGTAATTTTTAAAAACACTGACTTATGAGTAGATATATCATCTATTCAAAGAAGAAATATTTTTAAAATCATATCACGTTTAAGTGAGATATTAATCATTTTATGAAATGTAAAAATAGACATATTTCGGGAATTTTTTCTGGATGATTCCTTGTACTCTCAAGCTTCAAAATTCTTTATTGAATAACTTTATATATATAGTATACTACAGATTTTTTTCAATTTTCATTGCCTTATAGTTTTTGCTAAAAGCTCTTTGAAAGGACGTCGCGTTTGCCTATATTAAATACACTGCCAATGCCCGGCCTTAAAAACGAAAAGCACGCAATATTAATTAGACAATGGCACCAAATAAACCTTCTTTAACATAGATGTATATATTTTTTCTATTGTTAGCAATATATACAACCTGAACGAATACTGTTATTGTTTTTTACGAGATATAAGTACATTTCTCATGGCAAACCAATTCACTACACGCAGTCATATTAAAAAAAAAAACAAAAAAAAATAACACTTACCCTAAAAGTTTTTCTATGTAGCTACAGTGAAGCTGCTGCGAAAGAAAGAAAAACGACTAAAAACATAATAGTGTTAGCTGTATGGGATTCAAAATATATTTCAGAGAAGTACGTTTATCTTCATTCGAAAAAAAGGGTACATGGGTAATTAAATCGTTCGTTTAAAAAAAAAAGTTCTCTTAAAGATAGTTGTGAAAAATTTAAGGCGCTTATTTAAGCTTAACTCATATTACAGGGATTATTATTGTAGGTATTATCGATCTTACGCCTGTATAGCTATGACGTAGGTAACAGAGTAAACGTGTGTAAGTTGTAAACGCAATTTTCAGCCAATTTTTTTGGTTTTAAGCATTTTAGCCTTTTTTACGAGTTAATTGTGGTTTTTTATCATTTATTAATAAACGGTAGAAGTATTTGATTACATGAGTGATGATGAATTTGAATCAAACAAATCGTATTGTCAATGTCACTGTAAGTTATTACATCTGTATTTATTTTGTGATAGTCTTGCACTAGTGCAGGTTATCGATAATCTGCACGATTACTCGATAGCATTAGCGAGTATACAGCAAGGCAAAATCTAAGCCTGGTCATAGGTTGTGATGCCAATGCACACCATACATTATGGGAAAGCACAGACATAAATCCAAGAGGTAAGTCTTTACTTCAATTTATTATAATAAACCTACCTTTGTTACTACCTTTGTTACTGCCATGTTACTGCTTTGTTAGATAATACATCTTGCTCAGATCATAGACAGATCGGGGACAGATCGGGTTCAATATAACTATCCTGCCGGGAATCACAGTCCAATACAGAAATCCAAAAACTGGATATTAGAAATCACTCAGAAGTATTTAAAAAAGGATGAGAAAGCAAGACAGACATAAACAGGCAAAAATCTAGGAAACTGAAAACTAAGAATTGGATGAAACTCTCCAATGATCCAGAATCCACAAAGTCTTAGCAAAGGAAGTTACTGAAGGCAAGTAGAGTTTCTGGAAAACCAGATAATTAGTACACGGATATACTTAACGAGAGCTTAACATTGCTTACCCAGGAACATTTTCCTGCAGCTCATATTTTTATTCAGTTATTAATAATAAGCCAATCCAGGGAAGTAGTCCCATTTCCGAATGGCTGGAAACCGGCAACAGATATAAGTTCCCTGGGCCAGATACTGATCCAAGAAAGACTGGATTTACTAATTATATATATCATATCTATGACAAAAGGTGAAGGTCATATATTTTCCCCCAAAGTAGTGAAAATATAGATCAATATACGTATCAACCGGGAAAGTCAACGGAGGTGGCACTGGATTACCTAAACAGACTATTAATAAAGACCTTGGAGGAAAAGGAAAGTGCTATAACTGTATTTCTTAATACATCCATATCCATTACTAAAGCACTAGAGAACAGAGAAGTACCAAAAAATTTCTACTCATGGATAAAGGCCTAACCTAGCCTAACCTAGCCTAACCTAATCTAACCTAATCTATCCTAAACTAACCTAAGGTAGGCAAAGGATGCTCCAAGGAGGGGTGCTATCGCTACTTTTCTTGGTAGTCCTAGTGGACAGCCTCTTATAGGATCTAGAAGCCAAAAACATTTATTGTCTAGGCTACGATATTGATTTAGTAATAGTCATGACAGGCAAATTTACAGGAATCATCAGAGAACAGCTACAAAGTGCTAGGTGGTGTAAAAAAGAGGGTCTAGGAGTAAATTTACAAAAAAACCACATTTGTTAACTTCACAAAGAAAACACTCTAACGTGATCTAAGACCACTGGTACTCAGTAAGGAGCAAATTCCATATGCCCAAGAGGCAAAAATAGTCATTTTTAACCAAAGATACACTTGGAATAGCCATCTTTAGAGGATAACAAATAAATGTATATTGTCCTTCAACACATGTACAAGAATGTGCAGAAAAAAATTGAGATCTTCCTCAAAACAACATATTATAAGACCTATGGTGAGCTACGGCTCGGTGCTCAGTAGTATGGAGGCAAAAGACAGAGCAGGCTGAAGTAGTCACGGTCCTCAGTAGCATACAAAGACAAGCATTCCTAAGTGCTACGAGTGCCAGGAGAAGTACTCCAACAACAGATTTAGAAGTCTTATTAAACTTAACCTATCTATCGTTGGTTATTGAGGCGACCTATAAAAAACCTATATGGATTTAAATATCCCGAGCTACAAAAGGAGTTGAACAGCGACCCAATATTCGGAATGCCATCGATTCAAATGGTGCCGAAATATAGCTTTAAGAAAACTATTAAAAATATGATAACGGACAAAGAAAACTTAGTAAAATAGACCGCCAATCCAAGCAGAGCTTGTCTACTACACAGACGGCTCAAAAAACGAAAAAGGTGTGGAAACTGGTCTATTCATGGTAAAAAAAGGGGTGAAATCTTTCTTAATCTAGGACCGTATGCCACTGTATTGCAGGTAGTTATACCTGCCATTCACTGCGGAGCTCTTGAAATCAACTACAAGAGGTACAAGGATAGATTATTACTATATTCTCAGACAACCAAGCGGCCAAAAAGGACTGCCTATAAGCCTTGGCAGATGCAGGGAGCAAAAACAAGCTCACAATTGCAAGGGTACCAACTCATAGTGGGCACAAAGGGAACGAAGAAGCGGACCTACTAGCCCGAGAAGACGCAGCGAAGGCTCGTAACGGACAGAACCCTCCTGTGTTTTAACAAAATCAACCATAAAGTTGCACATGAATAAATGGGCAACAACGAATTTTCAGAAATGGTGGACAAGGTCACCAGGAATGAGACATGCGCAGGAATATATAACAGAACCGACGTCAAAAGTAACAGAGTATTCGTTAAAGCACAAAAGGCACAAGAGGTCTTTTAACAGGGCATAACAGGGCTCAACATTCACGCGCTAAAGCTGGCAGATAGTCCTACATGCAGATTATGTCAGGAAGAAGAAGAAACCTCTTAACACATTATTTGTGAATGTAAAGGTCTTTCAAGACAGAGATTTCTAACTAAAGGCGACGAAAAGCCTATGGCTTCAAGCTACGAGAGGGAATCACAGTACAGTTTAATAAGTCTCTTAGAAAAGGTCTGACTGGAACAGATTCTAAGGACCCTAAGATCTACCACAATAGATCTGAGAAGTTCGAGATGGGAAAAGGCGTGTAGCTACAAAATTTCTACATAAACCAATATAAAATCTACAGCTGTAATTTTTCGATTATTGCATTGCTCTTCATAAGACATATCAGACATGAGGGAAATATTCCATGAAATACCACACAAGAGTTCGATAATAATTCTTCAAACATTTATTATTACTATAGAAATATTTTACGTAAGTAGAAATCCAATGAAATCAATAATTTGAAGTCATCTGATTGAACAATCAATAACATTATACCAAAAATTGGTCCCATGAAATATTTTCCGCTTTTTACGTTTCGATGAATACTTGTATAATCTTTATTCTTCGATTTTGTTGTATATTTAATATTTAATAATTTTAGGTTTGCTTTGCAAAAAATTTGTGGTGGAGAATTTATTAACTTTTGTTGTAATAGAAAAAAATAATTAAATGGAAATTTTAATTGTCCTTTTGTTAGCTGCACCTTTAATAAATTGTTTTATTCTGTATTTTTTCTATAAGCAGTATATAATTGAATAAGCTTTTAATTTTTTAATTATAAACATATTTTCGTTATCACTCTTTAAAATGATTATATATAATACCTGTGAGACAACTGGTAAACAATATAATTAATGAAATTTGTTGTAATAACTTTCACTCTATGGAAGTCCATATTATTAATAAAATTAAAGTACTTTTTAATGTTTTTAATTTAATTGTTATTTGTATTTTTAATTTAACTAATTTACTTATTGCAATGAAAATTATAGATTCATTTTGATTGCATTAGTTAAATTTTATAATAAAATTTTATGAATCAATAAAATCGTATTGTCACTGTCAGTCAGTAATAACGTGCTAATCTTGCACTAATGCTAGATTATCGCCTGATTACATACGTATTGGCTAAAACAACAATCAACAAATAATCGGAACATTGTTGAAATGTCAAATTTAACAGATGAAAAAAATTTCCGTGTGACATATGTCTTATCATAATGTATTTAAATAATTTTTATCAATTCTATCAATTTCAACCACCTTTTTTATTTACAGAACTTAAAAAACCTTTTGTATACAAAAATATTTTATAATTGTCGTTGTTTCAAAGTATTAATAGTGAATTCTCTCTGTATCTGTGTGAAAAAGTGGTTTCCACTATATGCTTACCCTGCTATTCAAGTGAAAAATTACTGTTCTTTGATTTGGGGAACAAGATTAATATGCTCATATCTTTTCACAAATGAAAATTCTAGTTTGAAAAATAGCTCTTAAATTTAAATGCAAGAAAATTTTTCTCACTGAAATAAATTAAGAACCAATTATCAGGTAGTATAAATAATAAAAAAAATTGTTTTAGGAATTGTATGTATGTATTTAATGTTATTTATATTAGAATTCAAATTTCCTTTTATAGAAAAACCGATAAGAAATATGGACTATTAATATAAAGGAGTTAATATTTTAAATCTAAAATAAATAATCATCGACCCTGTCAGTAAATTGGCTGCCTTGGAAAATAGACTGCCGTCACTGCAGCCGCCTAAAGCAACACGAAGGGATATTATATTGAGATAGAGTGGGTCAAAGTCATAAGGTAGAGTCCAACAATCATCTAAATAGAGCAAAATTAAACATTTACATCACAAATTCATGTTGAATTAAATAGTTGTCTAAAATAAACAGAACTCCTGGATAGAGTTTTTCTTTTCTCCGTAAATCTACAGGTAGCACCTAAAATAAAAAAAAAGTAGTAAAAGTTTTATCCATCTTTGTTAAAAAATAAATAAAGTAGGATTAATATTACTATAGATTGAAAAAATAGTTATATGTATGCTAAAATTAAATATTAGCAAGAGCTCCGTATTGGTAGTTAAATGTAGCAAAGTCAGAACAGATAGAAGTGGGTATGAAAAGGTATGACATTTTGGTATGTAATAAGAAATGCCAGGATAATTTTTAAAAATCAGCATTTAAACCAAAAACTCATAGGTTGATATAATATGTAAAACCCAAGAACATGAAAAATGAACCATAATGGTAATATTTAAGTATGGATTGGGAGTTAATTAATTAATTAATTAATTAATTATAAATTAACAGTTGGGGAATAAATGTATACGTATTAGTTTCAGGAAAGGAAGAAATTAGATGGTAAAAGGAAAATTATAATCCCGACAAATCAACTGTTAAACTCAAAATTTAACAATTAAAAATTACTATAATAATTCCAAATTGAAGATAAAATGTCTTTAGAAAATTTGTAAACATTATCAAAAGAAGTATGATGGGGAAATTAATGGGATTTAAAGAGGATGTACTCTTAATCAAAGTTTCCAATTTTGTTGGAAAATGTCAAAATAACAAAAAAGCGTATTTTTTTTAAGTCTTAAGAAGAGTTTTATAGAATATTTTGTGTACATACATTACAAAAGTCCGAAGGATATTTTACTAGGCAAACCTTGAAGAACACGTTCTGAATAATATGTGTAGCAAGCAATATGCCAACACTAAAGAGAAGGGTCGAAATATAGCAACATAATCAAGAAGCCGTTAACTTAGCCGATGACCTGGTGAGTAAAGTCATTAGCCGATTTGATGTATCACTGGATCAACATTCCGACCAAGGAAGAAATTTTGAAAACAGCTTCAAAGAACGCAGAAGTTTGCCAAAGATTTGCAAACAAACACCCCGGCAATCTGACGGCACGAATAGACCGTACTTTATTGTAAACTAGTGCTGCCATGGATCCTATGAAGTCTAGCAAATTGTTACAGTTCATAACATAACTGGTATCTCTTACACAATATAATTTTTTTGTACTTATTTGAAGTCTTAAATCCTTTATTATTCTAAGTTACGCCAATGGTTCGTGGTTGGTTTCATAATAGTGGTAAAAACTTTGCTGTATTATATATTGTGAGAGAATGTGGCATCCGATTTCGATAAAACTCAGAAGATAGAAAAATCGTGAAAGCAGTAAGGACAAACACGTTCTTAACAATTCGATGTCACGAAATAATGGTTTGTTTGAAAATAATTGGAGTACATTATTTACGCCTTCATAAAAGAAGGAAACATTGGAAAAACTGGATTTCTAGTACTATTTTTGTACAAAAGCTTTTTAAACTAACTTTCTACTAAACAATTTCGGCATTGTTGACAATCATTAAAAATAAAAGTACTTAAATAGACTTCACGAACGATAAAAGTACGTGAGAAATTATATAAAGTTATGTCATGTACGGTAAACAACATTATATTGGAAAATAGTTATGTTTTGATGATCCGGCTATATGATTAAAAATACATATTATTTAAATTATTAGTCATAAGAATGTACCAGTGATTTAATTATAAAATTATATAAATAATGTTAAAATCGAGTTTTTATCAAACTACCACGATCCATTCAAGCAAACAAAGTTACACTACATATTTATGGTTTCTATACCTGAGAGAGTGCAAATAGAAATAATTTTCTATTTTTCAATTTTCGATTATTGACTGCCCCTCTTATACTAAGAGTTATTTTCAAAACTTTTCGATGAAGTACCGATATTACTTTAACATGACCTACTCATTCCTACATTATTACAAGTTTTGGCCTTTCATTTCTAGGATACCCTGTATATTAATAAATTTATCCCCAACCCCTATTATTTTATTTATTTATTCTTATCATTTAATTTAATCACATTTGAGATATGGGTGGCTCCTAGATTTACAGAACCGTTGATTAACTAGCTTAGCTCTATCCTTAAAATATAATAAATAATATAATGATTAATAAAAGATATAGGTACTAATTCTAGAATCTCTAAAAAAACTAGCATTTAGAGAAAAATTTATTAATAAGTTATAAATTTATATGAAAATAAATCTAAAATGAACATAAACGTAAATTGAAGGTAAGTTTTAATCGACACTTCGAGTGCTTTAAGCAACTTTCTTTTTTTGGACGATGAGAAACTACATGGTTTGGTACAAGAAAAAACTGGTGCCAGCAAAAATCCGGTTTTTTTCATGATTCTCTTGCATAGAAAATGTAAATATTTAAAATCTTTATTTTCAGTCAGTGAGGTTTTGTACTGAAGAATATATTTTCTCCTACAGGCTTTTATTTGCACAATGTTTGACAAGCACAGGTGATTTAAATAATAATATACAGGGTGTCCAGGAACTTAATGCCAAAAATTCGGGAGTAAATATAAGAGGTCAAAATAATGTTAGAAGTTTAAATTTTTGTCATACGAGCCTTCATTTCCGAGTTATAGACCTCTAAAGTTTCGAAATAAAAACCTTTGTTTTGTCATAATTTCTAAACTATACATTGAAATACTATAAAATTCCAGTGACGGATTGCATACATCCATGTCCTGTGTTTGACGGTATAAATGAATCTACATTACGTACAGATAAGCAGAGACGGCTTGTGCCCATTGGTTAAAATTAAGAGTTTTGGAGAAATTATATAATAAAATACCCTGAAACTTATACAATACTTTTTTTTTCTTTTTTTTTTCGGGCTGAGATGGAAAAACTCATGTTCGAACGGGTACTCCTCAGGACCCGAACAGTGTTGGACTCATCACTGCTAGAATTACGCCTACCAACCATAACCACCTCAAAACTCGCCGTTGTTCCCGTCTCGGAATCACTACCCTAGTATACTTCAAGACGGGCGGTGGCGGTCCCTCTCCATTTACTCTGCTACTCAAAAACATTCTCTTCTCCTCACCATAAACTTCATTGCTTTACTTACCTCCATTCATTCCCCCCCCCCTCTCAACATTATCTCCACCATATTTTGCCAATACACCGCTTCCCCGAGTCTCTCCTCCAAGTTCTTCAGCACTTCTTCATTCCTCCAGCATCTAAACGCGTGTCCTACATCATCCTCCACTTCGCACCTTTCACACACTCCAGTCCCTATCTAGTTCACTTCGCCGAATTTCCTAGTCATACATTCTTTCCAACTTCCAATTACTCTTTTTAGCGCACCTTCCTTCTCATACATCATACTCTGCTCAATCGTTCTACCAATAACTCTTCTCTTCTATTCTCCCGGTCCTTTCACCTTACAAATCAATCTCCCCAGCCATGCCGCCCGAATTTTCGCCTTCTGCGCTGCTTTTGACATGTGATTTTTGAACGATAGCTGGCTATTCAACCACACAACTAGGGATTTCCTTATATCGCATTCGATTTAGTATAACGCGTCTCTACGCTCGTCTTCCACGTAGTAAGTGACCAATAATCCATTACCTGACACTGCGCACCAAATCGTTACACGGTCACTATGAACAGGTTTCTCTACGATGATATCTGGTCGTTCAAAACCAAGGAAACGATTTGTCTGTTCACTCATTAGAAAAAAATAGGGGTTCATAAACCATTGCCAAGACTGAAGCATGATGTCTTGTCAAGTGCTGTCCAATCTGTATTTTATGGGGAAAATTACAAATCTTCTTAAACATTCTTAGACATTCTTAGGGTAGATGTTTTAAAGATGTTCTGCGGAGACATTTTTTGGTGATGCTAACTCCTGTTGAAATAGCCTTCCTTGATTCGCATTTGTTGCCACTGTCACTGAAAGACCAGTACAGCTTTTGCGTTGAGTTAGAACGCTTCCTGTTCGAAACTTTGCAACGACTCTTAACAAGTCCTTATTAGTCGGTGCAGGCTTCTGAAACTCTTCCCGAAATTGATTGGCAACCATTAACAAACTAGTTCCATTTCATCGTCTATTCCCATATGAGCGAAAATAATACTCAATAATAAATATTTTTTCTTGCGTTGTAAGCACCATTTCGAATCTCAGTGATGAATGGTAACCCCTAAGGATCAGAGATGACCAGGAGAATGATCTCCACCTGAAGATGATACGACAATGAAAGAATGAAGATCGGCGACCTACCAGACAAGAGGTGTCGAGATTCTCACTGACACTTAAGACATATTGAGCTCAATGGGACTCCTTTATCCTGGATAAAGACCTGTAAAAACGAATCCTCGAAAATGATTATGGCTCCGACCCTTCAGAGAGTTCATGAAAGGTTTTATTGGGTGAACAGCACCGACGATGTAAAGGACTGGTCTAAGAAGTGTATACATATTAAGCGAAGGGTACTTATGAAACAGTATAATGTTAATATAATTATAATTTCACAGAATGGATAGGTATCCGAATCAAGAGGCCACAACTATCGCGGATGTATTGGTGAAAGAGTTCATTAGCCGATATGGATTGCCCATAGAAGTTCATAGCGACCAGACAAGGAACTTCGAACGCCATCTATTCCAAGAAATTTGTGACAAGCTAGAAATGAAGTAGACCAGAACAACGGCGTACATCAACAGTCAGACGTAATTGTCGAGAGAACCAACAGGGCATTGGAAAATATCTGTCCAAAGTAGTTTCCAACCACCAGAGATATTGAGACCAATCTATTTCCCTATTCGCGATGACTTATCGATCTTCTATCAATGATTCCACAGAAGAAACATCTACAATAATGTTATTTGTACATTAAATGAGACTTCCTTGTGACTTGGAATTTGGTTGTCAACCTAGAGAACATCTGGCGGAAGAAGATTACGTGCTCCAATTGAGAAAAAGGATAGACGATATACACGAATTGATGCGGACGAATCTTCAAGTTGCCAGTCACAGAATAAAGAAAAGGTGCGACACGCAGTTTACAATTTCGACGAAGGGGACAAAGTATGTCTGCACAACCCAACGAAAAGAATAAGGGTCCTCTTCAAAATTTCAAAAATCTTTGGAGAGTCCGTATTTGATCAAGAAGAGGATCAATGACGTCATCTATCTAATAAATAGGATCACCAATAGAAAACCGAAAGTGGTTCACCAAAACCGACTAGCACCATACGAAGGAGACCATGATAAAGAAGAAGGAGTGAACCATATTCGAGAAGATCCATAACTTGCCTTCGAAGAATTGATAGGAGCGTATGGAGAAACCGGTAGGTTTGGAGTCACTACAGAACAACGACAAGATTTGTTCACACTCCCGGAAGACTATTCACTGGCTATTCTCAGCCAATATCAAAGACGCACGAGGTTTTCAAGATCGATCCACCTATCAAAATTTTTGGCAAGCGCTATAAAGTCTTCGAGACCATGTGCTGAAATCCACCGTGAAGAAACTAGCTTTGCCTAAGATAAAAGCAACTAGGTGGATTGGCGAGTCATCAGAAGTGATCTTCGAAGTTAGCGGTGTCCACATATTAATCTACAGCTTTACCCCCCTTTATCAACATCCGATAAAGGCAGTGCCCTATTATTTCTATACTACCGGAAAGTGTAGAAATGGGGCAGATGCAAATTAAACACCCAGCCCAGGCTACACAGGAGTTTCAGGAGAAACTTACCATTAAGGATCTTCTGTCGTATATTCCTGTTTCCCTAAATCGACTAGCAACTCTCGAAATCATCGATTGAACAAATTTGCCACGTTATGTTGACTACGTCCTTCTTCGAGTAATCTAACCACTTCATAATGTTTAAAATTCCTTCTCTAATGATCAGGATTGTGCATTTTAATTGTCTATTAAATAAAATTCAACAAAGACTATCAGAATTGTGTTTAAATTCGAAAGCAACTAATAATAAAATTTAGTTTTATTTTTGTAGTAGTTTTTATTGTATTTAACAAAGATATATAGAAATTATAAACTTCTGATTTCACCAAAATGTACAAATACAGCTTAAAGTATATCCTCAAATATCAAACTATTTAAATTATCAAATGCCAATTAAATTTCTAGAACTTTTGCTTCAATTGGATCTCTGCTGGGTCATGATTACAGTTTATTTGCACCGATAAGCAATGTTCACATTATTCAACAGAAGGAAATACAATATGCAACTCCCAGAAATTTCAAACTTCATTGTACATTCAAAAGCAATGTAGTCTATACAATAGAACTGAAACACCTACTAAAGAAACTACCGATGAATTTATTCATATGCTGGATAATCACATAAACACAATTTCCAACTTTTTAAAGGAATTTTTAAAGTTATGATCAGTTTAGTCCAGGAGGAATCGGCGCAAGAGTACCGAAAACTATTCCACCTCAATTTTTTTATGTGATCCTCTTCAAATTGTCCTCCTAATGATATAAATGCATGTTGCCATGGCGCAACCCGGTGCCATATTGTTTAAACCGAAATTGTTTAAACAATTACAAGGAATTGTTATTTTTCAACCGGACAATTTTTTTTTATATTCTTTATTGAAATGCCAATAAAAAACGTTCTATGACTTTTCACGATAAAGTTAATATTTTTAAAGATATGAATTTTTTAAGGTTCGAAAAATCTCAAATTTGGGTACTTTCGACCTATGAAAAATATATTAAAAAAACAGATAATGTGAAAGTAATAAATGTTTTTAATTATTTATACAATAGTTAATAATATAGTTAATAGAGATTTAAAAAAATTTCATTGTTTATATCTTTTTTTTAATTGTTAATTTGGCACGCTCACAAGTATGCATCGCTTACTTTTAAGTATCGTTGTCTCTCTCTGACTCATGCGTTGCGTCGGCCTCTCTGTGTCTTGAATCATTATTTATCATTTATCTTAAAAACTATCAACTTTATCAAAATTTTTAAAGAAAGCAATGTTATTAGATAATAATTAAATTGCCTACAATTTGTTTTTAATAAATTTTTTTCTGAAATCAATTTTTCAAAAGTTAAGCATATTTCATTAAAATTACTTTTATCAGTTTATATTACTTTTTTGTTATTATCATAGTAATTTTTGCATTTATATCAACAATAATAAGATATAATGGTGTTTGAACATTTTTTGAAATCACAATTATTTATAAATAATAAAAATATATTGGGTATTTAGAAAAAACATTCAAATAAATTGAATAAAAATAATTTTATGTATATGTCTCGTAGTGTGTGTATGAGTGTTTCTGAGTAAGAAAAAAATTTTTTCTTTTATTTTTTATTCTTTCAATGTTTTTCTTTGTATAAATAATAACGTTTAATAGCAAAAAGTAATATAATCTGATAAAAAAGTAATTTTAATGACATGTTCCGATTTATGCTTAAAGAACTTTTGAAAAATTGATTTCAGAAAAAAATTTATTAAAAACAAATTGTAGGCAATTTAATTATTATCTAATAACATTGCTTTCTTTAACAATTTTGATAAAGTTGATAGTTTTTAAAATAAATGATAATGATTCAAGACACAGAGAGGCCGACGCAACGCATGAGTCAGAGAGAGACAACGATACTTAAAAGTAAGCGATGCATACTTGTGAGCAAGCCAAATTAACAATTAAAAAAAAGATATAAACAATGAAATTTTTTAAAATCTCTATTAACAACTGGACTAGTTGTCTTGAATAAATAAATGCTTACCTTACTTCGTTAATGTCCAATTAATTTAAAATATTTGTTCTAGATAATAATATGCTCCTAAATTTAACACAAATAACTTTCTTTTTTTATTTTTTGTAAGGGTAAACGAAATTTCAATTTTCTTTGAACGAATAAGTTTTGAAAATAATAAATAAACGAATGGATGCAGATAACCTGGTAAGTTATTTTTTACTAAAATATTATTTAGGGATGTTTGTCGGTATACGGATATGATGAAAATCTATTAAAAAAAAAAAGAAAATATTTTTGATCTATTGAAAAACTCATAAATAGGTAGCTGAACTGGGGATGTAGTCCGAAGAAGAATTTAAAGAAAAAGAATTTAAAATAAATTCGCAAGCTTGATAATTGACAAATAGTTTTACTCACATTTGGTTATGACTACATCCCCAGATCTGGTATAGTCTTTCCAATATTAATTGCTAAAATCCATTTAAAAGTATCATACACAGTGAGTTAGTTTACTATGCTTCAAAGTAGAAAGAATGGCATGAAAACGTCATATTTCACCCGTTAAACATCCACTCTGTATCGTCGGAATCCAGCTCTCTCTAGACTGGTAGTCTGTATGACACTGTTAAATGGATTTTAGCAATTAATATTGGAAAGACTATACCTGTTTCTTTTTCGGTTTTTCATTAGATCAAGAATATTTTCAGTATTTCTTAGTCATTTTTTCAATTTTATTTTTCTGATTAAAAAATATATGGAATGTTAAAAAGTTATAAAAGTTTTTAGTTTCAACAAACTGACAAGTATTTAAATGGAAAAAATGGAATCAGTCCGACTCAAGTGGAAAAATAGTATTAAAATTATGAAAAAATAGTAAAGTACAAAAAACATTTGCAAATTTTATAAGTACATATGTAGATGCTGATACATGTGATCTTAAATCATTGAAGTGCAAGGAAAGCCAATGTCAAACTACAGTGAACATTTTAACTCCCAATCAACTCTACATCAAAAATTTTTCTAGGCGTTAAATGAATTTCAAAAAATCACCACTTAGTGGACCTGCTGTAATTTTCTTGACAATTCTACAAGTCTTTAAGAAGATGTGCTTTTGATTCTCTTAATATAATTAAAAACTGAATTTTACACTAGGAAAACTTTCCTTATTAAACAATGTATGTCTGATTGTTAGTTGTTTTATATTTTCTTTGATAAATACTAAGTACTGTAGCAAGAAGATAATGAAGACAAAAATGTTTCAGTACTGTAAATAGATACAGTGCAGCAATCATCGTTTATTTGAATACAAATAGTGAGAACAAAAACCGTTTACACTACCACTACACCAACACACACTTTTATATGCTTTTTGCACTTTTATGCACTTCTATATGTTATCTTCTTCAGAGACCGAAGGTAAACTAAAGCTATGTCTACAAACTATCCTTATATATTGAGATGAATAACTAAGCTCAGTAAAATTAATAAGTAAAACTTACCTCAATAAGTAAAAATAAAAAGGATATCTGAATAATTTTCATTTAATCATCAGCTACTTTTTCCTTATTGCATCTAAAATTTTCAATATAATAATCTCTAATGGTAAACATTCAAATAGATAGAGAATGTACTTGACAAATTTATCTTGGATAGGATCCATGATGTCAATCAATAACAATCCAAATATGTATAATTCCAATAACTAGTCCCAATTCATGTTTTAATGTACAATTGACATATTTTTCTGTTGAAGTCAAAGTTCAAATCTAAAACAAATAAAAATGGAACAAAATTATAAAAATATTAATCTCTTTCATATGTTTAGCAAATAAATGTGTAATTTTAAGTTTATTAATATTATTTATAAAGTGAAACTACTTACCCAGGTTACAAGTAGATAAATGTGATCCTTCGAAAACTAAATAAGTATACCAATAAACCATCACAACCTAAGATTTACCTGAAAACCACAAAAACAGTATAAAAAATTGTTATAAACAAAGTTAAATTCAGTGTACAAACTCTTATATCTACATTTTTGGACAAATAACTTGTACTAGTGATAAAAAACACTCATATAGTGTAGAGTGAAAGTACTATATCAAATCATAATTAATAAACATTGATAAAGGATATTTTAGTTAGCAAATTTGTGTGTAAGTTAATTAAGTAAGTTTGTTTATTAGATATAAGAGGTCAATCTTTGATAATATCAAGAGACATTAAGTAAATCATTGCTTATAATAATGAGTACATAGCTCAAATAATAGAGTCACTTAAAAGTTTAAATAACAGTTCTTAAAGAATAAAATGGTATTTAAAAGTTGAAATAGGATTAGTATAATGAATTTATGCATAATTTAGGTGTAATTTATAATTTTAACTGAAATTTAAAAAGTGTACAATATATTTGACAGGACTGAAAACAGCATATTTCAAATCAAAATTTTATAGGGAAAAAGTAATATAAAAATAATTTAAATAGATTTTTAGTAAATATTAAAAGATAAACTATCTTTATATTATCAAAGATATAATCAAAAATGTAAAATCATTACCTCATTTTTTGGAAATTTAGGTTATTTTTTGAATGATAAACAATTGAATGCAATTTTTTATGTCAAATTTGTTATTTTGTAAAAATAAATATAAGTGAAAGTGCCGTGTCAGGTAAAGTTTGTGAAATTGCAAAGGGAAAATGGTTAGCATTAGAAACCAAAAATCTGTACAGTAAACGAAGTATGCTTGTAATAGAGGCATATGGACTTTACAAAAAATTAACACATAAGTTAAGTAATGTAGAATATGAATATTGGTGTGAATTCCAAAGAAAGGTGTTTAGGGTTATTCATTCAAAATTTAAGAAGAAAATGTCGATCTTAAGTAAAAAACTAAAGAAATTAAAACCAAAACCTAAAACGATTCCTTTGGAACCTATTAATATTGTTGAAAATATTTCTTCCCAAACCTTTTTTTTCGCGCTTAAAATTGGCTTTGCCGCCAAAAGATTTACAGCGAAAACATTTGGCGCTAAAAATGTTATATATATAAGGTTAGTTTGTAGACATAGCTTTAGTTTACCTTCGGTCTCTGAAGAAGATAACTTGGTTATCGAAACGCGCGTCAAGCAGATAAAAGTGTGTGTTGGTGTAGTGGTAGTGTAAACGGTTTTTGGTATCAATTTCGCCAACGGTTCCAGATGCAACATTTTACAAATAGTGAGATCAAATGTAAATGTAAACAAAGTTTCAATTTTAGGTATGTACTTGTATCTGGGTAAAGTATTAATGAGGCTTTTTTAACTTAACGTCACTGCCTTCAAAAGGTAAATATATTATTATAGCTGTTATAATTTTTAATTTTATTTGTTAAACCATAGCCTCACTATATTTACTTCTAAAATTTAAAATAACACAACTACCAACTATTAAAATGTGCGGTGTTGTTACGCTTTACTAAATAAAAATAACATTTATTTAATTAAACTAATTAAAATATAATATACTTTTTAATTTGCGTCTGTGTATCTATGTATTCTAAATTTTTTTAGTTCATCAGAATAATTTTAATCAGTGATTTTATTCTTTTTTTTTAATTCAAGGTACAGTCATAAACAAAAGTTGTTTTAAAGTTTGCAAATATTGAAAAATTTGCTGAAAAACAAATGAAATGCAATCAAAAATAGGATTATAAAAAAAATGTTATATTTAAATAATTTAATTTCTGGGATATTGATATATATTAATTTAGTGGAAGTTTGGGTCCGATTATATGGACAAATCATCCTTGAGAAAATAAGAAAAAAATTATTCGCTTCAGGTAATAACACGTTATATGTGTTATTTCTGACCTATTTTCCTTCGATATAAAAGAGGACGGCAACAACTTGCAATAAAAAAGAAAATATGCGAGAGAATTCTTAACTTGAGTCCACAAATTCGTCGGGATGCTCAACCCGCAGGCTTCTGTAGGACTTTTGACTATAATAATTCACACTATGTTTGAATACTTATTGACTCCGAATAAATAGTCGAGGCAATGAAGCATTTTACAACAGTACAGATTGGAATGCGTTTTTTTGCATTCGCTTTCAAAAATTATTTATATTATTCCTACCTGGTTTTTACCCATTACAAACCGGAAGTTACATGGCTGCAGCCATAAATGCATTCAAAAATATTTATTTATGTACCAAGGACGAAAAACTGTCTATTATAGTCGAGTCTGCATATTACTGGCTGAGGAGCAGAGGAGACAACTGCAAACTCGATCATAATTTAAATAAATTTATAAAAAATGAATTCTGATCATATATTACTGAGCTTGATGGAAAATACCAGGGAGATAGTTGGAGAAATAAAAAACTGGTCCTACTTGACTTGACTAGACTTGGAGTAGGGGAGAGGATAATACATTTAGTAGAGGATTATTTGAACGGGCGGATTTTGGTTGCCTCGAGAGCGCAGAGGTATAGGACGGAGATGGGAGTGCCTCAGGCGTCAGTATTGGGACCGACGCTCTGGAAATACGTGTTTAATGAGGTTTGTGGGATAAAATGTGAAGATGGATGCGAGATTACGGTTTATGCGGATGGTGTATACCTGGTATGTTCAGCAAAAGGAGAGGCAAAAATAGAAAGAAAGGCGGAGAAAATGTGTAGAAAGAATGTGGAAAAGATAGAGGAATGTGGATTGGAGGTGGCCGAAGAGAAGACAGTGAGATTACTGGTAAAGGGACGCAGCAAGGCGAGGGAGTTGGAGGTGATGGTGAAAGGAAAGAAAATTCACATGGAGGAACCGGTGAAATACCTAGGTGTGTGGTTGGATAGCCAGCTATCGTTCAAAAACCTCATGTCGAAGGTAGTGCAGAACGCGAAAATTCGAGCGGCATGGCTGGGGAGATTGATGTGTAACGTGAAAGGACCGGGAGAATGGAAGAGAAGAGTAATTGGTAGAACGAGTGAGTAGAGTATGCTTTACGGGGCCGAAGTGTGGGGTGAAAGAGCTAGAGTACATGCAAGGATTAAACCACTATTGAGGGTTTAGAGAGGAATGTTGCTGAGGATGGTGTAAGGGTACAGGACAGTGGGAGGGTTAGCAGCAGCGGTGCTGGCAAGATCTTACCCATTGGATGTGATGGCTAGAGCCAGGAGACTACAGTGGAAGGGCGCGATGAGAGAGAAAGTTATGGATTGGAAGGTGGAATGAGTACGAAGGTGCGCTAAAAAGAGTAATTGCAAGTAGAAGAGAATAGGTCAAGAGCCGGATATCTTCACAAGATTGGAAAAAGAGAGACTGGAGTGTGTGAAGAGTACGAAGTGGAGGATGATGTAGGACACGCGTTTAGATGCTGGAGGAATGAAGTGCTGAAGAATTTGGAGGAAAGTCTCGGAGTGGCGGTGTATGGGGAAAACATGGTGTAGATAATATTGAGAGGTTGGGAGGAATGAATGAAGATAGTATGGTTAGGAGAAGAGAATGTTTATGAGTGACAGAATAAATGGAGAATGTGTGAGGGACCGCCGTCCATCTTGAAGTATGCTAGGGAAGTGATTCCGAGACGGGAACAACGGCGAGTTTTGAGATGGTTTTGAATAGTAGGCATCATCTTAGCGGTGATGTCCAACACTGTTCGGGTCCTGAGGAGGACCTGTTCGAACATGAGTTTTTCCATCTCAGCCCGAAAAAAAATCATATACTACAAACTTAAATCAATCTCGAAGATCTATCGTATTTCGTAAATACTTCGTTTGACAACAGTAAATGGCAGCAATTGTCACAGATCTAAGAAAATAATCCAATTGCTGTTCTCGAAACCATGCCGTATTATAATAACCACAGCGGACGAAAAGAGTTTGCTGACGTAAAGTACTGAGGGTTTGCATTGCTGAGGTCATGTGTTCGGGGGAGGGGATCAATTTGAACATCATAATCGTGAAGAGCGACCTCCCCCTGGCGGCTACCCGTCTAAGGTCAATTGTTATTCTTAATTACAAAGTTATTAAAAGCCTCTCAAACATACAATTTTGGATGCATTTTTGGCAATGCAACTTTAATAGAAACCAGGTAGGAATGTTATAAATAATTTTTAAATCAAATGCGAAAAACGGCATTCCAATACTTCCTATCCTAAAAGACGTTGTTCCTATGGCCTTTTTAGTGCTTTAGAAAACAACAATCTAGAAATAAAATAATAACAATGTAAGTAAAATATAAATAATTCCAATATTGCTTAAATAACAGTATATACTACAATCACAATTTCAAAAATAAAGTTTTGTATTATGTAAATCATCAGTTCCTGTTGTTCTTCCTTTAAGTAGGACATCTTTATATTACCGTCTACCTCATCAACTAAAAACTGTATTCAAATAAGCTTAAATTGCAGGTAATGCTGAAGGAAATCCTATACTTAAATAGGGCTTTATATCTTATTCTTTCTTTCTTGATAAAAAGTATTTCGAAAAACCGCATTTTACATTCATGACAGACATTAAACAATGTGATAGCTTTCCTGCGATTACAATTATCAAAGAGAAAACGTTTTTCTAGAGAAATTTTCTCCTAGGGCCGGACTAAAAAATAAACAGACACCCAAAAATGTATCCAGAATAAAATTAGTGCTAAATTGTTAAATATGTATATTTTAATATGTTGATCGTTAACCTATATTATTTGCATACTGAACAATTTATTTATTGTTATTTATTTTACTAACCCTTATTTTTTGTAAATGTATAATACAGAATAAATGAGAGTTTATTAATTTATTTCTTTATATTTTCGTCAAAATTGAAGAGTTATGGAAAATGGAAGCACGATCTTTTTCGTAATACAGATATATGTCATAAAATGTTTTACCAAAAAGAACCATGCGACTTGGTTGCAAAATATTTTTATTAGAACTATTATCTCGAAGGCATATATTTTGCATCATTTCTAATGGTCAAGTGAGTGCGTTTTATTTAGTGTATTTAAAGATTTCGTATTGTAATCAAGTCGAGAAAATTATTTGCATGATGAGTGAAAAAAAGCTGAATCATATGGTTTCACGTTTCTCTGACGTTTCCTCAGAAGCACCAGTACACAGGCTGTGTTCTGGTGGCTAAACACAAGGAAAATAAATAAAAATAGTGAAAGAGGCCCCAATCTCAATCTTCATGAAAAAAAGTTTCAATGATGATTATTTTGTTGAGGTAGATATTTCCAAGAAAACCCGTAGGCGTCCAGGCTTTTTATTTTAAACATTCCTAACTAAATTAGATGTGGCCTAATAGAAAACCAATTACCAAAGAGAAACTAAAGGACCTAAAATCAATCCGGCATTTAATTTCTGAAGATTGTCAAGGATTTTATTCAGGACAGACGGTACCATTGAAAAAGATCTGGGATACTTGAAGATGTTATTTATTATACGAATACATAAAGATGTATTTTTTGTCTAAATAAATTTGTGTCTAGAAGGTTGATTTACTGGTTTCAACTTATTTCTTCAACACAATATACAAAAAAGAACCATGCGACATTTTTCTCAAAAAGAACTACATTTTCAATAAAAAAGGATGAGCTAACTGACAGATCATAAATCCCAAGCAGAAAAGTGCATAATAGAGCAACTATTTCTTTTATTATCCTAGAATAACTTTCACCATCATTTACTTATAACTACATGTTCGTCGCTTGGTTCCTTTATGCATAAATACGTAAAATTACTTTTATTCATGAAATAATAGCGGTTTAAGCCACAGATCATTATCTCTTCACAATTTTACACATCACAAATGTGTACTATTTGAATGTCATTGGTGTGTATAAGTAAGTTTCGATGTACAAGTAGGTGTTTTGCATAATTTGACTTATCTGGTTGTTTTTTTTTTATTATTTTTTTTGGCTTGAGCATAAAGCTATTTAGCCAGTTGCAATGTATCTGGTTGTTTTAATCTATATAATTTTAAGTGTTCATTGAATCTTAATTCAAAATTTCTTTGTGTTTGACCTATATAAACAGCATTACATTTTGAACAATTAATTTTGTAAATACCAGACCTTTTTAATTTGGATTGTTTTTACATTTAATAATTGTGTACCAATATTGTTTTGTGTTTTAAATGATATTAAAGCTGTTGTTGCCGAAGATATTATTTTTGAAATTGCTTTGAACACAATAAGTAATATTTTTATGAGTTTTAATTTCTTTAGTTGGTTCAGGAAATATTAGTTGTACTGACATAATAATAAATAACAGAAAATTGTTGTCTTATTACTTCCATACTTGGTCTGGTCTTAGTACTACTTAATCAACATGTGGTAGGTACAAACAAACAAAATGTAACTTCAACAATGTGTCAATCTAGCTATGCTCGTTGTAGTGAAACAGGTGTTGTTGAGTTTTTAAAAAACAATTTTTCAATTTTTAAATAAAAGTGGAAGTTGGAATGTTCTTAGTATTATTTAAATTAATTATTATTATTTGAATTAGGTAAGTAAAATATGAAGGATAAAATAAAAATTGAGACTAATGTTTAGGTACTTTAATTAATGTTTAAAAAGATGGTCCGAATTTTGAATTATTTTGTAGCTGCATATAAAAATTAAAAGTATGTAGCATTTTTCTAAGTGTAAGAAAGGAGACGACAAAAAATATTGTTAAGAAAGCAGATATGGTATTGGTAAGTGTTCATTTAGTACTCAAATCACTTCTGCTACATAACCGAGGACCTACTTAACCTATAAGCATGAGGTTCTGTTTGATTACTTGAAAAATTGTGGGATGAAAAAAAAATATTGAAATTATTTGCCAATGGAATGTATCATTGTTTTGACATACTTAAAAGTAAACATGTTTAATCTATATTATTTGTCATGAAAACTATTTTTTGTAGATATGTTTTAAATACTTGGGTACCTATGTTTTGTCAATATAGAATATTTCACCACACATTCAGACTGTACCCTCGGTACATATCGAGTGCAACAACTTGTAAATTTAAATAATCAGCCAAACGAAATCTAATAACTGAAGTTCAAATTTGTTGTTTAGTCACAACAGTAATGGATAAATTTAAAACTGTTAATTTAAAACATTATAGTACTGCAGCGTTGTAAGAAGGAGATGCTGCTATAGTCAAACTGATAAATCAATTGACAGATTTTGTAGTTGTAGTTAGTAAGGAATATAGAAACTGTCTTTTAAAATAAATTGAAATTGTATAAAGACAGCAGATAAAGGACCATTATCTGATACTTCAATATCTTGCTTTATCAAATGCATTACAGGTAGGTATGTTAATAAACAGATACATATACGTCACCAATATTCGAAGGTTTTGATGGTTCTGTGTAGATACTCCTAGCATTTAAACCGTAAGGTCCGGACCCGATTTTTTTAATTATTAGAACTGAGTTAAAAACATTCATTGGCTTACACGATAAAAAGAAAACCGTTTGTTTGTACTAAAACAATATAATATTAAATTAGTCATAAATCACTGCCGGAATTATCTTTTACAACTACTAATGTCATCTTTTAATGAATCTCTTTATATTTCAGAAACTTTGCAAATGGAAATAGAACAATTTTGTATTCTATCGAATGGTTTACGTTCTGCTTGCATTATTAAAATTATTATTTATGTAAAAACTTTAGATAACCTAAAGCATGTGTAATTAACCTTTTAAAACACGTTACCCTTTTATTTCCAAACTAAGAGGAAGATTTGTGATCGTGCTGAAAGCTTAACCGCAGTGCAATAATTCTAGCCCGATACTGTCTACTTTTTCTTTCTTTGACTACAGCACTAAAAACTCCAGCTGCGATGCCCGTAGGTTTTCATTTATAATCAAAGCTTTAAAGCTTTATGTAAAATAGTCAGATATAGGGGGAATCTCCCAAATTTATCCCTGTCGGTGAATTTTTAGCAGAAATCTTTTCATGAAAATCCCTTTTTGTTGTTCGGGAGAAGGTACGTTTGTCGCTTGTTGTTTGTCGGACACATGGCGAGTTAGATCCGTAGACAAAAGGCCATTTTCCGTAGTCCTTAAATGATAAAAGGGGGACCGCACCATGTTCTTTTAGAACGAGTAAATATTGAATAAAGACAATTAATAAAGTTTTGTATTTCTGGTACATTAATTATATTTCCTGAAAATTAATATCGAACCTATAGAATGTTTAAATTTTCCAGATATATGAATTTATAATTTTTGAAGCAGAACGTACACAGTTTCCAAAATTTTAATTTTGTACGGACAGCACAAAAAAATAAATATAACAGGACCTCCACAATTTTACTAAACATCACTTGAATACCTTATAATATACCAGAAGTAAAAAAGAAACATTTTGTATAATCCCATTATATTTATGAAGTAGATTATTTGGGACCCTAGTAGTCCAAAGAAGCTTCAAATGAGCCCTACGCTGGCTTAATAAAAAGTTTAATAGTTGTAAAAAGATCAAAAATGTTAATGTTATTTATGGTTATATCACTGTAGATTATATACAGTCAAACCTGGATAAGTGAGAGTTTAAGAGAACACATTCTCATTCCCAAGTTTCTCGCTAATGCAGGTACAGTCGGCTTTAGAATAGCATATACATGTTAAATGTGAATTTCGTTTACCTACCGAAGTTATAAAAACGCCCTTCCTCAACAACATAGGAGTGGAACTTTTTAAAACGCCTACATTAAATGGTTTTTGGGGATTAACTCTATTACAAGGGTCAGTCATGTCCCGAATAAATAGGTCTATCTGCAAATTCACACAAAATAATAATATCTACAAATTTTCATACCACAGAGGCGTATATTTTTACGTGTGCTTCCTTGTATAACTAAAGCGAATCCAAGAACATTTTTAAGCATAATAAATTATATTTATAAAAAAAACAAGTCTGTTGTTTATAAAAAATAATTTATTTTACACAAAGAACAATAAATCAACAATAAAATAACCTAAATATTTGATTGTTATATATATGTTTATTAGATATTTATTACATTTTTCACATTGTCGTTGACGGCTCATTTTTAAAATGTATTGCTACATTTTGATTTTTACCACCCTATTTATTTACTAAATAAAATATAAAATAAATAAATGTAGGGTCATTTTGATCCGAACGTAACAGAAAAACGTTAACAAAAATTCTTTTAGAATATTAAATTCAACATAACAACAATTAAAATTAGTAACATCAAGATTGATTAGAAACTGTTGGAAATTCAAAAATAAATATTTTTATATTTTATCTTTCATTTTATGGAATGTTATTTATTATTTCTAACAACCTACCTAAAAGAAAAGGAAATAAAAAAAATGTTTTGAAAAGGGATTTTAATCCCAAACAAACATATATTATCGAGGGTTCCAAAATAAGTGAAGTAAAAAAGGAATCAGTAGAGAGGTTGCAATAAAAAACAAATAAAACCGTACTGTATAATATACACGCAATTTGTCAATAAAATACCTAATGCTGCAAACATTAAAGATGAGGGCGTGGACAACTGTTTAACTGATTTCAAATGTATTATTATTTTAACCCTGATTGGTTATACACAATAAATAGGCCATCCTTAAAATTACTACAATGTAAGCGATTTCAGTTTGATAATGTATATGCTATTCTGAAGCCGATAGTACATGTGTAGCGTTTCTCTCTTAAGCTGGCTTCCAACGACGCGAGACTTTGTATGGCGTTAAATTTAGCACGAGTCAAAGGATGAACAAGCATCGCTGGCTCGGCTTGTCCGAGCTTGTGAATATGTTCCCACGCAGAATACTTGCATATCCAGTTTCCTCTCGGTACCGTTGCGTTAAAAGGTGGGTAGTGCAATCAACGTTTTTAAATTTGCCGATTTGATTCTACAAATATTGAAAAATATTTCGAACGTCCTGCCAGGAATAATGCAGTGCTAGAACTACTTAAATCACCAGCTAAAAAATTATAACATAATGCATTCACTTTACAAACGAAATATTTTCTACAGTTTAGATAATTTTGCAAATTATTTACTTACCTACTTCCACTTTTATACACAGACGTCATCCACCACATTTATTCTTTTCTTTTATTTGCTTTTAAATATTCACCTCTCAGTACTATAAAACCTGATTTTGTTGTTGATGTTGATGCAAACTACTCCACTGTTTTCACCAGAATAAGAATCCAGTGAGTGCTCTGAGCGTAATTTAGAACTTGGCGAGTGACGTTGCAAGCTGTTCAACGCGCCGTGGAAATGGCCACGATTACTGACTGAATACAGTGGCCTTGATGGGCATATAGTAACAATTGGACTAACAGTGAGTGCCGAGTGCTCGAGAGACTAGTGATCAATAAATTTGGCCCTAATTAATCAACTCAAGCCGACGATCTTCATTGTCGACAGCGATCAGAGAGATAACGCTGATAGAACGACTATAACCTAGGGGTGACGTTGATGTACTACTCACATATAACCTAACCTAACTTCCTTTGTTACTACTAGTAGCTCTACTTCTATACTCAATATTCCTCTATTAGAAATATACAATTATTAAAAAATTAAAGCAGCTTTTACCTACTGAATACGTGAAAACTCTATACTTTGCACTAGTAGAAACTCATCTTCGTTATGGAATTCTAGTATGGGGTGTAGCTTTTAAAACTCATATTAATAACTTAGAAATTATGCAAAGAAGATTTTTAAAATTAATACACTCAAAGAGTTCATTATATGCTTCTGACAGTTTATATTCAGAACTTAAAATTTTAGATATAAGACAATTGTTTTATTTATGTGCATCTATTAGATACCACTGTAATAAAAAAATTAATCAACTTCAAAGTCATCATTATAATACCCGTCATAGACAAGATTTTATTCTCCCACTTATGTACAAGACCACTACACAGAATTCGTATACTTACATGGCACCAAAGTTATACAATACCATTCCAGATGATATTAAGTCAATAGGTAGTCTTCACGTTTTCAAGGCAGAGTTAAAGAATTTTTTTTCCATACAGACAGAACACTCATTAATAATTATTTTTAAACTAAATTAAAAATATTTTACAAAAATTTATCCATTGTTACATTAAGTCTATGTTGCGTTTGTGTCTATTTTATTCTGGTGTATTTGTTATTTTAGGATATTTTTATAAATAATATTATTATATATTTTAATCGAAACAAGTGTTTTTCACTTATCGGTGTACAAACTTTATTTATTGATAGTTTTTAAATAAATTAAAAGTATTTTACAAAAATTATCCATTGTTGCATTAAGTCTATGTTGCATTTGTGTCTATTTTATTCTGTTGTATTTGTTATTTTAGGATATTTTTTATAAATAATATTATTATATATTTTAACCGAAACAAGTGTTTTACACTTATCGGTGTGCAAACTTTATTTATTGGTAGTTTTATATGTAATTGTTATAATGTTATATTATTTAAATAAAGTATTATTATTATTACTTACCTCCGCATATCACGCGGAACAATCCCATGTCATTTGCAACATTTGAACAGAATTCTTTACTACTTTGGACATGTCATACAGAAAATATTATATACTTTCTTTCAAATACGTTCATAAAAGTTCACCTATTGTAACCACGCGCAAGGTATCACTACCAATTACTTACTCTCCCATTACAGTAACAACAATGGAGAGGTTTTTGCTATTCTTAGAGTGTTTCCTTTGACTCCCATTGTAATCTCTTCCACTTTGCAACCCCAAACTAACAACTAAACAACTCCTCTGCCACTGTAAAATGACCCAATATTTTTTAGCACCTACAAGAAACCCCAATAAATTTAAAAAAAAACTGCTTTGGGTAGAGGCAGAAATATCTGACAAATAACTCTATGGAAAATTGCCAAAAAACTTCTGATAGCTTTTCCCTCATCACACCTTTCGATAAAACTTTTAATGTTGTTACAAACCAATTAACAAAACAAAAAGGGATATTTACGTAACGGTCATTCCTCAAAAAACTGAACCCAAATTAATAATTAATAATTCTCTGCCAATTCATTAACGTACATTATAATTTTCTTTTAAATGAATTAATTGCATTTTTAAAGTGTTTTAATTCTTAACAGGTCTATTATCATGTATAATTGCTGTAATACATAATATCACAGTTTAATAGTGGTAAACTTCCAAGATTTATCTGTTCATTAACTACTTTATATTGTTGATCTGCTAGATGTCTTTTTATTTCAAGTTCTTCGAAGAAATCTAAATTTTGTTTTTGTGCAAAACACGTTCTTGAACATCCACACTCACTCATACACACAAATGACATTCAAATATTACATATTTGTGATAAAAAACAAAATTTAGATTTCCTCGAAAAACTTGAAATAAAAAGACATCTAGCAGATCAACAATATAAAGTAGTTAATGAACAGATAAATCTTGGAAGTTCTTCACTATTAAACTGTTTACTTTGAGTCTTCATTTTATACATAGGTTAGGCGTAATTGTAACAGAAATATATTAGTAGTAATAAAACTCAAAGTCAACCCACAGTATGTAATTTAATGAAATATTACAACAGCGACATGTTTCGGTCACAAGACCATCTTCAGGCTTTAAGAGAAGAACACAATATGTCAGAGAGAAGAAATACAAAGTCAAATATATAAAAGACAAAATATAACATGTACAAAAGTCAAATCATATAAGATAAAAACTAACATGTAATAGAAAATGATAGTTAGTATAACAGTCAATATAGTATTTTAACATTTATAGAACAAACAGAATCAATGTCAAAATATAAACAAATATTATAATATATAATAAAATGTGGAGACTCGCCTCTATGTGCAGACTGCAGCGTTTAAACAATTTATAACAGATATTATGATTAAAAAAGGGGAGTATTTTAATGTGAAATTGGAAGTTAATGTAATAAAAGAGGTTGAAAAAGAAAGTTAAAATCCCAAGTCCCAAAAAAAAAAAGAAAATTTGGCGTAGAGCAGTAAATATTTTAGAATGAATCCAGGTATCAACATTCTATAGACAGGCTTATAGAGAGTTCTCCAGAACAAGGAGATCGATCTCCAAGACCAAATCAGGAACGGGCCCGGATTAATAGCGGGGTTAGAAGAAAGCGTTTCTTCTTCTTCATAGGTCGAAGTGCAGACAAGTCTAACTGGCATATACACCCTAAGACAATCTAATTCTAATTCTAAGCTGTCAGTTGTAGATGTTTGTGCGTATACTCTCTATTTTTCAGGAAGACCCCGTATCATGTTTAAATATTCTTCTATATACGTAGGTACTTCTTCGGAGTTTTACTGTAATCACAAAAAGAATCCCATAGATGTATTTTACTCAATAAAAAATATATATATTGTAATGATTGAAAAACAAATTAAATTATCTTACCTTAATTATTAGAATAACCCATGTAGTATTAAGAAAAGGATATATGACAAGAATAATAGTCTTCTGTAAAATTAATTTCAAAGCTTCTTTTATTCTGATTATACACACAAACTAAGTACACTGAATAAACTTGAGTCCAATAATCATATGAATTTGAAAACACTATAATCCAGTAGTCTGTTTGAATCATCTTTATCTTGGTTGTCGAAACATGCATCAAGTCCAAGTTACCTAGGAATATATTCAAAAGTAAACATATTAGGTTAAATAAATTATATTTGATTATCATTAGTAAAATAAGTGTTATCAGAACTGTAAAATAGAAATAACTAGTTAAAATTAATATTGATAAAACAAATAACTAATTGTTATTACAAAAATATAAGTAGGTTATAAGTTATGATGTAGATTTAATATTTAAAACAAACAATAATATTAATAGGAAACTAGTAGTGAATAATCCATTCAAATAAAATAAATCATAATTAAGTTTGCAATAGAAGAGTGAAAATACTTACAGATAGAATGGTTTATGATTTCAATCTTCCATAACAGTGAATGTGGCATTGATAATCCCAATATTTGAATATACCTAAAAACATTCAGTTTATTAATTAAATAACCATTTATGTAATGTGAATAAATAAAAAGATATGTGATTTAGAAACTGAGAGTGATAGGGTGAAACCATTTTAGAACAGTGAAAGTGCACCCAAATGTCTAAAGTGAAAGAACACTAAAAATCCAACTATCGGATATTGGAACTATATTAAAACAAATTGTGAGAGTGATAGGACACTAAAAGTAAACAATAACTATTAAATATACAAAATAAACTGTGAAATTATAATGTGAGAGGACACTAGAGACAATTGTTGCGAAACACCATAATAGAATAGAATTTGTAGTTATTATTATTTGTAGAGACTATTAATATGTTTTACACTAATATTTTATATGTTATAATGTAGAAAAGTTTATAAATTATGTAGTTTTAGTTAAATCTTGTATATAAAATGGCGGTGATTAAGTGATTTTTTAAAACCAATTTATAAAGAAACTATAGAACATTAGTTATGGAAAATAACATCCACATATATTTCGAAACCCAAGGAATATGAATATGTAGAAATTTATCATGTATTAAGTGTTTCAGCTCATAATTATTTTTGAAATTTTCATTTTGATCGTATGTCTGTAGCTGTCACTGCGCTCCGATTCAAAGTTAAATTTAATAAGGAAAAAAAGAGATATAATTAATGAAAGTTGATTTATCAATTATTAAGGCTAAAGTTTAATTATCAACCAATAATAGAATCAATTAAGTTAGATTAATTAATTAGATTTGATGGAAAATCACGAAAAATTTCCTCATAAAACAAACGAAATTCAATTACCTGTCAATTTAAGGAAAAGACTATAAATACGCCGATTTTTTTTGTTTTCGAGGTCAGTTTCATTTAATCCAACGCAAAATCCACGTCGAATAAACAAAAGAAATCTATAAAACCTTAATGGCCGCCTAGTCAAATTGTTACCCCCACTCACTCTACTGTTTGTATTAAAAACATAAGTTTATGGCATAAGATAGTGCAACAATTAACAATAAAATTGGAAAATATTGTACATGGAAGCATGTAAGCATTTGACGCCATATTGAATAATGGTTGTATAGATCATTATCTCCGCCAGGTGACGTGTGAGGTCTACCAACATCGATGGAATAATTTTTCAAGGTACGTGATTTTAAAGAACAATTTATATTATTTTGGACACTGTTGATTTTTTTTTTATTAATTTCAATCACATATCTCAATTATAATTCCGTAAAATAAACTGAATGATCTTATGTTGAATATTCAAATAGTAATAAAGGTAAAATATATCGATTAGAAAATAGGTGTAGAATCGATTATCGATCTACTCATTAAAATCGAAGTTTTTAAAAGTTTTAACAAATAATACCAAATTTAATAATATACAGGGTTGTATTGTAAATTTTAATATCGTATATGCAAATCAATTTAATTTTGAAACAGCTTTGAACCGACTACTGGGTAATAGAGTGCTCATGTATATGATATGTATACCGAGTAGATCACAAAATAACGTTAAAATAAACAAGACCGACACCTTATATTTATAGTCCCACAAATATTAAACTCAATAATTAAAATAAAGGAAAAAGGTAAATTCATTTAACAGAAGAGTGTAGTACTTTACAAACAATTATAGTGAAGAAATTTTAGTTAATAAATTAATTAAGAAAATAAATAAATACTATTACAAAAAAATTGAAATACCCCTTAAAATTTGTAATTAACATTACAATATATACCTAAACTTAAATAGTACATCAGTGTAAAAGTATACAGTTAGAAGAATCCGTTTTCTCATAAAGAAAATTCAAAGTTACTTCACTTTATCACAAACTAACATTGAACTTTAAGGATGAGTGCCTCCTATGCCGCCTGGAAATGTTTCTACACTTATTGGTTGCAATTCCATATGGTTGATCATTTATCTGCCACTCCCTGTATGTGTGAGACAATAATTAACAAAAAAAACAACAAAGTCTACCATTTTTGTTAATGTACAGCGAGTGCTCTATTCGATTTTACCCAATGTAACTTTTTTACTAAATCACTGTCTTAACAATGTAAATTGCTTCCTTTGTCACTAAATCGTCTAAATTAATGACTAAATCTTTTTCAACTTGGAATTCAAATATTTTACAATGCTTAGTAGCGAAAATGGGAATTGGGGAAATTGAGACTTGGAAAATTTCATTAGACGTGGAAAAAAGCATTCTTTGTGTGTCACCACTAACCAGTAACTAAGAACCAATTAACTTACAGATATCAGCTAGTTAAAATTCCTTATGTTAACTAGTGGTCGCGCCTCATAAAAACGTAGTACGATTTAAATCAAAAGGTCATCCATTAACATTCTATAAATTGTAGTATTTAAAAAATTTTTTTATTGATGATAAATTTTATTCAATTAGTAATTTCAAATAAAGCACCTTAAATTAGTTTTTCTACAAACGTGTTAAAAATTCCATTTTTAGCACTCCATAAAAGCCTTAAAAATGTCACTTTAAGGCACTGAGTGACTTAATAGTATATTAAACAACGCATTTCATATGGAAATCTGTTATGACACGAGTTCAAGTTTAAAAAACGAATCGCGAAGCGATGAGTTTTTTAAAGAACGAGTGTCACAACAGCCATATGAAATAAGTTGTTTAAAATATTTTTTATATTTTGCCATTTTATCATTTCTTAAATTAATTTATTATTTTTATGTAATTACGAAAATTTTTATTTTAAAAAGTATGTCGGTAGAACTGTGTAATTTATAACATTTGACAGTTATGACATTTAAATTATCAAATGTTAATGTTTTAAAATATTTTAAAATGAATAATATATCATTAATAATATATTATATAAGTAAAAGATGATATTCATATATACAAATACTTTTTTAAAGAACAATATAAAATTAATAAATTGCTATTAACCCACAAATGTCATTGTCAATAGTCTTGTCATTAGATACTTCACTCATGTCGCAAACTATTTAAAACAAAAATTTGCGTGCGTAAAAGTGACATTACGATACGCAAATGCGTTTTATAATGAAGATTTTTATGAGTGCGAAATATAAAAAAATCATTTTATGGCACTGAGTGCCTTAAAATGTTTATGGCACTGCTGTCAAAAGTGAATTGTCAGATTTTTAAAGCAAACGTCCAAATATTTAGATTTTATTTATTAACATTAATATTAACAGTACAATTTGTGCAATTTGACAAATTAATTTCTTGCACTACTGTTTTACCATTTTCCATGGCTAAGGAAGAATGATGATTCGTAAACAATTATATCAACAATGGTTGCTAGGGTCCGTAATATACGATGCAATTAAAAATTATCTCCTTTGGATGTATTAATACAGATTTTTAAAATTTAATTCAAACTGTATAATTACTTTATTTGAACGTTTGTAGAAAAAATATTGTATGATATGCGTGTTAAAAGTACCTTTTAAGGCAATCATGTGAATTGCAGAATTCGCTTCGCTCATTCTGCAAACGTTCACATGCGTGCCTTAAACATGTACTTTTAACACTTATATCATAAATAACTATTATAAATACCTACTTAAAAAAAAATACAAAACTGCAATAGTAGTTGCCGTAAAAAGTAATCTATTCTATATGATCAGTGAAAGCAATGACACGAATGCATACTAGGTTTTCTGCAATAATAGACACTATAATTTTTCTACGATCAAAATTAAGACATTGAACCAGATATCATATTTCTTAAAAGAATTTAGTTCTGAATGAATATTTTGATAAGATGAAAATGATTAAAAATGATATCTTATGAGAAATAATTTAAAAAAAAAAGGAAACATTATTCTTAATAAAAAAAAATATTTGAAGTAAAAATATATTAAATAAGTAATATAATACAATTTAATAAATAAAGAAAGTACCTTAATAATAGTAAATATAAAACATTGTCTAGTAAACATATTGTAGGATAGTTAATACACCAAGCCCATGGATCATTGTTCAGCATTCAATCAGCTGTTCATCTAAAATAAAAATAATCTTAGTAGTTAATTCTGCATACTTATCAATTTAAATAATTAAAATTAAAAAAAAAAAAAAAAAACAACACACAGTTAGTAGAATAAGGAGAATATATTTCAATAGATGGTTAGAGAAATTTTTATATAGTATTAAGAAGATTAGACATAGATTCGATAAATAATAAATTTGTTAATGTATGAGTAAAAATAATTTAATATAAAATATGATAGAAAGAATACATAGAAGAATTTATGTTTATCAATCAAGGATATTGTAACAATAAGATTGATAATAACAATATTGTATATGGACTGTTTTAAATGAAAAGTGTCAATTGTAACAAATATAGAAACAACTTTTTGAGATAGTAAGTTGGAAACAAACAAAAGTTTGTTTATTGAAAAAAGTTGAACATAGAGAGAAAGCGTTAGTTAGTTGGAATTTGATATGGTGGAAGCAGGAGCTTATATTAGTGTGTTCCCAAAAATTTAGTAAATTCCCAATTTTCTTAAGAAAACGTTTAAATTACAATTAAAAATAATTAGAGTTGTACTTGCCAGTGTTTATAACTAGTCTGCCGTCAAATGTTTTGAGAATTCTCCAGAATAATAGTGTTAGAACTTCAAGGAAGCATTCCGAGTCCAGAAGAGGTCATCCCGTGTCCAGAACATCAGGTCAGTGTGTTTAAATTATTATTGGCCAATAATAACAAGAATCAGTGTTAAAAACTCATGAGCTCAGATTAGTGAACAATTTTCCATAAATTTATAAACTCTGCAGAAATATATAATCTAGAAAATAAAAGAAAGAATTTTATGTAATGACTGTTTAAATAATTGATAATACTAATTGGAATGAATTAATAAAAAGGCTTAATTAAATATCGATATAAAATTATGTACTTACGTCAATTTCAATGTCATAAGGTGATTTTAGAATTTTCATCCATGTAACCTATTCATCTCTGTATATAAAATTTTTATTGTTTCCATGTGTATATATATAATTCTTTATAATCTAATATTTTTCCACAGTTATTTATGCAATTTTTATGTGTATATTTAAACCAAATTCTTCTATGTATTGAACTTTCTGTGTGAATCAATAGAAAACATATGTTGCTTGTCGTATCGGATAAGTATTCATTTTGTCAAATTGTTCGGTCTGTACGAGAACGTACGACTCTCTATAACGCATGCGCACTGGAGAGTATGAATAGGAATTAATTCTAATATAGTATATGGGCATTGGTAATAATATTTTGAATAATAAAAAATTAAATTTCTTTAAAAATTAAATTGTTTTAAAATCAATGTGTTTCTTTTATTTAAATCGTAAAAGCCAGGACTCAAAGAGAAAACGAGTTTCATGCTCCCGACTCACATAAATTAAAATTAAATACAACAACACTAAAATAAAAAGGTAAATCACTGAGCTAGCCAATTAAAATAAAATTCAAATTAAATCAAACAAATATTTAATCAAACTTAAATAATAAATTAAATAAAAATATTATAATTGGCGCCCAACGTGGGGCGGTTTATTAAAAATTTAGTAAGCATTTAAAAATTTTAAACACAATTACAATGGCAAAACGGATGACATTGAGAGATGGTAGGCAGGTAGGAGCAGACAGTGGTTCGGAAGAGGAAAGGGAAGAACGAAGTCATGGTATGGGAGATTATCAAGCGGTATATTTGGAGCAAGGACAACAAGTGGAAAGTGATGCACAAGAAGAAAGTATGACAGGAGATGGGGAAGCTGTAGAACAAGAAGATAGGCGACAGAAAATGCAAAGAAGAAGAAGTAGAGATGATCAGATGGACATGATGCAATTCTTGATCAGTATAAAAGAAGATATTAATAATTTGAATGGAAATATGAATACAATGAGGGGAGATATGAACAAAATGGATAAAAAAATGGACACTATGGAGGATAATCTGAATGGAAACATGAATAGTATGAGAGAAGAAATTAGAGGGGATATAAACAACATCAATGGTAATATGAACAGATTAGAAAAGAAAATAGATGAAGTCAAAATAGAAAGTTTGAAGGAAATCAAGGAACTTAAGAAGACCAATGAAGAATTTGGAAAGAAAATTGACAAGGTGAAAGAAGATATGGAGGATCAAAATAAAAATTTGCGAATAGAAATACAAAAAAATGGAATAAAAATCAGAGAAGAAATAGAAAAGCAAGTATTGGAAGAAGTACAGGAATTAGGAAGATACATGGAAGAAAAATTACCAGAAACCATTCAAGTAGAAGTCTCAAAACAGGCGAATCATATAACAAAGGAAGTAGAAAGTATTAAAGAAAATGTAAATAAACAACTTAAGGATTTAGATTGTCGAGTTGAAGAAAAAACAGGAATATGTATCACAAGAAGTGAAGTTATGGGAATACAAATAAACAAGGAAATAGAAGAAATGAATAGAAAATGGCAAGAAAGCATGGAAGAAATGGAATTTAACATTAGGAGAAATGGAGGTGGAGTTATATACAAGGTAAACATGGATATCGGAGTTAAGTTTGATGGGAATATAAATACCATTCATCCGAAGGTGTTTATCAAAATAATTACAAGTAAACTCAAAGGAATCAGAGATATAATGGAGAAGAAGATCATTATTAGAGGGATGTTATCGGGACATGCCCTATTATGGTTTTGTAACAAGGAAGAAGGGATAAACAACATAGAGGAATTTGAAAAACAATTTATTGACTATTTCTGGGGTGAAATCCATCAGGCAAATTTCAGGGAACGACTGTACTTCGGGAAATTTGATTATAATAGAAACAAAAATTTAAATGCATATGCTATGCAACTTTATAACATGGCACAATATCTGGAACCTGTTATGAAGGAGGAGGAATTAGTTCTATATGTCGGGAGACACTTCAATTCCGAAGTTTCGGAAACAATTGCCCTACATAACATCAAAACAATGGACAATTTATCCAGGTATTTACAGAGTTCGTGTGCAGCATTGGTAAGAACACTTCATACTGTTCTTAATCAGCATGAACATTTTACATTGCATTATATAGACGATATATTAATATATTCAGAAAATGAAGAACAACATCACGAACATTTGAAGACTATATTGGCAGAATTGGAAAAAGCAGGATTAAAATTGAACATGGAAAAATGTCAATTTTACCAAAAAGAAGTGCAGTATTTGGGATATATTTTGAATTCTACTGGAGTGAGAATGAATCCTGAACGAATCAGAATTATAAGGGAATATAAGACACCGACTAATCTGAAAACTCTTCGAGGATTCTTGGGAATTCTCAATTACTTTAAACGACTGATACCAGACCTCAGTAATAAAGAAATTCCTCTAATTGAATTACTCAAGAAGGAAACGAAATGGAAATGGGATGCTAGGAGAGAACAAGCTTTCCAAGAACTCAAGGAAATATTTGTACAAAATTTGCAGGTTTATCATCCTCAATATGACAAGCCATTTATTTTAAGAACGGATGCATCCATAGATAGGTTGGCAGGAGTTTTATTGCAAGAACAAGAGGAAGGAGAAGTACCAATCAGTTTTATTTCCCGAGTAACAAAGAACTTTGAAAGAAAATATTCAGTTACGGAATTGGAGATGGCAAGCATTGTATTTTGCATAACTAAATTACGTTTTTATCTATTAGGAGCAAAATTTTATTTGGAAACAGATCACTCAGCATTAACAGCAATGTTTAAAAATCGTTATGCAAATAATAGAATACATCGATGGATACTTCTATTACAGGAATATGAATTTGAAATAAAATTTATTCCTGGAAAAACAAATATAGTAGCGGATGCTCTTAGCCGTGAAACTGAAATGAAGAAGAAGGATCAACAATTCCAAATTGGTATCAATAGGTTAAAAAAAACTGAAGGTTTGTTTACTCTGGAGAAAATAATGGAGGATCAGAGGAATTTGCAAGCATTTTGTAAGAGAAGAGCATTTCAAAATGAGGGAATTTGGTATAAGAAAATGGAAGATAGGGAAATTTATTTAATAACACCTGAATATGCAAAAGAAATTCTCAAACAATTACATGAGGAATATGGACATATAGGATCTCGAAAACTATGGATGTTGTTTAGAGAAAACTACATTGCAAAGAAGGACATATCATTAGTAAAGGAAATCTGTAAAACTTGTAAAATTTGTCAGTTGGCGAAGGAAAGGAATTTTCATCATATTAGTGGACCAAAACCTATAATAGCACTCAAGCCTTTACATATAGTAGCTATTGATTTTATATCACAGTTAATACCTAGCAAACAAGGCAATAAACATATTTTAGTCATGGTAGATATTTTTTCAAAATTTGTAAAAACTTTTCCTTGTCAACGCACCAATGCAATTACAGTGATATCTTGTCTGAAAAATTTTATAGAAGAAATAGGAACTCCTGAAATTTTAATATTGGATCATGCTACTTACTTTGTTAGTAAAAAAGTCAAACGTATTTGTAGAAATCATAATATTAAAATGAATTTCATAAGCATAAGAAGACCTTCATCTAATCCTGCAGAGAGGTACATTAAAGAAGTTGTAAAGTATTTAAGGATTTTATGGGAAGAAAATCTGAATCAAGTAGAGAAATTTTTAAATCAATTACCTAATGGAGTTACTGAAGAATGTCCACAATTTATTTTGAAAGGAATACATCCAGAGCGTGATTGGATAATACAGAGAGAATGGGATATGTCGCAAGTTTTAAATAAAGTAAGCAAGAATTTGGAGAGAAGTGCTATGAGATTTATTAAAAGAAAAGGAAACAAAAATAACAAGAAGATTAGATTTGAAAAAGGAGATTTAGTTATAGTAAGATCATTAAGAACACCAAAGAAAGGTGAAAACCAGTGTAAAAAATTATTATCACCATTTGAAGGCCCATATGTAGTTGACAATAGTGATGCTCAAAACAGTTATCGTTTATTCTATCCAGGTACACAAACAGAAAGGGGAGTGTTCAACGTAGAACATGTATATAGATATTATGAATAGATGATGTTATGCTACGAACAATAGTTAAAAGAATAAAATAATAGTCAGAATTATAGTTTTTAAATTTAATATTAGGTAGTGTACATAGATAAATTAGGTAATAGACAGAGTTTTGTTTTTTATTTGGCAGCTGATGATCCAATTAAATCCGTCACATTTTTCTTGAGTACCTAAAAATAAATAAATGAATGAATCAATATAATACAATATAAAGAAAATTATTAAAAAAAAAACTGATAATTAAAAAACAGATTTGAAAATTTGAATATGGCAAATCAATAAATAGTAAATAAAGAAAATAATTTATATGAGATACTGGCTTTACATTGAAGGAAAATATTAAAATATAAGATAGAGGGGATAAAAAATTAAAATAACTCAAATCTCAGATAGAAGTTCACAAATTTTAAATAAGGAAATAAGATGTGAGTAATAAAGGTTAGGAAAGGATAATAATGAATAATATTGATTAAAAATATAGGAGATAATCTTTGATGTCAATTAGAAGCTTATAGATTACTTGAAAATACATGAAGGAATAGGGAAATTGATTTTGATATATATATGAATTTAAGAAATAATTAATTATATTGAATAAAGAATATTGAAAACAAATATGATATGAGGAGTATATAGTTGACTAAAATATAATGAAATTAAAAGAAATAAGTTAATATATAAGGGGATGTTAGTATGAAAATGAGAGTAGAGAAGTATTATATGAAGTAATAGTAAGAATAGAAATTGACATAGATTTTAATCAAGTGTATTTTAGGAAAGAATAATGATATAGGTATAGAAAGAAATACTTGTAGGGATTGTAATAGGAAATATGTGAACAGATATTTGAGAAATAAGTTAAAGAAAGTTGAGATTATGCCATAAAGTTATAAAGAAAAATTTTAAATTAAATAATATCGATTATTAATAGTAAGAAAATTAAAATTTAAATAAATATCCAAGGTATGGATATCATTTAAATTTAAATTTGAGGGGAATTGAACCAGATATCATATTTCTTAAAAGAATTTAGTTCTGAATGAATATTTTGATAAGATGAAAATGATTAAAAATGATATCTTATGAGAAATAATTTAAAAAAAAAAGGAAACATTATTCAATATGATAGAAAGAATACATAGAAGAATTTATGTTTATCAATCAAGGATATTGTAACAATAAGATTGATAATAACAATATTGTATATGGACTGTTTTAAATGAAAAGTGTCAATTGTAACAAATATAGAAACAACTTTTTGAGATAGTAAGTTGGAAACAAACAAAAGTTTGTTTATTGAAAAAAGTTGAACATAGAGAGAAAGCGTTAGTTAGTTGGAATTTGATATGGTGGAAGCAGGAGCTTATATTAGTGTGTTCCCAAAAATTTAGTAAATTCCCAATTTTCTTAAGAAAACGTTTAAATTACAATTAAAAATAATTAGAGTTGTACTTGCCAGTGTTTATAACTAGTCTGCCGTCAAATGTTTTGAGAATTCTCCAGAATAATAGTGTTAGAACTTCAAGGAAGCATTCCGAGTCCAGAAGAGGTCATCCCGTGTCCAGAACATCAGGTCAGTGTGTTTAAATTATTATTGGCCAATAATAACAAGAATCAGTGTTAAAAACTCATGAGCTCAGATTAGTGAACAATTTTCCATAAATTTATAAACTCTGCAGAAATATATAATCTAGAAAATAAAAGAAAGAATTTTATGTAATGACTGTTTAAATAATTGATAATACTAATTGGAATGAATTAATAAAAAGGCTTAATTAAATATCGATATAAAATTATGTACTTACGTCAATTTCAATGTCATAAGGTGATTTTAGAATTTTCATCCATGTAACCTATTCATCTCTGTATATAAAATTTTTATTGTTTCCATGTGTATATATATAATTCTTTATAATCTAATATTTTTCCACAGTTATTTATGCAATTTTTATGTGTATATTTAAACCAAATTCTTCTATGTATTGAACTTTCTGTGTGAATCAATAGAAAACATATGTTGCTTGTCGTATCGGATAAGTATTCATTTTGTCAAATTGTTCGGTCTGTACGAGAACGTACGACTCTCTATAACGCATGCGCACTGGAGAGTATGAATAGGAATTAATTCTAATATAGTATATGGGCATTGGTAATAATATTTTGAATAATAAAAAATTAAATTTCTTTAAAAATTAAATTGTTTTAAAATCAATGTGTTTCTTTTATTTAAATCGTAAAAGCCAGGACTCAAAGAGAAAAACGAGTTTCATGCTCCCGACTCACATAAATTAAAATTAAATACAACAACACTAAAATAAAAAGGTAAATCACTGAGCTAGCCAATTAAAATAAAATTCAAATTAAATCAAACAAATATTTAATCAAACTTAAATAATAAATTAAATAAAAATATTATAATTTAATCAGGTTCACAATACATACAGACTAATTTATCCAGGCTATATCTCTTAAACGAATAAAGATTCTCGAATGGGATAAAAACGTATCTATTTCATTTCCAATACACTTTAATATGCCGTAGAAAAAATTATCCCCTAAATATTCAGCCCTTAGTTACAACCCCTATCTTTAAATTTCTTAATAGCACCCTGTGCATTTTTTTATAATTTTGGATTTGGTCTTCCATCGTCTATTCAACAAATTTTTCAAAAATAAAATGGGTTCGTTGGAAATCAAAAAAATATTAGTTTATTTTTTATTTTTATAAATTATTTAAGAAAGCTTTAAAGCTTAAAAGACCAGTAACTAACAAATAACTAATTAATATTATTTACATTAGAGGTTCGAATTGTATTTCACTTGCTGCAACACACATGTCGAATCTTGCCAGAAGATTTCTTGTACGTGATGCATTGTAGGAGTAATTTGGCGACATGCTTGTCTCAGATTTTCTTTTAATTGTTCTACATTTTGTGGTTTTGATTGATAAACAATATCTTTTATCACTCCCCAAAAAAAATAGTTAAGAGGTGACAAGTCAGGTGAGCCCACATAATTTCTGAAGAGTTGTTTGTTATCCAGTGGTCATTGAAACGGTTTTGTAGATGGTCGCTAACTATTCTCGCATTGTGTGAGATGCTTCGTCTTGTTGCCACCACATTTCTTGACGTTCATTAAGAGAAATATCTTCTAGCGAATCGGGAGGTATGTTTTCTAAAAAATCTAAATATCTAACACCCCAAATATTTTGAATTCTTGTTTCCATCATCTAATGTGAGTTCACGGGAGACCAATAATTTGAATTATCACGGTTGACTACACTATTATTGTGAAATCTAGACTCATCGCTCTACACTATTTTTGATAAAAAAAGAGGATCATCATTAATTTTTAACATCATTTTTGCAATAAAATCAAGACGTCTTTGGTCATCACCATGTTATAATTCTTGAACTAAGTGCACTATAAAATGATGGTATTTAAAATCTTCTATGAACCGAACTTCTTGAAATACCACTTTCATCGGCGAGGGTTCTAATAGACACCTTGGACTAAAATTTACATATGCTATAACATTAATTAGATTCTGGTCATATCTTACTGTGCGTTCAATTTTACCTCGTTTATTATTTGGAAAATGTTCAAATAGTGTGACTTTATTATAAGATATTTTTTTGTGAATTTTTGCAAACTCATTTGGAAGATGTCTACGAAGCCCAAATTTAGAAAAAAAAATATTAAAAAAAATTAAATACCAAAAGTACGTACACTTATAATAGTATAATAGAAACATTTTTTTAATTCAAATTTTTTTTTCAATAGCTATATTGAAAATGTAAAAAACCAAAAAATTACAAATCGAGCACGATTTACCTATATACCAGAAATCTTCTGGCAAGATTCCAAATGTGTGTTGCGGCAGGTGAACTACAATTAGAACATTTAATGTAAATAATATTAATTAGGTAGTTATTTATTATTTTGACTACATTTATTTTTATTGTTCCTTTTTTGATTAATTTAAAAAAATAAAAAATAAACTAATATTTTTTTGATTTCCAACGAACCCATTTTATTTTTGAAAAATTTGTTGAATAGACGATGGAAGACCAAATCCAAAATTATAAAAAAATGCACAGGGTGCTATTAAGAAATTTAGAGATAGGGATTGTAACTAAGGGCTGAATATTTAGGGGATAATTTTTTCTACGGCATATTAAAGTGTATTGGAAATGGAATAGATACGTTTTTGTCCTATTCGAGAATAGAGATATAGCCTGGATAAATTAGTCTGGGACACCTGGTATATTACAACTTACTAATTAATTATGACTGCAAAAATTTATATTGATAGTATACGTAGCAGTTGCAAAATGAATTTTAGACAAGTGCGTAAGAGGTGATAAAGACGATAAATATGATCTATTTAGATTTTTGAAGACGATAAAGTAAGCAATCGACGAAATATGAATTTATGCTATAAAGGACCAGTCAATTTTAGAGATTTAAAACACGTTGTTTAGCCATTGTTATATTTAAATTAAAAAAAAAGTATACAAATATTACAGCTATAGGAAAAGGAACTTTATAAAAATTGTCTAAGTTAAAGATTTTGTATTTTGATAACTTTTTGAACTTGAACTTGCTTATTGTTACAGGGAGTTAAACCTGATTTAGACATTAAAAGTGATCCTGTTACATTTGAAATATGTGTCGGTTAATATAGAAAAAATAAATTACCAGAGAACATAAAATATCTTTTTTATATTTTGCACTTATAAAAATCTTCATTATAAAACGCATTTGCGTATCGTAATGTAACTTTTACGCACGCAAATTTTTGTTTTAAATGGTTGGCGACATGAGTGAAGTATCTAATGACAAGACTATTGACAATAACATTTGTGACTAATAGCAATTTATTAATTTTATATTGTTCTTTACGAAAGTATTTGTAAATATGAATATGCTGTTCTACTTATATAATATATTATTATTGGTGCATTAGTAATTTTAAAATATTCGAAAACATCAGCATTTCATAATTTAAATGTCAAATCTTATAAATTACACAGTGCTACCTACATACTTTTTAAAATCAAAATTTTCGTAATTACATAAAAATAATAAATTAATTTAAAAAATGATAAAATAGCAAAATATAACAAATATTATAAACAACTTATTTCATATGGCTCTTGTGACACTCGTTCTTTAAAAAACTCATCGCTTCGCGACTCGTTTCTTAAACTTGAACTCGTGTCATAACAGAATTCCATATGAAATGTATTTTCACTACTAGATATACCTACCTTTATGGACTTTGTTGAAGTAAAGTTGTTCATTATTTACCAAGGTAGAAAAATACAGGAACTACTTGATTAGATCTAAATCCCAATCCATTTGGCAGAATATGAGGTTAACTGATGCTAAGACCAAATGAAAAAATATGTTTCCTTACTCATCATACTTATTCAAAAATGAAAGTCAGTTAACTTATACAACATAATAATTGTTATAAAATCAGAAAAGAATTATTGAATATGTTATTGCTTGCCTTGTCACTGTCATGTCTCATGTCATGTGAAACAGAAGTGACTGGTTATCCGTCCAAAATGTTTATTAGTTTTAAAAACTAATATTTAAAAAAATAGAATGCCAGTAGTAAAAAAAATACTATATGAGCCACGGTAGACAAGTGTCATTATTGTCTTGGATCAAAAACCCCTAAGCTTCGCATCTCGGTCTTTAATGGACCTCGACAATAATAACTCACTTTTTTACCTTGACAAATGGTGCCTGACATGGTGCTTTCAGACATGCGCAAACAAAAAAGAAATTGAGAGAAGCTCAGAAGAGTTTCGCTTCTCTGCTAATATTGTAAATAACCACTAAATGGTTCATGCCAGCTGTTGTGTTGTCAATTGCAAAATCACAGGTTGATATATTCAACGGTAATATATTGTAATAAATTACAATTAAAAAAAAATTTAATGTTTGTATAAATATAGTTTAAATTGATGTTGTTATCAAATTATTGTTTTTATATTTTTAAATTTTTATTTTTTAAAGTTTTGTGGGGCTATAATTTATGTTTATTTGTTTTTCAATTTTATTCTGTATTTATTAATCTCAAAACACCTCAAATCTCTTTATTTTGTTACCATTATATTAAAAAAATTATTCTCAAACTCTAAATATGAAATTATTATAGTTTTAGATTTGATCTACTTAAATCAATTTTCAAAATATAAAAGACTCTTATCAACAGAAGTCGGTTCAAAAAAAAACAATAAAATCCAACGATGAAACTATTTATTTTACTTATTTTACCAAAATTTTAATATACCTTATACCTACTGAATGATGCGACTATGGTTTTTCTTGTGCGCATTTGCCCACGCATAAAAGAAACACGTGATATTTTACTGTTATTTCAAAAAGCAAACTGAGAGGTAGGAGATAGCGTGCGTTAGTATTAACAAGATGTTTAAACAGTTTCTTTATTCAAAATCGAAATTATTTCAAAATAGTGGTTTAAAGATATTGAAATCTATTTTTTACAAACTTTATAGGTATTGGGAAAGTGAATGTAATAAGTGATATCAAAAAAACATACCGTATTTCACTTGTTGCTTGTGTATGGTGCTGAATTACTCCATTCCCGGCTTCTCACACGGGATATTCTAGACACGTGGAACCATCAACGAGCGGATGCTTGGATTTCGAGTACTTCTAGAATAATTATCTCGTTCTCACCATGTTATAAAATTGTTAGAAAATTTAATTGCTTCTCCAGACGTCCAATGTTTTAGATCACAAGGTTAGTAGAATAAAATTTTATTTTATTTCATGTATATAGTTTTATTATTATAAAAATCCCATTTCCAATTATTAGTAGTTTATAAATTCGTTTTAACTTATACATAGGTTATTATGCGGCCATCTTTATTTTTTAACAATAGTCGGCCATTGATTTATGGTAATTTTTTAAAATATACTGACGTGGAGTGGCCTTTTGATCAAATTAGAATGCTCCCGAATTTTCTTTTTCAAGGGCTTATATACCCTCGGTCAAAGAATCGAATAATGGCTGCCTTTTCGAGCGTATTTTGTTTTTTATAACCTCTCTTACATCAAATTTTTGAAAAATTGACTTTTTAATTAGACATTTTCTGACCTTAAAATTGTTACAAATCAAATCTGTATAACTTATTTCATTATAAATTAACATTTTTAGAATTTTAAAATCAATTTTTCCTTATTAAAACAGCTGACTTTGCGGAGTAAACAATGTCGGCCATTTTGACAATTATCAATATTAAATTTAACAATTATGAGCTAATATCTCTTTTTGGCCATTAATTTTAACAAAAACTGAAAATTTACATATTCTAATATGATCAGATAACTTTTATTTTCAATGACACCGCTTATATTAGCTTTTATTTGCTTTTAAAATTTACTACGTCATAACGATTCAAATACAAAATTTATCAAATAAAAGAATTAATAATATCCAAAATCATCAAAGAACGACTTAAAATTAATTACCTTACAACAAAATACAATTATAACAAATAGTAATATCAATTAATCATCTAATATTAAGTTTAAATGTCTTTCCACTACAAGCACATCTTTTAAGTTTATAATCCGCAGTTTTTTTATCATCACTTCACCATTTACAGTGTTTTTCATTGAATTTATCATTCATAATATCCTTGACTAAGCTTTAATTAAACAGTCTTAGCTTGTAAACAAACACATCACTTTCTTACAGTTTTGTTTTTACATGTAATATATTTCAATATCTTTATTTTTAGATTCTGACTTAAGTATTTTATTTTATCAAAAACTGAGATGTACCAGAAAATAGGAAGTACTGGACTTGTACTGTCATCCGATACATCAAACTACAGGACTCATCACTTGATGCTTAATTAAATTTGAAAATATTGTCTGGGGTAAGTAAAATCTATTTATCAAATTACAATCATTGTCTATGATTCATTTATTTTGCTCTAACATCTAAAATTAACTTGTTGAGGTTTAAATTTTTGTACCTTATATTACTAACTGAATACAGTTGAATAATCTCTATTTTATATGATAAATTTAAATAACCTAAACCTACTTATTCTTATTTTATAGCTACTTATAAAAAATTATTGAACTTATTATTTTTAACATTGATTATAAATTATTTGGATTTTAATCTACTAATAATCTTTAATACTTTAATACTACTTTAATCTTACTAATATTGTATTCTTATGATTCATTATTAACATATTCTAATATTTATTTAATTTTTTAATTTTTAGCTTAAACAAAATAGTATCTTGGACTTTGATTCTTGGATCGACTACTGGTGTTAGTGCTCATTCTTATGAACTCATTCTGTCAAGATATTTTGTGTTCTTGTGTGAATTAAGATTTACTGGATTGGCTTAAATAAAGAAATTTTTGGTGTATTGATTATTTAATGAAAAGATTTGAAAATAACATCCCTGTTGAATAGTTTATTTCAATTCAAGTTATATTTTGGGTAAGTTATATTTATTATTATTTTAAAACATTACAATATATAACATATATATAACAAGACGTTGATAAATAGTTGGCTATTTTTGTTGTTTCTAAATTACGAGAATATTTTAATATAAATTTGATAAGACATAATTTTGGGATTAATAATCTGATTATTGATTTCAAAATTATGTCGAAACAAATTGTAAAATATTCGAAAAATTTAGCAGCAACAAAAATAGCAAACTATTAATCAATGTGGTGGTGGTGGTTAGGAAGATTATTTCCTGATTTTTTTTAATTTCAAAACAATAAATAAGAATAATTTTATTATTAATTTTACACTATAAGAGGGGTTGGGTTACCTACCAGGCGCGTCTCCAGGTGGCGGATAGGAGGACGGTCAGGACTTATGTCTTGATTAGTGGCAGTCATAAGTAGAGTGAGGGGGCCTAAAAAACCGCCAAGGCTTTTGCGAAAACTGCCGCCGCGGACCAGCCCCCCAAGTGAAGGTGTGAGGTACCGTACCGATGTACTGAATGGTCACGGGGAACGTGGCCCCGAACGGTTTTCTGAGGGCACCAGGCGACACCCTCTAGTACATCAGTCTTCCTCTGGTATGCGGGCTCTGCCTGTGGTGACACAACCCTTCCCAGCTACTCGTGGGATCCAAAATGGATAAAAAAAAAAACAGAAACCAAAATCCGGAGGCTGAGCGTACACGCACACCTCCAAAAGCACCGTAGAGTTGAAGAGTCTGCGGTGCTGAGGCGAAGAGGAGGAGGAAGGCGAGGGAACAGGAGGGTGTCTGCAAAGACAACACCGGCTCCAATTGCCCCTTCAAATCAAAACCAGGCACCATTGGTCAGCAAAACTTGGGCAGGGGCGCCAGTTCTTCCTCCAAAAGAGGCCAGGAACGCGTCGTCACCCAAGAAAAGGAGCGCATGCGCTCTGACACCTCTGAGGGAACACCCGTTAGAGGGAAGAAGGCGAGGCATGATGCTAAAACTATAGCCATAAAAAGCTATAGGGAAGCAGCTACCATCCACCTAAGGGTAGCTGTTATTGACAAGGCCGACCTATACGCAAAGTAAATGCCGACAGGGAAGGTCTTATTAAGAGACAGCTGGTGGAGGACCTGAACAAAACCCTGTCCGCCTCCTACGACGAAAAGAAACCACCAACGTTCAGGTCGTGGTCGCACTCTGGTGAAATAATCAGAGTAACCTGCGATAACGAAAGCCACCCTCTGGATCGAGCGACGCACACGCTAATCTCAGTGAAAAAGAGGATGTGCTGCGTCGGCTTAGCCGCCAAAACCCCGAGCTTCGTGTGGATGGATGGTGTTCCTTCCATTACGAGGCAAAGGAAAACCCTAAAGGGCACCTTTTCCTCTTCGGTATTGGGGACGAAGAGATGAAGGCCCTGGAAAAAAGGTCAATGAGGATGAGCTGCGCGCTCTCCTCATTGATCCTTAAAACCAAGTAGGCGAAGGCAGACACGGTCAAGCCATCCTCAATTATGGCGATCGACAGTGCCTTAGCAGAGGAACCGCCTAAGAAGGCAAGCGATGACGGCGAAGCCAATCCACCCCACACCGTGGAGGAGTCAATGGCTGAATAAACCCATAAATAACACATTAAAAAATTAATCTTCGACATGTCCCAAGAAAAGGATACAAAGAAGGTAAATATAATTCAGTGTAATCTTCAACACAGCAGAATGACTACGGCAACACTATGCCGTCATCTCGAAGGACTAGCACTCATCTAGTAACCCTGGATAAGCCAAACGAAAATACTAGGTTTAAGCAATCTAAAAGGTTTAATTTTCAGCTTCCCTAGCAATTACCAACCTAGAACCGCAATATACGTTCCTAGAAAATTCAAGGCCTTTTCCATGTCGCACTTTTCAACATCTGACCTTACAGTTGTCAAAGTCGAATATGTGCAAAAGGGTCAAAAAAAAGTGATGATACTGTCATCCGCATACTTCCCCTCGGACGCTGTTGAACCACCACCCAGCAGGGAACTGAAGGACCTTGTGGAACACTGCCTCACCCATAAGCTTGAACTGGTAATAGGCTGCGACTTGAACGCACACCACGTTAGCTGGGGTAGCAGAGTTATCAACACTAGAGGTAAGTCGCTTTATGATTACATAATTAGTAAGAATCTTTGCGAATAGATATCACATTATCTACCATCAAAATTTATAATAAAATTTTCAGCTGGCATGTATATGACGAAATTTCTATGTCAGATCATCACTGGATAAAATACGAAATGAACTTATCACTGTCAACCTCTGAACTAACTAGGAACCCCAGAAAAACGGGTAGGACTGAATACGTCCATCTTTTGAACGGGTCCCTGAGTAACATCAAGGAAATGACGTGTAACTGCAATGGTGAACTAGAAAGTTACTATGTAACTACGCAAAACATCATAAAACATGCCTATAAGAAGTCCTGCCCCCTCGGAAAGGTCGAACTTGGCGGTACAACCAATTCCTGGTGGAGCCGTGAGTTGGATCGGCTGAGGGCAATGGCGAGAACATCTTTTAACGAGGCTAAGAATACTCAAAGAGGATTGGGACACATAGTCCCACCTCAAAGAGTATAAAAAAGTTATTAGACAAAATCAGAGAAGAGCCTGAAAAACCTACTGTGACGAAATTGAAGAATTTCCACAAGCAGCCAGACTCCAGAGAGCTCTCTCGAAAGACCCTTACCGTAACATTGGCATACTAACCAAAGGGGATGGTACAAAAACCGCCAACCTGAAGGAAAGCCTAGAACTGCTAATGTCAACACACTTCCCCGACTCCAGATTTCAAACTATGGCTACCTGGAGGGACGAGGAACAACACTATCCTACGGACGACGACTGGAGAATAGCAAACCAGATTGTCGACGAAGACAAATTAAGCTGCGCCATTCTGAGCTTCTCCCCTTTTAAATCACCAGGAACTGACGGCATTTATCCAGCCCTACTACAGTGGGGTCTGGAGGTGTTGATGCCGCACCTGGTTGTAATCCTCAGATCCTCCTTGGCACTGAGGTAGATTCCTAAAGGTTGGAGAGAAGTCTAGGTATACCAAAACCAGGAAGATTGGACCATTCCATCCCAAAAGCATACAGACCCATCAGTCTCACATCGTTCAAAATGAAAACTTTGGAGAGACTATGTGAAAGGTACATAAGAGATGTATTGATTACGCGTAATCCACTACATCCAAATCAGCATGCATACACCCCAGGGAAATCTACAGATTCGGCCCTCGTCCTTGTGACCGGCCGTATCGAAAGATCGCTGGACAAGAAAGAGTCCACCTTGGGTTTATTTATAGATATCGAAGGTGCGTTTGACAAAACCACCCTCCTCAAAATAACCAATGCTATTACTAAAAGGAGCATTCCCCAGACAGTAAATGAATGGATATACAACATACTCTCCCAGAGAGCATTAATAATTAGCGTGGAAGATGTCACTATGAGAGGCGTGGTTGTCAAAGGATGTCCACCGGGAGGGGTGCTCTCACCTCTACTGTGGAACTTGGTCTTAGACTCCTTACTTAACCACCTAAGCAGTGAGAACTTCTACACTATAGCTTATGCAGATGACCTTGTGATTCTGCAAACAGGAAGGTTTGAGGAAACACTCTGTGCTAGAATGCAAGAGGCCCTCAATATCATAGAAAGCTGGTGCAAGGATCACTCACTGTCATTAAACACACAAAAGACAGAGATGGTTCTTTTCACAAGGAAAAGGAGGCTTGAGAACCTTCGGGCTCCGAAACTCCTAAAAACTGAATTAAACTTCTCTGCAGAGGTGAAATATCTAGAGATCATCTTTGACAACAAGTTAACATGGAACTTTCATCTAGAAAATAGAGTCAAAAAAGCATATATTGCCTATGAACAGTGTAGAAGAACCATTGGTCGTACCTGGGGATGGTCACCAAGGGTCACTGCAATCATAAGACCTATGCTAACGTACGGCGCGATTGCCTGGGGAGTAAAAACAAACCAGCTAACAGTCGTCCGCAAACTTGACCATTTACAAAGAACAGCATGCCTTAACATAACAGGAAGCATGAGAACTACACCAACTAGAGCAATGGAGGTGATCCTCGGTCTCACCCCACTTGATATATATTGTTATGATTTTATCTTGTGAGACTTTTATTATTTGATTAGTTATGGTTTATTTTTATCAATATCCCGACTTAGTTCTATTAATTTAATATGTTTTAATTGGTTTGATTTTTATAATTTATAATTTTGTTTTGTTTTATTGGTTTTGTTTAATGTTTTGATTGAGTTTAATGATTAAATACTATTTAATTTTATATACAGTTTACTTTTTCTTTGTAATTCTATAGTTGGGCGCCTTTCTTGATTTTAACTAGCTCAGTCTACTAAATTTAAGATTGAATTTTAAAATCAGACTCTTATCTTGGGTAGGATTCAGATTAAAATAAATATTTAAATATTTTAACACGATGAATTTAATTATTAATGTTTCTCAAAAAAAATCATACAAATAAAATAAAAACTATCAATTGGTTTCCATCTGTTTATAACAATATAAATGGAGATGATATACAAAAAAAATTGATTTACAATTATGACAAATTAAAAAACAAAAAAAATATAATTCCTTAAATATCGGACGTACCTTGTATTATAAAGTCCTTGCGAATGATTTCAATTGTCAAACGGAAATAACGAACACCGAGTTCGGCTTCTCCTCGTCTGCTATCGGAAAACACCAATGACAAAATGGCTATCAATGTCTCGTTGTGTAGACGTCGCTCGAATATAATCTTTCAAATTCTATGGGAATCCGTATTTGTTTTGTACAATTTATTACTTTGGTAAGTAATATTAAGTTGTTAAAGTACTTTTATGCATGTATTTTTGATATTACATGTATTAATTTTACAGGAATTGAATTTTTTATTAATGCAAATTGGTTTTTTGGTAATCCATTAATACATACGACGTTATTGGAACTGCTACCAGAGTCATAAGAGTTTGAATAGATGTTCTCTGCTCTGCTACCAAAACATAAGAGTTTGAATAGATGTTCTCTGCTCTGCTACCAAAAACATAAGAGAGAATAGATGTTAACTGCTCTGCTACCAAAACATAAGAGAGCTAATCCTCAATTTTCCGGCCTTTTTATAGGCTTCCAGGAAAATGACAAAATGACGTAATATCGAATTTCAACTGTTCTAATTTCAGAAAAAATAACCTACATTTCCGAAAATCCAGGTAATAAATTTACAATTCTAATAGTACCTTTGATAATGTACAGATAGATCTCATCCTTATACAGGGTGTTTCAAAAAAAGGTAACACCGTCTATAGGATAGGTAAAAAACTGAAAAATAATTGGGGTTTGCTTAGTAAAATTTTTTTCTAACGCCATCCGTTTTCAAGATAAAGTGCGTTGAAGAAAATAAAAAATTACACATTTCTTACGATTTTGCCGAAACTACTGGCACCATTGCAATGAAATTTTATACGAATATGTTTTGGAAGCTGATATATCCCATGAATTTGTTTTTATAACTAACTCTCATAGAGGGCGCTAGTTACACGATTCATACAAACTATTATTCAACATAACTTTTTTTAGGGTAGAATTATTAGACAAAACTCTAAGTAAACATAAACAACGTTTAATTCTACACCAAAAAGGTACTCTTGGTAAAACTCGATATTATGTACCGTTTTCGGAATATTTTGATTTGAAAATTATGAAGTAATAACCGCTCCTCGTATAAGTTAATGATAAATTTATTAATTAAAAAAACTTATGATATTGAAAACAAATAACAAGGTCTCAAAACTCTATTTATTGTTGACTTATTGTCATAACAATCAATAAATGTCAATTTTACATGGCAAACTTAGAGAAAAGCGAACTTTATCATTAGTTTATACCAGGAGCAGTTATTACTTCATAATTTTCAAATCAAAATATTTCGAAAACGGTACATAATATCGAGTTTTACCAAGAGTACCTTTTTGGTGTAGAATTAAACGTTGTTTATGTTCACTTAGAGTTTTGACTAATAATTCTACCCTAAAAAAAGTTATGTTGAATAATACGTTGTATGAATCGTGTAACTAGCGCCCTCTATGAGAGTTAGTTATAAAAACAAATTCATGGGATATATCAGCTTCCAAAACATATTCGTATAAAATTTCATTGCAATGGTGCCAGTAGTTTCGGCAAAATCGTAAGAAATGTGTAATTTTTTATTTTCTTCAACGCACTTTATCTTGAAAACGGATGGCGTTAGAAAAAAATTTTACTAAGCAAACCCCAATTATTTTTCAGTTTTTTACCTATCCTATAGACGGTGTTACCTTTTTTTGAAACACCCTGTATTTACTAAAATTTTGTTTGTATAATTTTCTAAGTGATTTTTCCTAGGAAATTTTAGATTCAAAATGCACAACTTTCTTGAGCTGTCAACTTATTTTAGACTTTCAAAATTTGAAATAAAACCATCATTTGTATTTAAATTACTATAAATCTGTTAAACTAATACTATTTTAACTGAAAATTACTATTTTAAACTCTAACAACTAAAATTTAAACTTCTAAAAGATTCTTTTATTTGTATCACTTACACATTGTATAAGGTAAGAATATCTGTGTTACCAAAGATTAACATTTTAAAATTTATATAAACAACTTACTCGATTATCCTACATACTTTTTGTTACATAAATTGTCATTTGTTAATATTTATAAACTAAGTTTTTCAATATCTATTTCACTATGCACTCTTAAAGTGTTCAATCAAAAGTTTATGTGATTATGTCCAACACTATTGATATGGGAATTAGAATTAGTTTACTGTATTTCACCACACCTGCTACATGTTTTTAATTATTCTTGTGTCTTTTTTAGGTACTCACAATCTATTGGTATATTTATTTGTACAATATCGAAGACTATAATTTGTCTTTTTATAATTTTGTAAGTACTTCCTTTTTATAATATTAATTTAAATACTTTACTAACTAAAATTACATGTTGATTTCTTAAACATGTGAAAACCATTAATACTTTTGATTTTTATTTTCTTTTTATTGTTTCAGATTAAACTGAGAATTTTGAAAGAGAACTAGGTGAAAGGTGAATTGTTATGTGAAAATGCATTTATTATGGATTGGAAATATTTGATTGTGATAAAATAATTAAATATGGATCCTGTACAAGATAAGATGTCAAATACATTCTTTATTTATTTGAATGTTTGTAATTGAAAAGTATAATATTGAAAATTTAAGATGTACTAAAGAAAAAGTAACTGCAGATTCAATGAAACTTATTAAGATACCCCTTTTTTTTAAATTATTGAGGTAAGTAATTTTAATTCTATTTTGTTCATTTACTAATGTGCATTGTTTATTTTTACATGTTGATTTTCCAATATGACTACCTACCCTATATTAGCTTTTATCTTTTAATGTTTGTTTATTATCATCAAATATGTAAGTTATACTACTTTGTTTTAGTGTAACTGTAGAGATAATGTTTGTTTAAACAGATTCATACTAAGTATATTATTTTTAGGTCAGAAGATTCATCTCATTTTCTAACAAGATGTATCTACTCAGTCCAAATGGAAACCTGTTGTGACCAAAGAACATTGTTTATTTTGTGGCTTTTACTGTGATATTATGACCAAATTTATGATATAATCAAGTTTATACTGTACTCAAGACAATACTTATATTTGGGTAATTACATAGTTTAAGAAGAAAAGTGTATTTTAATATGCATATCCTTTTTTAATTAATCCATTAGTGTAATGGCTATAATGGATGCTTAAAAAGGTAAGCTTTATTTTTATTAGAAATAATGATCCATTACAATTTCCCCCAATTTAATTTTAATAAATTATTTTACACTAATAATTTTTAAAATTTAATTAATTTGAAATTTTTATTTATGTTTCTCTATCGACAAGTTCCTTATTATAGGAAATTGTTTTCAAACTACTTTTTAATTCTATTTCCATCTTTTATTGCCTTAGTCTGAAGTTTAATTTATCTAGACTGTCATTTTAAATCTAATTTTGTTTATCTACCAATTTCCATTCGATAAATCACTATCTATACTATAATTGTTATTCTTTAACTTGACTTAATTTCATCTAATCACTATATACCTATCTATTATTATTTTATTCAAAACCTTAATTAATATTTACATAAATTTAATACTTATTCACATAGAAATGTCATAGATTTTTAAAATGTTGCTATTCATAGTATCGATACAAGTTTTGTACATTCACCATTCCACGTAATTGTTGGTTATAAGGATTCTTTAAAATGTAACTGTTTTCATAAGCTTTGTCTACTATAAATAGTCCATTAAAAGGAAGTTTTAATTTTGCACATTCATTCTCCTTTTTATTTGCAACTTGCAATGATCTTTCTATCACCCATTCACCTACTTTAAATTTAACTGGTTTTTTTAAATTTTATAGTTTCTTTTCTTTATATATCGGTCTGTATTTCTTTTTTTTTAATTTATTATAAAAAAAATTTTTAATTAAATTACTATTTTGCTCTAATTTTGTAAAACTACTAGTGAATTCAAATTATTCCTTCAATCTATAAGATTTCTTATTCTCTCTTCACTCTTTTCTTTTAACTTTAATGGTATAGGATATATTTTCACCTTAAAATTCTCAACATCTCTCACCTCCATATTATACTCATATTCGGTAGCTTCTTTTGGCTCCTTAAACATCAACTTCTATACTTCATCAACAAATCTCCTACAATATTGTAATATATTCCATCACAATCAAATCATCATTTTCAAATACATCTTCTTCTTTCTTCAATCTACTTCATACTCATAACTTTCTTCTTTATACTTCATACTCATAACTTCCTTCTTTATCATCTTCATAATCATTTCTAATATAATTAATATCCTTCTTACTATCTTCTACTTCTTCTATCATATCCATTAACATCCATATACCATTTAGTCATACCTTCTTTTCTTGACTATTGATTATAGCTTCTAATCGTTCCTATGTATCATTTAATATTATCATATCACCATCTAGATCAGACACAGCTAGTAGTTTATAATTTATAATAATTCAATATAAATTTATTTTAACATCATATTATTTATTTACTTCACATAGCTCTTTGTTTTTAATACCAGTTAATATTACATTTTAACTTTTAATTACTTTTTCTTTTATTATATAATTTTGAAATTGATTTTAAATCTATTAAAGATGTTTTGTGTCCTATATCAATTAAAATTTGTAACGATTTGTCATAATTTTTACTCTGTATATGCAATAACCTATTATAATGTAATTGATTTAAGTTTCGTTTAAGTTGATAAATTGATTGGGGTGGTATTATAAATTTAATATAATATACAATATTTTAAAATTCATAACAACAAAAAAAAACTTACTTACTACCTACAAATACAATTATCAATATTACCTATACCTTGGTACTACCTTCTCCCTGCTCAATAAAATATTCATTTTCTTCTTCACCTTCTTCCAATTTCTTTCTATGGGACTCCTTATAGCTTTTGTATTCTTCATTATCATGTGTAACTTTATAGCATTGATTTGTTCTTTAATTCCTTTACTTTTTCCAGCATCGGTATTCATATTTATTTCTTCCACTTTATTCTTTGTTTCCATAAGTTTTCTTATAATCAATTGTTCAAGTAAATTTTTTATCTTCTTGTTTTTTTCTACATCTCTAATTATACTTGAATTAGTCTTATCCTTATTTTCAATCATGTCATATTTAGTATCAGTTTTCATTAATTTATTTATCTTAATTTTCTCCGTTTCAACATTTTTGTCTCTCTCTTGGTCAGTTTCTTCTAAAATTTTATTATTTGCTTCTGCATTTTCCTCCTTTTCAAATACTTTCTCTTCTTCATTAAACTTCTCCTTATTTTCCTTTTGGCTTACTATTTGTATCTTTAAATTCTCTCCTTCTTTATCAATATTTTCTATATTCTCTTCTTTTAAATCTTTTCCATTGTTTCTATTTAAATTATAATCCATTTTATCCACTTCTTCCTCATTTTCATCAAGTTTCTTCTCAAACATCTTATTCATTTCTTCTTTAATTTCTTGTTTTATACTTCTAATCTATTCTCGCAATGTTCTGTTTTGTTCCCCCATTTCTTCTTTCATCTCATCAAATTTCTTATTAAATGTATGGTTTAAATCTTCTTTAGTTTCTTGAAATTTCTTATCTAATGTTTTGTTCAAATCCTTCTTTAAGTCTTCATTATTTTTGTCTATTCTCTTTTCCAGGTTTTTATTCATTTTAGTTAAATTTATTAACATCTTCATCACTTCACTCTGATCCTCTTTTCCTTCTACTCTTCTTGTTTCCTGTATTTGTTGTTGTTCTGGTCCTTCTTGTCCATCTTCATTTCTTTCATCCTGTACTCCATGATCTCCAGATCCCTGAGTTCTTTCTTCGTCCACTTGTGTAGCTACTTCTTCTCCTTGTTTTTCGCCTACTTGTTTACCGTCTCTAAGTGTCATTTTATCCATTTTTATATTCTGTTTTTATTGATAATTGTACACAAAAAAATTTTAATTTGTTGTTCAATTTATTTATTACTGTAACGTACAGTTTAAATTTTAAGAGCCGGTATCGCAGCGATGGAGTCCAAAAAAGTATCACAAAAACCTGACTGTGAAAATATGGCTAGGAAACTATATGTGTAGGAGAAACAATGCGTTATATTCCAGATTTACAATATATTACACTATTATACACTATTCACAACCGTAATCAAATATATTTTTCTTTGGGCCAGACTCCCGATATACAATCTCAAACTTAATTTTTATTTCTAAACATATTTTATTTATATTGCTCGAAACCAAAACATTCAATCCTGTTTCTCTTTAAAATACTACTTTTTATGAAAATATACATTAGACGAGAATCGCTACTGGTTTAATTTACATAAGTTTAAACATACCGCCCGCCTCGTTCGTCTAACAGACGACGATTCGTTTTCTTAAACTAGCTATCTAATAATGAAAAAAAAAATGAATACATTATATACATTCTGTATGACTAAACTCTAACCAAAAAAAGAAAAAATCCAAAAGACGCGAGGCCCAATTACAATTACTAATTCTGTACAATATACAATTTATATTTGACAATTAGAAAAGAGCGCCCGCCCGCCATAAAGGGCTCCCATTATTTTGAAGTTCTTAGGGCTGTGTAAGCTGAAACTGCGTCATGGTCAATCGGTAACTTGACAAGTTTGACAAGTGGACGCCGGAGTTGCGTTGAAGCTGTACGGATATCAGCCACCCGAACCAATCCATCAGATCCTGGATAGAGCTTAACTACTCGGCCAAGCAACCATCGGGAGGGGGGTTGTTCATCCTTTATTAGAACCAAATCACCAACGTGTAAGCTGTCAGAAGGCGATAACCATTTATTTCTTTGTTGAAGTTGTTGCACAACTTCTTTGCGCCATCGCATCCAAAAATGATTGCGCATAATCATTAGGTGTTTCCATCGTGAAGAATATGATTTTGACAGATCCGTTTCATCAAAGGGTTCTGGAGGAGTATGAAGAGATGCTCCGATTAGAAAGTGACCTGGCGTAAGGGCAGTGGTATCTTTGGCGTAATTACTTATTGGACATAATGGTCTAGAATTTAAACATGCCTCAATTTGTGCAGCTAAGGTACTGAATTCTTCAAAGGTTAAAGTGGATTGACCTATTACCCGTCTGAGATGATACTTGAAACTTTTTACGGCACCTTCCCATAAACCGCCAAAATGTGGAGCTCTTGGAGGTATGAATGACCAAGATGTTCCTTCTCTAGCCAAAGTCGCTGTCAGTTCTTCACTAAAATTGGAGACTGTAGTAAATAATTGCTGGAGTTCTGTCGCAGCACCACGAAAATTAGTTGCATTGTCACTGTAAATCATACGACAATTACCACGACGAGAAGTAAATCTTCGATAAGCTGCCAAAAAAGCTGCTGTAGTTAAGTCAGATACAACTTCCATATGCACTGCTCGAGTCACCATACAGACAAAAATAGATACATAACCCTTTGAACTAACATGACCTCGTCCTTTAAGGGCTCTGATGGCAAAGGGTCCTGTTGTTCATTAGTGTGAGATCCAAAGCGTATACACCTAATACACCGTCGATACACGAAGCGTATAAGCCGTTTAGATTGTAAAATCCAATATGATCGATTAAGAAATGATTGCATCAGCTGTGGTCCTCCATGCATCGTACAACGATGTGCTTCTTCAACCAATAGTCTGCAAAAATAACTTTCTTTGGGCAGGATAATCGGATGTTTCTCATTAAAGGGCAACAAAGAATTATGAAGACGACCACCTAGCCTAAGAACCTGATTTTCATCGAAAAATGGGTTAAGTCGTATGAGAGTACTATGTTTTGGAAGAGGAACTTTCTTTTTTAATAAATGAATTTCTTTAGCAAAATGATGATTTTGTACCAGACGCCAAAAAATCATCTGTGCGATTTGGATTTCTTCCCCAGATAAATTTTGGGATAAGATATGCACTTTTTGCCATTTCCTTTTCCACCTCCAAATATAGGCCAAAACTGCAACAATTCTAGATAAAGAAGAAAATTGCTGCATATGTACTAAAAGTGGATTGGTTTCTTCTGGTTGGACAGTATACGCGACAAACTGCGTTTTCCGTTCTAGTTCTGTCTCAAATAAAGAAACCTCATTATCTGGATCTTGAGTAACGTTAATATTGAGCCAAACTGGTCCACGCCACCACAGAGTATAATCCATTAATTGTTGAGCTGACATTCCACGTGAAGCACAGTCAGCTGGGTTTTCCGAAGTAGGTACGTATCCCCACGGAACATCCGGAATTAATTCAATTATTTGAGCGACTCTATTAGCAACAAATGTAGTCCACCTAGATGGGTGGTTATTTAGCCAAGCTAAAACTACTGATGAGTCACACCAACATTTAACTCTAGAAAAGTTAACTGAAAACTCTTTCAAGACAAAATTTAATAATTGAGCTAGAAGAAGAGCTCCACAAAGTTCCAAACGCGGTATACTTAAAGTCTTTACAGGAGCGACTCTAGTCCGACCCATTAGTAGAAATGGTTCCCCAAATGCAGCCTTTACATAGATAACTGCTGCATAAGCGCGATTGGAAGCATCACTAAAACCATGTATCTCCCAAGAGGATTCACTAGTGCCACCTAGCCATCTGGGTATATGGATACCTTGAATGGCAAGTAAATCCTGCCTAATTTCCAGCCATTTTTGCGACACTTCAGTAGACAGGCCAGTATCCCAATCAGTACCGGAAATCCAAAGATCCTGGAGTAATATTTTTCCGCGGACTATTACTGGTCCTAACCATCCCACTGGGTCAAAGAGTTTTGCCACTTCAGAAAGTATGCGATATTAGCGGGTGCTTTCATAGAAACCTTGAAGGATAAACAATCCTTACTTGGACACAAGAGAAGTCCCAAAGTTGATACAGATTCACTTAAGTCTGTTAGTTGAGATTGTGTTAAGCTGTCAGATAACTTCTCCAATAACTTATCATCGTTAGCCGGCCATTTACTTAGAGACATACCAGCCGATTTTAATAAGTCAACTAATTGATTCCGTAGGGCAAGGGTGAATTCCAAAGTATTGCCACTACCATATATATCGTCAACATAAGATAATTTTCTCAATAAATGTGCTGCGTCAGGAAATCTAGACTCTTCATCGTTTGTTAACTGAAGAAGTGTTCGTATAGCCAAAAATGGTGCTGGAGTCATTCCATATGTAACTGTCAATAGAGTAAATTCCGACAATGTGTTTGTATCATCAGGTCGCCAAAGAATTCTTTGTAGATGGAGGTCCTCCTCCGCCAGAAGTATCTGCCGAAACATTTTAACAATATCACGGACAAATTCATATTTTCCTATGCGCCAACGACAGATCACGCCAGACAAATTTTGCTGTAACTTCGGGCCTAAATATAAAATGTCATTTAAAGAAGTTACTGAGCTACATTTTTGTGAAGCGTTAAAGACAACCTTTAATTTTCCATTTGTACCCAAAACTGAGTGATGAGGTAGGTAGTAAAATCTCGAGTCACTATGTGTTGGGTTTACATACCTCATGTGCCCTAAATTCTTATATTCCTGCAAAAATTCAGTATATTTCTTTTTCAATTCCGGTTGCCGAGACAAGCGTTTCTCATTTTTAATTAGACAAGAAAGAGCAATTTCTCTAGAATCAGTAAATAAAACTTTTGTTTTTACTGGCAGTCTGACAATGTATCGACCATCTGAACGTCGCACCGTGGTGTCACGATACAGATTTTCGCAATATGTATCTTCATCTGAAAGAATAGGTTTTAACGGAACACGTTCAACCTCCCAGAATCTTTCCAAAATTGAGGCCAAAGAAGGCTCTAATGATACATGTAGAGACTGTATTGCCATATTTTTCGATATTTTTTCCTCGCCAGCTAACCCTGACAGGATCCAACCAAAATAAGTTTCTTGAGCTACTGGAGTATTTGGTGGACCACGTATAACTCCATCCTTTAAAATCTCCCCATAGACATCTGCACCCAGAATACAGTCAACCGAAGATGGTTTAAAGAAGTGTGGATCAGACAAAGTTAAACCAGACAAATGCGTCCAAGTATTGGTCTTTAATATACAACTAGGAATATTTGAGGTCAATTTATTCATGATCAGCATTGGTGTGAAAAGTGAAAATTCAGAATCAATTTTAGACAATATTTTAACATGAGTTTTTAGCCTTACCAACCCAACTTGAGTGGCACCAACACCTGATATAGAGATATTCACTTTTTGACAAGGCAAAGAAAGTAAATTAGCCGTTTTTTTAGAAATAAAAGACGCTTCCGCTCCTGGGTCTATCAAGGCACGCGCAAGTATTTTGTCACCAGATTGAGACATAAGAATTACCTGAGCAGTAGCTAAGAGAATAGGAGACGCGAATGTTCCATAATAAACTGCTTTACTTGAAGACTCACCATAATTTGCATTCTCAACCCCTTTAACTTCAGATTTATCTACATGTAATTTAACATGATGACGTTCATCACAAATAAAACATCTAGCCGAAGATGGACAGTCGTCAGCACAATGATCCCGACCTAAACAATTCATGCACAATTTAAGTTGTTCCGTTCGAGCTCGACGTTCCTCAGTAGTACAATTTTTAAAAGATTCACATTCCCTTAACTTATGAGAACCTAAACAAAATTTACAAGACAACTTTATACTAGAATTTGAAACATTAGAACCTTTAGACTTCTTCGTCATATGGACCGACATAGGCTTAGATTTAAAAGTATTTGTTTTATTATCTGATTTAAAATTAAACCCAGAACCTACATTTTTCCGTTCTTTAAAACAGGAGGAAACGTTAGTACTAGCAAATTGTGCTTGTTCCAATGATCTGACCCTCGACTCTAAAAATGTTCGCAAAGATTCATAAGATGCGAACTCCGTGCAATTTTCTTGGGAAATTTCCCAATCTTCGCGGGTATCACTATCTAATTTTCGCGCTATTAAATGAACAAACCAGATATCGTATTGATCGATAGAACAACCTAAGTCGCTTAATCCTTTGATTGCCTCATCAGCAACATCTAATAAATAATTTATATCAGCAGCACATTTTTTTGAAACATTTTTTAAATTAATCAAAGAGTCCAAATGCGTAGCTAATCGGATACGACTATTATCAAAACGTCTTAACAATTTGTCCCAAGCAACATTAAAATTAGCATTGATAACCTTAATTCCTTTTAAACTGTTCGCGGCCGAACCTTCAACAGAATTTAAGAGATGTTGTAACTTTTCAACCGGTGTTAAATGAGGATCATTTTTAATAATAGAACAAAATAATTCCTTAAAAGTTTCCCAATCCTTCTGCTTTCCACTAAATTTAGGAATATTCAAAACCGGAATACGGCGCATACTAGTCGTAGGTAAACTTTGAGAACCGGTTAATTTTTTTTCTTCGGAAACCTGTAAATTATCTATTTCACCTTGTAAATAAGACAAATTTAAAATATACTCATTTTCAATATTATCAAAAACATCTTTTTTGTAATAATCAGAGTGTTCATAATCTTCAGAAACCATTAATTTGACATGATTACTGTAAAATTCATTCCAATATCTTTCTAATAGACTAAGACGAGCTTGCAAATAAGAAATATTTATTGTTTTTGGTCCCTTTTTGCTAGTATTTTCACCGAATTTACTAATTAAATTAGCACGACTTATTTGTTTAGCAAAATCCGACATTTTTCACTTAATTGTCCACGAAAATATGTTAAATAAAATGGTTGTTTATTACCTTAGCAGTCTGTTTAGTAACAGTTAATATTACTTGTGTAAAACGGTACCAGAAGTCTCCTGTTACATGCCATATAGCTACTTCACACTTCACAAGTCACTTTGTGTTGGTAGGTTACACAATATAACGAGCAAAAGTCCCGGTAACCCTCAAAAGTCCCCAACACAAACTTCACCGCTCTGCAATGCGACACCAGTCGAGTCCAAGAAAACTTAAATTTAACCACCTGTTTACAGATTATCCCGTTACAAAATAAAATCGCGATTTCCAAAGTGAATTCGGATATTAAAAAAAACTAACCACGCTCTGCTACCAAATTTATGTAACGTACAGTTTAAATTTTAAGAGCCGGTATCGCAGCGATGGAGTCCAAAAAAGTATCACAAAAACCTGACTGTGAAAATATGGCTAGGAAACTATATGTGTAGGAGAAACAATGCGTTATATTCCAGATTTACAATATATTACACTATTATACACTATTCACAACCGTAATCAAATATATTTTTCTTTGGGCCAGACTCCCGATATACAATCTCAAACTTAATTTTTATTTCTAAACATATTTTATTTATATTGCTCGAAACCAAAACATTCAATCCTGTTTCTCTTTAAAATACTACTTTTTATGAAAATATACATTAGACGAGAATGGCTACTGGTTTTGGAAATAAATATAAAATATTAGAAACTATTTTTGAGCATTTTAAATTTTAATTTACATCAGTTTAAACAATTACAAGAAACTTGTTTATAGTGTTCTATTTTTGAACAAACCTATAAAATACACACAAGTCAAAATACATAAATAGAAAAATATTCTTTTAAAAAAAATTTTTTTTTTTTAAATTTAAATTTAATTTATTAATATCAATTTATTTCTAATAGTTTATTTATAACAGCCCCACGTTGGGCGCCAATTGTTATGATTTTATCTTGTGAGACTTTTATTATTTGATTAGTTATGGTTTATTTTTATCAATATCCCGACTTAGTTCTATTAACTTAATATGTTTTAATTGGTTTGATTTTTATAATTTATAATTTTGTTTTGTTTTATTGGTTTTGTTTAATGTTTTGATTGAGTTTAATGATTAAATACTATTTAATTTTATATACAGTTTACTTTTTCTTTGTAATTCTATAGTTGGGCGCCTTTCTTGATTTTAACTAGCTCAGTCTACTAAATTTAAGATTGAATTTTAAAATCCGACTCTTATCTTGGGTAGGATTCAGATTAAAATAAATATTTAAATATTTTAACACGATGAATTTAATTATTAATGTTTTTCAAAAAAAAATCATACAAATAAAATAAAAACTATCAATTGGTTTCCATCTGTTTATAACAATATAAATGGAGATGATATACAAAAAAAATTGATTTACAATTATGACAAATTAAAAAACAAAAAAAATATAATTCCTTAAATATCGGACGTACCTTGTATTATAAAGTCCTTGCGAATGATTTCAATTGTCAAACGGAAATAACGAACACCGAGTTCGGCTTCTCCTCGTCTGCTATCGGAAAACACCAATGACAAAATGGCTATCAATGTCTCGTTGTGTAGACGTCGCTCGAATATAATCTTTCAAATTCTATGGGAATCCGTATTTGTTTTGTACAATTTATTACTTTGGTAAGTAATATTAAGTTGTTAAAGTACTTTTATGCATGTATTTTTGATATTACATGTATTAATTTTACAGGAATTGAATTTTTTATTAATGCAAATTGGTTTTTTGGTAATCCATTAATACATACGACGTTATTGGAACTGCTACCAGAGTCATAAGAGTTTGAATAGATGTTCTCTGCTCTGCTACCAAAACATAAGAGTTTGAATAGATGTTCTCTGCTCTGCTACCAAAAACATAAGAGAGAATAGATGTTAACTGCTCTGCTACCAAAACATAAGAGAGCTAATCCTCAATTTTCCGGCCTTTTTATAGGCTTCCAGGAAAATGACAAAATGACGTAATATCGAATTTCAACTGTTCGAATTTCAGAAAAAATAACCTACATTTCCGAAAATCCAGGTAATAAATTTACAATTCTAATAGTACCTTTGATAATGTACAGATAGATCTCATCCTTATATTTACTAAAATTTTGTTTGTATAATTTTCTAAGTGATTTTTCCTAGGAAATTTTAGATTCAAAATGCACAACTTTCTTGAGCTGTCAACTTATTTTAGACTTTCAAAATTTGAAATAAAACCATCATTTGTATTTAAATTACTATAAATCTGTTAAACTAATACTATTTTAACTGAAAATTACTATTTTAAACTCTAACAACTAAAATTTAAACTTCTAAAAGATTCTTTTATTTGTATCACTTACACATTGTATAAGGTAAGAATATCTGTGTTACCAAAGATTAACATTTTAAAATTTATATAAACAACTTACTCGATTATCCTACATACTTTTTGTTACATAAATTGTCATTTGTTAATGTTTATAAACTAAGTTTTTCAATATCTATTTCACTATGCACTCTTAAAGTGTTCAATCAAAAGTTTATGTGATTATGTCCAACACTATTGATATGGGAATTAGAATTAGTTTACTGTATTTCACCACACCTGCTACATGTTTTTAATTATTCTTGTGTCTTTTTTAGGTACTCACAATCTATTGGTATATTTATTTGTACAATATCGAAGACTATAATTTGTCTTTTTATAATTTTGTAAGTACTTCCTTTTTATAATATTAATTTAAATACTTTACTAACTAAAATTACATGTTGATTTCTTAAACATGTGAAAACCATTAATACTTTTGATTTTTATTTTCTTTTTATTGTTTCAGATTAAACTGAGAATTTTGAAAGAGAACTAGGTGAAAGGTGAATTGTTATGTGAAAATGCATTTATTATGGATTGGAAATATTTGATTGTGATAAAATAATTAAATATGGATCCTGTACAAGATAAGATGTCAAATACATTCTTTATTTATTTGAATGTTTGTAATTGAAAAGTATAATATTGAAAATTTAAGATGTACTAAAGAAAAAGTAACTGCAGATTCAATGAAACTTATTAAGATACCCCTTTTTTTTAAATTATTGAGGTAAGTAATTTTAATTCTATTTTGTTCATTTACTAATGTGCATTGTTTATTTTTACATGTTGATTTTCCAATATGACTACCTACCCTATATTAGCTTTTATCTTTTAATGTTTGTTTATTATCATCAAATATGTAAGTTATACTACTTTGTTTTAGTGTAACTGTAGAGATAATGTTTGTTTAAACAGATTCATACTAAGTATATTATTTTTAGGTCAGAAGATTCATCTCATTTTCTAACAAGATGTATCTACTCAGTCCAAATGGAAACCTGTTGTGACCAAAGAACATTGTTTATTTTGTGGCTTTTACTGTGATATTATGACCAAATTTATGATATAATCAAGTTTATACTGTACTCAAGACAATACTTATATTTGGGTAATTACATAGTTTAAGAAGAAAAGTGTATTTTAATATGCATATCCTTTTTTAATTAATCCATTAGTGTAATGGCTATAATAGATGATTAAAAAGGTAAGCTTTATTTTTATTAGAAATAATGATCCATTACAATATATATATATTAAGGAGGTGGTTTTGATGACCATGCTACGGCTCCGCTCTACCGGTACACAACTTGAATCTGGTGAGTCGAGGTGTGGTTTGTGGCGCGAAGCTTCCAATGCTACAAGCAAATACAGAATCGATTTCACCATGATATGCCTTTCACAGACCCTACAAGATAATAATTAATGACAACGCTCAAAATGGATTGACGAGAGGTACTATATGTATCTTCACCGATGGATCTAAGACAAAAGAAGGTTCAGGATGTGGAATTTACTCCAGATCCCTAAACCTAAATATAAAATGGGTTGTAATGCAAGTATAGCTCAGACAGAGCTAACTGCCGTCTCCATAGCCGCAAAAGAGATTACCAAAAGAGAAATCACTGGCAAAAACATCCATATATATCCATATATATGTGTGTGAAGACTGCTGTGGGTAACATCGTTTCCGTTTAAAATTAGTTCTGAGTGAGTACTTTTAGTTTTTTAAATAGCAAACCTGGTATCTACGTATTGGTGAAATTTAGCTCTACAATACTATGTAATGTTAAACTTGATTAGTGTATAAAAAGTTTGATTTTTTGATTATTTCGTGGATTAAAAGTCAATAGATTATTACTGAAAATATTGACCTTGATAAGCCTAATTGAAGGTGAACATAAAAACAACACAAATAGTTTACAGTAACTACATTTTAATTACCTACATGCAGTTTTTGGTTGTGGCTATTGAATATTTATAAGTACTTTATAAGAAAATGTCTACTGAACCAACAAATTCTACGATACTTGCGGAAATTACAAAATTAAATAATGAATTGAGAAATGCCATAAAAGCGTCTGAAGCAAATATCTTACTTCGTATGGAAGATCAGAACCAAAGAATCAAGCAACTCGAAATAGAAAACAATACATTAAAGAATAAATTAGAAGAGTTTGAGAGGTTACATAAAAAGAATAATATTGTGGTATTTGGTATTAAGCAAAGTGTACCCAACGTATCGGCCGAAAAAGTTTGTGAAAAATTAAATAGTTTACTGGACGTACATATTAGCCCCGAAAACATAAATAACGTATATGCACTAGGAGATAAAAACAACGCACCTGTAAAAATCGAATTTATTTCCTACCTTACGAAAAGTTACGTGCTGAAGAACTGTTACAAACTAAAAAATACAAACGTTATAATCTCAAACGATTTAACAGTCAAACAGCGAGAGACAAATAAAATTCTGAGAAGATATTTAAACAAAGTTAAAGGTACCTCAAAAAACTGCTACATAAAAGGAGAGCGTCTATACATCGACAATAATATTTTAACAGCAGAAGAAATAGTAGAGATTGAAAACCACATCCCTGAAATTCATAGTGCACCAGAATCACCAGTCGTAGAGAGTAAAAACTTGGTTGATGTAGAGGAAAGCACACCCACTATAAAGGCTAAAAAGGATATTACAAAGCAAAAAAGTAATAAAACTGTTTCAAAGAAACTTGAAGAATTGCCTTCTAAAGTTACCAGAAGTCGCATAGGTTCTTCTACGTGTCAAAAATAAGTACTTGTTCATAATCTTTTTTTTTCATAGGACAAGACTAATAAATTACTGTATTTTTTTTATTTATAATTTTAACTATAATTTATTCAATTTTTCTTTTATCTTTAGTGCATTTCTTTATTACCTACTCTAATTGAAATCCGTTTTTCCGCTTTTATACCTTACTAAATATACTTGTATTTACTTGTTAAGATGCCTTTTAAAGTAGGGCATTTTAATGTCCGATCTCTTGTACCTCACTTCCTTGAATTTAAAAATTCTGTTATTAATAATGGGTGTGATGTTGTGGGTGTTACTGAAACTTGGTTGCACGATGGAGTTTCTAATACAATGGTAGATATAGACGGTTATACATTTGTTCGGCAAGATAGACCAGCAAGAGCTGGTGGTGTTGGTATGTATGTTAGGAGTAACTATAAATTTGACTTTATTTCATCTGAATATAATGAATTATTTGAGTGTATTTGGATAAAGGTTTATATTGGTAAGGAGATGTATGCTGTTGGTACTGTATACAGAAAGCCCAAAGGTAACTCTTCATTATTTTTAGACCAATGTGAAGATATGTTTTCTACGGTTTTTTCGAATTTTGATAGAATTATATGTGTGGGGGACTTCAACATTAATTTATTAAATTTAGATCAAAGTACCATCAATTTTCAGAATATTCTAGACACTTTTGGTTTAAAACAATTAATTAAGGAACCAACAAGAGAAATGGCTTTGTTAGATCTTATTATTACTAATATTGACATTGAAAAATGTAGTGAATCTGTTGACATGAATATGATTGCGGATCATGCAGGTGTCTTTTGTAAATTTGATGTTGGATCTAACCAGGCATACAACAAACATAAATATTTTTACAGAGCTTTAAAGGATATTAATATCGACAATTTTTTAAGAGATTTAAAGTTAATGCCGTGGCAAAATATAGTTTGGCTAGACGACATTGATGCCAAAGTATCGCTTTTACAGACTTATATTTTGTCGGTCCTTGATGTTCACGCCCCACTAAAATCAAAATTAATTAACAATTCTCACTCTTACTCTCCCTGGTTGACTGATAATATTAAAAATATGCAAAAGCTACGTGATAAGGCGCTAAGAAAATTTAGGAAAACAAAATTAAAAGAACATTGGTCTTATTATAAACAATTGCGTAATTACACTACAACTGCCATTAAGGCAGAAAAAAGAGCGTACCTTAACACCAAATTTGAAAATTCGACGTGTAAAGAAAAATGGGCAGAGTTAAAAAAGCTTAATATATCTAGAAGAAGAAAAACGGAGTTGCCTGTACATTTAAACTCAGTTGATGATATAAATAATCATTTTGTCAATAATATTAATGTTTTGCAAGCAAATAATGAACTATTAGATTTTTATTCTCAAAATTTAAAAAAGAATATTACCGATACTTTTAATTTTTCATATGTTTCAGAGGAAAGTATTAAAGATATTATTTTTCCTGAACTCAAAAGCTTTTGGTAATGATCAATTAAATATTACTATTATTCGATTGTGCTGCACTGTAATTATTCCTTACCTTACTCATATAATCAATATTTGTATTGAGAAAAGCTACTTTCCTCGTGATTGGAAATTTGCCAAAGTTATACCTTTGCCTAAAATATCCTCACCTATGGAGTATAATGACCTAAGATCGATCAGTATTTTACCTGTTTTTTCAAAGATATTTGAACGAATTATTGAAACTCAAATTAGAGGGTTTGTTGATAACAATAATATTTTGCCAAAAAAGCAGTCAGGATTTAGACGAGGATATGGATGTGCAACTGCACTTGTGGATGTTGTAGACGATATTATTGGCTCCTTAGATTCAAATAGGGTAACTATTCTTGTCCTTTTAGATTTTACAAAGGCTTTTGATCTAATTAATCATGATTTATTGTTGGCACTGTTAAAATATTATAAGTTTAGTGATACAGCCAGACACCTCCTTTCTACTTATTTACGAAAGCGTAAGCAAATTGTACAAATAAAAGAAATAAAATCATCGCCTGCTGAAATTAAATCTGGTGTACCTCAAGGTAGTATTTTGGGCCCATTATTGTTTACGCTCTACACATCAAAATTTCCTAATTGTCTAAATCACTGCAACTACCACCTATATGCAGATGATACACAAGTTTACTTATCCTTTGAATACTCAAATATTTTACAAGCCGTTGAACATCTTAATAGCGATCTGTTAAATATATGTAAAATAGCAAATGAGCATGCACTTAGGATTAACCCATCGAAATCTGTAGCGTTATTATTTTGCGGTGACCGTGATCGCAAATTTATATCGGATAAAGTTTTACTGAAGATTGACAATGAGAATATTCCTATAAAACTATACTCTAAAAATTTAGGACTTTTATTGGATGCTAAGTTAAGATTTGGGAACACATTTCTGCTAAATTAAGAACAGCTTACGCAGCTTTAAAATCAATTTACACGTACAGGAAATGTTTGTCAGAGAAAGTGAAAAACTATTATGTGACTCTTTGGTTTTGTCTCAATTTAATTATTGTGACGTTGTCTATGGACCATGCCTAGATAACACCGAATCAAAAGAATACAAAAAATACAAAATGCATGTGTACGTCTAATTTATGGAATAAGAAAATATCAAAAAATTTCTAAAAAATTTAAACAATTGGGTTGGCTAAATATGTACCACAGACGACAACTACATTTTAGTTGTCTATGCCAAAAAGTTTACCTTAATAAAACTCCTCCCTATTTACACAAAAAGCTCATATTTAGAACAGATATCCATAATTTAAACATTAGACGTAAAACCATTCTTCGTATTCCTAAACATAACAAGGCATTATTTCAACGATGTTTTTCTTACAACGTTGCGGTTTGTATTAACAAATTGTTTAAATTGGACTCGAGTTTATTAAATAAACCAGTTTCAGTATTCAAACGTCGATATAAACAACATCTTTTGAAGTTGCAAAATAGGTAATTCAAAAGTAAGTGTGGTACATTCTTTTTAGCAGTTCCTCTTATCCTTATTCCTGGTTAGGTTCCTTCATTTCTAGTTTAATTACACTATATATTTGTTTATTCTTGCTAATTTTATATATTTTTGGGATTTATTTTTAAGATTTATACACTTCACTTTGTAATAATTGTAAGTTTTTTTATAATATTTATATACTAGTGATAGTTTTGGGACTGATGGAAGAACAGAAAAGGACTAGGTAACTAGTCCTCGACTGAATCAGTTATAGCCATTTATCCATATATATATATTTTTTGATTGTAAAGTTATCTTTGTGTTTAAATATGGATAATAAATGCTTATTATTATTATTATTATTATATCCTTACGGACAGCAGACAAGTACTATTAGCCCTGAATAGGCCACGGATCATATCAGGTCTAGTATTAGAAAGTCACATGGCCCTTACGGAAGCCTGCAACAATAATGTAGTTACTCTAGGCTGGATAAAAAGTCATGGAATTTTAAAAGGCAACCGCATAGCTGGCTCGTTGGCTAGAAAAGCTGCCTCCCAAAAGCTCTTGGGACCCGGTAGTCTTGTCAGCTTGCCGGCCTCAGCGGTGGTTGACCTATTAATGGAACGCTCCCTTGACAAATTCAGGGGAAGATGGGACGAAGAAAAAGGTTGCATACTATCCAAGGAACTTCTGAAATATCCTAATAGCAAAGCAGCCAAGAAATACGTGGCCATGACCAGAAAGGACCTGCGGTTGGTCACAGGTATACTTACTGGCCATTGTCATTTGCGAAAACATCTGAAAAGGTTGGGTTTATCTGACAGCCCACTATCTAGAGGATGTGAACAAGAGGATGAGACAGTTGAGCACGTCCTTTGTGATTGTCCGACACTATCTCTTATAAGACTTTCTGTATTCGGCGAAAACTGGCTAACACATGCCAATTTGAGGGAGCTGCCTACAGGCGACGTTATCACCTACTTTAAACAGGTAGGATGGTTGACGAGCCAATAGGTTGGGCTCAATCTCATAAGGACGCACAATGGGCCAAATGTGGCCCAAGTGCAGTGGGGCGACCCACCCAGAATTACAGATACAGATACAGAGTACAAAGCAAATTAAAATAAAAAAAATTAAGTCATTAAAGTTAAAAACACAATTGTTGTAAACTACATCTTAGATTGCTTAAATATTCCCTTTTCTGGAGGTGTTATTCTTTGTAAGGAATTTATAATGCAGTTGGATGATGCCTCTTTATTAACTCTACCACTATTTTTATCAAAATTTCGCATTTTATATATAATATTTTGATGATGCTCCTCATCCATTTGTAAATATGGTTTAATTGACGAAGAACTTCCGTGCCCAGTAATTTCTATTAGCTCTTGTTCGGACACTCCAGATTTGGCTAATTGAGAAACAGCAGTGGAGCGACAGGAATGGTTGGAATTTTTTTTTTGGTATTCACGCCAATTGATTCTGCTCGATTTTAGTTATTTATAATAAGCCATTTGCTTTCGGCACATTTTTTGCCACCACCTTGACATGTTTTGCTAAAAATTTAATTATACTCGTCCTCTAATCTTCCTGATTCCTCTCCGTTCTTTTTTAATTCTACTTTAAAATGATCTGTTAAACAATTTAATTATACATATCTCTCACAAATCTTGACATAATATTTTGTCACCAACAGATGTCGTTTCCGTCACGCTCCTTGTTAATGAAGTACTTATATAGTAAAATGAAATACATTTAAATTGTTTCAAAAATGTTGTCCTTTTTTCTTTACAAATGGTTCATCATTGATTAAATTTAATTCAAAAATGTTATTGCAGACATTGCACTGTAAACACCATTAATTAGTATTTAAAGAAAATGTATGAATTATATTCCTTGTAAATGGGCAGTGTCTGAAGGCGAAACAAGCTCTAAAGGATTTGCAGGCTGTCGCTTTCCGGTAAGTCCTTTTCTTGTAGAGATTCTCCGTTGTCCGTAGTAATCCTTATGCAGATCCAGATGTTACCAACACCACTCGCGAATTTCCGACAACTTTAATGCATACTTTACTTAATATCTTCTCCACTTAGTGGCTTTAACATCTGACGAAAGTTGTTTGTTGATTATTTTCTAATTACAGAATAAGGACGGATATCGTTAAAATGATTTTACACTCTCGAAATAACTTGAAAGTTGTTTATCAAAATAAAAATGTGTAAACTCTTTAATTTTTTAATCTTATGTTATTATTGGAGGTATTTGATGTTTGTTAATTTAGTAACTACATGACACTTTAAATTAAAAATTAAATTAAAACATCATTACACCGTTCGGTAAAAAATATTTTGAAAGGTAAAAGTAAAGTAAACTAAATACCTGATTTCATCCCCATTGATCATGAAGTTATGTGTTATCTTGATTAATACTGTTATCCTTACATTTAATAGTCTGCTAAATACCTTAAATTTTGTAGTATTACCTATATGTTCTTTATTATGCTTTTAATTTTATAAACCTACTGCATTCTAAGATAAATTACCAAATCATTTTAATGCCTGTTTATTGGTGACCATATAAAAGGTTTTTGCAATAACTGTTCAAAAAGTAATTTGGCAATTTTATATATCAACGCCCCACGATCGATTTTATTTACCAAATCTTATTTTTATTGTATTAACCCTTACTCTGTGAAAGTCCATCTTATTAAGAACAAAAAACAACTAAACATTTGAAAGCAACGTTTTATTCGAAAATAGGTTTTCAAAATGCAATTACAGTTGTTTCGCTAAAATTAACATCGTCAGATTAACATATTGAAGTTACATTTTGTTTGTAGCTAGGTACCTATTATTTATTAGGTAGTATTAAGGTTAGACCTAGTATGGAAGTAATGAGACATAACAATATTAAAGCCTAGATGTTATGAGCCCTAAGGGATTATCCTGGATGTACTTCCCTCTAAGATCAGTATAACTGTGCAATGATATAGAAAAACCAGGAAAAAACTATATCATGCTGATCTTTACAATAACTTAATATATTTGACGTCTTATCTATGTATAAAATGAACACTCAATCAAAGTAAACAGTTTAATAGTAGAGAACCCCCCATTAACAACTTTAAAGAAATCTAAATTTTGTTTTTTTATCACAAATGTGTAGTATTTGAATGCCATTGGTGTGTATGAGTGAGTCTGGATGTTCAAGTAGGTGTTTAGCATAGTTTGACTTATCTGGTTGTTGTAATCTATATGCTCTTAATTGTTCATTGAATCTTATTTCAAAATTTCTTTGTGTTTAACCTATATATACAGCATTATATTTTGGCCAATTAATTTTGTAAACACTATTATTATCACCATTAATAAAATGAATAAATAACAAAAATAAAAAGTTAAACTAAACCCTGCTTCCAATACATTGAATCATTGCATAACAATTTAGTTAAATTTGTTTATTTATAATATCGACTCCCAGGTGTTGTATTTTTAAAAATCTTAAGCGTAAGAGTAAGATAGTTAACAAGCCTCATATTTCACCTACAGTATTAAATGTTAACAACCGTCACATAGTATAGTAATAAATTCGTTCTTTTGTACTATGGTACTACATAATGCATAAATCAGTATGTTCAGTAGGCTGGACGACAAACTAAAGAGATGGCACAACCCTCCTCAACTTACAGTACAGAATACATGAACAATGAAAATTATCCCACCCACAAAGACAGTATAAATAAATAAGAAAAACATAACAATACGTTGTTATAGAATTGTGCTCAAACTCTTAGTCAAAGCTCAAAGCTCTTTAAGTATTTTGATAATGGCTTCAGTTTGTGCACGATTCTTCGCCATACAGAAGGACCGACAAAACATAACATCTGAGAATCCTGATTTTTATAATTGATGTGGTTTTTAAAAGGCATTTTTCAGTAAGAATAACTTGAAGGATTTGCAAAATGCGGTGAACGGTGCAATAGACTAATTATCAAAAGGTAGATTTTGATAAGTAGTTAGTTCTGAAGTTGGCTGTCTGAAGCAGATCCAAATGTACTTTTACTTTTAGTGTACAATGAACAGTTTTTTTTTGTAACTTACAGTTAAATACGTTCAAATTGAGTCGCACAATTTGTTCCCTAAAAAGGAGGTGCATATCGGAGATATGAGGGAAGCTGACAGGTGAAGCTCCCTAAAGACTGAGCTTAGCGCGTAACAGAAAGAAATTAATTTTCTGGATAATGCGTCAATGTGTAGGTCCCATCTTAGATTGTATACGATAAGTCCCAAAAATCTCACAAAGTACACGACCTCCATAGTGGAAATAGTTAAGTCATTTGATACGATTCTATGTTCAGCGAAAATACAAATTTTACCGCTCATGTCTAGATTGAGAATGTCATTAATAAATAGTCAAAATTTGATAGGACCCAACACCGGATCTTAAGGAACCCTTCAGGCTATTGGCTTGCATGAAAACATTATCTCATCAACCCTTAACAAGTTGTATTATTTTGCTAAGAAACTACAAAAACAATTTCATAGATGTTTCTCTATATTCATAATACTGCATTTTACTAAATAGAACATCATGAACTAATAATACAACAAATACTCCAAAGTAAAATTTTGGGTAAAAGAGGACCAAGTCCGACGATGTGAAGGATAGGTGTAAGAAGTGTCGGACCGTTTTCGACAACAGAAAATGGTTGTAAATACAACCTGATTGTCATGGACTATTTTACAAAATGGGTAGAAGTTTACGCTATCCCGAATTAAGAGGCCACAATTGTAGAGGATGTATTGGTTAAAGAGTTCATTGGCCGATATGGCGACCAGGGAAGGAACTTCGAAAGCCATATGTTCCAAGAAATTTGTGACAAGCTGGGAATGAAGAAGAACAACGGCGTACATCCTCAGACGGAATGGTCGAGAGAATGAACAGGACTATTAGAACATATCTGTCCAAAGTAGTTTTCAGCCACCAGAGAGATAGGGACCAATATCTTTTCCAATTTTCGACGGCTTATCGATCTGCTATCAATGGGTCCACAGCAGAAACACCTGCAAAAATATTAATTGGACGTGAAATGAGACTTCCTTGTGACCTGGAATTTGGTTGTCGACCTGGAGAAGATCTGGCTGGAGAAGGTTACGTGATCTAATTGAGAAAAGGATGGATGATGTACACGAATTGGTGCGGACGAAGTTGCCAGCGACAGAATAAAAAAACGGAACGGCACGCGGGCTCAGAAGGCAATTGCAAAGAAGGGGACAAAGTATGGCTCCACAACCTGATGAGAAGAAAAAGGTTCTCTCTAAAATCTAAAAATCTTGTGAGGGTCTGTATTTGATCAGGAAGAGGATCAATGACGTTATCTATCATATAAGTCGGATCCCCAATGGAAAACCGAAAGTGGTTCACCACCGCTATATGAAGGAGACCATGAGAAAGAAGAAGGACTGAACCATATCTGAGTAAATCCAGACCCGGCCTTCGAATAATTCATAGAAGCATATGAACCGGTAGAGCTAGATAGAGTCACTACAGAACATCGACAAGATTTGTTCACGCTCCCGAAAGACTATTCAATGGCAAACAACATCCCAGTCAACATTAAAGACGCACAAGGTTTAGCCACCGTCTTCCGAAAGAAGTTGGAGCAGTTAGAAAAACTTACAGAGCAAATTCCAACCCCTGGCAAGACACTGAAACTCAAACACAATACGCAGTTCGTCTTCTACCTGGTAACAAAGAACAAATCTCAAGATCGATCTACCTAAAGAAATGTGTGGTAAGCGCAAAAAGTCTTCAAGGCCATGTGCTGGAATCCTACTTGAAGGAAATAGCTATGCCCAAGATAGAGAACATACATTTGGATTGGCGAGTCATCAGATATATGGTGGAAGTGATCTTCGAAGGTACAGGTCGGTGTCCGCATGCATATTGATATGCAACTATACCTCTCATTATCATAATCCGATGAAGGTAGTGCCCTGTTATTTCTATACTACCGAAAAGCGTAGAAATGGGCACATATATACGATAAGCATATATGTTGACAGCTGACATTCGTTTTTCATCACTCATAAGATGTAAATAAGTAATAAAAACTGAAAAGACCTCCATACTCCATATATTTTTTTCTCGTTATGTTGGCAGCATTTACCTTGTACAGAACTTATCCATTAAATTTTCCCCTAGTTTTAGATATTAAAATTGCAACTACTGGGTATACGTGTTGGAACGCGTAACAACCGCGCGGTAAAGTTTATCTTTATAACTAGATGAAAAATGAACCGAGCGAGTTATAACTTGTTCTAGAAGCAAGATAGAGAAAAAATTCTTATAGATAAAAGTTTCTAAATTAAAAAAGAAACAATTTGAGCTTGGGTGAACATCTCTATCTTTTTAACAAAATAGTTCTGATTGTTTAATCAATTAAATTGTTAATAACAATTATTAGGAGTCCCATTTTACAGCTGTTCACCCTGGAAATTCGGATTCGGGAGGTTAAACTTGGGTGGAACCGGGCACGTCAATCGGCCACGAACGCACCACTGTGGCGCCCGACTACTCCAAGTTTGCTCGTTTAACATTTTCGATCTCGCTATATGTCGTTGTTCAATTTAATCCTTTGTTTATATTATTCTGTTATTCTTTGATTTCTGAACAGTTGAGATGAGTTGATGCTTTTCGCAAATATCAACAACCGGTTTATTATTAGATTAAGAATAACCGGCTTTATCGTTCTAGCGCAGAACAACAAATACGGGATTTTCGTAGGTAATTCATATTCTATTTATAGTCAAAGATTAATTCGTTGTGGAAAATTAAATAATCTATAATAAAAACGATCCGTGTTTGGATTTGACATAAAATAAATATAACAACGCGGAATTTTACATTAGTTTCACAAAAAAGTAATATTTCAACAAAATTGTATCAAATTGCATTTATAATGTTTGTTATGAAATATTCTATACAATTACGTGCCAATGTATTCCTATAATATAATGAATTTAAAACGTAAATTTAGTTCGGTGGCGTTTTAATTGATATTTTGTCATTTATTTCAAATTAATTTTTTAATAAACCAACAATTTAAATTTCAATTTTCAAATGATAAATCGACCACAAGTAAATTATTTATTATATTACACTTAACATTCCATGACAATTTACATTTTTCATTAAAATTAAAACCGTAGCTGACACCTAAAATAGTGTAGATAATAACTTTTGAAATATTTTAGATTATTTACAAACCAATTTATTGATATTGCATTACCACCGAATCGAAAAAAACACTTTTGTCTTATCTATTTAATTTATAGTATGTCCAATTAAGTTAACATCAAATATCAATTTTTTAACCATAAACAAGGTTCGTAAAAAAATTAATTCTATTCATAATAAACTCATAATACGTCTGTTTGTTCGACCTTAGTAGTACCCATTAATCACGGCAGTGTCTCGGCTTTAACAGTTTTAAATAGAGAGCCTGGATCTTTACCCGATTCGAACCCGGTGACTTCCCGTTGAAAGTTATAGTAGCAACGGAATTTCGTTAGAAAATTTACGGGAACCAGAGCGAGTAAGACACTATCAAATTGGCAACAATGTCAGAGTGACCAGTATGATATTCTACTGAACAGTAGCGTAGATATCTAATTTTAAATTAAATAAAAGTTATTAATGCAACATTTGATTTTAAGTGTAAATAGGACCGTCGCATGTTCTCAAACTATGTGGGTATCAGTATATGTTTTATTTTACCAAAAAGTTTTATTTTCTATAAAGTTAAAAAAAACGATATCGGTGTTATCAACTTCTGTAATATACCTAGGTAGCGATAACACTAATCGACTCGACTGAACAGAACTTATTGTAAAATAATAATACCAACATAAAAAAATTATTAAATCACAATCAACCTCACTTGCCGTTCACTTGAATTTCACTGAACGCTGTAATAGTCATGGTTTTACTAAAAATATTCTTGTTTCACAAAATCTGCTAGTCATATCTGCAATTTAAAAAATAAAATCTTGCTAAATAACTATAAACCCAAATGCAAAGCACTGGACTGACGAAACGGGACTCTACCTGAAAAAATTATTCATGATTTCGGTCGCCCAGCAAATATAGTCATATCTTACTGGAACTGTGAATAAATCTGCCGATAAGAGATAACGCATTATAATTTGTCATAACACCGATATCCGATGTTCTGATTGGCTCTCGGTCCACGTGGATTGATCAACATTTCGATGAAAACTTTAACTGGGTAACTGCCCGTATTTAGAAAGATAATACCAGGCACATCTGAATGTAAATATCTGAAGAGAACCTTAAAACTGTGTTTATTATACATCAGATAATAACTACTCCTGGTAGAGTACTTTAATTTTAATTTTTATTGTCTGTTTTTATTACAGATACATATATTTTTACACAGTCTCAGCGAAATACGAGGCTACTATACGAGCATCTACATTAAGCCATCAGCACCTTTATATGTGCTAGACCGAAACACTTTAAAAACCAAAGTAACTTTTTTTTATTACAAAAAACCGCATGGACACATGGACACATTATATAACATGTCCACGTCTTTCAAAAAAGATATTAAGTTGTTGACGTTTTGTTGATTTAATAAATTCGTGAGGGATTTGGGTAGATTGTATTTTTGTCTGTAAATATTGTACTTAGCACAAGATTCCACTAACGGCACTAACACATGTTTTACGGTGAACGGCGAACCGCACTCTGTACACACTGGAGGTTCTTCTTTCGTAAGAAGATGCTCGTGTGAGAACTTTGTGTGCCCTAACCGGAGACGAGACGAGACGAGACTTGTAAATGTCTGCATGCAGCTAAAGATGTCTTCACGAAGTTTAGATGGTTTTGAATTTCATTGGTTATTGCAATTTTCCATGAGGTGGTTTTTTGAATATATTTCTTAGATCACTGTTCACAGAGCGTGAGAGTATGCGAATACTGTTGTCCGTGATAGCTTCTTTCGCTTTTTTATCAGCTGTTTCATTACCTGCTATGCCCATATGTGAGGAAACCCAGAGAAATTTTATTTCGTTCCATATAGTTCTCCTGTTAGAACTGTTGCTGGATTTGGAAGTTTGTACCTAAAAATTTCTACATCAGTAACTACAGCGGCTCCAACCCGTTTTAGATGCATCAGTGTAGTATGTTTTATAGCTCTGATATTACTCATGTATATTTAGAAAGTGTTGTATGATTATTTTGGGATTAGTGTTGGTTGTACTCCAAGGTGGTGGAGAATTTGGGTTATGAATAGAGTATAAAGGGGGTATTTTAGGATAATAAGCTCCCCAGAACAATACTGCCCTGTTAGTTAATGGGGGAAAACCAATGGATCAACTGCAATGGCCTTAGGAAGGCGAAACAATCACCTATCCTGTCAAAGCTAGGACAAAGTGGTTACTGGATAAATCCAGATCACAGCTGCGCCTGCTTGTCGGAGTCCTTACTGGCCACTGTGGACTTAGAAGACATCTACACCTTTGGGTCGTAGTCGAACTAGAAGAACTAGAAGAGCTGATATAAGTCTGAAGGATCATCAGACCTATGACAAGAAAAGGGATACACAATAGATCTTGTAGGTTACAGGTATACGTATACTTATACTAATACAAACATAAATACAAGGGATTTCCCACTTCTAAAAAAATTAAATTCTCTCAAAAATTGGACCCTTATTTTGGGAAAATTTATCACAACCTGTTGCTTCATTAGAGGTAGATAAGAAGCAGGAGGAGGATGTCCAACAAATTTTTGGTTACAATGTTTTCTTATTGTTCTAAAGTTTTTAAAATTTTAAATTTATTTTAAAAATAAATCGTTAAAGATACGGCCTTTTTGTTTATTGATATTTTCCTCTAACTAGTAAAAAAAGGCGTATCTATCAAATGTCACCTTTGTATCTATAATGAAAATAATGAATAGTTACAAAGTAAATTGTGTTCCATCTGCAAAAATGTAATGCTAAAATTTCAGATTCCTAGTTCACATGATCAGGACGGCACACAAAAAGCTTAAGTCAGACCAAAACCACACTTAGTTATAGATTACCTATAAGGTCGAATCATAGGATTATTTTCAATAAGTGTTTATTTGCAAAATAAAATTTTATACTTAATATTCTAAATAATTTATTCTTTCTAATCCAGTAATTCAAATTAAGTAGATAGATATCTTTTTTATGTAATAATAGCCGGTTGCAAAAACGCTTGTCAAAGCTCTGTTAGCTAACAAGTTGACAAGGGAATATACAACGATAGCCCGTGCGCTGGCATTTCATATTTATTGATTTTAGATGAAGTTGACGGTGCGGTGCTTAAATAATTTTTCCCTTAAACCGAATAGTTAGATTTTAGTTTATTTAATTTGATTAAAAACACGAACCTTAATTTTTATAAGTAAATGGACTTTTAATGTCAAATTATATAAATAATGTTAATATGTAATTTTAATTTTTTAATATGGTTTCAAATGAATAAAAAATATAAACTACTAGAATAAATAGATAGAAAAAACAGTATTAAAAATGGAAATGTAAGAGGTTTGTTGTCGCTTATCAAACTACACAGTATGATGTAAAATCTTAAAACACGTCAATTTTAATTTTTAAATGGCCATCAACTGCTATTGATGTGTTGGACATTACGTCATTAGTGATGGCGTAATGACGTCATCGACGATTTTTTAAATACAAACCGAGGTCACGTGACAGCTCATTTGAAAGGTCTCCTTATCGCCTTTACAACAATGTAATCATTTAAATATTAACTAACCAAAATGATGAACTTTGTTAAGTAACATGGAATTACAATAAATATTCATTCACTGAACTAAAATACACTAAGGACTGCCACTGGGAATAAAACAAAATAGTGTTTATTGTTGGTTCCGAATAAAAATACATTGATAAAAACAATGCTACTATTATGACGTAATGTCCAACACATCTATAGCAGTTCATGGTCATTCAAAAATTAAAATGGACGTATTTTAAGATTTTTTTTAAAAGTCGTCTGTTTCTGAAATAATGAATTTATTCCATAAACTTGTATCATACTGTATATTTGGTAAATATTAAAATCTTGTAATTTTGATGAACCAACTGTCATTTACTCATAAGATTAAAACCAATAAACCGATAAAATAATAAATAATATCTCTTTAAATATCATTGTGTCAATTATGTTTATTCAGTAACACAAAATAAGTGACGAAGTCCGTATAAATTACAAAACATAAAATGTTCGTCTTTCCAAAGTGTAGTCTACTACTCCAAGAAATGTGACAACGTAGCCTAAGAATCAATTTTTACATGTCTCGTCGACTAATCAAATTATTCTGAAAAATTCAAACAAGCGCATGCGCTTCAGGAGGTTGTAACCTTTACCGATTTAACATCGAGTTAACACGTTGTTAAGTAACACAGCTTTGACATGCGTTTATGCAACCGGCCCTAATGTATTAAACACTAGGGAAACGTAAAATTACCAGAAACGTAACACTAACATAGGATTAATTATGCATTACAGTTTTACAAAATGCAAATTTTTTTTTTTAAAGCGCATCGACCACAAGGGTCATTAGTGGTATTAGGGGTAAAAATGACAGTTATTTAACATGAGAACAAACGACACATTCAAATTTTTACAAAAATTTCACTTAACAATACTTTTAGAGACCCAGGGATACTGTTTACTCTTTTTACACCATACAGTAGGCACTCTACAAGAATATTCTTTACCGTAACTTCTGAATCACACGCGAAACACCCGTGTGTAAAACGCGTATGCCGGATTCGTAAATCGGATTTATTCTTTTCACAAATAAATCTTTTTTTAGAAGTTCAAAAGTGTAACGAACACATTTCTATATAGACTAGACAAAAATAACAACTAGAGCAGAAAATGTTTGGCGAAAACTTCCGCAACGGAAATTTTGATAAATGCCTTAGGGTGTGACCTTACACAGTCGCTAGTCGTTCATCTTTAGCGGAAAATGAAGTCATGTAATAATGTTTTAAATTTCCCGCGGCCTGAAAAAGTCTGGTGACAAAGCCGAAAATGTTAAACTTTGTCGCTAATACAACAATAAGTACTAGGGAGCCAAAAAAATAAAAAATATCCATAAAGGAAATTCTTCAGAAACTGCTTTGATACACATGTCAAAGCAAAATACAAGATGTGAGCAAAGAAACAATAATGTGTTCTTTTCTAGATATACAAGGTGCATTTGAGAACATGCTAAGAAACCACTACAATAGTTTACATTCAAAAAGTATTTGTCCTCTGTGTTTGGATACAAAATTAACATAATCACTCAAGTGTGGCAAAATATTTTCATCTGTAGTGGGAACTAGATTCCAATTCCATACTGATTCTATTTTAATTAGCCTAATGCACGATTTAATATACAAGCTGCATAGACGTAAGTATCTGTATACAGAAAAAAAACTACAACCACTCGTTACTCTAAAGGCCGATACTAAATAATGAGAAGATCAAAATGAAATTATTCACATAAATTAAATGTCGCATTAAGTTAATCAATTAGTTTTACTAATGTTTAATTAATTATTAAAAAAGTAAATGTTAGGTACAATAAATTGATGTATTTATTTTAAATTCTTTAGAAAACTTGTTAAAACTTTATTGGCAAATAATTTACCATATGTACTGCCATCTTTTAATCTTAAATAATATGTTTCTTTGGATTGAACTGATAAGAACTGAATTGCATTATTCTCATATTTATTTTTACCTACTTCACTTTAGAATAGTGTATTAAAACTAGTTGCATTCAATGAAGTTTATTTTGCATTTTATTAAACTTCATATATATTTTCATTTATTATTATGCAAGTCATTTTTAGTCTGCTTCCTTTTAGAACAATTTCTAAAGAGAAAGACTTTTCAACAATGCGGTGGTCCTTGCTACGAGCACCTTTATTTTTAATAGAAAATAGCCATAGTACAAAGAGAATCTTATTTTTTGTTTTATTTTAAATAAAATGCTAGCTACACCAGTATCAAAGGATTACAGTTTCTTTTATATTGTTCCCTACGACCCCCTATGAAAAGCACCTAACTCACAGTTTTGACACGAAAATTAGTAAAAGATTGGATTCATAATTTTTTTTTCCAAATTATGGTGTGAAATTTTCTTACCGAATACCACTCAAGTTTAAATTATTCCAGGAAAAATAAATATTGATCACAAATTACTGGTACAGTATCCGCCAAAATAAATAGTATCGAAAACAAAAATAAAAATTAATTTTTAATTTATATAATGTGTGTTCAAAATGTTCACCATTTCGACGCAAACAAGCTTCATATCGATTTTGTAAGTCAATAAACATATTTATAAAAATTGGTTGATGGAACTGCCGAAAAATATTTTGTATTCTTTCCCGTAGTTCGGCAATATTGGCCAGCGGATTTTCCGAATGAAATATTTTTTCCTTCATTATGCCCCAAATGTAACCGTCAGGTGGCGTCAGATCAGGTGAATGAGAAGGTTATTCGAAGTCTGTTCCCCGAAAAATTATTCTATTATCGAAATGCTGACGGAGTAAGTCTAAGGTGCGCACAGCTGTATGGCTCGTTGCACCATCTTGGAACCATTGTGTGCGAAACTGTAGATTTTGTGCAAAAGTTATTTAGATCTCTCACAAAAGGTATAATAATTTTCTCTCTATAACGTTCTTGGTTGACAGTAAGTGGATTCTGATTACCATCTTCAACGAAATTAGGACCAATCATTCCATTACCAGATACCGCGCACCAAACGGTAACTCGAAGGCTGTGGAGTGGTTTCTCTACAATGACATCAGGACGTTCATCCAAGGAATCTGGTTGTTTGTCGATAATATGTATATAGCCGTAAAAAGGTGAACGTGACTCTTGTCTGAAAACCATATGTTTTTCAAAAATTCGGGATCTTCGTAAATTAAACTCAACATGCGACCACAGTAAATTTCTCTTGCACGTTTGTCCGCAGCATTTAGTCGTTGTCCAACTTGAATACGGTATGGATAACCACCAATTGATTTGAACATGCGACGTAAAGACGTTTCACTAATGTTGAGTTTACATGCAGTTCTTACAAGACTTCTTTGAGGTGATTGCACAACTTGGTTAAAAACACGTCCCTCACTTAGTGCATATTGTTTTTCGACGACCTGAAGAACCTTTACGTTGACACAATACACTACCAGTGCGACGAAATTTTCTAACATCACACTTTTACTAGGAGCTGCTTTATTAAATTTTTGTTGATATTTTATTGACGCCTGTTCTAAGCTTGTATTATCATTACGACCTTTTCCGTATGAACGAAAATAATGCTCTACCAAAAACACTTTTTCTTCCGTTGTTAGAACCATTTTTAAATCAAATTTAACTGAAGCGTACTATTAATATATCAACTACAATTAAGTCAAATATGACAAATCTATATTACATAAACAATTCCACAGAAGTTCAAGCACACACAGCAGTATAAGGAAAAAAAATAATAGGCGACTGGACTGATATTGAATATTGGTCTTTGAACTACATCATTGTATTGTTATAGACCCTAATTAATGTTTGCATCCCATCAGAACTATTCGTTGTTCGAAATCATGAAATTTCATAACCTACTTTAAACAATCCATGACAGGCGCCAATTTGTATTCATGATGACGTCACTTGTTAAGAGGTGTTATTATTGGTTTGTTGACGTTCCATTTCCACTTGATATCCAATGTTGCCAAATCACCTATTAAACACAAGCTAACCGGAAATTTGTCTTCATAAAATATTGATTGATGCCAAAAACTCCTTCGAAATGAATATTTCATCTCATCAGTAGACATAGGATACGTTCCTGGTGATTATCTCAGAATTAGCAGCGTTCTCTAAATATTCGTTAGAAATTTGGCAACATGTTATGTTAATCTCTATCTTTCTTGGTTGAGAAGTGTGCTGCTATGTTGTTACGTTAATAAAGTTAAATGTCCTCAAGCATAAATTACCACCAAATGCTTAATATAAACTAAACAGTTTAGTAGTTCACTTCATAATTATTGTTCAAAACATCAATAATTGGAAATCAATTGTGATTATTTCCATTGTGATTATTTCCTGAAACTTAATGAAATTTGCTGATTAATTTTGACAAGTGGCCAAATTGTTGTTCTCTTCCCCTCCTAATTAAATCTTCACATCACTTGCTATGTGCTGCAAAATTTCGACCGTTTGAATATCATTTTGACTTTATTGGTGATTTAGAGTTCGTATGATGAAAAATATAAAAAAATATTAAATCGCATATTCATGTATATTATTTAAATATAAATTAAACAAAAATAATCCAACCGCCTATTGTAAGATAATTGTACAGAAGAAAGAAGCAAGAATATTGAAATAATTCTTTTAGCTGTTAGTGTAGGAAAAGGCAAGTTAGTGAAGAAAAATTCTTTGTTTTTGACATTAATAATCAATTTATTAAAAATAGAAATTAAATAAGTTATTTGACATATTTGAAAATAAACAAACAAACTTTAACTCCCAAATTTAGCTGTAAATGGAACTAAACATTTATATATCTTTTCTGTTTGTAAAATCAAATAATATGATAAAATCTTTATCATTAAAATATACTTATTCAATAACTGTACATACCAGCTATTAAGAGTAAAGGCATATTTTAGGTCATAGGTGACCTTTTATACGTCTGAGTTTCATCAGTTACCGTTTTCAAACCGTCAGAAGTCTGCGCTTAAGAGCGGTTAACCCCTGAGCCTCCCACTACCAGCTAGACTTGAACCATCCCTATCGATAATACATTTTGTGTTTCATTTAAGCCGATGGGAAAAACAGAAATATTAGATTCATCAAAAGATAGTACGCGGTTAAGAATCTTACAACTGCTAGACTAGTTGAAATGATTTAAGAAATATATCGGGTAAAAGTTGTAGTTTTTATATAAATAATGTTTTTATATAGAAATTTAAATATATTTTTTTTTATAGATCAATTGTTTAGCAACTGAAAACAAGATGTATCAGAAACAAAAAAAATAAAAATGTTCCTGTAGTACCTAATACAAATTGAAACAACAGCAATTTCAGTTTAAAATAAAAAAATATTTAATTAGGTACCTAACTCAAAAACATACATTTTAAATTATAATATAATAAAAAATGAAAAGAAATAATTATTGGAATACATTTATTGCTAACATTTTATTCTATATCCGACTCGGAAGAGGAAGAATCGTTGTTGACATTAATAATAATAGGGTCGATTAAATCATCACAAATATTGTCAATTTTCCACATATTTGCCTCTACTTTGATAACATGCTCGATACAGTTTGTCCAATTTTCCTTACTAACATGACTTACAGCACTCTCAAACAATTTCACAACATCGTTTATTTTAAAAGTAGTATTTTTTCCAACTTCCCTTTTTACCTGAGCCCATATTAATTCTATGGAATTAAATTCACAATGATAAGGGGGAAGTCGAAGAACTGATATACCACGAGAAGAAGCCATTTCTTCTACAATGTAGGTTTTGTATTTATTCTTGTTCATTTTTGCAATTCTGTAAAGTTCTTTCCTTAGTGGATCTTTTGGAAACTTAATATTTTTCGAAATAAGCCACTTCAAAAGCTCTGCTTTACGCCAACGACTTGTGGGCAATGCTTCTCGTAACCGTGAATGGTAACTTGCGTTGTCCATAACAATAACAGCCCCTTTTGGAATCAGATCCAACATTTGAACAAACCATTCCTCGAAGACATCCCCATTCATATCTTCGTGATAGTCCCCCGTACGTTTTAAAATAAAAGTTAATAATCCACCATCAACAAAACCTTCAGAACTTCCAATATGGACAATGATAAGTCTTTTTCCTATTCCAGATGGTGGCTGCAAATCTAACGACAAACCTTCCACGATTGCCTGCCTTCCGCTTTCAATGTTTTCATCTTGCCAAGATTTGGAAACTGTATATCCAGCATTTATCCATGTTTCATCTAAGTAGAAGATTTTCAAATTTTGTTCTCTGGCATGTCAAATGCTTCTTAAATAGTCTCTTCTCCAAAAAACTATGTCCGGTTTATCTATCAAGAGAGATTTTCTATTAAGCTTTGTATATCTGAAACCCACATCTTTCAAAAGTTTGCATAATGTCATTCTGGAGAATTTTGTATAGTCCGTATCTTCTTCACTGATGTCATAATTTTGTCAAGTGTTGGAATTTCCTTTCGTAAGTAAAATCCATGGACTTTACGCCTTAGTCTTTGTTTTAATGACTCATCCATCTCAATTGGTTTTCGGCCTGAAGGAGTTTTAGGGGGTTGAAGAGTTCCATTCTTGCTTTCTTTTAGTAATCTATAAATTGTTGATTTAGCAACACACAACATGGCAGCCGTTAATTCCACAATATCATCAACACTTGCACTTGGATCCTTGTTTTTCAATGATATATAACAATTCAATATCAGAGTTTTTTCATTTAAAGATAATGGACCTGTTTTTGGTCGTTTAGATGATCCTTGGCTTATCGACGTTGTTTGGTACTTGCATAATTAACATTCAACAACTGTTTTAAATATATTCCAACTGTTTATAATATTATAAAAACCATAAAACTTCATACAACTTTACTCAAAGAAATAATACTAAGTACTGATTTAATGTACCTACTTTCTTTTAAAATAATATTCCCGATAATGTTTCTAAGAAAACTGGGTTGTTTGGACAATCCCTCTCAATAATCGAATAATCTGTAAATAGGTAAATCGTATTAAGCTGATTACAGTAGGCCACTTGCCTGTTACACAAAAGAAATGATAACTTTACCAAATTATATTATCTAACCTGGATTTACATTTACAAAATCATGCATACACATATAAATAGTTTTTTATTGCACATACCTCGTATAAGTATCTTCTATGTTCAAATAATGATGTCAAAATCAGATGGGTCCCTGCTAGGTAGATGATCTGCACAACGGTCGTCAACGGCTGCCAGGTTGTATCTCCAGAAACGATTAAATGAATCTCATAAATTATTGGTACTGTTAAAACACTTTATAAATAATATTTTTTTGTTGAATACGTTGATTTACCAAATTATTTTAATTAATAATGATTTTATGGTGCTAATTAATTACCAATCAACGTATTCGGCATGGATCAGCGAGAAACAAGAGAGGAAAAATTCAATTTCCTCGTCCTTTCATACTTTTTTTTTTAATTTTGACAATACTGACATATAATTAGGACTTCAATTGCTTAAATTTGCAAAATTTAACATAAATTTACGAAAAATGATGAAATATTTTTACATGTTTGACTATTTATTTGATAATAATATAAAGAAAATCTGTATTCTTACATTCATTAAAAAGCTGTTTAAATTATTTTTTTATCAGTTTTTCCCTATAAAATTGGAGTTTGAAATGTGCTACTTTTAGGTATGTCAATTACTTTGAAATCTTTATAAATTTGAGCTAATAACATAAAAGGAACCTAAATCTATGCATAAATCTTTTAAAATAGTCCTATTATAACTTTAAATTCAAGAGAAAACTATGTGAATTGTAAATTGTTACATGAATACGCCACATTATTGTGACGTCACTGTCGCCATTGCTCCCAGCAAACACAAAAACATATTGGATATATATATGTTATGTAATTTTTGAAATATAAAAGTCACATTTATATAAAACTGAAGTCACAACTAAATAATATTTATGTATTGAATACTGACAAAGGCCGGCACAGCTAGAGAACAATAGTGATATAATATGTACGTATTTATTTTACATATTTATTATGTATATTATGTTACATCTCAAATATGTCCAAATTACTATGTAACATTATATGTTTATTTTGGAATTCCGTTTCTGATGATTGTTCACCATAACCACTGTCAAATTGTAAAACTGAGCTACTTATCCATTTCTTTTTCTTCCTCATTGACAAGTCACAGAAGTCTTTCAATTTTTTTCTTTTTAAAGAATTATTTGGCCTAAAATGTATAATTAAGTTATTTGAATGTAAATCAATATTACTTGAAAATAACTTTAGTGTGATAAGTTAATAAATAATAATAATTAGTACTTACATACTATTTTCTCCAATACTCAACTCAAAGACACCCAGAAAAAATGTATTATAAGTATATACTTTGTTATTCATAATTTGCACGGGTATTTGTAGCACTCGAACGACTCGTGACAATTTATAGGTTATAATTTTCTTCTTTTTTTGTAAGACGTATTAGACGAGGCGAAATTTATAAATTATTTTATGTAGTTTTTACGTAATATATATATAAAATATTTTATGTAGCAAATTTTACGTATTAAATATATATAATTTTGTTCTTCTATTTATGTAGCAGAATTTACATCATGAATACATAATTAATTAAATATATCTAATATATAAAATATTTTATAATGTCAATTTTGAGAATATATAACAAAGTTTATATAGATTTTGTTACATAAATACTACGTAAAAAATATATAATTGTTTTATATAAAAATCTTTCTTTCTCTGTTATATATTTTTATGTAGCATATACATTTGTGTTTGCTGGGCTTGACATAAGTCATAGCATTATATCCAAACAAACTGTGGCCTAGTTTGCATTGAAGTTTTTTGTATTGTGGATTTTGTTGTTTTTTGTAGAGTTTTTGACATTATAATAGTGGTATATAAATACATTATTATTTGAGTTATATTTAAAGAAGTTTTATTTTGTTCTAAGGTGAGAAAAAATTAAAATAATATTACTTAACCTCAAAAGCAAACTTTTTTATATGAAACAAAATAAAACTTCTTTAAATAGGACTCGAAATATTTCTTAATGATAATAATGTGTCTATTTAGCACTATATAAAATTCTGCAATGCAAATTAACTACAATAAGGCAAAAGTTTGTTTGGATATAATGGGGACAGTGACTTTTCTAATAATGTGGCGTATTGGGACTTGTTATTTGAAGTGGGACTATTTTGATTGTTATTGGATAATACTACAGGATCCTATCCAAGATAAAGTTGTCAAATACATTCTCAATCTAGTTGAATGTTTCACATTTAAGATTATTATACCGAATACTTTAAATGAAATAAAGAAAAATAGCTGATATTTAAATGAAAATTATTCTATCCTTTTTATGTTTACATATTGAGGTACGTTTTACATTTTAATTTTACAGAAGTTTAGCTGTTCATCTCAATATATTTTTTCTATACCTAATAAAGACGGACCTGGAATATTATTATGCTTCCCCTTCCCTGAACCAAAACGGGGTGCTTTTAAAGTCAACAGAGATTACTCTAGTGTAATTATTTTATAATAAACGGCACAAATATATTAACAAATTAACATTCAAAAAACTAGAAATAAAAATGACAAATTCAAAAATAAGGAACAGAAAACATTCGAATTAAATTATCACTTTAGGACATAAGTTTCCCTGTATTATTATTTTTCCTGTTAGCCCTGCTTAAATATTACTTAGACAATGTTTCTACCTTTTACTTTTAATGAAAAGAAATATTTTTTAAATGTAAGTACTTATGTATTAGTTTAAATAAGGAGGCGATTTGTTTCGAACTACGTAAACACTAGAGTGGGCGATGATAAAAGGCCTGTTTATCGTTTTATCTACATATTATATGTATATCAGCTTTTCCCTTACATAAACAAAAGTTCTTCAATGAATAAGCGGATTATAATTCATTATAATCCGTTCCTAACAACTAATACTGAAAGTCTAAAGGTATTTACAACCGCACTATTAGCGCGTATTTTACCCATTAACAAGGTTTATTTTTTTGGTAGGTACATATCTAACATTCTGCCTTAAATTACAGCTTAGTTTTATGCCCATGGCACAAAATAGGTATACAACAAACAAAAAATTGAAAATTATTAAAAGAATTAATTTTATTAGGTTAATTTTTAGATTTTTTTAGATTCATCTGATCATATAAAACTCAGATTAATACTCTGAGATATAAAATCATATCATTTCTCAACTTGTAGATATCGGTTTATATACTTTAATAAGTTTACCTGTTACCATTGATAATATTGGAAGTTCTAAAACAATTTTTAGGCCTTTTTTAGAGAATTAAATATATTTAATAAAAGATCTCGTATTTTAAAAAAATTATATATTGTTTAACTGCTTTTGCCATCTTCGTGACGGTAGAAAAACTATATATTATGTAAGTTCATGGATCAAAAAGGAATTATTTTACTTATTAATCTATGGATCATGGAACACAACAAATACTAGACATTGACTTTTATTGCTCTCTACACTACACGTCCGTGCTACAGACACCAACCATGCATGGGCATGGAACATAATCAATTTGACATTATTCAACAGCTGATGGGCCCCTGTAATGTAATAATATAAAACCATTTATATAAAATGGAAAAAAATGGGGCCCAAGAACAAGATAATAATGTATGTAACTGTAAAATAATTATAATTGGCGCTGGTATGGCTGGTCTTTCAGCAGCATACCATTTGGCCAAAAACAATGTTACGGATTTTAAAATTTTAGAAGCCCGAGGTAGAATAGGTGGTAGAATTATTCAAATTCCTATAGGAACTGAAAAAGTTGAACTTGGAGCTAACTGGATTCATGGAGTTCTCGGTATGTACATCTGTTATAATTTTAAAAATAGTAGGGTTAATTTTTCATACAACATTTTAAGAAACATTTAAAGATTGATAATAATTACATAATAATATTTTAGGAAACCCAATCTATGAACTAGCTATGCAACATGGTTTGGTAGATATAATGGCATATCCAAAACCACACAAGCTAGTAGCAGCCACTGAACAAGGCAAGCAAGTACCATTTGCTACCTTACAAGAAATTTATGAAGCTTATTTGTGTTTTTTAAAACGTTGCGAAGAGTATTTTATTTCTCAGTATTCACCTCCAGAAGGTATTGATAGTGTAGGTGATCATTTAAGATTAGAAATTAGTTTATATTTAGATAAAATTAAAGATGAACAAGAAAGGAAATTACGAGAAACTATCTTTGAATGTTTGTTAAAAAGGGAAACTTGTATCTGTGGCTGTGATGATATGAAAGAAATTGATTTACTAGAATTAGGAAGCTATGAAGAGTTACAAGGAGGAAATATTGTGTTACCAAATGGATATAGTTCTATTTTAGAACCTTTAAAAAGTGCTATACCAAATGAGAATCTTTTATTAAAACATGTTGTGAAAAGTATAAAATGGAATGTAAAAAAAGTAAGTAAGATTACTTTTATTTTTCTTTGATATATTGGTAACATAATTGTTAATCTAGAATATAACTAATTTGCTAATTAATCTTTAAAATACCAAAATTAAGGATTCTAATGATCATTAAGAATTAAAACTAAATATGGTTTATTGAAAACCATATTTAAGTACTTGCATTACATGAACATACATGTGCAATAGTTTTGTAAAGAAAATTATTTTGAAATTTGGCAAAATTACAACTTACTTCATTAAGTTATGATACAAAATCACTGTAATGCAAAAAAAATAATTTGATTAATACTTTTATGGTTATTATAAAAAATACCATGTTGAATTTCATTGATATCAGAAAACTGCACTATTTTATGTATATATTTGGTAAATTTTCTGTTACATTTATACCCATAATTAACTAAAATGTTAGATCAAAATTCTATAAAATTTTACTCATGTATTTTTCTAGATTTTAATTTTATTAATTATCTGTATATTTAATGGAATACCTACATAACATTCTTGTTTTTGAGTTTTTTTTTTATTTCTTGTCTAGTTAGCTATAGTTTTACTATTCATCTTTTTTTATTCTTAAATTTTTAATGCCTTTTTTTATTGTTATTAATTTTTAGAAATGTACTTCTACCTCACAACCTGAAGACAGTGATTCAGATGATTCTGATAGAACTGTAATTGAATCTTTATCCAGTTCAAAAAATAGTAGTAGAGAATCCAGTTGTGAAAAGCATTTAACTCCTAAACCTAGAATAGAGGTTATTTGTGAAAATGGTAAAAAATTTTTGGGGGAACATTTGATTTGTACATTACCTTTGGGAGTTCTAAAACATACAGCAGTTAATATGTTTCAACCACCTTTGCCTGATTATAAATTGGAAGCAATAGATAGGTAAGATTTCTTGTGTGTATTAATCAATTTATTTTAATCTTGAACTAATGATTTAATTTTTTATATTTCCAGTAATATTATGTTGTAAATATTTGAAGGCAAAGTTAGATATTTGTTAAATTTAACACCTTGACACTAGTCCCCTGTGTAACCACTGAAATCTGTCTATTGTCAAGTTATTCTATTGTTAAAAACATTAGGGTGGATGTACTCAATTGGTTTATTTTTTTAATCTTTCATAGAATCTAAATGTTCTTTATTTTCCTTTACATTTTGAAATACTCTTTCATTGCTCTTTTTTTCTCCACGAGCAAAGCAGATGCAATTAATTTTTTGTCTGTTGATTTTTATTCTATTTTTTCCTACACTTCATATAGTATATGGCAGTTTCAATAAAGATGTTCAAAAGGTTTCAACAAAGTAGCCAATCTCTTATGCCTTTCATTATTCCATCATCTGTAACAGTTCCTTTAATATCAATGTCTGTTATTTGTCTAGTATCTGGCATAATTCAAACTGATCATATGAAAGGTGTAAGTTTTGATTATATCAAGAGTATTTTTGAGGTATACCAGGGTTGTTCTGATTGCCTTTTATAAAAATATTTAAATCATCTGGTAGGATCATCTGATTTTCATAACTGTCTTTGTCTATGTTAATGAGTTGATCATAATATGTTTTAATATCCAAATGTTTCACATTTTTTGTATAGTAGTAGCAGTTCCAATTGTTTATTGTTATCACTTAAAATAATTGGGGCTTTGTAATATTCATTTTTAATACTATCATTCATTTACTATTATAGGTCATTTGTTTTGAAGCTTAACTTCCTGTTTATTTTCTTGAGTTTTTTATGTCTAGGATAAGTAATACCAGTTCACTGTTAAAGATATAGATTATTATATTGCAATTTAAATAAACATTGTTTACAAGAATGTTTTACTTTTTTAATATTGTTTTTTAATTTAAGGTTATTATTTGGAACTGTAAATAAAATATTACTGGAATATGAAAGACCATTTTTACATCCTAATATCACCGAAGTGCTTTTACTTTGGAATTCAGATTCAGAAAAAACTGATATTAGTAAAAACTGGTTTAAAAAAATATATTCCTTCACAAAAATTACAGAAACGGTAATATTGGGTTGGATATCTGGCAAAGAAGCAGAATATATGGAAACGTTGTCAAATGACATTGTTATAGAAACATGTACAAAAATATTAAGAAAATTTCTTAATGACCCATTCATACCTAAACCAAAAGCTTGTGTATGGTAAGTAATTTAAAATTATTTTATTTTGATTCTTGTTAAATATCATTTTTAAGTACAAGTTGTTTATATGCACAGAAAACTTTAATAATTTAACAATGATCCAAAAAAAAGAGAATTCATCATATAATGCTTCAAGTTTGTTTTCTTTGATTAAACATTTTATAAATTTTTAAAAATACATTTTTTTTTTTTGTTAAACATTACAAATCAGTTTAAACTGTTAAATATGTAATCAAAATATTAAGAGAATTAAAAACGTTAAATCAATGTAATTACAGTTTGATAAACTTAAGGGTATTACAAAAACATCAAAATAATTGAGGATTACTTTTTTTAACTTTTAGTAGAATTATATAATTAACAACAAATTGAAGAGGTGTGGGATTATGCAAGACATAAATGAAATATAAATATTTTAAAGAAGGCTTTACAAATATGTATCTATTCACAAATTCTTATTTTATTGACATGTCAATATTTATGTATACTTCAGTACTAGTTGGCACAATCAAGAATTTACAAGAGGGTCATACACAGCAATAGCAGTAGGAGCATCACAAATAGATATAGAATATTTAGCACAACCCATATATGATGAACACGAAAAAGAGGTGAGTTTACCATTCTCTTTTTAAACAAGTATGGTTTTTTCTCAGGGTAATAAGTAAACATAAAGTAGGCATATTCCTTACTACTTGTCGTCGAGACAGATTTGTTTACCAGTATACGATGATTGCCAGACGTTGTGTTTTGTAAGTACAAAGTAGGAAACAAAAACGTAATAGTATAATTTACAACAATTTTATTTTACTTTTAAGAGGAGATTTTCAGAAAAAATATTCTTTAATACATTTTAATATTCACTTTCTTACTTTCGATAATACTGATAAAAAAGCTCTGCACCAGTTGTATCAAATACTCGCACCGAAAATTTGGCATCAGTGCCTTTGTTTGTTATTGTCTAGAGGTGATTAGCGCTTTGTTCGATTTTTTCTGAATTTTTGTGTATTTAAGTGAACTTTATAAAGCCCGAAAACCCGAAAAGCGTGTATAATTTGTGGTACTTCGCAAAATGATAATCTAACCTATCAGTAGTAGAAACTTTCTCAGGAATAGCTGACATTACAGATATACTCTATTCCAAACAACTTTCCCCGGTTTTAATTTACTCACCTGAACAAATTTTTTCATGTGAAATTAGAACGTACTTTTTTGAAAGTCAAGAAGTAGCAAGTATCAATCAAACAAATTTCAACGAAACAAAAAACAAATAACTGGCCAAACTATGATTCTATATTCACTGATGGATCAAAGTCAAATAGAAATAAATAAAAAAAAAATAAAAGAATACACACACAAAGAGGGGTGAAACCGCGAGGTTGATCCGGGTTGATGCCTTAGCGCTGTGAAAAAAAAAAAGAAAAAAAATTAAACACCTTATTAATGCTACATACCTATTACTAACAAATCATGCTCAAGTTTGGTACTATGAAACAATATACACAAATTAATTATTAAATCTAGCATAGTCTGGGTAATTGGTTCTCACCAAAGCAATAAATCCCACGAAAAAAAATCATATCACCGGTAAGTTATTCACTTCATTGGCGTAGAATTGGCAATTTCAATTAAAATTTATTACAAATAAGAAATACAAATTAATAATAAAATATATATTATATCCTTTTAGGTTTCCTTCCGATAAAAATATGTTAGAAGTATATGCGTATTAAATTATTTAACTAACATTTATATATTACGGTGATACTCTAACCAATTACACGCCACTGTACGGCTGTGTTTACCTACACCTCTAGATATCAATTTTATTTTCCATCTCTCTCAATTATAGGTTCATTGCTATTGACTACAAACTGTATGTTATTGTGTTGTTGTGGCACCTCTATGTTTACTTATTACTCTGAGGGTTTTTTGTAAGCATGGTAATTGTAAAGCAAAAAGCAGTTAATTTTACTGTTACAAAATTTAAATTAATGTTGACTTTGACTTTCAAAAAATTGTTTATTGTATTTAAAAGGGTTTAATTAAAAAATAATTCAAAAATTCATAGGTAATAAATTATCCAATGTTGGATGTCCCTGACATGGTCATTTTTAACAAATGTAAAATATTAAATATACATAAATCAATAGTTTTATTATATACTGTATACTATTCTTAATTTCCTTTATTATCAATGTTGGGTGTTCGTACAGAAAATTCTTACAATCCAATGACAATCAAAACTGTTTGCAGATATAATTTAAGTAAATTATCCAAGATTTGTTTTGCCACAATATCGATCAGATGGATTTCAATTAAATCTACGTGTAGAATATCTAATGACAATTTAGATTTATATTTTTATTTGTGTTTAGTCAACGTTTATATTATTGGTAGTATTTATTCTGCATTTGAAATAGATTTAAAGATATGAATGTCCTCTACAGACTAGGATGTTGCATATATTCTTGAGGAGAGAATAAAACCTAAAAATAAGAACTTTATAAATGAAATTTATTGTACTAACCCTCACTCTGTGAAAGTCCATCTTACTAAGTTTTATTTTTTAATGTTCTTTATAAATTAAACTGCTACTATATAACATTTTTAGAACAGAACAGATATTTACTAATCACTGACAGGTCATTGATTAGTTGTCACCAAACTGTTATATCCACATGGAAACTTTTCAGTGATTTTCTGTATGAGCAAACCTTTTATGAAGGAATATTTAGCAAATTATAAATAATGTTTATTTGAAATTTCTTGGTTTTTTGTCCGTTTTAGAATGAACTAATCACTTACATTAAAATTAAAAAATATATTATTTGTAAAAATAAACCTGTTGTAGATGTTTCTGATGAAGGTCACTTTAGACCGAAACGTTAAACAATTAAAATGTTAAAGAAAAAAACATATTTTCTTTCATTCTAAAACGGACAAAAAAACAAGAAATTTCAAATAAACATATAAATATTGATGTCCAAGAAAACGTACACTCAAAACACATTATAAATAATTTGACAGCTTCATGAATTATAGTCTATTGTAAGCATCAGAATCCACAGAGTCTATTACGGAAATCATATGTTTTTTTTACTGCAGCATATTACGATGGGGAGGGATTTATGCAAATTTTTTGTATTAATAAATATTAATAAAGTATTAATTTTATTCAAAAATTATATATACTGTATATTCATCAGATAATCCTTACAAAGAAACACAATTATTTGATATTCGACAGATTTATTGATCAAAAATAAAACAAAATATTTTTTCACACCCTTACTGTACCGAAAATTCGAATAAAATAATCAACCACAAACTAACACCAACTATTTGGCTTCATGTATGAAATTTTATTATAATTGTTGTAATAATTTAATTATTGTATTATTTTAAATATTATTAAACTACTTGGTTACTCAATAATGTCAATAAACTGGATTTAGTAAAAAAACGATTGTGTCAAAAACTCCAAAGTATTCAGTAAAAATTAGTTTATGTATTGCTTTTTAAAAGGATTGAGTGAATAAATTGTTATTATTATTGCAGCCTGTGCTTCTTTTTGCTGGTGAACATACACATAGCAGTTTTTATTCCACTGTGCATGGTGCCTATTTAAGTGGTAGAACAGCAGCACAAATCATAATGACATCTGATCATTCCGACGAAGTAGTAGTGGATTGTGGAGACGCCACCGATTTAAGTTCATGGATACAAGGAATTTGTTTAGAGTGAATATACATTGAATTCTTCTTAACTACTTCAGTCTATCTTAGAAGTTAATGCTGCTCATGAGTGAGATTTTTTGTTTTTATCCTTTATCAACAAGGTTATTGATATACAACGAGTAATTCAAAAAGAATATTAAACATCTATGATGTTGTCAACATCTGAAGTGTTTTTCTAAATGGAAACAGAGGCTGTTTTAACTTTAAATTATTTTTTAAAATAAAAATCGTGACATGCATTTACAAGAAATACATTTGTTTATTAAAACAGTAATTGATTTACAAACATTCTAGCATTAAGTTTAAAGCCGTGTCTTTTGTGCTGAATAGTTATTGGGTGGTAAAGATATTACCATCTCTATAACTACAATTAATGTTTAAAGTAGTAAATATGGTGTTCATACTGTTAAGAGAAAATTTTAATCCTGTAATTATTGAGATCTGTTAGTAGCTGTGAAAACTTTTATTTATTTTTAAGAAAATGGAAATAAGAAATGTTCTATTCAGCGAAAATGAGTTATTTTTTAAATACTCATCGCCTTTTAACTCAATTTACTTCATCCAACGTCTTTCCAATTTTTTTTATTACAAACAGTCTTTATTTAATCCAATAACTATTTATGTGATCAATAAACATAACTACAGTTTTGCTGTAAAAATATATTTCCTTACCACACCTTCAATAACTGATTATTGAGGTTTCAGATATTTATTATTTTTAGAATACAGAAATTATTTTTGTAATACAGAAATTATTTTTTTTTTAAAGATCAATCCTACAAAAAGTTGTAACAGAGTTGGTTGCCAATACGCTGCATTAGTGCTGACGTCACATGACAGTTACTATACCGAAACAAATAAATGTCATTTAACCTGCATCAGTTGCATGAGGTTGTTATACTATATTTGTTTGGAGTTGGCAGCACACCCAAGCAAGAGTGGTTCATTAAAAATAACTAAAAGTAGTCTACATTTCTGTTGAAACATGGTCATAGTTGTTATTTTTTAAAGAGTCCACCTTGCAATTAGGGATTAACTAACCCAGACACAATAGAAACCCTAGATAATATTGTCACAACAGGTAGCTGAATAGATCCCAATCTTTTTTCTTCCTTCTTCACGTGGTTTATGGCATTGGTCCAATTTTCCCCTGATGCGTTTCCAAAGGAATTTATCAAAAGTTGTCTAACGTCATTCAATTTAAAAATTGTATTGTTTCTTGCCACCTCACCTTTTACCTGTGCTTATATTAATTCTATAGGATCTAGTTGACAGTGATAAGGTGGCAAACGTAACACAGTTATTCCTTTTTTCTTCGCCACGTCGTCAATTACATATCTTTTATATTGTAATTTATGGCGCTTTGCAATTTGCAGTAATTCCGTTTTCAGCATGGTGTCGTCAAAAGAAATATTCTTGCTATGGAGCCACTCTTTAATATCTCATTTTTTTCATGACGTTGTTTGGTAACTTTTCTACCAGTTTTGAATGATAACTGACATTATCTAAGACAACCACTGCAGCCCTTGGAAAAAAGTCCAATAGCTGGGAAAAATAATCTTGAAAAACCTCAGAGGTCATTTCCTCGTGGTAATCTTTGGTTGACTTTGATGCAAAGTCTAATAATCCATTTTCTACAAAACCATGTTCACTGCCAATGTGTGCGATTATTAGTCTGCCACCTTTTCCTCGAGGAGCATTTAATCCTGTTGAATATCCCTCCAAAAATGCCTGAGGGGAATTTGAAATATTGGTGTTCATCCATGCTTTAGAAACAGTGGGTCCTTCATTCAACCATGTTTCATCTAAATAAAAGATAGTTCTTCCCTTGCTCCGAAACTTTTTAATACTTGTTAAGTATTGTGTTCTCCAGCAAATAATTTCTTCTGTCTCATTCAAAAATTTTCTTTTTTGGAAATCGTATCTACTTCTGCCATAACTGTTATTAGTTTATCCAAAGTCGGAATCTCTTTATTTAAGTACAAAGAATGGACTTGTCTTCTGATGATATCTCCATTAAACTTATCGACCTTAATGGACTTTTTTCCTACGTGTTTTATTAGTTAACTAACATTTTCTCTCACTTAAAATTCGATAGATACTTCATTCACTAACACCGGTCATATTGAAGTACCTAGTCACCACATCACGAACAGTTGCTGATGCATCTTGATATATTAGTGCATCATGAACATTTAAGACAATAGTTTTTTATTTTTGAGAAAATGCACTTTATTTTAAATAAGCCACTTGTACTGGAACAAAACTCGAACTTGACGCCATTTTGACTACCGAAAATATTCTTGGACTAAAATAATAAAAATATAGACCACAATATCAACCACCAACACTAACGAGTACCGATATTCTCATGTATTAGGATCTAAACAAATCCTCAACTTATAGACTAATAACGTACCTGTTTTTGCAATTATACACATATGGTTAATTCCTTAACACTCCTAACGACCACAATTATTCTCGTTAAAATCGAAAAACAAAATATTCTAAATATCGTATTATGGCTACTTATCCCTTACCTAAGAACATTCAAATATATGATTAAAAGAAATTTCTAATGTTTACAACATTTTACGATTTAATGACTTTTCTTAGCTGCCAACTCCAAACAAATAAATTCTAGTATGTGATTATTTCCAGTTTTGCATAAAATTGTATTCAAACAATGAACCAAATTTCTTCAAGAAGGAAAAACAAACTGTGCTTACCAAATTGTAGTAGCAGTTTTACAAATTGTAGAGTTATACTAGACTGCACAGAAGGTTATACATCTGTATCACATACAAGTATGGTAACACAAAAAAATACATAGAAGAGTAAGAGCCTTTCTAGTACTCTATAACAAAACCTATTTACATTTTCAGTACAAAAATTAATAAAAAGATCCTTTTTAAAACAAACATTAAATAAAATAAGCTCGGAATCTATAGATATATTTATACGATTTTATACCAAGTTAGATGATACTTGCTCTTTAAATAATTTTTTGTGTAAAAACTTCTTTAGGTACAACACCTACAATAATCACAAAATAACAGCTAACAAGCTCAACTGATGCAGGTTAAATGCATAAATGTCATTGATACAGTAACTGCCATGTGACGTCACACTAATGAAGCGTATTCAACCCAATCTCCCCAAGCGGGACAAGTTTTGATGTAAATATAATTCATAAGTTTTAAGGTAGGAAGAGTTCATTTTTTTCATTTAAAACAGTACACTTAAGATCATGTTAAATAACGAATTGCCAATGTAAAATCCCCATCTCAAATTATGTGAAATAATGTACAATAATTGTGACATTACACTTTATGACATTATGCCCTCACAATCTCGCTTGTTTCGTCTTGAGCAATTTCTATAAAACTGTAAAAATAATATAAATTTATATAAAACAAATTGCACATTGTCAAAAAATAGTTGAACGTGAAATTTTCTTAGTGCAATATAATTAATATTTACTGTTTACTCTTATTATACATGTCAGTTGTATGAACATGAAATATTTAAACTCATCGTAAACACAAACCATGTTAATCTGTTAATTAGAATTTTATTATTCTGTTACAATGTAGATATTGTATTGGTCTTACGTAAACGTTTCGAGATTTCGATTCTGTTTATTATTAATTCATTTGTAGCAAATCGATAATGTTAGTTATTAATTGATTTTGTATACTTTGATGAATATTTTTTGTCCATACAACTAGTTATGATTTTTAAGCTTGTATGTATTTTGCAAGTTTGTAATTGTTTTACATATTTTTTTAATTTATACTATAGAGTTGCATTCAATTCAACTTTATAGATACATGTATGGAAACTTATTGTTATATATTTCAATCATAGATTTAATAAGTTTTGAAATTATATTTTTCCATTTTAAATGGGGAAACCATATTACTTTTTTTTATATTTTAATTAGGTAAAATATTTATTTCACATTTTTGTTCTTAATTATTCCAAAAAAATAATATAAGTAATTTATACAATTATTTCCAAATTTAAAATTAAAATAAGTTTGTTTAAAATACACCATATTCAAAGAATAGAAATATATAGTATATATTTCTAACATTTCATTATGACGATATGGAACAGTTACATAATTATTTTATAACACTTATATCTATTATGAATCTATAAATACGTTTATAAAAAGAGAACGAAATGCTTTACATCCTTTCTATCGATAATATGCATGTAAATTATGGTTTCATCCATTTCTCTATGACTGTTTTATGTTTATCATACAATAAAATTAATATAAAAATAAATAATGATGAAGTCAATACTGTAGTTTTCACAAGCGTTACATAATTTTTTTAAAATGGGTATGAAATTTTACCCACATGCTTTTTTTCACATTATACATAAAAAAACATTTGATTAATTTATTTATCTTGAATGTTAAACAAAACCAATATTTTAACAGTTTTTAAATTTCTATTAAATGCTGATGGCATATTTAACCTACTGAGGAACCAAATGATTTGATTGAGATGAACAGTACATATTTGATTTTATAAATCATAAACTTAAAATATGAAATTTTTATTTTCTATGTACTCTACAAAATTATCTTATTATTGGATAAGTTTGCTACAGAAATTGTGTTGACATCCTAGAGATAAATGTGTAAAACAATAATATTACTTTATACCTTAATGTTTTAGGTAATTTTTTGTTATATTGCTTATGCTAGTCATTTGTATATTGATATTGTTTTTAATAAACTGATAAAAGTGAATACTGTTTTAATCCATCTTATCCATATTATTTAACTACAATAATTTGGGTATTCATAATATATAAAACATGTTTACTTTTTACACCTATATTTAGGTATTTTAATACTTCATAATTTTAAACTTATATTATTGATTTATATTACTATAATCTTAAAAGTAGAACGTGTCATGGGACACACGGTAAAAACTAATTTCTTTTAAGTAATAACCAAATGTTTTACCATCTTTTGTTAAATAGTATTCGTTCCCCATCGTATGCTTCAATAGGTATTTAAAAATAAAATTATTAAAAGACATCCTATGTGGAAGTAGGTAGAGCAGTAATTAGTATTTACCGACTATTTTTTTCATGTATAGAGATCTGCATTACCCGTCACACACTGAAATATTTCCCAAGTGAAATTGCTCGTATTTCGATAAATCCAAGTTTTGAACTAATTTCATAAGTCAAATAAAATTCGAAAATATTTCACAAATGTAGTCCGGAGTCCGGATGCTATTTAGTTGCCGAAATGTTTATTTTACTTGCAAATTACTGGTGGAATAGTCGAATTTTCGAAATGTTGTGTTGTGGTTTTCTAGTTATATTTTCTTGTTTTTGTTTTTGAATATAATTTATAGTTAGGAAAGTATATTAACATTGCTTATACGTATTGGTTGGTTTCATATTTTTATTAGTTAGAGGACAAGGGTGACGCAAGAACGTTTGTTTTTGGCAAAATGGCCTATATGGAGGAACTGCAGCAAATCCTGAGGGCTGGGTGCCTACCGGGCGCGTCCCCAGGTGGCGGATAGGGGATCCCCAGGAGAGCCGCTGAACTGCTTAAGCAGGTATAACACTGCAATTTAGCAGGGAAGCGGCGAAGCTGGGGGTGTGCGTCTATACGGGTGACACGGTCTGGTATGAGCAGCTGATAACTGCAAGATTGCCAGATTGGTCATTCCTAAGGTCGCACCGCGGACCAACCCCCCCAATTCCAAGGTGTAAGGTAACGTGCCGAAGGATGGATGGCCGCTGGGGTATAAGCGGTCGCGAACGTTCCCCTGGGGGAACCGGGCGAAACCCTATGTATGTAGCCTTGCTCTGGCATGCGGGGCTCTGCCGGAGTAGACCGACATTCCCTTGCTACTCGTGGGAACAACCATAGTAAGAAAAATGGCGGGAATTGAAATCGCTCAGATAAACGCCCATCACGCCAAGGGATCATCGGCGGTTATTTCAAGGACGTTTATCAGAAACCAAATGGGATTAGTATTGATCCAGGAACCATGGGTCCGTGATGGTCAGGTGAGAGGACTCGCAAGTAGGGAAGCCAAACTGATATACAAAGTGAGTAATGTAGACATACCCAGAGCATGCATCTTGGTAAGTAACAGCATTGATCACTTTTGTGTGTCAGAGTTCATGACGAGAGACCTCGTTCCGATTCGAGCAAACCTCGAGTTCGAGAATAGACGACAAGAAGTCATGATAGCATCATGCTACTTTGCAGGGGACGGGACTGCACCGCCTACAGAACTGCAAAGACTAGTCGAGTACTGTGAACAGAAGAAGCTGCCGCTTCTCATAGGATGCGACGCCAACGGTCACAATACCATATGGGGAAGCACAGACACCAACGAAAGAGGGGAGAAAATTTTAGAATTTATATTTAATAAGAATCTTGTTATACACAATATAGGGAATACCCCTACGTTTGTAACCAGAACAAGAAAGGAAGTACTAGATATAACACTAAGTACACCGAATCTTAAGGATAGGGTGAAAGATTGGAGAGTATCGAACGAACCATCCCTCTCTGATCATAGAATGATTACGTTCAGATTAGAGTGTAATCCTCCTGAGCCAGCACTCAGGAGAAACCCCAGGAAAACTAACTGGGAAAATTATAACACTAACCTGAACATAAATCTTGCAAATCTCAAGACTAAAAGAAATGCCAGGAATCACCTGGCATTAGAAAACTATCTCATAGAGCTGAACGAGGCAATAATCGATGCCTATGAATCCAGTTGTCCTCTCCAAAGGACTAGAAAAGCAAAAGATGCGATATGGTGGAACAGTCATCTGTCAAACTTAAGATCCGAAACGCGACAGCTCTTCAATAGAGCCAAACGTAACGGAGATTGGCAGAGCTACACCGAGAAACTTACAACATATAATAAGGAGATTAGAAAAGCTAAAAGAAACAGCTTCAGAAAATTCTGCGAAGAAATAGATGTTACACCCTCGGCAGCAAGGCTACACAAAGTCTTGGCAAAAGGGAAAGTAGACACTGTAATGGCATTACGGAAGCCAGATGGAAGCTTCACAGAAAGCGAAAAAGAAAGAGCTCTGCTCCTGTTAGAAACTCACTTTCCCGGAGTAATAGTCCCTTCCGGAAAAATAAATGAGAAAGCTAAAAGACCTACCAGGGAAGACACTGCAATGGCAAAGCACATATGCAGTGAGGAACGGCTGAGATGGGCTATGAACACCTTTCAGCCGTTCAAAACCCCTGGAACGGATGGAATATTTCCTGCCCTACTTCAACAGGGCCAAGAGGCAATAATTCCACACTTGATCCGAATTAGTCGGAGCAGCCTTGAACTGGGATACATACCAGAAGCGTGGAGAAGGGCCAAAATCACCTTCATCCCAAAAGCAGGGAAACGGGACACTACGCACCCCAAATCCCTTAGACCGATCAGCCTCACATCGTTTGTTCTCAAAACGATGGAAAAAGCTGTAGACAATTACATTACAACAGAAATCTTGGAACAGGTGCCACTGCACCCCCGTCAGCATGCGTACCAAGCGCAAAAAGTCCACGGAAACCGCTTTAATACAATTGACTGACGAAATCCAAGACGCTCTGAATAAAAAAGAGACCGTGTTATGTGCCTTTCTAGACATAGAAGGGGCCTTTGACAATACGCCACATGAGGCAGTCAAAAGAGCACTGATTGAGAAAGGAGTAGATAGAACGACTTCCATCTGGATGTCGCAACTGCTATCTACAAGAATCGCAGAAATGGAGGCAGAGGCTGTCCACAGGGGGGAGTTGCATCCCCGCTTATGTGGAGTCTCACTGTGGACAATCTACTTAGTCAATTGACCAGGGAAGGCATACCATGTCAAGGGTATTCCGACGACATGGTTATCCTGGCAAAAGGGAAGTATGAAAATGTCCTCTGTGATATTGTTCAAAGAGGACTGAACATTGCGAAACAATGGTGTGACTCGGTGGGACTCAGCATCAACTCCACCAAAACCACACTAGTAGCCTTTACAAGGAAAAAGAAACCTAATCTAAAAATCATAAGAATAGGGGAGAACATCGTCGAGTGGAAAACAGAGGTCAAATATCTAGGGCTAATCCTAGATAGTAGGTTACTCTGAAATAAACACGAAGACGAAGTAATACACAAAGCGACCAAGGCCATCATGGTGTGCAGGAACATTGCAGGAAAGAACTGGGGATGCAACCCACGTATTCTGCAATGGATGTACACAGCAATAGTGAGACCAATAATCACATATGGGGCAGTGGCTTGGGGAGCAAGGGCTGATCTGAGTACGACGAGGAAAAATCTCTCGAAGATTCAGAGACTAGCCTGTTCATGTATCACTGGAGCAATGGGAACTTGCCCCACTGCTGCAATGGAGGTGATTTTAAACTTAACCCCACTGCACATTCTGTTAGAAAGTGTAAGGAAGAAAACGATATATAGAATGATCAAAGAAGGAATTATCAGGGAAAAACCCCGATCACTTCATTTTGATCAAACTTGGGAAATGCCCCAAGATGATATGCCAAAGAAATTCAACTTTGTGAGAAAATTCATCACAAGGTTGAGTAATAAATCTGAATGGGACGAAGACACCATACAGAATTTAAATCAGAATACCATAAAGTGGTATACGGACGGTTCCAAGCTAGACGAGGGAACTGGGATAGGAGTTTTTGGACCGAGAGCCAAATACTCAGAAAGCTTGGGCACATACCCGAGCATCTTTCAAGCAGATGTCCGCGCCATCGAAAGATGTGTGGAATTCAATATTGGAAGAAACTACCGCAGACAAGAGATTGTGATCATGTCGGATAGTCAAGCAGCCATCAAAGCGCTGAGTTCAAATATAATCAGTTCGAAGATGGTTTGGGAATGCCTAGGCAAACTAAATGAACTGGGCCAGAAGAACACTGTCACCCTCCTATGGGTCCCGGGACACATAGGAATAGAGGGGAACGAAACAGCAGATAAGCTGGCAAAAAAAGGAGCTGAAACCCCACATTTGGGACCAGAACCATCTTGTGGGATCAGCAGTAGAGTAATCTTAGGAAAACTAAGGGAAGAAATGGAGAAAGAAAAATCCAAGTACTGGAAGGACTGAGGCAATCTAAGATACTACTGGGGAACTATGACCAGAAGAGATCTCTTAGCTGCCTCAACCTCAGTAAAAAAAGGCTCCGAATTTTAACGGGGATATTAACCGGGCATTGCCGGGTTAATGCCACATGAAGAAACTAGGGTTAGCAGATGAAGCAAAGTGCAGGTTCTGTGAGGAAGAGGATGAAACCTCAATACACATACTCGCAGAATGCCCTGCCTTGCAAAATTCTAGGGCTAGATACCTAGGAGCACATGGAATAGAGGAAGGGGATCTACCTGACTTGAAGCCCGACGATGTCCTAAACTTCCTCAGGAAAATAGGACTCGAAGAGCTGCTATAAGTCTGAGAAAATATCAGAACATGGCAAGTAAGGGGGGACACAATAGATCCTATAGGTCGCGGTGTAATTATCACCCCTAACTTATACATACATACATACATACAACTGCAGCAAATAGAAGTAAAAACGTAGTGGACCTTTTAGAGGATTATTTGTTTATGCCAAGAACGTTGCTGCATACTTTTAGGCAATATAGTTTATTGTTAAGTTTTGGAGGGTGTTTTAAAATTGGATGTTTTCCTATATGTATATTTCATCAACGCGTGCTTTTGTTGTTTATTAACAAAATATTAAATGTTTAAAATCAGCCATCACTAAAACAGTATTATTTTATTTACAACTTCATAATATATTGTAACTAAATTCGAAATTCTGCCATATTTATTATTAACTAAACCTATGTGAATTTTAACATAAAGGTTATCTATGATTTATAGGGTGTGTTCGGGGAGCACGCTATTTGCGCCATTTGGCGCTATCTAGTACTATTCCTCGTTTGCGTTATATGGCTCTTTGCGCTACATAGCTCGAAAGCGTGCTCCCCGAACACACCCTAACTATACTATATTCATAGAATTAAGATTCAAAAAACTAAATAAGTAAATAATCTTAGAACTTTATGTTCTAAGGTAATTATGGTATTTTTAACCTTAATCTTCTGTCTTTCTCGCACGTTAATAATTTGGACGATTTGAACCTTAGATCAGGAAAGTTCCTTGTCTAAGATTTGAACTAATTAGACTGCTTTCGAGTGAATTAAAAAAAAATCAGTACTTGAAAACTAGGTATAAATATAGCGTTTCGATGGTGAATTAAAAATCGATATATTTTACTTGTGAATTCAATTTTACTGATACTAAAAACTAGCCCCTTGAAAACAAATTCTATTTTTCTAAACTTTCTGAAAATAACAATTATCTCAACAAGAAAGAAAAATTTCAAGTACGGGTTTGATTTATAATAACAATTTTTTTTAGTACTACCCTGAGCTTATACCACAAAACAGACTAACCAATTTTCTGTTTTGTGGTTTATACTCCCAAGAAATGGCCGCTCTTGTCTTATAAACATCAAAGGCAAGAATGATAAACATGTTACCAGTTCGCCAAAAAATCGATCGCACGTGACGTCACTGCAGTCCTCGGCCGTATTAAAACGATTTTATGAGAATATTTATTATAAATTATAAGTGTTTAATCTTAAAAATCCAAATAGTGGTACGTTAGTATTACATAAATCATAAAAATACTGTCTAATTCCTATTATTTCCATGCATTTATATGGTAAACGTTATAATGAAGGACTGCAATGACGTCACACAGCTGGCGGACAAATCAGCCCGATTAGGCAATCCTGGTAAATGTTTATCGTTCTTGCATCAAAGGTGCCTACAGCGAGTCGATACTCTGGTTTGTATCAAGGTTATTAGAGTCACAGAGTATATAATACAAACCAGAGTATCGACTCTATATGGAGGGGGTAAGCATCCATTTGCAGGTATCGCCATGACACTTTTGGAGTATCCATAGCCGTCGCCATTAGTTTTGGTTAAGGTAGGCAGTTGGTTGTATGTGAATAAATCAGTGGTAGTGTTTGTATTGTGTGGAATAGTGAATTAAACTATTTAATTCAGGTACGGAAAACTGCGAAGAAGATGCGGAACAAATGTTACTTACATTAAATGACTTTAAAATATATACTACTTCTCAGTGTTCTGTAAGTGGATATTTAATAAAAAAAATTTTACAACATACAATGTGAGCATTATTCTAAATCCATTGAAAATTTAGATATGATTCAGCTTTATTCTGTTTATTTAAAGCATATGTAAATATTTTAATGCCTGGTAATAGTTTTATTATATTTATTGCTAAACTAAATAACATTTTTGAAAAACTATTTGAAGAATTGGCACTAGAAGATCATGTTCTTCAAACTATATTAAATATTAGTAGTAATGAAACTTTTATACATCCTTGTACAAATTTTCCATTACTTTATGTAAAAAAATTTATTTTAAGGTTAAGACTATACACTACCATTAAATGTATCAACAGAAATTTTAAAAGTAATGAAAATAAAGATAAATTGTTAATTTGGAGAAATAAATAAGTGTTAAAGCTGTTGATGTGTTTTTTATATCCTTCCTTACTAACGAGGAAAATTGCATGTAAGACATACATATTCGGTCATTTATTTTGCGTAGAAATTCTATTTATATGTAATTATTTAACCTAAAAAACCAATTTTACTTTTTTTAAAAACAAATAAATCAACGTTTAGTTAATATTATTAATCTTGTTGAAAACAAATTCTATTTTTCTAAACTTTCTGAAAATAACAATTATCTCAACAATAAAGAAAAATTTCAAGTACGGGTCTTATTTATAATAACAATTTTTTAGTACTACCCTGAGCTTATACCACAAAACAGACTAACCAATTTTCTGTTTTGTGGTTTATACTCCCAAAAAATGGCCGCTCTTGTCTTATAAACATCAAAGGTGCCGACAGCGAGTCGATACTCTGGTTTGTATTATATACTCTGTGTTAGAGTATAGGTTGTCTGGTAACTTTCGACTAATCAGAGCGCCGCATTTTTGGCGCGTTATGACGTCACCCAGAATGCCCATTTAAATTTAATGTTTTATTTTATTTTACTATTTTGCAAGAAATCGAAGAAAATTGATAAATAACTATTGAAAATTTGCACATAGGTATGAATAAAACCAAATAAACATATTTATTGGAATTTTAATTCTGATTAAACATTTATTAAGCATTTAAATAAAAAGATAACCATAAAGATTTACAATCTCGCCTTTTACTTAATTAAAATATCTATGAGTTTTACTGCAAATATAACAACAAAATTATGTCAATTTATGCATAATAGGTACCCACTCACACAAAACTTTACAATTATAAAGACTTAATAAAGTGAACTTAAAGTAAGTTAAAGTCGTTTAGTAGCTCCTGGGACACCACAGTTTTTAGTTTTTAGTTAATTCAGTAGGTTTCTCATCTTCTGACGACAGCAAAAACAGTGAAGGAATAGCTAAAAAATATTAAAAAACTAAGTATACGGTGCTACATATTTAAAATATTTTTACCATCTTTTTTAAGCTTCTTAGCAGTCAAGTTCATCAGCCTTGCTTGCATTTCATCTTCATAATCTTCTAGCTTAAAATGTTTGCTACAGACTCTTTTATTTTTAGAAGACCATTTATCCTTACGTAGGCATTTTCTTTCCCATTCTTTGCACACTCTGGGGTCTTTAGGGAATGTAAAAAATAATAAATTCTCCCCTGTTTCCTTTGCTTTCTTAGAATTATTTTTACATGTAGCCACGCTACAAACTATTCCTCCCGGCATAGTTGCCTATAAAGAACAAAATCGTATTACAGGAGTAATTCAAAAGAAAATAATTTGTTTGAACTTACCCTTGTCCTTTTCACAAACTACAATAAATATACACAAGAAAAACAAGCTAACACTTACAACGTTCGTTTATAAAATAGTTTATTACTTATATAAATAATTAAAAAGGTAAAAACCACCAAAAAAAGAATATAAAACGAAACTAAACTGCTTAATCAACAAACAAACTCCATTAACTACACATTAACTATGAGCCCTTGGCCACCCTCTATGACGACACAACACCCCCTCGCGTGGCTTCCACCTAAAGTTACCTACCAGGCAACCTATACAATTCCATTACCCTTGGGTTTGTATTACATACTCTGTGGTATAAATCTTAGAACAAAAAGATACAGGAAGGAGTATATGCAAAATGACCTTGAGTCCAGAAAGGAGCTTGCATATGGCGGCCAATTGTCAATTTTAATTTGCGTTTCCATTGACGTACCGAAAAAAAATAAAAAATATATCAGGGTTTTTAACCTAAACATAGGAATTTTGACATAACTACGAATTCACATTTCCATGCGCATGCGCGTTTACTGTTTCCACTAGGAATATAATGTAATGTAAATGAAAAGTTGAAAGTTCCCAACTTCTTAGTGAGCTTAATGTAATTGTAATGCCTTAATGTGTTACATGAACGCCTCCACTATAAAATGGGTGCTCAACTTTTCTTAATGATAATATAATGTTAATGTAATTATAATGAACGTTGCATGAACCGGCCTTTAGCTCCCTATAGTTTGGCCCTTTTGGGACTGAACCGCCCGCTGGACTACCTGGATGTAACAGGTGGTTCAATAAGCCGATTTCTCGGCTATATATCAAAAACTATTTATGTTATAACTTTAGGAGAAAAAAATCCTTCTTAAAAGTGCTCAATAGAAATCGCTTGAAAATTTCAAGTTTCTAGGTTAACCGCTAGGGGGCGTAACTTGCAAAGAAAATTTCAAAAACCAGTTTTTTGTGGAATATGCCGAATTATAACAAGTATCAAGTAAGTAAACTAGAAAAAGACCTAAATTCCGCACAGAGTTGTTCAACTATTTTAAAAGAAAAACCCATAAAATGCATTAATTATGCTTAATCAACAAAAGACATGGTTTAAAGATTTTTACACTATGTACCCACCAAAGAATAGATTTTGTTGTCTTGTTTGTTGTACCATCCAAAGATATTATAATAAAATGTAAATATGTACACACAAAAACACATTATGCACACTGTAAAAATAGACTAAAAATGTATTTGAAGTAGTTACTATATACATATTAACTGACTCCTGTAGTGTACTCCAGAGGCCTACAAATTATAAGTGTTATTTTCCTTTGCTGACCAGACTATCTGGTGGCCAATCCAACCCAGGCCAAACTAGGGGGAGTCTACTGTAAAATCATCACATAATCAAACACATAATAGCACCTCCATACTGTTAAAAATAAGAAAAACTTCAATATATTAAACTTAAGTTTTATTTACTCCATTCCAGGTACCCTATATAAAAATTGACCATCATCATCATAATAACAATCATTTAATTTGTAGGTATAACCTCGTTTTTTTAATTCTTTTGGTATGATTATATTTTCTGGGTAGTTTAAATGAGAATAATCCCTTTTTGTTGATAATGACATTCCTGTACTGGAATTAAACTTTTCTTTGTCAATTAATTTTATATTTTCTTGATGTAATGCTACAATTGCATCTTGATTTTGTTTATTTTCTTTGAAAATTAATTTTTCTTGTTCTGTTAATTGCAATCCATGTTTTGCTTTCATTTCTATTTCTGATTGTAATTTGGATAAAGTCAATAAATTTTGATTTTTAAGTTTATTCTTATCCACAGCTACTACAAATGTATCTTTTGCTCTTTGAGTGTTTCCTTGGATTATAGGATTGACTTTTACATCAACTTCTATTGGTTTACTGGTGTTTATTTCACACTGGTCAGTGTCATTTGTTTTATTACTTTTAAATTTTTGATAACTAGTAATTATTTCTGAAAATTCTGATTGAACTTTTGGTACACTAACAACTTCTTGTTTCTTTTCAATAATGTGTGTCGTTTGAATTTTTCTAGCTGTAAATTTTTTTAAATGTTCAACTAGTTCTGTGGGTAAAAATTTTAACTTTCCATTTCTAAAATCTTTCCAGTTCTGTTCAACAATGACATCATGGTGATGTTTCTTTGTATCAGATTTTGAAAATTTTGCCTTTATTACTTTCTAAAATAAAGCACAACTATTAAGTAAAATAAAATTATTCATGAAAATTGACTTACATACCTTAACAACATCTGGCAATGCTGGAAAACTTTCAGACAACTTATCCACTGTCCATTCTTCAGGATCTGAATTATGAAGAAATTTCATTTGCTCCTTATCACTCCATGTAAGAAAATTTGGATATTTCTCTTTGAAGTATTTATTTTTTACTATCAAATATTTAAGCCGTTCCCGTTTTAAAGCTTCTTCTCTAACGTGCTGTTTATAACTTTTATGCGAATCCATAAAATCAGCTTCTAGATCATCTAAATCCATATCCTGAAAATCATCTGGAAATTCTTTTAGATTTACCAGTGCGGATCTTTTATAAATGCCTGGATCCCTTTTATTAGGTAAATTCGAATAACGTCTGCATATAGCTAATGTAATTGAACAAATTTTTTTCATATTTAAAGTAATACTTAAATAATATTTATACTTTTAAGTTTATAAAATTTGTGAATTATAAAAAAATAGAAAATTTCTTCTTCTTCTTTTCCCTGAAACCAAAAAGATAATCAAAACAAGTAATCAACCAACTTATTATTTATTTAAAAGAATTTAAATTACAATACTACTAGTTCATCAAATATGGTGGGTATAGATAAATACCTAGGTCATATATATAGTTAAAAGCTGTTACGCAATTATGGATATAAATAAGAACTAAACGTTGCTTCTTGTTGCCTTCTAATCGATTACTAATTCACTAATCGTTTTTACGTAGTTCGATGACTCACTATTCTATTATTCGATTATTCAGTGGCTTAACCAGCTGTCGCTGTCGTCAAAACGCAACGCAAAGGTGTTGCGAGTAGTTGTGCGCGTTCGCGTTGTTTTTATTACTTACTTGTCTTGCGCCGTTTGTTGATATAAGTTTATTTAAATATTTTTTATTTACTACAAATCTTATTTTACAAAAAGTATATTAAAATATAAGTGATTGTTTTGTAGATCAAAGAAGGTCTTTTTTAACTATCTTAAAATAGTGGAATCAACTGGTAAGTTAAAATAATAATATAACCTATAAATAAATATGATTACATATATAATTTATATAAAGTCTTGTATGAATAACTAGGTAGACATTTAAAATACCTAATTCAAATTAAAATAATTATAAAAGGCGTTCCGGTAAATGCAGTACACACCCTCTCATTTTAGGGCATCCTGTCATTATATTATGCTTGTTTATAGAGAATAAAAGTTGTGAACATTTAACTGCTCCAATAATTAGTAATGCTATTATTCCTTCATCAACAATCATGGGAATCCTGTTTTTTTCTCTAACTTTCAACACAATGATCTAATTACATTTCTGAAGAAAGAAAAACATTTTAAAAATAAAGAAAAAATGTACCAAATTTTAAATGTACCTAGCTACTTAATGCAGGACCTGCTGTATTATACAAATGGTTATCTAAATTAAATAAAACCACATCCCTAAGTAGTATAAAGTTAAAAATAATAATAGATACCTAAAGGCTTAATCAAATTATTTAATAAAAAAATAAGAAATATAATTAATTTATAGTAAAACCATTATCTCGACCAATATTATTATACTACTTATTATTTTTGTCTACATTCACAACATTTAAAATAACATCATTATACTTATACTTGAAGATTTTAATAAAAAATAGTTCCATAATTTTGTTTTTATCAAACTTACTAAATATTCTAAATTAGGTAAAGTGTTAGAACAAACAAAATCTAATAGATAGAGAACTCAACTAAGTACTGAAAATAAATTTCAGAAAACAAAGGGCAGTCAATACCGGGTGTCCCAGACTAATTTATCCAGGCTATATCTCTTAAACGAATAAAGATTCTCAAATGTCCCATTCAAAAATCTTTATTCGTTTAAGAGATATAGCCTGGATAAATTAGTATATATAAACATGGAAAAATAGAAACATATTTTTAATTGCACTCTCTAAGGTATAGAAACTCTTAGTAGTTTCTAAAACAAGACTGTTTTCTAAAAACAAAAAATACTTCCTGGGCTATATGCCCCAAAGGACATTGGATTTGTACAACTAAATATATGTAGTTGTACTTACACATATAAGATTACTTTACCTGTGCATAACTGAGAGTATGTACTTAATGTGTTTTTTAAAGTTTTAACTATTGCAAGCTTTTAGGCACATTGATAAATTAAGACCTTAAGATCTCTACTAGGGCCCATATTCTTGAATCATTGAATCATTCCAAGGGAGTAGTTTTTCACTCCAATGACGATAAAGAGATAGATAAATAAGTTTTTGTGGGAGTGACATAGATATGTTTTTGTAAGAGGGAGAAATTATTCTCTCATAGGAATTTTTTTTTACCTGGGTTTATGGCTTTGGTGATAACCAATTAGCCAGCTCTCATAGGAATGATTTTAGAATGTAGGTCCAGGTAAATAGAAGTACAGAAAATGGTCAATTGTTTATCAACATCTAATTGTACTGTCATCAAATTATTGCCTTTAGTTATATATTAATGGTGATTAATAATAAGTTTTCATTAAAATCTATACATATTTTTTTATCATTGAACTTAATGTTTTTAAAAAAATATGTCAATAAAATTCATAGGCGATTTAAAAATACATAATTTAATAAATAATGAGAAAACACGCGAGGTACAACGTGGCACTACTCTTTATTGATTGGGTTTTCGTGCATCTTGTGATAACGTTTTTCAAACTCATTTTTGCTCTGTTAAAACAACTTCACCATATTTAAGTATCAAATAAATTTGCTGTAATGACAGCCGTTTCCGAAAAACAAATCAAATATTTGGTTTCGTGAATACTACTTCAATTTCTTGTTTATTCGTAGGTATATAGCTTTATCAATTTTTAAACTTTAACGTTTTTCAAACTGTTCATAATGAAATTATGCACACTTGTCTATCAAGCAATAACATAGGTACGTTCTTTTCAACTCTAATTATGACCTCTTCTTATAATTAAGAGAAATAAAGGAGGTAGCAATCAAAATCTTATGTTATTTATTCGTGGAAAGGCCATATCAGGGGCTCCTAATATTAGCAAAATTAGCGGCAAAAACTTTTAAATGGTTGTATTCATAAGATTTTATTTTGACCTCTTATGGCAACTGTCACTATACACCGAGTTTTGTTCAAAGCGTTTTATCATTTGCATTTAAATAAATTCTATAAAATCGTTTTTTTTAATAACCTCTTATTTGTTATTTTTATTTTAGGGTGAGTACAAAATTAAGTTTAAACGCGACACCACACGCACACGACAAAGTAACAGAAGCTATAATTACTATATAGTAGAAAAAATTTACTTTTACCGTAACGTCATACCCACAAACCTCGCAAAATAAATTAGAGTCAAAAATGGTTACTGTTTGAAGTTAATTTTGTACTTACCGTAAAATAAAAATAACAAATAAGAGGTTTTTAAACCTCTTATTATACAATAAATCAATAACTACTCTTATCATTTGTTTATGTTTTGTTATTGTTCTCAAAATAGTATCTTTATCATAGCGATTCTTGTAAATATGTTATTTTGCAAAATAAAATACAAGAGATCAAGAATTATTCGTTTTCCTCTGTACGTATAGCAAATTGACACACATTCTTAATTTTTAATTTCGTGTGACGGAAATGATTGTTCTTTAGAATTTCAAGAACTAGAAACTAGTTCAGTAACATGTTCATGAATACATATTTAGTAAACTGTCTTTAAAAGTACATTTCATATACATGGAGAAGGTATACAACTTTGTAAAGAGCGTAGCGTCCGGCGTTAAAATTATTCAACTACGAGGTGAAGTTACGGCCGCATGAGAGCGGCCTGAATCAACGAGAGTAGAATACAAAATTTTATCCGCGACTACTAAAAACTACATAGAAATTTGTTTTATTACATACAGATTTTTAGAAACAGTAATATTTTATTCCAACAAATATTTCATACAATTCAATATTTTTTCATTTATTCACAGTACAATAATTAACACAAAAATATTAATCTTAACAAATGTCATCTATACACTGCTATGATGGGTTCCTAGTAGGTCACTCCTCCCTCAATAGAACCGTCTCGTTAATGGCCCAAATTTAATACTCATGTGCGAACCTACTCCCACTCTCGTAGTTCCCCTTAAATATTCGTGCCCCTTATAATATTGCGTTGGCAAGCCTATCAATCCGTATATAACCTTACGAGTTTAGTTCATTGTTTATTTTGTTTGAGTGGATATGTATTTTCTTTTTTTTAGACCATTGCAGTATTTCCATTGTTATACGCACTAATAAAAATAAACGAAATAAAAATTGGAACTTCTTCTTTGTAGTTTATGGCCTGAGCTGCCGGGTCTATCCGGCAAAAAGAAGCTATCTTTTGACAGTTACAAGGGTTTTTTCATTTAAGTAGTGGTATTCCTGGGTAACAATACATTGTGTTCCATGGAAAAAAGTAGTCAGAAATTAGCAGTGGAAGGGGAAAATTCAAAAATTCAAAATAAAGAGATAGGTGTATTTAGGGAATAAGGACATTGTCGTGGTGCAAGAGTCGTTTACAGAAAATGCGCTGTCGTATTTTTTTAATCAATCTGTAAGGACCTGGGAACGTATTTATGGTGAATAATGCCATGAACGTCAAAGAAAATGATAAGCGTTGGCTCCCACCGCTATTTCCACATTCTTGCTTTTTTTAAGCACTCCCCACCCTCTTCCACCCGCTGCAGGCTTTGTCTACCGAGGTCTCGGGTTAATATTCGGATATCCAGGAGTACAGCAAGTTGTTTAAAAACTGGATTGGTCATAAAAAATGCCTAAATTACATTAGATTGTATAGGCCAGTTAGATTTTTCTAACCTTCGATCTACGATCTTTTGTGCCTACCTTAATTTACTAAAACTCTAGAACGCCAATACTTCTGGAGAGGTTAAGCAGCTTTCTAGAGAGCGTCAGAGCAACTCCTTTTTAGAAAATTACGACCTACGGTCAATTTTATATTTTCTTATATTGCTCTTTCAGGTGATTTATCTACAAACATTTTAATTTGCCTCAGTCCTGACGTATTCGTCCAATGAGATCGTAGTCGATCCTCTTACCAGAAACGGAGTTCCTTTTTGGTGTGCTTTTTTGAGACCACAATAAGGACACCTAACCAAGGAAAGTTATATAATCCCCTTTTTTTGTCTATCAGCTTACTCATTACCCAAGATCCCCCTCTGACCTGGCACCCACATCAAAGTGACCTTGTTGTTTCTTGTCAGTTTCTTAAGGGATTGTCTACAATTTCAGACCAGCTTTGACTCATAAGTTAAAGAACTCGTAGCCTTTAAAGCTGCCTGCTGTAAGAATATAGATGTTTGTTATTCTAGTGCCTCTTCAGAGAGAAATATTGTTGAGTAAGTAATGTAAAAGTACTTTTCGATGGTAATATCAAATATAGGGTACATGATCCATTTAAAAATACTTAGGGGTTAAAATTATTTCAGTAGGTGTACAACTTCAAATGTTCATTATTTCAGTAACGTCAAATTTTGTTTGAGTACTTTTTTCATTATTCCATTTTTTTATAGTATATTCTATTACGAAATTCAGTATAACAATTTTCTATCCTAAGAATTCACAAAATACAGTGGACGGCTAATTTATGGAATATTATCATTATTTCGAGAACCGTCGAGTTTTGAGGGTAATCCCGAAACAGGTCGATTTTTGTTATAAAATACCCATGTTATAACGTACATGGAGTAAGGATGACGTCACCGGTGTGGGTGTAGTGACGTAATCGTTAATTTTTGTGAATAGAAATCGGTATAATGCGACATCTCATTTGAAGGAGAATTTAATTCTCTGTTTAACATTACATTTGTAACTAAAATATTTTTTTAAGGGTACAAAAACATTTGTTTTTATTTAAATTCAACCAAATTACAACTAATAATTCATAACGTACCTTAAAGTAACCAAATTATGCATAATAAATATTTTAAATTAAATGTTCGAAATGCCCTCCATCGGTTTCTTGATAATATGCGAATCTACGGACACATTCATCAAGTACATTGCGGATGACTTCTGGAGTAATAAGACTCATTTCATGCCTAATTCTATCTTTTAAGTTCTGTAAATTTTGGGGTCTATTGACATAAACTTTTGATTTTATGTAACCCCACAGGAAAAAGTCTAGAGGTGTTAGATCTGGCGACCTTGCTGGCCACTCTATAAAACCTCGTCTTCCGATCCATCTCCTGGGAAAGCAATTATTTAAAAATTGACGTACTTCACGTGCGTAATGCGAAGGGGCTCCATCTTGTTGAAACCAGATATTGTCACTAGGTAAATTTGCATTATTGGCATTTGGATACATGTTAGCAAGGACAGGTATAAGTTGATTTCTCAAAAAAGTTAAATAACGTTCTCCTGTTTTCTTCAAAGAAAAAAGAGCCAATGATTCTGTCATCGATGATCCCTGCCCATACATTCACTTTCTGAGGATATTGCGTGTGTACCTCAGTCATCCAATGTGGGTTTTCTTGACTCCAATACCTGCAATTTTGACGATTCACGGTACCATGTAAAAAAATGTGGCTTCATCGGAAAAGAGGATTTGATTGATGAAACGTGGATTGCCGATACATAAATCCTGCATAATTTCAGAAAATTGAAGCCGGCGATCGGGATCGTCGTCGTTTAATTCCTAGTGTAGTTGAATTTTGTAGGGATGGTATTTTTCTTTTTTTAAAATACGTAATACCGATCGTTGGGAAACTCCAGCATATTCACCTATTTGTGTTGAACTACTGTGAGGATTGTCATAGACATTTAATAAAACATCAAGTTTCACATTGTCTTCAATTTTAGGACGCCCAGCGTTTGGAATATGTTTAACGTGCCCAGTTTCTCCAAATTTTCGGACTATTTTACTTACTGTTGATTGGCTGATGGGTCTGTCTGGATATTTTGCGTTGAATAAATTGCATACCTCGTTCTGTGTTCTTTTTTTATCTCCACATCCGCTAAGAATTAATATTTCTATGCGTTGTGTTTCATTTAGGTGAGCCATAATTTAGTATATTATTCAAAAGTAAAAATTACAATTGACAACTGATGACAATTCACAAAATCAAAAAATATTTACGACAATAAATATTACAGTAACTATGCCAATATCACTTGCTTGATTTAACATTTGACAAAAAGTTTCAGTGTTTATGAGATAACTTTTTGTGTCCATTATTATTTTTACTTATTTTTGCTTTTTTAAGTATTTATTTCAGAAAGTCATGGCAGGAACCGATGGATGGCATTTGGAACATTTAATTTAAAATAATTATTATGCATAATTTGGTTACTTTAAAGGACGTTATGAATTAAATCATTAGTTGTAATTTGGTTGAATTTAAATAAAAAAAATGTTTTTGTACCCTTAAAAAAATATTTTAGTTACAAATGTAATGTCATTAAATAGAGAATTAAATTCTCCTTCAAATGAGGTGTCGCATTATACCGATTTCTATTTAAAAAAAATAAAGGTTACGTCACTACACCCACACCGGTGACGTCATCCTTACTCCATGTACGTTATAAGATGGGTATTTTATAACAAAAATCGACCTGTTTCGAGATTACCCTCAAAACTCGACGGTTCTCGAAATAATGATAATATTCCATAAATTAGCCGTCCACTGTATATTCTCGATGTGTTTTCCAAGAAAATATCTATTCGAAAAGTACCAAAATATTTTATTTGTTTTCTTATTGTAAATCGTGAATATAAAAGGACGTTGTGAGGTGCACGAAGTTAGTTTGATTAAATATGCGATACGGTTATATAGTAATGGCTCATTTAAAACAAAGTGCGTTTTCTTAAAGATAAAAAACTATTATTTTAAATGTTCATGCACTAATATATCAAGATGCATTAGCAACTTTTCGTCATGTGGTGACTAGGGGCTCCAATATGACCGTCGTTAGTGAACGAAGTATCTATCGATTTTTAATTGGGAGAAAATAGGGAAATGTTAGTGAACCAAAAAAACACGTAAGAAAAAATCCATTATGGTCGATAACTTTAATAGAGATATCATTAGAAGACAATTCCATTCTTTGTACTTAAATAAAGAGATTCCGACTTTGGACACAGTAATGACTTATAGCAGAAGTAAATACGATTTCCAAATTTGAACAAAATACGTTTTGGAAACTCCTAAAAGAAATTAGTTTTAAGTAGGAGTCGCATAAAAAAAAGAAAATTCTTGAATGAGACAGAAGAAATTATTTACGGGAGAACCAAATACTTAAGAATTATTAAAAAGTTTCGGAGCGAGGGAAGAACTATCTTTTATTTAGATGAAACATGGTTGAATGAAGGACACACTGTTTCTAAAGCATGTATGGACAACAATATTTCAAATTCCCTTCAGGCATTTTTGGAGGGATATTCAACAGGATTAAATACTCCTTGAATAAAAGGTCACGGACTAATAATCGCACACATTGGTGAACATGGTTTTGTAGAAAATGGGTTATTGGACTTTGTATCAAAGTCAACCAAAGATTACCATGAGGAAATGACCTCTGATGTTTTTAAAGATTATTTTTCCCAGCTATTGGACTTTTTGCCAAGTGCTGCAGTGGTTGTCTTAGATAACGCCAGTTATCATTCAAAACTGGTAGAAAAGTTACCAACGACGTCATGGAAGAAAGATGTTAAAGAGTGGCTTCAGAGCAAGGAAAAAGGAATAACTATATTACGTTTGCCACCTTATCACTGTCAATTAAACCCTATAGAATTAATATGGGCACAGGTAAAAGGTGAGGTGGCAAGAAACAATACAACTTTTAAATTGAATGACGTGAGACAACTTTTGATAAATTCTTTTGGAAACGTAACGCGGGAAAATTGGACCAATGCCATAACCATGTGAAGAAGGAAGAAGAACGATTGTAGAGTGTTGATATCAATATTGAAGAACTGTTCGAACCCATTTAAATTTCTATTGGACCAGGCAACGAATCTGACATCGTCGGATGAATACGACGAAATGGAAGCCGACAATTAAAGGAGTAAGTGCTTTTTTCATTAATTTATATTTAATTCTTACTTTCTAATATGTAGCATATTTTTATTTTAATTTGAATTATGCTTTAAAAAAACTTTGGTTATTATCTAGGGTTTCTATTGTGTTTGGGTTAGTTAATCCCTAGTTACAGGGTGCACTCTTTCAAAAATAACAACTATGACTATGTTTCAACAGAAATGTATACTACTTTTAGTTATTTTTCATGAATCACCCTTGCTGGGGCTTTGAAGGATTTGCATTTATAATTAATTCACTGTGCTGCCAACTACAAACAATATACCTAATACCACCGAAAATTTTCAAAATATTGGGACTCTCAAATAAATTTACGTAAGCTCTTGTGATATTAAAGTAAAATAATAATGATGTAGGACGATTTTTATGTATAGTAGTTTTCACAATAAATGGCATTTACTGAAGGATTATAATAAAACCAATTAGACCTTTAAGTTGTGAAATCCGAGATGCACATCATAAATGTAAAAGGACCTGATTCAGGTAATTTTGTTTCTCAGAGAGGGATTGTAGATGATTACAGCTTATACTTCTTGTTCATTTTAGTCTTTGTATTTCATTGGAAGTGTTCACTTGTGTTATGGTGTGCAATAATTTTATAACATTTATTTGTTATTACAGACATTAATAGCAAAGATTTTGTACCCCAACGTACAGAATAGGCAGTATGTGGCGTCCGTGGATAAAAAGTAATGGTGCTTCTTCCAGTGGTTCGTTAAAGAAGAATCACTTATCTTGTGGCGCGAGTAACCAGTAATTTGACGAAGGTGCCTCTTACTTTAGTTAGACGAATTGTTGAAAATTCCATGGAATCAAGAAAAAAGCGTAAAGATTCCGGTGTCACAAAAAGTCTAGACGACTGGGAAAAAGATTTGATAAGGCGAAAAATCTACAGCAGCGTGTCCCTACAATCAAAAGTCTGAAACAGCGGCCCATCAATGACAAAACTTACATCAACTGTGGCCTCACTACTCTTTGGCGAGCTATGTCTTCAATGGGCTTTAAATATCGCAAAATTGACAAGAGACAAGTAATAATGGAATCCACTCGTTTAATAAACTGGCGTTCTGAATATATAACGTCAATAAGAAAATACCGGTCTGAAAATCGGCCAATACTCTACCTCGACGAGACACGCATGACACCCCTTCCAAAAGATGGTCTGATTCCTCTGATAAGTGTAAAACAAAAGCACCATCAAATAAGGGGAAGAGAATCACAATATTACACGCAGGATCAGAAAATGGTTGGATCCCAAACGCTATGTGGCTTTCTGCCAAAAATATTAAGGAGTCTTGTGTTGATTATCACGAAGATACGACAGCAGAGCTTTTTGAAGATTGGTTTAAACATTGTCTATTACCCAACATTCCGCCAAACAGCTTTATAGTAATGGACAACGCAAGTTATCATAGTCGACAATTGCAAAAAATTCCTGGCTCATGTAAAGTGTAAAGAATACGAAATTGAAGATTCAAAACTTCATGGATGCAAATGACATATATTTTGAGGAAAATTATCCAAAAAAAGACCTTTTACAAGTGCTGCAGTCATTTTCTTTAAAAAAAAAACGTACGTGATACAATTGCAGAAGAATTGGGACATACATTGTTAGGACTACCTCCTTATATTCTCCTATATTATGCAAAATTCAAATTTCTTAAGTTCGACTCTGTAGCACATTTGCATCTTTTACCCGATGATTTTCTACACAATGAGATTAAATCGGGTAGTTTATTGCAGTTAATAAGCCAATACCATTTACTGTGAAAAATACTATTATGTTGGTTACAAATTTTTTAAAGCCCAGTGTCAAAAGTTGCAGCCTGATAGTAAATTTAGGTAAGCTAAGAGTTTGATTTAAAATGGAATACATTTTAAGTCTCTAAGATGTTACGCTTGTATCTGTATTTTGCCGTAAGAGATCTAATCCCCATCATCCTGTATTATAAAAGTTGTGTTCGATTAATCAATATTTTTTAAGTAAGTTAAAAATTACACCATTATGTTAGGATTATTATGTTCTAGGCAAGGTATAATTGTAAGGAGCGGCTAATTAATTAGATTAAGCCTCGACTAATCTCAATAGCTTCATAGTAATGAATAATTATTTTTGCCGCAATTGAACAAACAAAAAAGTTAATTCATATTTTCTTGTTGGCTTATGAGTTTATAGAAATAGAACAGAAACCGCAGCTACCTCGAAAAGTAAAAACTTTCTCAATTTAATTGTCTTATATTTGTGATATAGAAGAACAGAAACGTGTGGTATAATGAAACCCGAGTTGTTATATTATTATGCAAAATAATTTATTGTTTTTTTACTTTAACAGTCATTTTGTAATTATCTAGTCTGTTTGTTTGCATTAACCTCATTATTATTATATTCATTATAAATGCAAATATTTGAAAATCGTTTAAAATTAGTCGCCAAGCTAATTTATATGCAGCGATATGAGAAAATCTTTTTAAAATACCTATGGGACTATTTTCATCCCATATTAATGCCATTTTAAAAATTTCACTTTTAGTCAATGATGTTGATCTATTTTCACGTTTTTCTAAATTGCCTTGTTCTTTCTTAAGTTGTTTCCCTTAGAATCACGTGCATCATGGGATTTCTTAAATACCAAATCAGTGAAAGCGTTGATAGTAACATTAAATTTTTCTAAATACATGCTTTACAACATTTTCGCTGTTGTGTTACACATTGTTTCCACGTATTCTTTATAATTTTTCCCATTCTGGGAATAAGTCTGTCGATTTACTTCTAATCCAAACCAAGTTGCATTTCTTTAAGCTACTCAGTTAAGGCTGGGCATTGGGAGTGAGAAAACGTCCTAAAAAGAGAGCGAATAAGTGTACCCGTGAGGTGCTGCCTCTTGCAATGACCTTACGCGATAAACAAAATAATATTATATTCATTCTTGGAGTATATCAGTTTCCTTTAAAAATTTCAGGGCTGGATTAATTTTAAAACAAACATGTTTGATTTTGTTAAATATGAATTGGCTATTTGTATTTACATTAAACGATATTAATTTATAGATTTTACACAACATTTTTATTTATTTATGTTTTTTTTTCTTAAATCAAAATTATAAATAGAATATTTATTGGGGTATTATTTTTAAAAAGGCAATCATTCAAGTTTTTTCAAGTGTAAAATGTTATCATTTGTTTATCTTAACTAAGCAATAACGAGTAGGTAAGGACCGAACAACGAAGGAAAATATTTATACTACATACCGGATGGTACTTTTCTAATTTTGACATATAAAGTGACACTTTAAAACTGATTGACATTATGGAATGTCTTACATTTTGTAACTAGTTACATAAAGTAAAATTTTATGCAATTGCTGACGAAAAATGTATTTCAAAATTAGTGACAAAAAGAATTATTCTATTTCTAATTATTCTTTTATAATACAAGTTAAAAACATAAATTATAAATTAATTAATTATTATAAATATTCATAACACAATTATTGCAATTATTCAAATTAATTCCCGACGAATTCGTAAACTGACTTTGACTTGTTGGGAATTACTGATAATAGAGCATTACCAGCTGCCTCTTCAATATCGCTTGGTAGCTCTTCAGAACTTGAATCACTCATTTTTTAAAAATAAAACTAAAAATATATCAATCTATCTAAAAGCCTTCCGTCTAGGCTGTTTACAAAATGTCAAACTGACAACTAACTTGAAGTAACAGCAACAAACTAAATGGACTGGGAAAGTGTGACGTCAAAATTTGTGTTCTATGCTGTTGAACTAGGAAATGTCAACGAAATGATTCCAAACGGCAACATTATAAATCCCCAGAAATAAATTTTGTTTGAGTGATTTTGTTATTATTATACTTTGAATATAACGGAAGTACCATAATTAAATACATATAAGCAAAATCTTTCCAAATTCGATTTTTAAAGTACCATTTTTGTAAGTATTCTCAAAATTTATGATAATGCACAACTTTGAAGGTTATGGTATAATATTTTTACGGAAATTGTTCGTCTATCTACTTTAGTGATATGTAAATTATATGAATGAACACTTAACAATGAAAAAACAATAATTAACTCTGAAAAATCAAGAAAATACAATAAAATGGTCAATAACACTTATAAAACATTCCATAAAAAAGTTGTTTGGAATCATTTGGTTTGACACTTACGTCACTACTTTCCCAGCCCATTGTTTATAAAAGTTGACAGTTACTTGGGACACGTAAACGTCACTCACTAGATTAATACATTATTTTCGAACTTAGTGCAAAAATTCATACGGTTTTCATAAATAAAACTGGCTATAAAATCAGACGGATTTTGATAAACTTGAATTTTGTTTTATTTTATGGGGTTTCACAACAAGAAAAACTTTTTATCAAGAATGACATTTTTCACTAAAACTAATAGGTATTTAAACATTTTTCACCTATAGAATACCCCATCCGTGGACACGCTGTATATTAGTATTAATATTATAGTATATTAAATTAAATAAAGATTTGCTAAAGTCCTAATGCGGACCTGATAAACAAGATTTAATCGATGTTCTATCACAACGCCCTCAATTAGACAATGCTCACTAATTTGGGAATAATTTTTTAAGATTCCTTTTATATGTGATAAAAGAGTTGCCTAAATTTGTAAAAAAATGGCACCATTTCTGATTTCTTAAAAATTACTTTCAAAGAGCTTTTAAGAAAAAAAAAACGAATTTATTGTAATTTTTAAAAACACTGACTTAGAGTAGATATATCATCTATTCAAAGAAGAAATATTTTTAAAATCATATCACGTTTAAGTGAGATATTAATAATTTTATGAAATGTAAAAATAGACATATTTCGGGAAATTTTTCTGGATGATTCCTTGTATTTTATTTATTGATTTTTTTCAATTGATTTTTTTCAATTTTCATTGCCTTATAGTTTTTGCTAAAAGCTCTTTGAAAGGACGTCGCCTTTGCCTATATTAAATACACTGCCAATGCCCAGCCTTAAGTTTGGAAGTAAAAGACGGAAGATAAATTCCATCACGAGTTATATTTTGTGGACTATATCACGAAGAAAAGGATAGGTCAATACCATAGATTAGAAAGAAGTTTATAGATAGCTGACTAACGGTTTTTTAAAAACGTGCTTATAGCGCCGCTCGTGACCTGAGTACTAACTATATAATTGTATTTTTATTTTATTGGTTAATTTAAAATATTTATATTAAAATAAAATAAATATATTTTTTAAAATATTTTTAACGTATTTTAATATTGTTAACAATTTGGTATTGACTTATATAGAAATAAAAATAAAATAAGTAATAATTCTTTCTTTTTGCAAAATAATTGTATTAGAATTGGGAGTCAAATTTATTTTTCTTGTTTCCCCAATCATTTTTAAAATGGATCTATTGCATTCTGGTGTTTGAGGATCACCAGAGCAATGAGAGATGCTGGTTTCTGAAAAAGAAATATTAAATATTATAAAACTGAGTTGTCAATATAAAACCCATAATTAGAAATTAAGAATAAAAATCCCTATTTGTTGAAGGGGTCAGGTCTGTATAATGCGAATCTGGAAGGTGGATGCCTGAAAAAAATTATGTAAGCTCTTGTTAATTAAAAAAGTTTTTACTTTAATTCACAATCAAAATTTTATAATAATTCCCTTACCTAGAAGTTTTAGAGTAGACACAGCATCTAATTTAAAATCTGTAACATTTCTATTCTGTGAGAAAAAGCAGTCTTTTATAAAGTGGTCAATGCAGATTCTAAATTTATAACGGTCCTTTCCAGTTACATTAACCAAATCTATTTAAAGCATCACACCATTTTCTTCGGATCTATAAATATAATTTTTATATTTTGCACTTATAAAAATCTTCATTATAAAACGCATTTGCGTATCGTAATGTAACTTTTACGCACGCAAATTTTTGTTTTAAATGGTTGGCGACATGAGTGAAGTTTCTAAAGGCAAGACTATTGACAATGACATTTGTGGCTAATAGCAATTTATTAATTTTATATTGTTCTTTAAGAAAGTATCTGTGAATATGAATATAATATTTTACTTATATAATATATTATTATTGGTGTATTATTCATTTTAAAATATTTTAAAACATTAACATTTGATAATCTAAATGTCACAACTGTCAAATTTTATAAATTACACAGTGCTGCCGACATACTTTTTAAAATAAAAATTTTCGTAATTACATAAAAATAAAAAATTAATTTAAAAAATGGTAAAAAGGGCAAAATATAAAAAATATTATAAACAACTTATTTCATATGGCTGTTGTGACACTCGTTCTTTAAAAAACTCATCGCTTCGCGATTCGTTTTTTAAACTTGAACTCGTGTCATAACAGAATTCCATATGAAATGCGTTGTTTAATATACTATTAACATAGAAATAATATAATATGCATCATATACTAATACATAGGTATGCGCTAAAGCTTTAAAAAAAACAAATTCTTACCTGTGGATCCTTTGGTAAAGTGTGTTCAACAATATAGTGCCTACAATAAAAGGGGACTGATGGTTATAAACCACTTTTATTGCGATCGTCTGTCACGGTTTATTACTTATGGTCAAAATTTGCACACAGGATCGGTTCTTGTATTTGTATAATTTGGGTTGAGTATAATCATTTATATTTGTGTTCCCGTAGTGAGAGTTAGTCTGTGCTGTTTAATAATTTTTGTGAAAAATGTTTCGTCCTTGGGAAACTGCATCAGCGGCGTCCTGTGTTACTGTTCCTGTTCGACGACGAGTTTTATCCCTTGATGCCAAAGAAATCGTCAGACATGTTCATCTGAAGCTGGTCCAAAGGCTTTTACTCCTGCTGTAAGAGAAACCAGCGATTTGACAGGGATATCATCAATGAGAGTTCACATTTCGAGGTCAATTTATCCGAGACGAAAATGAAACGATAGTAGTGTTTCCAGAACCACTGATGACGGTGATAAAGATTTGATAAGAAAAACTATCTACTCTATGTACGAGGAAAACTTGGTGCCTACTATCAGATCATTGCAAACAAGACTAAGGAGCTCCACTGAGATAAGTATATCAATTGAAAACCTATGGACACTTTTATCCAAACTAACTTCAAATACTGCAAAATAGACAAGAGGCAAGTTATTATGGAATCCCAACGGATTAGGCAATGGCGTTTTGAATATTTGACTGCCATAAGTGATTACAGGTCTTTACAAAGACCAATAATCTATTTGGATGAGACCTGGTATGATACCCACGATACGCCGGCAAAATGATGGACCGATGAAACAGTGCGATGCCAATCAAAAGCTCCATCGTACAAAGGAAAACGGATCACGATTATTCATGCTGGATCAGAAGATGGTTGGATTCCAAACAGTTTGGGCGGCGAAGAACATTCAAGTTTCGTCGTTGGATTACCACCAAGATACTACAGCCGAATTGTTCGAAGATTGGTTCGAAAACACTTTACTGCCATAGTGTCATAGTTATGGACAATGCCAGTTACCATAGTCGCCAATTGAAGAAGGTTCCAGGCTCTTCAAATACAAAAGCAGAAATCCAGAAATTTATGCTCCAAAACAACATGTACTTTGAAGAAGGATATAAAAAATGCAGCTTTTAGAGGTTCTAAGGACATATAACATACAGAAGACATATATGTATGTGACACAATTGCAGCATCCAAAGGACATACAGTTCTTCGTCTTCCTCCTTACTAGTTGAATGAATAAATAGAAAGAAGCGCGACCTTATGGAACTATTTGTAGCCGAAAATCCCTCTTATAATAGGATGGCGTAGTTGATTGCCTATCTAAAATCCCTCTTATTATTGTCAGTCGACGTCTAGATCTTGTTCTTGTTACTTCGCTTTAGATTTTTTGTGCTTTTGTGTACACCGTTGTCGAGACCGCTGTGCTTGTTACCGTTGATTGAGTGGGTATTTTATTCAATCAAAGGTTTTATTTACTAGTTTTTCATTGGCGATTCATATTTTATTTTGTTTACTTATTGACATTTATCATTCATTGAACTTTATTAGAATTATAAACTGTAGAAATGCATAGGAAAAGAAAGAAACTGAGGGATCTATGTCATTTTTTAAATTCCCTATAAAAGATAGTAACCGACTAAAAGAACGGGTAAAGCGCTCTGGAAATATCAAATTGGATTATAGCTACCCTGAAGAATTAAAAAATAAGAAAATTTGTGAAAAACATGAAAACAGCTGCATAAATATGCACTTCCTGTGCCATATGTATTACATAAGTATTTTGTTATTATTTAATTTTATTTTTAAGTTTAATTTTGTTTTCATTTTCGGTAACAATAATTCGATTTGAGTAGACCTTTTGGGTCTAAGTTATAGTTATCATTTTAGGTCGTTGACTGATAATTCAATCAACGGTTAGGTGTAATAAAAAATATATCCAGGTGTGAATCAAAACGGACGTAATTTTTAAAAAATAATTGAATTGAATTTGAATAAACCTTGCCTAAAAGATAATATTATGTTGTACAAAATAAAGTTTATCCTTAAACCTAGTTTAACTTAACATGTTTGACGATTGTATTTAAGCTGTTTTCTATTATTTTGACATGTTCTTTAACAAAATGCATTACTTTATCAGTAACTGAATTCAGTTTTTCCTGTCCTTAAACATCCAGAATACAAATACTTTTATTACTATATTAAGAACAAGAGAGCTTAAATAAAATTGTTTTCGAATTTATATTTTCATTACTACCTACAATTTTCAGCTAATGAAATTATTTTTACAATAAACAAAAAAAAAATCGAATGTACTAGGCGGCTCTTGTCTGAATTAAAAATTTTTATGTACCTGATGTCCTCTAGTTTTTAGGTACTAATTGTAAGTTATGCATGTCGTTTATATGTTCATAAAAAAAATAAAACCGAATACCACAAAATAATATAGGCATTCAATAATATTCGTAATAAATATTTCAGTAATCCGAATGTCTCTATATCTTAAAAATAATAATAAGTACGATTGAGATTTTACTATAATCCAAACTATAGTAGTAATTTATTAAAATCGTATTTTAATTGTTAATGTAAGCTTATATAATGTTAATGCAATAGAATGCTTATAAAACTATTGTTGGAAATTTGTAACAATTAAACAAAACAAAAATAAAGAATTTCTAAAATCAGTACAATTCATATTTTATTTTTGTCTGTAAAAAATAAACGACAACAGTAGGTAGAAGATTTTTCTGAATATTGTAAATGAGTACCGAAAACCGTTTATACACTACCACTACACCAACACACACTTTTATATGCCTGACGCGCGTTTCGATAACCAAGTTATCTTCTTCAGAGACCGAAGGTAAACTAAAGCTATGTCTATAAACTAACCTTATATATTGAGATAAATATCTAATAGTTAAAAATTTAATAAGTAGAACTTACCTCATAATTTACAATAAAAGGATATATTAATAAGTTTTATAGAATCAGCATTTACTTTTTCTTTTGTACATCTAAAGTTTCCAAGTTTATAATTTTCACAAGACATACATTTAATATAAACAAAGAATGTAATGGGCATTTTATATTGAATAGGATCCATATTTTGCTATTTTATCACAATTAAATTTTTCCAATCAATAATAAGTACACTTTCACATAACAATTCATCTTTGTCCTAGTTCTCTTTTAAAATTCTAAGTTTAATCTGAAACAATAAAAAGTAAATATAAATCAAAAGTATTAATGGTTTTCACATGTTTAAGAAATCAACATGTAATTTTAGTTAGTTAAGTATTTAAATTAGTATTATAAAAAGTAAGTACTTACAAAGGTATAAAGAGACAAATTGTAGTCTTCGATATTGTACAAACAAGTATACCAATAGATCATGAGTACCTAAAAAAGACACAAGAACAATTAAAACATGTAGCAGGTGTGGTGAAATACAGTAAACTAATTCCCATATCAATAGTGTTGGACATAATCACATAAACTTTTGATAGAACACTTTAATAGTGTAGTGAAATAAATATTGAAAAACTTAGTTTATAAACATTAACAAATGACATTTTATGTAACAAAATGTATGTAGGATAATTGAGTAAGTTGTTTATATAAATTTTAAAATGTAATCTTTGATAACCTTATACAATGTGTAAGTGACACAAATTAAAAAATCTTTTAGAAGTTTAAATTTTAGTTGTTAGAGTTTAAAATAGTAATTTTCAGTTAAAATAGTATTAGTTTAATAGATTTATAGTAATTTTAAATACAAATTATGGTTTTATTTCAAATTTTGAAAGTCTAAAATAAGTTGACAGCTCAAGAAAGTTGTGCATTTTGAATCTAAAATTTCCTAGGAAAGTCACTTAGAAAATTATACAAACAAAATTTTAGTAAATATAAGGATGAGATCTATCTGTACATTATCAAAGGTACTATTAGAATTGTAAATTTATTACCTGGATTTTCGGAAATGTAGGTTATTTTTTTTTGAAATGCGAACAGTTGAAATCCGATATTACGTCATTTTTGTCATTTTCTTGGAAGCCTATAAAAAGGCCAGAAATTTGATGATTCACTCTCTTATGATCCTGGTAGCAGAGCAATTAACATCGTATGTATTAATTAATTACTAAAAGAAGAAAAATTTATGTAGTAATCAAAATCAGTTTATGTTAAAGTAATACATGTAATATTAAAAATACATGCAGTAAAATAATCAACCATTATTAAATTACTTACCAAAGTAATAAATTTGACAAATCAGAAACTGATTCCAACAAAATTTGAAAGATTAAATTTGAGCATCTTTTCTGCAACTGTACCTTGGCCGCCATATTGTGGTATTGCATTTCCGACCGGGGACGAGGGGAAGCCGATCCGAGTTTTTGTGCCTTTCCATTTAGACAATAGCAATTTTTAGAGAACGAACTTTATAATAAAAGGTACGTGTCATAGTTAAGGATTTGTATTTTTGTATTTATTGTTTTGTGACGGTAAACTAATTTATTTGTGTGTATCATCTCCAGTTCATTTTTTTTATATAAGGTTATTCATTGATTTATTTGTATTAAACATATGAAAACCAATTAACAGTGTTTGTAAAATCTCTTTTGAAATATTTGATATTAAATTTATTGTGTGTTAATTGTTAAATAATATTTTGATTTGAATCCTACCCTGATAAGAGTCATAATTTTAAATTTCAATTTGATAAAAAATAGATTGAGCTAGTTAAAAATTTTAAAAGGCGCCCAACCATAGAATTACAGAAGAAAAAGTAAACTTTATAAAAAATTAAATAATATTTAATCATAAAACTCAATCAAAACATTAGACAAAACCAATAAAACAAAACAAAATTCTAAATTATAATAATCAAGCAAATTAAAACATATCAAATTAATAGAACTAAGTCGGGATATTGATAAATTAACTACAAACAATCAAATAATAATAATCATTAAAATTTAAATCATAATAATATATATATAACATTTTTAGCGCCAAATGTTTTCGCGGTAAATCTTTTGGCGGCAAAGCCAATTTTTAGCGCGAAAACATTTTTACAATAAGTTTTCTTATAATAAACTATAAAGTGGACTATCTGGGATAGGTCCTTTGTCCTTATTTAATCTATTTTTACACTTAATAATTTCTATACTTTCAAATTAATCCAACAATCTATTGTTCGATACATTTTTTAACAATTTTAAACTATCTACATTTACAGAATGGTTTTTGGTAAAAGCATGTTCGGCAATACTAGATTTTTCTATGCGTCCATATTTTAGATGAGCTAAATGTTCTTTAAATCTAGTTTTAACCGATCTTTTTGTTTGCCCAACATACTTTTTATCACAATCATTACAACTTATTTCATATATACCGCTTTTTTCCAGATCTTCTCTCTTATCCTTCGGATTTCCTAACAATTGTCTCAGGGTGCTCCTAGTTTTATGAACTAAACCTAATCCCACCGTGCCGAAAATTGTATTCAATCCTTTGGTATACTGAGGGATAAATGGTAATGAAATGAATTTCATATCGTTGTGTTCTCGCTGGAAAAAGGTGGTTTCACAAAGAGATTTCTTAAAACTATGGCGATTGATTAGCTTATGAATTAGTTTTTTATCATATCCATTAAGTACAGCTATATCCTCAATTAAATTCTTTTCTCTGTTATATCTTGTTTTGTTTAAAGGAAAATGAATTAATCGATGAACCAAAAAATGAAAACTTGCCATTTTGTGTTGACTACAGTGAAAAGAATCTACCGGAATATATCTATACGTAGCGGTGTCTTTCCTAAAAATATCAAAATCTACCCAAAAAATGCAACAGTTTTTCAGTTAAAAATTCATTAGAATTTATCAAGAAAGTTAAAGATGTTGTTCTAGAAGATGGGGAAATTTTAATCTCGTTCGATGTTAGTTCTTTATTTACTAGCGTACCGATTCCACAAACTTCCACAGTATCTAGAAGAACTACTTACTCATCCTGAATGATCTGGGTGTTGAAGTTAGAACTGAATACCTACGATTATTTTCAATATAACAATCAGTTTTATCAACAATACGAAGGAGCAGCAATGGGTAACCTTTTTATGAGCAATTTTGAAACACAGATCAGTCAAGAGTTCGAGTATTTCCCAAGGATATGGTATAGATATGTGGACGACATTTTCGCAGTTTTCAATACGAAGAAATCATAAGTAGAACATTTCATTTTAAAATTCAAAATTCACAAGCATAAAATTCACGTTTGAACTAGAAAATAATGAACAGTTACCATTTTTGGACACATTAGTAATAAGAAATAATAACAAGTTAGAATTTGATATTTTTAGGAAAGACACCGCTACGTATAGATATATTCCGGTAGATTCTTTTCACTGTAGTCAACACAAAATGGCAAGTTTTCATTTTTTGTTTCATCGATTAATTCATTTTCCTTTAAACAAAACAAGATATAATAGAGAAAAGAATTTAATTGAGGATATAAAACATAAAACTAGTAGCACCCTGAGACAATTGTTAGGAAATCCGAAGGATAAGAGAGAAGATCTGGAAAAAAGCGGTATATTTGAAATAAGTTGTAATGATTGTGATAAAAAGTATGTTGGGCAAACAAAAAGATCGGTTAAAACTAGATTTAAAGAACATTTAGCTCATCTAAAATATGGACGCATAGAAAAATCTAGTATTGCCGAACATGCTTTTACCAAAAACCATTCTGTAGATGTAGATAGTTTAAAATTGTTAAAAAATGTATCGAAAAATGTATCGATTGTTGGATGCATTTGAAAGTATAGAAATTATTAAGTGTAAAAATAGATTAAATAAGGACAAAGGACCTACCCAGATAGTCCACTTTATACTTCACAAAATTTGAAGTATGATATTAGTACTTTTCGATAGTGAAATAAAATACAGGGTGTTCCATTTAAAATTACCAAGAAAATAATGTACTAGCATTTTGACTTACCCTGTATTTGATTTAACGAATATTATGAAAACGAATATGTTTTATAATTTTTAACAATTGTCAAAAAACTATGGTTGCAATATATCAATGTTCCTATACTCCTTTTTAATTATACAGGGGGTTAAAATTGATACGATTTTCAGGTAATATTGGTTATAACTTTTTAAATACCCGGTATAACATAATAAAACTTTACATTGTTGTGATGTGGAAGTTAAGCAGATTTCAAATTTAAAATAAAATACAGGGTGTTCCATTTAAAAAAACATAAGTTTGGTGTGCCAACTCCCTGTAAGATTGTAACTAATTTTAAAATGTGGAGTATAAAGCTGCCTACAATTTTTGTTAATAACTTTTTTTTGTAAATTTTACCATAACAGATCTACTGAGCTTCCTCACACTAATCAATCACCCTGTATATAAGGTTAGTTTATAGACATAGCTTTAGTTTACCTTCGGTCTCTGAAGAAGATAACTTGGTTATCAAAACCCGCGTCAGGCATATAAAAGTGTGTGTGTTGGTGTAGTGGTATTATAAACGGTTTTCGGTATCAATTTCGCCAACGGTTCCAACATTTTAATTGTAAATGGGTATAATCTCAAACTGTACCGATGCCGATTACAATTTGCAGTTGTTTCCTCATGAACACAATGCCAAAAGTGGCTAGTTTTCATTTCTCGGGATCATGAACATTTTAAAGCATAGGATCCGCGTATCTTGTTAACGCTAGTGCGTATTCAACCCGATTGAGCATATGTGGAGAAAACTAAAGAACAAAGTGCGGACCCAAAATACTATACCTAGATTATGTCCTTCTGTAATTACATTAATCCTGCAAAATATAGATGACCTAGACGCTGATTGTTGGAAAAGAACAATAAACTATGTTATAAAAGTGGAGGATTCATACAGGGCATTTCATACTAACATAGAACCCCTTATAATTAATGTAGACGACGATAGTAATAGTAAAACTGTATTGATATATTAACAGGTTTAAATATTATTGAATTTTATTGTGAATATCCTTTAATATGCGTTTCTATTAAATAATTATTTTTGCAAATTTAATCCTGACCTGCATTCTTTACCCAAACTTGCCAATACCTGAGATAAAAGTCTAAGAAGTTTATTATCACCATCAGTTCCCTTTTATTGTAGGCACTATATTGTTAAACACACTTTAAAAAATGCACTTTTTTATGGTTATTTTTATAAACGCAACCCGTAACAGAACACATAAAAACCATATTTTAATAAATAACTGCAAAAACTCTAACTGGAAAATATAGCTACTAACTAGAAAATATAACTATTAACGAGAAAATACAATAGTTCTAAGTACACACAAGTACAAAAACTCTAGCTGGAAAATATATCTACTAACGAGAAAATACAATACCAACTGTTAAACAATATTGTTGACAACATAAATTCAAAATTGTTATATAATTAACGGATTTCCTGTTGGTTGTGATTTTATTTTCCTGAGCCTGAGCATAAACTACTAAGCGTGGACCTGTCATTTGAGGAGAGTGTCCAGGGCATGGTCAATACAGCTACAGTATTTTTTTTGACAGATGTCAAACTTTGCTTTGTTATCGGTATTGATTACGTTGTTGAAAACACCGAACTTGACAGACCAATCAGAATTGAAACAGGACTGGTATTATCTCTATAATACCAGCCATATTTGGCTTGTGATTGGGTAGATTTGGTGAAAATTTCGATATGAGTGATATAGTCAATCTAATAAAGAGTGAAAATAGTGATAATTACTAAAAAAATTAGATTTATCTTTGTCTATAAACTGTTTTTTTTACTCAATAATATTAACAAGAACCATTGGCCTTTAACTGTAAATGCTTAACAAAAGTAAAAGTTTTTGACCTTGAACTAACTTATTAATGGTGCCTATAAATAGTAACAGTATATCTTGTCCTCACTTATATTTAAACTTGTAGCTATTAAAAGTGAATTTCTTAATTGTACTGAATACGCAGAGATTGCCGCGATTCTATAAACAAATTTCGCTCAGCAAACTCCAAAAAATAATTTTTATTTGAATATTCTTAAAATATTTTCCCCATGTAGGTAGTAGATAAAATAATCAAGTCAAAACTGTATTGCGTGCTGAACATTATCATCAGATTCTTTATATATTTAGCGATTTTATGTTTGTACTTCTGATATATCGAATGTTGACTTTGTTACATTAGATAATGCGAATATTTAAATATTGAGCATTATCGTCTTAGATAATACAATATATTTCCCTTTGGGACAATATAATAGTATATTAAACAACGCATTTCATATGGAATTCTGTTATGATGCGATTGTCACAACAGCCAAATGAAATAAGTTGTTAATAATATTTTTTATATTTTGCACTTATAAAAATCTTCATTATAAAACGCATTTGCATATCGTAATGTAACTTTTACGCACGCAAATTTTTATTTTAAATGGTTGGCGACATAAGTGAAGTATCTAATGACATAACTATTGACAATGACATTTGTGGCTAATAGCAATTTATAAATTTTATATTGTTCTTTAAGAAAGTATTTGTAAATATAAGTATCATCTTTTACTTATATAATATATTAATATTGGTGTATTAGTAATTTTAAAATATTTGAAAACATTAACATTTCATAGTTTAAATGTCAAAACTGTCAAATGTTATAAATTACACAGTGCTACCGACATACTTTTTAAAATAAAATTTTTCGTAATTACATAAAAATAATAAATTAATTTAAAAAATAATAAAATGGCAAAATATAAAAATAGTATATTAAACAACGCATTTCATATGGCCTGTTGCGTTATTTTAATAAGTATGTCGGTAGCACTGTGTAATTTATTGACAGTTTTTTAAATTATGAAATGTTATTGTTTTCAAATATTTTAAAATGACTAATACACCAATAATAAAATATTATATAAGTAAAAGATGATATTCATATTTACAAATACTTGCTTAAAGAACAATATATAATTAATAAATTGCCACAAATGTCATTGTCAATAGTCTTGTCATTAGATACTTCACTCATGTCGCCAACCATTTAAAACAAAAATTTGCGTGCGTAAAAGTTACATTACGATACGCAAATGCGTTTTATAATGAAGATTTTTATAAGTGCAAAATATAAAAAAGTATATTACGTAACGCGTTCCTTAAGAAGTCCAGTACCCACGAGCGACAAGGCAAAGCCGAGTGCAATAACGCAAGAGGGCGTAATTGACCTTAACCTACGAGTAATGTACTATAATTTATATACGACATATTAAAAACAAAGAAGGTATTTATATAGACATTTATTTTTAACAATTTATAGAAACTTTATAAATATATACCAAATTGAAGAATTTATAAAAACTATTTCATATTAATATTAATGATGAAATGAGAATAATTTAAAAAAAGCTGTCATTCGAAAAACTCATTATACACTTGTATAAATAGTCGTAAAATAACTTACAATTAAATCAAACTAAACTGACATTGGGTAAAACATTTTTGAGATTTAATTTGATAGATAATAAATGAAAATAATACATTTTTGGAAAATAAATTTATTTGTTGTACGCGGGAATCGATCTCGCTTACAAGGCGAACGCTCTAATCTTTGAGCCACTACCTGTTGGGTTATCTCATCTACGATCTATTAAAAACCAAGATCACGTTTATTTTTAACATTTTATAGAAACTTTACAGTTGTATACCATACTTGAAAATTTGTAAAAACTAATGAAGCTACTGTAGTGGAATTATTAAGTTACCTGCAGAAACCTGAACTGGTCCTGATTATAAGACAAGACTAAGTGAAGGATATGATGTATACCGCAAATGAGGCTCTGGAACTCATCTCGGTCAGGCTAAGGGAGAACGGATTCACATTAGCCCCAAGTAAGTTAGAAGCTATTCTTTTTATGGCGATGTGCAACAGGGACCTTCACATTAGACGGCACTGAGTTTACGCCATTTCAATAGACCTACTACTGTAGGAAAGGGCGAGGATGTACAGAAGGAAAACTAAGACACAAAAGAAAGGGAAGAGACCCTGGGAAGATGGCAAAACGTTAGAAGGAAAATTAATACGCAGTGGACGAGTAGATTAATGGAATTTATTGTACGTATTAACCCTCTGTTAGAAGTTAGACGAAAAGATTGATTATGGATATGGTACCTTGGGTGAAGGCTAAGCATAGGAGAACTAACTTCTATTTCTCAAAATTTCTAACGGATCATATACGACATATGCCCAGGAAGAACGATAACTGCATATATATATTGTTACGAGAGCGACACGATGGAGCATACAGTGTATGGTTATGAGAGGTGGCTTGCCAAAAGAAGAGAATGGAGGCAGAGCTGGGGACATGTCTTATGGTGGAGAACACCAATGCAGTGATGCCAATATCAGATCTTTAGACATCCTTGAGATTAACCATGGAAGCCTTGATAGGCAGAATAGTAGGTAAAGTCAGACCCATGGGACTGGAAGAGTCCGGTAGTATCGGAAAAAAAGGGACCTAAGCTACTAAATAAATAACAAATTGTAAAGCCAAGAATCTTTTTTCATTATAGTACATAACCTACAATCTACATTGTTTATAAGTACTTTATGTTAACCAACGTAATTCAGACACTAATTGTATAAAAAATCTGATAAAAATCCTGGACTACAAATTCTAAAGTGTTGGGGAGGGGTGTTCTAATTTTTAATATGGTTGAGAATATGAAAATCTGGCCTCCCCAATCCAAACGCTGAAATGACGCCCATGCTGATTTGTAAATTAAACTCTAATTTTATATGATTATTTATTATGATTATTCATTTTAAAAAGACCTCATCACTCGATTATTTCAAGTATTTATTAATTATCATCCTCTCATCCGTAACCTTAGAATTTACTATATAGTGAGATAAGTTCTTAAAAGTAAAAAATAATGTTAGATAAATGCACAAATTTGTAACCATAAATAAATTACCTGCATCATTCAATGAAAAGTAATTTATGTAATAGTAAATTTAAAATATTTAAAGAACAACTAAGTGAAATTAACCGTAATTAATACATTCAAGATACATTAATAGTGGTTCACAAGCCGCGTAGTTGGTAAACAACTAACAGGCAATTTTACTTGGAAAAATGTTACGAGTGACTGTGTTTTAATTTTCAGTGGCGTAGAATATTTTATATAATAAACATTGCGGAATTTTAAACTAGACATTAAAATTACTAACTACAACTAAGCTCTTTTGTGCATACTTTTATGTACTTGAACTCTAGAACGCCAATCCTTCTAGCGAAGTTAAGCAGCTTTCTACAAGTTCTATTCATAATTTGCCAGCTTGTTAGAGCAACTCCTTCCAAAAACTTAGGCCGTTTGCAAAATAATGCAAATAATAGGCGACTGGACTGATATTGAATATTGGACTTTGAACTACTCCATCGTATTGTTACAGACCCTTGTTCAGTTTAGCTATGCTATAAACTAATTTTAGTAACGATGGAAATATATGTTTTTTGACATTAATGTAATTAATAGAATTGTCAATCAATTTTTTGAAAATAAAATAATCTAACTAGTCCAGCAGTTATTCAACCAGCATATTCTCTCCGTTTCTTGGTTTCACGAAAAGATATATTCGAATCGTACCCAGAAACCCCACAACCCTAATTAATTTTTTGCATCTGATCAAAACTATTATAAATGCGATTTATGAGCCTATTTGTTGTTCGAAATCATGAAATTTCCTAACCCATTTTAAACAATCCAAGACAGGACGCCAATTTGTATTCATGATAACGTCACTTGTTAAGGTCCTTATTGGTCTGTCGATGTTCCATTTCCACTCGACATCCAATTAAAAACAAGTTAACCGGAAATTTGTCTTTATAAAATAGTGATTGATGCCAATAACTCCTTCGAAATGAATACTTTATCTCATCAATAACAGGAAACTGAAACCACGAAACTGATTTATGACCCTCATTTAAAACGTTCTCTAAATATTCGTTAGAAATATGGCAACATGTTATGTTATTTTCTTTCATTCTTGGCTGAGAAGTGTGCTGCCATGTTGTCACGTTAATAAAGCTAAATGTCCTCAAGTATGAATTATAAAATATATTTGAGAATAAATTGTGATTATTTCCTGAAACATAATGAAATTTGCTGATTCATTTTGACAAGTGGCAACCGTGTTGTTCTCTTCCTGTTACAATTAAATCGTGACGTCACTTGCTATGTGCGGCAAAATTTCGACCGTTTGAGTATTATTTTGACTTTATTGTTGATTTAGAGTTCTTATGATCAATAAAAGAAAATTAAATCGCCTAATCATCTATATTACTTAAATAAAAATTAAAAAATAATCCACTCTCCTATTGGCATACTCTATGTCATGCTGTCCCTTAGCATGTATCTTCACCTGAAAAATAATTGGGGCACCTAGGGGATCTAGATAACTAAAAATTTGGTGCCATCACTCCCATTCCACCCCTTTCACCTATCTTGGATCCATTTGTATACAATACGAGTGTAGCCTTCTTCCAAGTTTGCTTCGACTTCTCGTCGACATTGAGGAGAATTTTTTGAAACTACGATGTTAGTGGTAAAACGCCGTGAGTGAATTAAGTGATATTTTGACAACTGGTAGCAAATAGTACTGCTACTCGCGTAACGTACTATAGTTTTTCTACGTCCTGCGAAATGCAAGGGTGATTCATAAATAACTAAACATTCTATTGAAACATAGTCATAGTTGTTATTTTTCAAAGAGTCCACCCTGTAATTAGGGATTAACTAACCCAAATAAAATAGAATCCCTAGATAATATTGTCACAACAGGTAGGTGAATAGATCCCATTACCGTAGAACCGAAGCATAATTCAAATTTAAATAAAAATTAGAAGTAAAATAAAAATATGGTACATTATTAAAAAGTAAGAATTAAATATAAATTAATGTAAAAATCACTTAGTCCTTTGATTGTCGGCTTCCATTTCGTCTTATTCATCCGACCATGAGTAAGATTCGTTGCCTGGTCCGATAGGAATTACAATGGGTTCGAACAGTTCTTCAATATTGATATCAATACTCCAAAATCGTTCTTCTTCCTTCTTCACATGGTTTATGGCATTGGTCCAATTTTCCCGTGTTACGTTTCCAAAAGAATTTATCAAAAGTTGTCTAACGTCATTCAATTTAAAAGTTGTATTATTTCTTGCCACCTCACCTTTTACCTGTGCCCATATTGATTCTAAAGGGTTTAATTGACAGTAATAACGTAATACAGTTATTCATTTTTCCTTCGCCATTTCGTGAAATATTCTTGCTCTGGAGCCACTCTTTAATATTTCCTTTTTTCCATGACGTCGTTGGTAACTTTTCTACCAGTTTTGAATGATAACTGGTGTTATCCAAGACAACCACTGCGCAGCACTTGGCAAAAAGTCCAATAGCTGGGAGAAATAATCTTCAAAAACGTCAGAGGTCATTTCCTCGTGGTAATCTTTGGTTGACTTTAATACAAAGTCTAATAACCCATTTTCTACAAAACCATGTTCACCAATGTGTGCGATTATTAGTCCGTGACCTTTTATTCAAGGAGTATTTAATCCTGTTGAATATTCCTCCAAAAATGCCTGACGGGAATTTCAAATGTTGGTGTCCATTCATACTTTAGAAACAGTGTGTCCTTCATTCAACCATGTTTCATCTAAATAAAAGATAGTTCTTTCCTCGCTCCGAAACTTTTTAATACCTCTTAAGTATTGTATTTTATCCAAACTTAAGAATCGTATCTACTTCTGCCATAAAACCTACATGTTTTTTTGGTTCACCAACATTTCCTCGTTTTCTCCCACTTTAAAATCGATAGAAACTTCGTTCACTAACACCGGTCATATTGGAGCACCCAGTCACCACATCACGAACAGTTGCTAATGCATCTTGATATGTTAGAGCATTATGAACATTTAAACCAACTGTTTTTTCTCTTTGAGAATACGCACTTTGTTTTAAATGAGTCACTTGCACTGGAACAAAACTCGAACTTGACGCCAGTACGTGCGCTACTGATTTAGTGTCTTGTTTACAACAACTTTTCTTAGCTACCATTGTTAAATGTCACTTACAAGAACAGTGCGATTTTTGACGTTTGTAGACATGGGCATAGAAAAACTATTTTTTTTTCAATAAATTGATCAACTTTTTGGTATTAATTTTAAAAAATTAGAAATTAACAACATACTAAATAGTATTTAGTGTAGCAGAAACATCAAATTTCAACTTTGCCAACATATTTAATAATTTTTTAGGCGCGCATAATTTCAAGAATACCTGCTATAAACAAAGTGGCGGATTGTGTAAGCACTTGATTAAAGTTAGCAATGTGTCCTGGCCCACAACTGTTTAGTTTGTACCAGTGACTATAATGATAATAGGCGAGTGAACTATTTTTTTTAAATTATGTTCAAATATACATGAATATTAGGCGAAAAAAATTTTTTTTATTTTTTTATTGATCATAAGAACTCTTAAATCACCAATAAAGTAATTTTGCCGCACATAGCAAGTGACGTCACGATGTAATTAGATGGTGTAGAGAACAACACGGTTACCACTTGTTAAAATGAATCAGCAAATTTCATTAAATTTCAGGAAATAGTCACAATTGATTCTCAAATATTGATATTTTCAACATTATGAAGTGAACTACTAAACTATTATTCTCTCAAATACAATGATGATTTGCTCACAATAGTCGATATTTTATATTAAACATTAGGTGGTAATTCATTCTTGAGGACATTTAGCTTTATTAACGTGACAACATGGTAGTACACTTCTCAACCAAGAAAGAGAATAACATAACATGTTGCCAAATTTCTAACGAATATTTAGAGAACGTTTTAAATGGGGGTCAAAAATCAATTTCGTGGTTCTTCCACGCTGCTAATTCTGAGATAGTTATCAGGAACGTATCCTGTGTCTATTGATGAGATGAAGTATTAATTTCGAAGGAGTTTTTGGCATCAATCACTATTTTATAAAGACAAATTTCCGGTTAATTTGTTTGTAATAGGTGATTTGGCAACATTGAATGTCAAGTGGAAATGGAACATTAACAGACCAATATGGACACCCCTTAACAAGTCATCATGAATACAAATTGGCGCTTTTCATGGATTGTTTAAAATAGGTTATGAAATTTCATTATTTCGAACAACAAATAGGCTCATAAATCGCATTTATAATAGTTTTGATCAGATGCAAAAATTAATTAGGGTCTGTAACAATACGATGATGTAGTTCAAAGTCCAACATTCAATATCAGTGTGGTCGCCTATTGTTATAGTCACTGTCTAGACTCAGCGCTTGCAAGCGCTGTTAATCGCCTTTTTCGGCAGAACGCCATTATTAAAAATCGAAATAAATCAGTTTAGTAACTTCTGCAAATTATTATTTGTAATCTTAAGTAGAAACTAAGTTATTAGAATTACAAATTTGTAAATATTATTAAAAATGTATTTACTCAGCATTAAATACGTATAAATACATAAATTGTGTTACTGAGTATATTATTAAAAAAACTGGTTGCATTGTTTTTCAATTTGCGAATAACAGGAACATTTTTTATGTAATAAATATCTGGAAATACTTAGTTTAAAATATTTCGACCAATCATCATTACCCACTATATACAAATAGTTTAAATATTTTCAAACAAATCACGTAACTCGGCCAGGTGCTATATTTTATCTAAGTGAAAGTTTTAATAATTGAATCATTTTTTTTTCATTTTCACAACAATATTATTTTCATACTTAATCCTTTACATTGTTGATAGTATCCTTTACTACAACATATAATACGCCACATTATTAGAAACGTCACTGTCGCCATTATATCCAAACAAACTTTAGCCTTATTGTAGTTAATTTGCATTGAAGATTTTTATATTATGTATTTTCCTGTTTATAAGCTATTATAGTGCTAAATAGACACATTATTAGTAGGTCTGTTCCAACCAAGCAGAGAACCGTTCTAAAATAGTAATTTTTGTGCGCAGTGGTGTAGTGAGTTGCGCAGTGCACTAATTTGGTATTGTGAGTGGTAATATTACCGTTCTAGAACGGTTCTTTGCTTGGTTGGAACAAACCTATCGTTAAGGAATATTTCGAGTCGTATTTAAAGAAGTTTTATTTTGTTTTCTATAAAAAAGTTTGCTTTTGAGGTTAAGTAATATTATTTTAATTTTTTCTCATCTTAGAACAAAATAAAACTTTTTTAAATACGACTCGAAATATTCCTTAACGATAATAATGTGTCTATTTAGCACTATAATGTCAAAAACTCTACAAAAAACAAGAAAATCCACAATACAAACAACTTCAATGTAAATTAACTACCATAAGTCCACAGCTTGTTTGGATATAATGCTTATGGCTTATCTCAAGCAATGGCGACAATGATGTCACAATAATGTGGCGTATTGCCAAAAGTGGTTGAATAGATCTTCCCTTATACAGGGTTAGTATAAAGTATGGAATCCCCTAAGTATCTCCTCAACGGTTTAATATTTTTTAAATGAAATTGCTTATTTCCTTCTAATAGTCTGCGGTCGAGAAGTCATTTAAATCGGATTTGGGTTACACCGATCCGAAAAATCTGTTTTTGGTGTCAATCGATTCGAAATAACAAATATAAAAATGTTCCTGAATATCAAAATCCGTTTTAAAAAATTTCCTATTGTTATTAACAATTTAAGATTTTATAAAAAGGGGGTTTACATTTTTACTAATAACTCATAAATTTTAATAGCTAGAATAAAAAACTGAACGGATTCTTAAAGGGCAGGAAATTTCCAACAAAAAAGTCCCAACTCTCCGAATTGTAGCCCAATTATTTATAACACAAAATAGTATATTGTGTATCTACGAGTAAAAGCTATACATTCCCGGACAACAAACATTGGAGTCTGGGAATGTGCTTTTACTCCGAGGTGCACATACTATTTTTTCTGAAATCGCATCAATACAAAAATTAAGAAATTTTTATAAATGCATAACAATTTTTGATAACCATCTTATTGCCTATAAAATCGTTTTCTTGAGAAATACTGGTTGTTTATTATTGTGACAAAAGTCAGTTAGTGTTTGGTGTTAGTTAGTTAAAATGGACAGCGATGATGATGTTTAGAGGTGCCGGACACCACCAGAATTACTAAATACTGCTACAAATGCCATTTTAAATCTATTGCCAAATAAATCCAAAGCAAAATATGAATTTGCTTATAAACGTTTTATGGATTATTGCCAAGAACAAAATACAACCTCGCGATTTGAAAATGTAATGATTGCATACTTTTCAGAATTATCGAAGAAGTTAAAAGCTTCTACATTGTGGTCAAATTACTCAATGCTGAAAAGCGTACTTAGTACCAGAGAAAAACGTCAAAGTGACAATTACAAACCAAAGAAATCAAAAGTGTTGTCACTTGAACAAATTGAAATTTTTATAACTCAAGCACCAGATAATATATATATTTAAGGTACGTACAGAATGTAAATATTTTAAAATTAATATGTTATTTATAAAAAGTTTACTTTTTAGGTTGCCTTAATATTTGGTGTTGTCTGTGCATGTCGCCGTGATGAACTATATCAAATGAATTTGAATGACATATAGGATTTTTACGATAAGTTGACAATGACGTCAGAGCATAAAATTTTGCGGTGTTGTCACGCAGAGTTGTTTTTCCTTCATCTAGGTTAACTGGTAGTGCTGTGCTAAATCTAAATGTCAAACGTGTACAATACAATAATGACGCGTGGCAATTGGCTCGTGGTAACAGCGCGAATTGTTACCAATCTGTACACGTTTAATTTTCCTAGCTCTTACAAGTAAATCTCATCTACTGTCAGTTATTTTTAAGTTACTTTGTTGGCAATATAATTAACTAGGAATGACGTCATGGTCAACTTATCGTAAAATCCTATAGAAGATTTTAGATCTAAGCTTTTAAAGTACCTGATAATAAAACGAATAAACCAACATCATTTATAATAAACGAAACTTATATGCCATTATAATGTTGCATGTCGTCCACAAAATTTTGAAAGTTGTCGCTTTTTCTTTAAATATTTAACTGGGGAAAGGTTGCAGGCAAGTAGTGGGAGTACATCAGTTTAGCAAAATGTCTCAAATTTTTGCAAAATTTTTAAATTTGCCAAATTCAGATGAATACACAGGACATAGTTTCTGTCGATCCTCTGCAACAATTTTGGTAAATGCAGATTTAGCAGATTTAGTTGCTTTAAAAAGACATGGAGGATGGAAATCCTCAAGTGTTGCCGAAGAATATATAGAAGAATCTTTCACAAATAAAGTAGACATGGCAAATAAAATATTTAGAAGGGAAAAAGACATAGGGGATTCTGTTAATACTATTAGTTTTATTGTTAACTATAAGGCTTTCCAAATCACGTGACATAAAGATGGCGTCTGTGTACAGGAAAAAATTTCCTGTACTGTCCGAGAAAGTTCGTTGCCCAGCAACAAACGAATTTATTAGAATAGCGTAATTTGGGGTCCGAAATTATTCTGAAACGATTTCAGAAAAAATTATTGTAGTTTATTAAAATTTAATGCCCATTCAACTACAAAAGTTATTAGCGACATTTCATTTGCCTACAGTTTATAAAATAATTGTGTTTAAGTGTCCGTGTGAGTTAGGTTTGGTATTGGAAAAATTCTCCTTTGGCCTCAGATATTTGATTTTGTTTAAAGTAATTTATCCAGCTAATAGACCCATCTCGTTAATGGCACAAATTGAATACTCGTGCGCGAACCAACTCCCACTCTCGTAGTTCCCCCTAAATGTTCGTGCCCCTTATAAAATTGTGTTGGTATGACATGCAAAAGTAATCAGTAATCTAAAGTAAAGTAAATCCAAACAGAAGTCTAGGTACACACACAAGTCGTTAATATTAAATACACAAATACAAGAAAAACACAATAACAACTAGCAAGCGGCGTACACGACCGAAATAAAAATTAAAACTTCTCCTTTCTTGAGTTTATGGCCTGGGCTGCCGCGGCTATACGGCCATAGAAGCTAGCTTTTGACAGCTAAAAGGGGTTTTTTCATTTAAATTGTGGTATTCCTGGGTAGCAATACGTTGTGTTCTATGGCAAGAAGTAGTCATATTTTAGCAGTGGAAGGGGAAAATTCAAAAATATTTGCGCATGAGTATTCAATAAAGAGATAGGTGTATTGATCCAGTTTTGAATATAACCATAGAGTAAAAAATACATAGAGGGAAATGTTTACGTTTGGGTTGAAGCTAAAGTTCAAATAAAAAAGTGGGAATGTTGTATGAGGAAAACAATGGGTTGCCGATATTGTAGACTTTTAAGATACTCCCATACTATGAATGTATCGATTAATATTAATAATAATATTAAGTTACTCTATATACAAATTGTAAAATAAATAGAATACATTAAACACTCGATTCGTGAAAAATAAAGTTAAACCTTATACATTATATAAACACGTATATCGTACAATATTTTTTCTACGTTCAAATAAAGTAATTGCACAATTTGTACTACTAATGTTAATAAATAAAATCTAAATATTTTGACGTTTGCTTTCAAAATCTGACTATTCACTTTTGACAGCAGTGACATGAACATTTTAAGGCACTCAGTGCCACAAAGTGATTTTAAAGCACTCAGTGCAAAAATGTATCTGTGTAACAGCTTGAAAAATTGTAATCCAATGTCAATATACAAACCTGTTTATTCTACCAACACTTTATTGTAATAATATATTCAAATGAAAAAACATTATTATTATTTATACTTTTATCCTTATGATAATTGTAAAATAATATCTATCAACTACAACAGATCATTATCTAAATAGTAATTTAATTTTGGTAAAATCCCAGCAACATTACTTTTATTTTTTGTTATAAAAAACATAAGTAGGCCTATTCTGTGGAAGTGAAGCAACTTTATAGCAACTGACTGACAAGTAACTGTAGATAGTAACTTTTTAACCACTTTCAATAAAATTGCTATTCCGGTAACTACTAGTGGTTAAGAAGAATGATTAGCCACTTTTATAGTGTAAATCGACCTTACTTTTCCACCCAAGTCTGACAACTGATAAAAATTGAGAATAGTTTATTTTTTTATATAGAATGTGACACCTGTGTTGATAAAGGTTTTTTATTGTACCTAACATGTTTGTTTTAAAAATGGAAAATCGGTTGCTAAAGTAATTTACTTTTCCTTCCACAAGTTTTTAACTTGATGCCCTTTAGGATAGGATATAAAGTATACCGGGTTAATAAAAATTATAAATAACTAATAAAGAATTATTATTTAATTATAAATCTTCAACAAAAAAGTCTGAACATTTAAATTGTGTTTTACCCATGTGAAATGGATTGCTCTGATCCCTTAAATTTTTATGGCTAATTTTGACTCGATCACTAGAAAAATAATCTGCCTACGCAGCCCAAATTTAGAAAAAAAAAATATTAAAAAAAATTAAATACCAAAAGTATGTACACTTATAATAGTGTAATAGAAACATTTTTCTAATTGAAATTTTTTCTTCAATAGCTGTATTGAAAATGTAAAAAACCGAAAAATTACAAATCGAGCACGATTTACCTAAATACCAGAAATATTCTGGCAAGATTCGGAATGTGTGTTGCGGCAGGTGAACTACAATTATTATTATTATTATTATTATTTTTACTACATTTATTTTTATTGTTCCTTTAAGCTTTAAGGCTTTCTTATTTAATTTAACAAAAAATAAAAAATAAACTGATATTTTCTTGATTTCCTACGAACCCAATTTATTTTTGAAAAATTTGTTGAATAGACGATGGAAGATTAAATCCAAAATTAAAAAAAAAATGTACAGGGTGCTATTAAGAAATTTAAAGTAAGTGGTTGTAACTAAGGAATGAAAAATTAGGGGATAATTTTTTCTACGGCATATTAAAGTGTATTGGTAATGGAATAGATACGTTTTTGTTCTATTCGAGAATCTTTATTAGTTTCAGAGATATAGCCTGGATAAATTAGTCTGGGACACCCGGTATGTATGTTATATATTGTGGCCGTTTTTTTTGTTTTCAAAGTTATCAGTCCAAAATTAATAACAAAACCTTGTGGAAGAAAATGAGTCAAACATAGTTTAGCATTTTTCCCTGGTACAAAATATTTCCTTTTTATAGCTATAAGCCCCATTTTTAGTGAAATACCATTTTTTGGAAAATTAAAATACACGTGCAACTATAAAAATATCGAAAATCGAAATAAAACACAATCACATGCAAAACTATTTTGCCCTTTATCAGCTGTTTCGACTCGTTGCATCTCACTCTTATGTTAGCTTCAATTCCTCTCTCTCTCTCTTTCTCTCTGACTATTATACCATAGATTTTAATAAATAAACAGTTTTTATCGACAATGTAGAAGTAAATATTCAAATAATTACATAGTTGTAAAGGCGATTAGAAGACCTTTTCCATTGAGGTGTCTTGAGACCCATTGTTGCATCATGTGATAACGATTCAAAAATTAAAATTGACCTGTTTTTGGATTCTCTTTCAAAAGTCGATTATTTTCCAGACTATGCACGTTCGCGAGTCGTAAGACTTTATTTATAAAGCTTTGATTATATTATTGAAAACATTTTATATTTTAATAGTTGTTAGCTATTTTGGGGTTTTACTATCCGTTTGTGTTAAGATTTTTGATTATTTTGAACATAAAAACTTTATTTTAATTTAAAATTTACATGAACTGTAGGTGTTAACATATTTATGAAAACAGTATCACGAGCGGGTATTAGATTTATTACAATAACAACCTAACTTTTAGATAAAGTAAATGTACGATTATGGTTCACGAATAATTGAGCAAACACAAGAATAATAAAAATAATTTGTTTTTCAACATGAGTCAGCTGCAAATTTAGTGAATGAGAAAATTTGTTACACCTTATATTTAACATATTCCCAATAATAATGTAACGGGGAAATTCGTGAGGTTCTTGGTGGCCAACTGACCTTTATTAGCTATCTAAAGCAATAAGCAATGTGCACTCCTAGAACATTGTGAGCAAGTGCACCATCTTGTTGAAACCACCCAATGATTTTAAAATGTATGGAAAAGAAATCACCACTGATTACAACAATATCACAGGACTTAACAAACAAATTTTGGAAAAAAAAGAAATCATCATTATTATGCATAGCATTTCGAAACACACATAAAGAAAAAATTCTTACACACGAAACTAACAGTTACTTTGAAAACAGAACACTGCGCCAATAATAATCCCAGAGTATAACAGAATTACCAGAATAAACAAAATAAAAATTAACAATATTATAAAAAAAGCACACAGCAACACTGCAACAATAATAGACCTATCTCTTTATTGAATACTGATGCGCAAATATTTTTGAATTTTCCCTTTCCACTGTTCCATGTACCAACGTATTGCTACCCCGGAATACCACTACGTAAATGAAAAAAACCCTCAGGCCATAAACCACAAGGAAGAAGTTCCAATTTTTATTTCGTTTATTTTTATTAGTGCGTATAACAATAAAAAAAACAAAATACAGATCCACTCAAATAAAATAAACAATGAACTAACCTCTTATGGTCTTATGCATAATAATATACGGATTGATAGGCTTGCCAACACAATTTTATTATTATTATTATTTTCATAAAATACTTCAGTCTTCAAAACCTCTTCTCTCCAATTTTCATTTACTAGTTCTCGAGATATTTCTAATGGGCCGTTCATCGACCGCACCCTGTATACTGCTGTGTCTTTTATTTTTAGAACCGTTTTACACGACAAAGAATTTGGTCGAAATTTACTCCAAAAATTTTCACTTATAAAAGTCCCGAGTCGCAAAGCGACAAGGGATAATTATTTTCTTGAAATATTCGTGCCCGAAAGAAAATTTCCAGGAATAATTTAATCTTGCGTGATATTAGGTAAGAAAATTTGTCACCATAATTTGGAAAAAATTATTATTTCAATATCACATATCTATGTCACAAAGGTTAATAATTACTAGTTTAAACATCTGTACCATAGATATATATACAGGGTGATTGATTAGTGTGAGGAAGCTCAGTAGGTCTGTTATAGTAAAAAATACAAAAAAAACTTATTGACAAAAATTGTAGGCAACTTTAAACTCCACATTTTAAAATTAGTTACAATCTTAGAAAATAATGTACTAGCATTTTGACTTACCCTGTATTTGATTTAACGAATATTATGAAAACGAATATGTTTTATAATTTTTAACAATTATTAAAAAACTATGGCTGCAATAGATCAATGTTCCTATACTCCTTTTTAATTATACAGGGGGTTAAACTTGATACGATTTTCAGGTATTATTGGTTATAACTTTTTAAATATCCGGTATAACATAATAAAACTTTACATTGTTGTGATGTGGAAGTTAAGCAGATTTCGAATTTAAAATAAAATACAGGGTGTTCAATTTAAAAAAACATAAGTTTGGTGTGCCACCATCTTATGGAACACCCTGTAAGATTGTAACTAATTTTAAAATGTGGAGTTTAAAGCTGCCTACTATTTTTGTTAATAACTTTTTTTGTAAATTTTACTATAACAGATCTACTGAGCTTCCTCACACTAATCAATCACCCTGTATAATCTCCGATCTGATTTTTCCTTCTTAAAAGATAAAAATTCAGCGAAATAGTTCTTAAAAGTGTACTTAGTGTAAACCCTACCTAGTTCCCCAGGGATATTATCAGTCTAATCAAGCGTTGATTGGTTAGTTTTAAACACGTGACTTAAAATAAACTGTTGTGATTGGTTTTATTCCGATGCCAAAAATGTTCAGTGCAATTTTGTTCTGATTGGTTGTGTTGACCTCAAATTATCTCAACCTCAAATTATCTAATTTCATTGGATTTCTATTAGAGCAAAAAATGAACCAGTGCAATGAAAATTATCGATTCATTTTATTGCAATATTTTTGAAAGGTCAAATTCGACAGTTGAAAAAAAATTTTTGGAACACTAAACTAAAATTATTTTATAACAATTTTTATTGTTAACTGATTTAGTATTTGTTTTAATAGTTCTGCATAGATCTTATGGTTTTTTTAACGATCCTCATTATTATTTTTGAATAGACACTTCAACAAATAGTTATAAATTTTCTTGAACAAAATATTATTTACGGGGTCTCTAAAAACCTTAGTATGAGAACTAAAATATGTTAATGTTACAATTGACTGTACTGGTCAACTTATAGATTTTTTACCTAACAAATTGTTATTTAATTTCACGGTTTAAGTATTTCAGTTAAACGACTGGTTCATTGAAATCGTGATAAAATGTCTGTTATTACTTAAATCGACGTTCAGCTCTTAATAAATTATTTTACGTTGTTCTTTACCTAACATGAAGATACGTTTGAACGTTATCAATATTCTACACGTAATCTGACATGTTCTCAAATCTACTAATAGGTACTATAGCCTATTTTACAAACAGAACAAAACAAACTTCTTTCACCTTATTTATTTGATTTCTCATTATTGATATTTTTTAATATTATTTTCTATGGGAAAACATATCTCAGCAATTTATTAATAATTTAATAAGGACCATGCCAAATAGAATAACAGCACGTGTGGACCCACACGATATTAATTTTCGTAAAAGGACTTTATGACCTGCGCAGTAAATGATTTAACATTTTTCAATTTTTTCTGTTTTATTGTAACTGTTTTTTATTTTTCATGAAAAATGTGTTTATTTTATTTTTTTGGGTATATTGTAACGTGAGAGAATAAAGATGAACTTATTTCATCGAATTTTGATTTATTATTAACCAACGACAAAAAAAACCATTGAATCTTCGGGAAATTGAAAAAATCACAAATTTATTTAGATACCACCTTTTGTACCAACTAAAATTTTAGTACATTTGGAAAGGATTAATACATAATCACTTACAGTAAAAATGTTTGATCCTTAAGTCACCAAAAAAATATAGGCCTAATCATATAAACACTAAAAATATGTCAGAAACTACTGTTTATCAATCCAAGGGCGAATACTATATTACATAACGAGTGTGGAAAGTGAAGTATTACGCACGAGTGAAGTTTAGTACGAGCCGAGTAGTGGCGAGTGCAGAAACGTAACGCGTGCCAGAAATACACTTTCCAACGCGTTGTGTACATGATTTTTCCAACGACCCCAATAGTTCTTATAATAATAAATATTTTAAATTTATTTATAAAATTTATTTTAATTGTTAGTCATGTTAAAAATTAGGATTAACGAGTTTAGATATTGCATGGAAATATAATTAATTAAAATCAAATAACCACCTTTCTCAGGAATTCACATCAAAATTCTTTATTAGCTAAATGACATATTAATTTTTTTGGTGGGATCTATAAAAATTAAAAGTAAAATGGTTAGTTGGTGAAATTAATTGGAACTTGAGAAATGTTATGTGTTAGTAAAGTACTTATTTTGAACATTTTCATTTATGTTTTACTCCTGTTGTATGCGCCAATCACCCCTATTGACACACGTGCATAAATGCATTAGCACCCCTTAGCTGGTATATATAATAAGCTTGTACGAGCGACATCAAGATGTGGTCATGACAAATAATTTATTTTTTTTGAAAGTATTGAATTTTCATTTTGAAGTTTTAAAAACTGTGTAATAATATTGCTGCTTATTAAAAATATAGTGAGACAGGCATTTAATTGTCGATTTACTATTTTCAAGTTCGTTTATTTCATTTAATGTGTTTGAACTTATAGATAACAAAAGACCACTCTATTTTCAGGTGAATCCATTTGTGTTTTTGCTTTAAAAATCCTTAATCCATAATCTTATATACAAATAATCGTAAGCGAGGTTAAAAAAAACTATACTAAGTGACATAAAAATGTGAATACCCAGTTTAAATGATTTTATTTTTATAAAAAGTTGTACTTTCTGAAGCATAATAAGTAAATGATAAAAATTTCAAAATTATTGCATTGCTTTAAAGCCCTTTTACCTTTAATAATGTGTGGATACACCCAGATGTGTTACGCATTCTCCAACGCTCCTAGGCATGCTTCTGATCAGGTGGTCAATGTCCTCCTGTGGTATCTCATTCCAGGCAACCACCAACTCCTATCGAAGTTCTTCTAGAGTCTGAGGAGGACGTTGCACCCATCATATCCATACGTGCTCAATTGGGGATAAGTCGGGAGATCTTGGTGGCCAAGGTAACAATGTGACATTATTATGTTGAAAGAAGTCTATTGTGACTCTTGCGACATGAGGTCGGAAAGTTGGATTTGCCAGGGTGTCAAGATAGGGTAAAAGATGGGGTTCTAAAACTTCTTGGATATAAGGCTGCGCATTCATGTTACCCCTGATGAAGATTAAAAGTGATCTCGAACCATAAGCTATAGCACCCCAAACCATAACTCCAACAGTTTGATGAACATGCCTTTCAACAAAAAACCGAGGATTTCTCCTTTCACCACGTCGTCTTCTAACCCTCGCTCGATCATCGTGCATGCCTAAACAAAATCGAGACTCGTCACTAAAGTAAATACTGTTTCATTCCTGATCCCAGAGTGACCGTTCTCTGCACCACTCAAGGCGATTACGTCAGTGTTCTGGAGTTAAAGGGAGGACCCAGTGTGGTCGGTATGAAAACAGACCAAAACGTCTTATTCGTCTGTAATAACACTTCTCATGCCAATAGGTCTTCCGTGTTCTGCAAACCATTCATTTGCAATGGACCTGGTGGTGGAGAAACGGTCCCCTAAGGCCAATAATCTTTGGCGGCGATCTTCACGGTCTGTTGTTCTACGGGGGCGTATAGAGACCCTTGCTCTTTGCGTACGGCCTTCTCGATGCCATGCCTAACAACGAAGAAGAATTATTGATCAAGAATTGGCGTGTTTTGATGTGATGTTATACAACCCGCCGTTATATTAAATCTAGTTTTAGATGATCGATGTTAATGTAGATTTCACTGTTATTGTTTTATCCGGTTTGCTTGAATTTATACCTTTTGATATCTCTCATAACCTTTTAACTTACTTTCCAAGTTTTCTTTAATATTCTATACTTGACACATGGATTAAATTTATGGTTCCATGCTTTACATGCGTCTCACATTGTCGGTACGCCATTTTATTACATTTGTGTTTCGCCATTGCTTTGGTAATAACGTTTTAGTGATTGTGATTTCTGTTATGGACTTTTTCTTCACTCAAAATGTATATATTAATTACGTATATTATGTTTGTACTGTTTCTCGCGGTCAAACATCACCACTTTGGTGATTTCTCTTTTGATGTTACTTCATCAGAAGATTATCAGCCTCCTGTTCTTCGTGCCTTTTCAACGGATGTGAATTCTCCTAAAGATTTTCAACCTCCTTTTCTTCCGGTCTTCAACTCTCTAGGCTCAGTCCTTTGGGTCTATGAGTTTACAAGTTATTTAGTTTATAACTCCTTCTATCATGACGTCTCTCTGACGAATAATTTTTTACCTCCTAACTTTTTATTTTTTAATCATTGAACTGTATTAGTTCATTTAACTTAAATTCTTTTACTTACATTAGACATTATTACACATTATCTTAATTAGTTAAAAAAAATTAAAAAAAAAAATTTTCTTTTCATTGTCATATTGTTATAACATTTCTCTTATTGTACCCACAAGCTTAACCCGTAAAATGTAAGCTGCCTGGATATACAATTGTATCATATATACATTTCAGGTATGAGCCTTATTATTATAATCTCTTTTCTTATATTGTAAAACTTGTTTGTATTTTAGCCTGATGATGGCTTCTCAAAAAGCCGAAACTAGTAGCTGTTAACAACTTTACTTATTACTTGGACATTTAATTTCTAAAATAAAATCATTTAAACTGGGTGTTCGGATTTTTATGTCACTTGGTATATTTATTATTTTCTTAGAACCGAACTATTATTTTTGTTCTTTTCTTAATTTCGTTATTGATCATTTATTTTGTCCCGCCTATCTATCTTATATTACCGTTCTGTTTATAATGTCAACGATACATCATAAACACGAATGTGTTTTTAAGTACTCTAAAGAGAGTGTTAGTGCATACAATAATGGTTAAGTCAATTTCAAAGCGACGAAGAAACAATTATTTACATCCAGTCTGGATAAATATAACATGCTGATTATTTGTTCCAGAACAGTAGACTGTCTCATGTCTTAAGTGCTCACTTGTGAAAGTCGTCTATAAAATGAAATTTAATGTGTATGCAAGAATAAACTAAAAAGATGAGAGTATTGTTGTATTTCAATAATCTGATATTTCTTTAAAATTAAATTTTGTACAAGGGAAATATTTAATAGTGGGTGAATACTTTATAGATAATAGAGATGTGATAGAAATTATACATTTAAATTCCTGTGAGAATTTCCAGGAGGAACAAAAAATATTTTTTATATTTCGCACTTATAAAAATCTTCATTATAAAACGCATTTGCGTATCGTAATGTAACTTTTACGCACGCAAATTTTTGTTTTAAATGGTTGGCGACATGAGTGAAGTATCTAATGACAAGACTATTGACAATGACATTTGTGGCTAATAGCAATTTATTAATTTTATATTGTTCTTTAAGAAAGTATTTGTGAATATGAATATCATATTTTACTTATATAATTTATTATTATTGGTGTATTATTCATTTTAAAATATTAACATTTGATAATTTAAATGTCAAAACTGTCAAATGTTATAAATTACACAGTGCTACCGACATACTTTTTAAAATCAAAATTTTCGTAATTTACATACAAATAATAAATTAATTTAAAAAATGATAAAATGGCGAAATATAAAAAATATTATAAACAACTTATTTCATATGGCTGTTGTGACACTCGTTCTTTAAAAAACTCATCGCTTCGCGATTCGTTTTTTAAACTTGAACTCGTGTCATAACAGAAATCCATATGAAATGCGTTGTTTAATATACTATTATAAAGCAGTGCAAACCGGACTTTGTTATTATTTGTTGTTATCATTAATTAGTCGACTACGAAATTATGCTGTTTTTAAACGATTTTCTTATTGAAACTATAAATAAAGTTCATTTGTTTGGAGTTGGCAGCTAAGAAAAATCATTAAATCGTAAAATGTTGTAAACAAGACCCTAAATCAGTAGCGCACGTACTTATTTATATCGGTATTAAGAAATTTCTTTTAATCATCATATTTTAATCTTCTTAGGTAAGGGATAAGTAGTCATAATACGATATTTAGAATATTTTGTTTTTCGATTTTAGCGAGAATAATTGTGGTCGTTAGGAGTGTTACCTAAGGGATTAAGGTAACCATATGTGTATAATTGCAAAAACAGGTACGTTATTAGTCTATAAATTGAGGATTTGTTTAGATCCTAATACATAAGAATATAGGTACTCGTTAGTGTTGGTGGTTTATATTGTGATCTATATTTTTATTATTTTACTACAAAAACATTTTCGGTAGTGAAAATGGCGTCAAGTTCGAGTTTTGTTCCATTACAAGTGGCTCATTTAACATGTAACAGAGTGCGTTTTCTCAAAGAGAAAAAACTATTGTTTTAAATGTTCATAATGCACTAATGTATCAAGATGCATCAGCAACTGTTCGTGATGTGGTGACTAGGTGCTCCAATGGCCGGTGTTAGTGAACGAAGTATCTATCGATTTTTAAGTGAGAGAAAACAGGGAAATGTTAGTGAACCAATAAAACACGTAGGAAAAAAATCCATTATGGTCGATAACTTTAATGGAGATATCATCAGAAGACAAGTCCATTCTTTGTACTTAAATAAAGAGATTCCGACTTTGGACAAACTAATGACAGTTATAGCAGAAGTAGATACGATTTCCAAAAAAGAAAGTTTTTGAAAGAGACAGAAGAAATTATTTGCTGGAGAACACAATACTTAAGAAGTATTAAAAAGTTTCGGAGCAAGGGAAGAACTACCTTTTATTTAGATGAAACATGGTTGAATGAAGGACCCACTGTTTCTAAAGCATGGATGAAGACCAATATTTCAAATTCCCCTCAGGCATTTTTGGAGGGATATTCAACAGGATTAAATACTCCTCGAGGAAAAGTCGCAGACTAATAATCGCACACATTGGCTGTGAACATGGTTTTATATAAAATGGGATATTAGACTTTGTATCAAAGTCAATCAAAGATTACCACGAGGAAATGACCTCTGAGGTTTTTGAAGATTATTTTTCCCTGCGATTGGACTTTTTACCAAGAGCTGCAGTGGTTGTCTTAGATAACGTCAGTTATCATTCAAAACTGGTAGAAAATTTACCAAGTACGTCATGGAAAAAAGGAGAGTGGCTCCACGGCAAGAATATTTCTTTTGACGACACCATGCATGCTGAAAACAGAATTACTGCAAATTGCAAAGCGCCACAAATTACAATATAAAAGATATGTAATTGGCGAAATGACGAAATTGCCACTTTATCACTGTTAATTAAACCCTATAAAATTAATATGGGCACAGGTAAAAGGTGAGGTGGCAAGAAACAACTTTTAAATTGAATGACGTTAGACAACTTTTGATAAATTCTTTTGGAAACGTAACACGGAAAAATTGGACCAATACCATAAACCATGTACAGAAGGAAGAAGAACGATTGTGGAATGTTGATATCAAGATTAAAGAACTGTTCGAACCCATTGTAATTCCTATCGGACCAGGCAAGGAATCTGACTCATCTTCGGATGAATACGACGAAATGGAAGCCGAAAATTAAAGGAGTAAGGGCTTTTTGCATTAATTTATATTTAATTCTTACTTTTTAATATGTAGCATATTTTTTATTTTACTTTTATATTTTTTTTAATTATGCTTGGGATCTATTCAGCTACCTGTTGTGACAATAGTATCTAAGGTTTCTATTGTGTTTGGGTTAGTTAATCCCTAATTACAGGGTGGACTCTTTGAAAAATAACAACTATGACTATGTTTCAATAGAAATGTATACTACTTTTAGTTATTTTTCGTGAACCACCCTTGCTTGGGCGTTGAAGGATTTGCATTTATAATGAATTCACTGCGCTGCCAACTCCAAACAAATGTACTATAACATTTACTATTTTGTTATAAAAACAGTAGCTCTCATCATTATTTTTTTATTTAATGAACATAATCTTTTATTACTTTAGTTATTAAAAACGATTTGTGATGCTGTGGGTGTTAATTTCCTCAGACCTATTGATGATTATATTCATTGCATAGATAGTTTTTGTATTATTCTGATAAGTTTATCACAATTTAAAAGGAAAACAATCTGCAACCGAATGAATAATAAGGCTCGTTGTTTACATGTAAAATATGTCTTACGTTTCAAGTTTATTTTCTTAAGAGCAAACAGTACCGCGTCATTACCTCTCGTTTGAAGGTTAGTAAAAATCATATAGGATATCGTATAATATGTGAAAAACGAGCAAGATCGCCTAATTTCAGAACTATTTGGTAGTGGAAGGTGGGATTTAATTCGGTGCCAGGTAAATAGCTACATATGACCGACCACCATAATGTTTTCGTGTTTTATGGCAAATAGTGGGATAGGTACATATTATTTTGAATTGAAATAACTATTAACATATAAATGTCCGGGTACTTATTTTTATCAATCAATTTCTGACAAAAAATATATATTTTTTCTTAAACATTAGTCAGTTAAAGTGTTTTTTGACATATTGAAAGGTCTGTAAGATAACTGGTTGGACATATCCACTACTATTTTCTCTACTCATGAAAATTTGCAGTTTGCACTTTATTTTGCACAAATATAACAAAACACTACAATATCCCTTTTGAACTGTTAGTCAGATTCACATGCACGATTTTTCATAAATATTTTGAATATTCACCGAAAATTACGACCAAGGTGTCATTTGATCCGGAATATTATGTAGGGGCCGGAAAAATAGCAAATAAACAAAGTAGGAGTTTAGATTTTTTGAATATCTGGAAAAATATTGAAGATTTTCTAATTGTTAAACAAGATTTGAAAATATCATTTAGTTTGCTAAAAACAATCCCAATTCCCGGAACTCTATCTCCAATATTTATAATATTTACAGTTGGTTATGAGTGGTTAAAATCGTTAATTCCGAAGTACCTATTTCTTATTCCTGCAGAGTTAGTCTTTCCTTTTTGAAAAATCAATTTAAAAACTAGAGATCCTATCACCGTGAAGCCAAGTAAAGTTTTTTGGCTTTCAAACCAACAAAGAGCATGAATAATTAAAGAAACAAGAAAAAACTTATTAACACGGCGCTGGACTATTTAAAACACTGGATAGAGCTTCTGAAGAAGTGAGATAATATTTTCTTGGATGATTCTGAATGAAATACCTACCGCAATAGGAAATCGTTCATAAAACAATAAGTTATTTGTAAGAAGATGTATTATAGGAGATACAATTTTTAAGGAAATATTGTATCAAAGACATTTTGTAAAAAACATGAAGCTGACGATATTTGGATTGAAAAAAATTGCATGATTATTTCCCTTTCTTTATATTAACCAATGAAATGTCGCAATTTTTGAAATTTAGACAACTCGGATTAAATTATCAGCAACCATTTTACCGATATCAGTGACTATCACGAATTAGGAAGTCACGTCAAAACGTCACATAAAACGTCAAATACTGTCAGTTATATTAATTTAGTTGTATTCTTAATATTTGTGTTTTGTTCTAATTTACCTATCTAAAATTATTTTGTGGGAAATAATCCTCCCAAAATATAACACGACGTTGATTAAAACTCTGCTATTTTTGTTGTTACAAAATTTCTTGAATATTTTACAATTTAATGAGACATAATTATTAATGTCATACTGCCATAATACTAAGATTATTAATGTCAAAATTATGTATCATCAAATTGATATTAAAATATTCTCGAAATTTAGACATACTATTTATCAATGTCTAGGTATGTTACCGTTGATAAATGGTTATATTTCTTCCATGAAACCTACATTACCGAAAGAAAAAACATACTTTTAGTTTGCTAGTAAATATCTATTGTTTATTAGTGATTGTTTGTGTAATACAGTACATGCATATAAATAAGTCATACTGCCAGTTGTTTCCTTGATCTGATTAACAGTCCGGTCAGTATGCTATTTAGCCTTAAAAGATTATTTGACGTTTTGTCTTTTTTGATCACAAATTTTTTTCAAAAACCAAGTGAATCAACTATTTTTCAAATCAAAAACTAAAAACCAATCCATGGAAACAAAACGATGTACTTACCTATTATATAAGGCTCACACATTAGGCGCCCAACGTGGAGAAGAATGCAGTATTAAAGAATGTTTTATTGGATTTATAATTACTCGAAAAAATAGAAAAATAGGTGGCTTGGATATTAAGAATTAAAGAGTCTTATGATTAGGTTAGTATGGGGTTAATATGACTGGAAAATATTAGTAGTGTCTTCGATCCTCCTTCGGATAAGAGCGATTATCAACGCCTCGAAAAATAAGTGCCATCTAACTTATATTATTCTGAATTGGTAAAAGCAAGAGAACAGAGATTTTGAACATTTTACTTTATTTTTGGTTAACTAACCATACAAATTTTTGATTATACTAATTTCTGTTTGAAATAGCAATAAGTAAATATTCATAATATTGCTAATTATTTTTAAACTGTAACAACAATATATGACCAAAATTATAAAAAAATTACTAGTTAAAAAAATCTAGGCAAATCGGCGCGCTGTCTAGTATATTGCCACTGGCGCAATAGTACCTAGATACTGCTCTGAAATATATTAAAGGAAAGAATTACTAAACCAATTAAAAAAATATTATTGGTCTGCATCACAAGAATCATGGCAACCCTATCCTAATTAAATGTATCAGATAATTAATATTTCTTCGTGTACATCTACTGCTTCACTCCCGAAAGTGTATGCACTTTCATAAACGTCCTATAATGCCAGATACCCTTATTTGGAAACATGTGTCGATACTTGAGCACTTTCATCACAACACCCATATGAGGAACCCTAGTATTCTTCCGTCAAGACAGTTTTTATTTGCTTGAAAATAAATGTAACGAATACCAATAACTATGTCGTAATATAAAAAAAACTAATAAAAAATAACATTTCTTTTATTTTACATATTTATGACATGGTTTCTCAATAATTTCTTCAAGTTAGTGGTAATGACGTCAACAAATTTCATATGCCTACTGCTTTTTTAAAGAAAAAGATTTCCTCTGATCCTCTGGTTCTAGAAAAATGTTCGTTTAATACATCAAATCGTTCTGACGTCACGTGTTGTGATAGGTCAAGTGCTCGAGTATAAAAAACATTCCATTACGGGCTTTTGCACAGTGTGTGAATAATTTATGAAAATAAAAATAGAGTAAAAGACACATTTTACCGGACAGGGACAGCTCTAAGAGAAAGTATAGCTAAAATGTAATTTATTCAAACCTTTAAAAAAAGAATAAGTATATGGACATTTAGTTTTTCGTTTAATAATTTACACTTATCGCCCGGCGCCTAAAAGAATTATATCAGGTCTGCAATTGAAATAATATTTTCTAGTATTTATTACAATTTTTACTTATCCCGATGTTATAGTATGTACAAAAAGTACGAGGATTAATAAACCCTAATTAAGTATGCAAAACCTTTACAGGGAGCACCATGAAATTTTTGATAAATCTCTTACTTTAAATTACATTTCTTCCGTAAATCTAAAAACTAGGTAGATCGACCCCGTATTTGTTTCAGTTGTAGCAAAGTTTAGGGTTTCTTCATTGTTAAAGTATTAGCAAAGAAGCAATAACGCAATGCAGTGGTGTGTATTTTGGGAAAAAATACGTTTTAAATTATAATATAATAAAAAATAAAAAGAAATAATGATTGGAATACATTTATTACTTACATTTTATTCTATATCCGACTCGGAAGAGGAAGAATCGTTGTTGACATTAATAATAATAGGGTCGATTAAATCATCACAAATATTGTCAATTTTCCACATATTTGCCTCTACTTTGATAACATGCTCGATACAGTTTGTCCAATTTTCCTTACTAACATGACTTACAGCATTCTCAAACAATTTCACAACATTGTTTATTTTAAAAGTAGTATTTTTTTTCCAACTTCCCCCTTTACCTGAGCCCATATTAATTCTATGGGATTAAGTTCACAATGATAAGGGGGAAGTCGAAGAACTGATCTACCACGAGAAGAAGCCATTTCTTCTACAATGTAGGTTTTGTATTTATTATTGTTCATTTTCGCAATTCTGTAAAGTTCTTTCCTTAGTGGATCTTTTGAAAACTTAATATTTTTCGAAATAAGCCACTCCAAAAGCTCTGCTTTACGCCAACGACTTGTGGGCAATGCTTCTCGTAACCGTGAATGGTAACTTGCGTTGTCCATAACAATAACAGCCCCTTTTGGAATCAGATCCAACATTTGAACAAACCATTCCTCGAAGACATCCCCATTCATATCTTCGTGATAGTCCCCCGTGCGTTTTGAAATAAAAGTTAATAATCCACCAACAAAACCTTCAGAACTTCCAACATGGACAATGATAAGTCTTTCTCCTTTTCCAGATGGTGGCTGCAAACCTAACGACAAACCTTCCACGAATGCCTGCCTTCCGCTTTTAATGTTTTCATCTTGCCAAGATTTGGAAACTGTATATCCAGCATTTATCCATGTTTCGTCTAAGTAGATATTCAAATTTTATTCTCTGGCATGTCGAATGCTTCTTAAATAGTCGCTTCTCCAAAAAACTATTTCCGGTTTATCTATCAAGAGAGATTTTCTATTATGTTTTGCATATCTGAAACCCACATCTTTCAAAAGTTTGCATAATGTCATTCTGGAGAATTTTGTATAGTCCGTATCTTCTTGCACTGATGTCATAATTTTGTCAAGTGTTGGAATTTCCTTTCGTAAGTAAAATCCATGGACTCTACGCCTTAGTCTTTTTTTTAATGACTCATCGATCTCAATTGGTTTTCGGCCTGAAGGAGTTTTAGGGGGTTGAAGAGTTGCATTCTTGCTTTTTTTAGTAATCTATAAATTGTTGATTTAGCAACACACAACATAGCAGCCGTTAATTCCACAATATCATTAACACTTGCACTTGGATCCTTGTTTTTCAATGATATATAACAATTCAATATCAGAGTTTTTTCATTTAAAGATAATGGACCTGTTTTTGGTCGTTTAGATGGTCCTTGACTTATCGACATTGTTTGGTACTTGCACAATTAACATTCAACAAATGTTTTAAATATATTCCAACTGTTTACAATATTATGAAAACCATACAACTTCATACAACTTTACTCAAAGAACTAATACTAAGTACTGATTTAATGTAATACAAATAAATAATATTCATTTTGCTTCTTTGAATTTTATAAAAATTGTAACGATATCTTGCTATCTTGACTTTAATTAATTTTTAAAAAATATATTTCATTGTAATTTATTTGTGACAATATTCAAAGTTTGAATTAATCTTCTTACAAAAAGAACAAAAATATATAAAATAATTATTGTTACAGATTGGTTTGTTTTCTATTATGAATAAACTGTGTTGCCTTTCTTTATCAAACTTACTAAAATTTATGTACCTCTATCACTTTTTTTATTAAAATTAGTACATCCCGTTACCTCTGACCTAAATCGTATATTCTTTAGCATAGCTGCAACTCATTCGTTCAATACAAAATGTACCTTACATATTTCACTTCTGCAATAGGAACTCTCTTAGCTCCTGGGTAATTCTTGGGGCTGGTGTATGCCTTCGAATACGTTTCCCTAACTCATCAAGAATATTACACATGTAGTAAATATACATAAAAAAATGACGAGGAAATGGTGTCTTGGTTAATGGAGAAAAATTGAGTTAAGAAGTTTTTGATATTTTCTTCTATGCGGATCTTTGTGCGGTTTCATTTAGAGGATAGTTTTCGTTAGGGTTCGGTTAGGTTAGGTTTGGTTTGGTAGGGTGGGGTTTGGTTAGATTAGAGTAGCTTCGCCATCCGTCACTGAATGTTGCAGGTTTGTTTATCTGCTTTATTACTATTTAAAGGGTAGTTTTACTTCAAGCCTATGTGGAGGGGAACGGAATTTTTGTTATGTAATATCTTTTATAATATGCAAAAGGACCGGCTAGTTTTGGTCATTAATATTCTCTCTACATTTCATATTTTTTATACGTTCATAACTTAAAAAATTAATATTCTGATATTTACGTTTTAATTAGAGATGTGGCAACGCTGGTATATGCATGACATAACGCACCTTGGAGAGTGAATATTTTGTGTATTTAACCTACAAAATTTGAGTTTTTGATTCAATTTTTCTCGAAAAATACTTGATAATCCGCAATTTTTTTAAGAAAATTTACTATAGAAACCAGTCCCTTTTTAGTGTTAATATTTTTTTTGCGAAATTCCTATGTACCTATTCTATTGGGCTTTCCAACGACCTGTCAAAAATGGCGGCTGTAGGCAAACAATAAATTGTTTTGTATTTTTGTCATAGTGCTTTCTTTATTTAAGTTGGTGTAGAAGTTTTTATTGTTTTGAGAAAATGTTTTTGTGACTTTTTAAAATAGATTTTATATATTATTTGGACTTGTTAACGTTATAAGTTGAAAAAATGCCTGTTACATGCCTTGTGATTGGTTGTGCAAGTAGATCAAACAGGGATGACTGACAACAACCACGTATAGAATGGTTTATGAAACTTTGATTATATGTGGTCTGTGACTTTGACAGTGTTATGTTCTAAGGTTTGCTCACAGACGCCATCTTTATGTCACGTGATTTGGAAAGCCTTATACCGGACCCCTCGGAGAAAATATTTTAGGGATATCGCCCAAATATCCAAGCAACACAGATTCATTGACATCTTCTACGTTGTTTTCTTGCATCCAATCTATTAATTTTTCGTATTCTATGTCGTAAGCTTCTTTAGACTTTTTTGGAAACAGATTTTCAGTTGCTTTCTTTGCTTTTTCAATAATTTCGTCAGGAATTTCAAAATCGTTCATTTTGAGTTCTAACTAACACATAAAAATTATTGTAATTTTGACATTTAGGTTTGTCAACATTCACCTAGCAACGAAAGTGGCTACTATGATAAAACGCAATGTTATTAATTCAAACCGGATTTTCTAAAATACTGATTTGTAGGTGGGTATTGAGATTGGATTGCAATAACGAACTAGTATGACATAAAAGTTTATATGTACCAAGGGCATAAACATCTATTTATACCCTTGGTACATAAATAACTATATTCGTCCTATATACAGTTATTATACTTGAGTACTCGATATAAGAATTTTTTATCTTAAACCTATTTTCTTTCCAGATAAAAATGACAGAAACAATGGATCAAGAGCAAGTTGTAATGACCCCAAAATGCAAAACACACAATTCCACAACCTTAATCATTGAACGACGCAAAATAAACCAAACTAGTGACAAAATGCACGTAGCTGGAGGACAACATACAGGAATAGTTATTAATAAAGAGGCGGCAACAGGTAACTTGGTTAAATTTACTTTGTGACTATCCCATCCAGTAGCTGTAAATATGTATATTAATATTTTGTAACCTTTAAATTCAACGTATCATTTATAAATGTAATTAAAAATTTTAGAGGGGTCAACATAGTATGACCGGAAGTGTTACCAAATATTTTAATTAAACCCAAGAATTATCTACATACAAAATTTCTTCGATACTGTTTTAGTACTATCTCAATAAGTTTCAAGAATATTAGATACCTTGTATATTAAAATGATAGTAAATGCTACTGCACGATTTGCCTAAATCTACTCATTGAAACCATTTAAATGAGCGCAAACGATATGTCTGCTCGCAGTTGGATGTTTTGTATAGAAATTTGTTTCGGCAGTCTTCTTCTGCTTTTATCTATCAATTTCTTCATCTATATGATACCACTCAAAAGTATATAACTCTGTTCTGTGAGTTCTGTCCCATATATACAGGGTGTTCCGAAAAGAATGGTCATAAATTATACCACAGATTCTGGGGTCAAAAATATGTTGATTGTACCCCACTTACATATATACAATAATGCCCCTTTCACCCCCCAACTTGTTTTAGGGCTATAATGTAAGAAAATATGGACCGCCACTGGAATCAAACGTCTATTCTTAAACTTTTGTATCTCTCTGTATTTCTTTGTAAATATTTTATTATGGAAGATACAGCCACCCTTTAAAATGCCAATTTCAATATTGAATATTTAAACTACATTTTCATAAATATTAAAAACATCTTTATTATTAAATTACAATTTATAAACAAACAAGATATTTGGCTCAACTCAACAAGTGTTCAATATGACCTCCTTATACAAGTTCTACTTCGTTTCAACAAGGAATACCGAATATTTTGAAAAATTAAATGTTTTTGTCGAAACTCGTTAGCAATTTGTAAAATTGGGTGCTTCAGTTGATCCCCAGTGGCCATTTCCACAGAATAAACATTTTCTTTCATATATCTCCAGAAACAAAAATCTAATGGATTCAAACATGGACCACGCGGTGGCCATTCAATTGGTGCATCTGGCCCGCTTCCAATCCAACATCCTAGATATTCTCGAAATAAAAAAGCTCTAACGGCGTTACTAAAATGTGGTGGCGCACCATCTTGCATAAAATACATTTTTCGTCTTATTGCTAATGGGACATTTTCTAAGCAAATTGGTAGATCATTTTGTAAAAATGATACATAATGTTCCCCGTTCAATTTTTTTGGAAGAAACACTGGCCCTATCAAATAGTTATCGATTATTACAGCTCAAACGTTTACTCTAAAATTAACCTGATGATAACACACTTTTTTAACTTTGGGATTTACATCAGACCAGATATGAGTGTTATGGTGGTTAGTAACTCCATTTCTTGTGAAAGTAGATTCATCAATGAATAAAACATTATTTATAAAATTTATGTTGCGTCTATTTTCTTCTAAAAGCCATCGTTTAGCATAGTCATCGGGAAATAATTCTTGAACTTCTGTGATATGGAAGGGATGAAGTAACTGGTCCTTAACTGTTCTCCATACCTTCATACGAGGTACTCTTAATTCAGCCGCTATCTTTCTCATGCTCGTGTCCGGGTGTTCGTCAACAATTTCTATTGTATCATCTGCATTCGCAAGGTCTTTTGGACGACCACTATTACCGAAAACTTGTTTTTTTAAAGTGCCTGTTTCTCTTAAATTTCTGTCAATAGTCAGGAAAATTCGCCTATCTGGTACCTTTCTATTAGGGAACTTATCAGCATAGCGCCTTGCACCCGCCACACCATTTCCTTCACATTCACCTAATTAGAAAATGAAAGTTTCTGAGAAACTGTAATTATTCATTTTGAGTTATTAACTAGAAAAACTTTTCTACTTATGTCAAAAAAGTAACAACAAATACCCTGACAATAATCAATCAGAGACTACTTAATTATTACATGTAATAATTAATAGGAAATGTATTCTACATACGTAGCAAATTTGAAATAACTTGTAAATAACATTAATTAAAATTAGGTATTACATTAGATTTTTATTATTTTACTTCTATTTATTATTTTATAAATTGTAATTTAATAATAAAGATGTTTTAATATTTGTGAAAATGTAGTTTAAATATTCAATATCGAAATTGGCATTTTAAAGGGTGGCTGTTTCTTCCATAGTAAAATATTTATAAAGAAATACAGAGAGACACAAAAGTTTAAGAATATAGACGTTTGATTCCAGTGGCGGTCCATATTTTGTTAAATTATAGCCCTAAAAAAATTAAGGGGTGAAAGGGGTGTTGATCCCCTCTGAAAATCCATAATAAATCAAAATAATTGAATGCAGCTGTTTCCAATCTATTGGGTATTCTTTACTAGTATTTCCTATAAATTTTCATACATTTACATTAAACCGTTTTAGAGTAATGTTAAAAAAAAATTATTTAAATTTTTAACTTTAGCACCCTGTAACTTTTTTTGTGTGCACTATTGTATATAGGTAAGTGGGGTTCAATCAACATATTTTTGACCCCAGAATCTGTGGTATAATTTATGACCATTTTTTTCGGGACACACTCTATAATACCAATAATCTCTCAATTTAGAACTAGAAAAGTTTTAATGGCTTGCGTCATTTTATATTCACCTAACAAACTTGATCTATATATAATCAACAACAACCGAATACACAGGTAGTTCATTACTAATTTTAGTTATCAAATCTATGGATTAATAGTTAATGAATAGTTAATATACTGGTTTAAGCGCAAAATTTTAACAGCCAGAGTCTGTTTTAAATTGTAAGAAAAGTGGGGTATGCCTTGCCTACAGAGTCGGATTCGGACCAAATCTTTTGTGTTCCGTTGTTATTGACTTTTTTTATTGTTATTTCTGTTTTTATCTCTGCTGTTTCTAGCATTCTTTTTGTTCTCTTTGTTGTCTCTGTTTTGTAAATTCTGCTCTTAATTTCTTTCCCTAAATTCTTGTTCCTCCATATTGTGTCTTTCAGGCATCCTGCGGCTCTGTTTGTTCTATTCACTTGTCCTTGTATTTCTGTTTCGAGTTTTCCGTAGCTGGATAATGTGATGCCCAAATATTTAAACTACATGACTTTTTCAATTATTTGTTCCTTCATTTCCAGTTTGCATCTGAGTAAGTCTGTTGTTATGACCATGCATTTTGTCTTCTTTGGTGAACATACGTTGTAAATCGTCTTCACTTTGGGAAATCAGTATTGCGTCGTCTACATAACACCCATCTGGTATCCTTTTTTTGTTCTTACTTTTTTTATTATTTCATCCATGATTAGATTAAACAATAGGGGGCTCAGAGAATCTCTTTGTATTATTCCATTGCCAGCTTCTATTGGATCTGTTTGTTCGTCCTCTACTTTTATTTTTATGGTGTTGTTGTGGTATATATTTTCGATTGTTTGAATTTCAATTTGATTAGACATGTCTCTTGCATATAATAAATGGTTAATGTGATTAATTTGACCCTGTCGAATGCCTTTTTTAGATCCACGAAACACAGGTAATAAGTTATTATGCAATATTAAATAAACATTTTATGAATTTTTACTGACTTTCTGCCCTCGGGACTATAGAGACCTTTATTTCTGCGCTTAATTTTTTTTAAATAATAAGTAGTCTTCAGGATTCGCAAAAACGATTGCATTTAAAATGCTTTTGGCTTAAAATTTTGTGCCTACACTCTTAACAGGTTTTATTTCCTTAAAAGTCCTAGTACATTCGGTAATTAATATTTTTTTCACTACTAGCCTCTGAACCTAATTTTATTGACTTTTGTTGAGCCATAAAGTTGGTCCTATAGTTAATGTTTATAAATCAAGTAGGTAAATAGAAAATGCGCTGTTGCCACATTTTTTACCAAGAACACAACGCTTTAAAAATTAAATACCCGTGTTTAATTATCAATTTTTTATAAAAAATCTGCAAATCAAGAGCTAACAATTTGTTAATAGTGTTATTTTGGTACTTTCTTGTACCAGGAACATTGAATGAAAATGATGAAAGAATTTCGGGACAATTAATTTTACCATTTAGAACTGTACAGGAACATAACAGCTGATAAAGTTCTTCTTTGCTTCACCGATAATACGGTATCCGCCAAAATAAACAGTACCGAAACAGAGAGTGCTGTGGAGTTGGTTATGTAATTTGGATTTGTCATATTTGACTTAATTGTCATTAGTTGATATATTAATAGTACGCTGCAGTTAAATTTGATTTAAAAATGGTTCTAAAAACGGAAGAAAAAGTGTTTTTGGTAGAGCATTATTTTCGTTCATACGGAAAAGGTCGTAATAATGGTCCAAGCTTAGAAAAGGTGTCAATAAAATATCAACAAAAATTTAATAAAGCAGCTCATAGTACAAGTGTGATGTTAGCTGTTCTTGAAAAATTTCGTCGCACTGGTAGTGTATTGTGTCAACGTAAAGGTTCTTCAGGTCGTCGAAAAACAGTATGCACTAACGAAAATGAGGAACGTGTTTTTAACCAAGTTGTGCAATCACCTCAAAGAAGTCTTGTAAGAACTGCATGTAAACTCAACGTTAGTGAAACGTCTTTACGTCGCATGTTCAAATCAATTGCGGTGGTTATCCATACCGTATTGCATGTTGAGTTTAATTTACGAAGATCCCGAATTTTTGAAAAACATATGGTTTTCACGTTCATTTTAGCGGCTATATTCCTTGGATTTGAACGTCCTGATGTCATTGTAGAGAAACCACTCTACAGTCTTCGAGTTACCGTTTGGTGCGCGGTATCTGGACATGGAATGATTGGTCCTTATTTCGTTGAAGATGATAATCAGAATCCACTTACTGTCAACCAAGAACGTTATAGAGAGAAAATTATTATACCTTTTGTGAGAGATCTAAATAACTTTTGCCCTGCACGAAATCTACAGTTTCGCACACAATGGTTCCAACAAGATAGTGCAACAAGCCATACAGCTGTGCGCACCTTAGACTTACGCCGTCAGCATTTCGATAATAGAATAATTTCTTTTGAACAGACTTCGAATATCCTTCTCATTCACCTGATCTGACGCCACCTGACGCATAAATTTGGGGCATAATGAAGGAAAAAAATATTTCATTCGGAAAATCTGCCGGCGAATATTGCCGAACTACTGGAAAGAATACAAAATATTTTTCGGCAATTCCATCAACCACTTTTTATAAATATGTTTATTGATTTACAAAATCTATATGAAGCTTGTTTGCGTCGAAATGGTGAACATTTTGAACACTTACATTACAGAAATTAAAAATTAATTTTTATTTTTATTTTCGGTACTGTTTATTTTGACGGATACTGTATTTTAAACTGAATCCTCAAATGACTTGATCGGACTGTGTTATAATCCGCCTTCCTTAGCTAGCCAGCTAGCCACTAAGGCTTTGGATAACATTGCTGCAATATCAAACTGCACACATACCTTAAATATTTAAAAAAGAGCGTTAAAATAATTACTACTATTGATATACTAAGTGACATAAGAATCCGATCACCCAATTTAAATGATTTTATTTTTATAAAATTTTGTATAAGTATTTACTGAAGCATAATAAGTAAATGATTAAAATTTCAAAATGATTGCATAACTTTAAAGCCCTTTTACCTTTAACAATGCGTGGATGCACCCCGATGTGTTACGCATTCTCCAACGCGCCTAGGCATGCTTCTGAACAGTTGGTCAATGTCCTCCTGTGGTATCTCATTCCAGACAACCACCAACTCCTCTCGAAGTTCTTCTAGAGTCTGAGGAGGACGTTGCAAATTGAGCAATCTCCTACTCATCATATCCCACACGTACTCAATTGGGGATAAGTCGGGAGATCTTGGTGGCCAAGGTAAAAATCTGACATCATTATGTTTAAAGAAGTTTATTGTGACTCTTGCGACATGTGGTCGGGCATTATCTTGTTGGAAAGTTGGATTTGCCAGGGTGTCAAGATAGGGTAAAAGATGGGGTTCTAAAACTTGGATATAACGTTGCTCGTTCATTACCTATGATGAAGATTAAAGATGATCTCGAACCGTAAGCTATAGCACCCCAAACCATAACCCCAACAGTTTGATGAATTTGCCTTTCAACAAAAACCGTGGATTTCTCCTTTTACCACGTCGTCATGTAACCCTCGCTCGACCATCGTGCATGCCTAAACAAAATCGAGACTCGTCACCAAAAACAATACTGTTCCATTCCTGATCCCAGAGTGACCGTTCTCTGCACCACTCAAGGCGATTACGTCGGTGTTCTGGAGTTAAAGGGAGGACCCAGTGTGCACGGTATGAAAACAGGCCAAAACGCCTTATTCGTCGGTAAACACTTCGCATGCCAATAAGTCTTCCGTGTTCTGCAAACCATTCATTTGCAATGGACTTGGTAGTGGAGAAACGATCCACTAAGGCCAATAATCTTATCGGCGATCTTTACGGTCTGTTGTTCTACGGGGGCGACCAGAGCCCCTTGCTCGTACGGCCTTCTCGAGGCCATGCCTAACAACACCTAACCATGGTGTCTACACTTCTTTGCACTCTAACTGCAATTTCCCGAAAAGAAAATCCAGCTTCACGAAGTCCCACTATACGACCCCTATCAAACTCACTAAGTTGACGAAATCGTACAGGTCTCCGTATCCTAGGCATCGTAACCAATCGTAAAGAATGTCAAGAACCAAAATCCGCAAAATTTGGATCTTTACTACGGCTACAATATTCATTTTTGGATTGTTAGTGGATTTCAAAAAAAGCAGTATACAAACCGGAATCTTTAACTGATAAGGCTAAAAGTTTTATCAATTGTTTATTTCAGTAAAATAAATAAATTCACCAAATTTTATTAAAATAAAATCATTTAAAGTGGGTGTTCGGATTTTTATGTCACTTAGTATATATATTTGCTGTTAACATTTACAACTTCATTTTCTTTTCAGTTTCTCACACTAATCTTAGCTTTTTTGAAACAATTCACGATTCCTTACAGTTAAATAACTTCTTTTTAGAAAATGGTGTATCGGCGCCAGCTCAACTTTCTCTAGAATTTAGGGTATTTCTAGTAAATAAAGAAACAGGGAAACACACTCCAGAAGCTCGAACGATCAGATTTTGGTTCAGGGAAAGTAATAATGTACAAGATGAGACTGATGGTGGACAAGCTGGTGTAGCTCAAGATTTTTTTAGGGAATTAGTTAGCCCCCAAGAGTTTCCTCGAGGTAAAATACTAAGTTATTTTAACCAAACTATTATTTTATTTGTGTCATTTCAGACTACGTTGGTTTCATTAAAAAAATTATGAAATTAATGCAACACAATTTTAAAAGTATAGTCAAACTAGAAGTTGAGTTAAGGCAGTTAGAAGAAGTGACTGAAGTTCCACCTAGACCACGTAAGTAAAGATTTTATTTGTCATTTACTTGTAAATAATTGCAGATATTTTTCAATTGATTATAGCTCCCGGATATTGTCGAATTGATCTAAGTTCTGCGTCATTTGGTAAAGATCGGTGTGATTTAACAATTTGGTTTTTTATTAAACTAACACAGCGCAAAACCCAGTTGTTCAATTTTCAAAACTCATTTAACTAATCTAACTAACATGAAAAATCATTTTAGCAACATACCTACCAAAGACTAATTTGTTTCCAAGAAAGTCTCATTTTTATTATTATAATTTGTCACTCAGCGTTCTAATAAATAATGCATTTTTTTATTTTGCAAGTGAATACATATTTCTTGGATAATCAATTAGTCTACCATTAATTGTTTAGTGTTTAGTAGAAATACCTATTTTATACACTGTAATTATTGTTCTTTATGTAATAGTTAAGTACTAATTATTGGTTTAATTACCATTAATATGTGAACTTCCTAAAAAATAAGGCAAAATTTCTCATGGCGTTCGAAACCCTAAACTCTTTATCATTGTATTGTATTAGGTAACTTTTGAATTTAGGTTTATCCCGAAGTTGAATACAAATACATAATAGAAATTGATAATGAAATTGATTGTGTTAACCTTTACTTTGTGAAAGTTCATCTTACTAAGAACAATAAAAAACTGAACGGTTAAACTAAACTTCCACTATTTATTCGAAAAATTCGCTTTAAAATTCAATTACAGCTGTTTCGCTATAACTAGCATCGTCAGATTGACATATTGAACTCTTCAACTTCTAAAATTAATTTTACTTTAGAAGTTGAATAATATAATTCAATTAATTTTCTAGATTTAAGAATTGAAAAAATTAATAATTCATTAAATTATTCAATATACAGAAAACCTACACAAACAGATGTAACCATACCATATAATTCAAATCATCCACTATCACATAAATTAGCAGCTTATAATTCCATGATACATAGAGCATTTTCAATTCCAATGAACAAAAATAATTTTAATAAAGAAATTGAGATCATAAAACAAATAGCTACATCTAATGGCTATCCAATACATTTGATAAATAAATTAATTAATAAGAAAGAACAAAAAGTGTCACTTGAACTAATATTTACAAAACAAACTAAAGAAATTAAAAGCTATAAAAGTATTACATTGTGGAAATATTTCCAATGCAATTTCAAAAATAATATCTTCGGCAACATCAGCATTAATATCATTTAAAACACAAAATAATATTGGAACAAAATTGTTAAATGTGAAAACAAAATTACCAAAATTAAAAAATCTGATGTTTACCAAATTAATTGTCCAAAATGTAATGCAGTATATATAGGTCAAACACAAAGAAATTTTGAAGTAAGATTTAATGAACACTTAAGAGCATATAGATTACAACAACCAGATAAGTCGAACTATGCAAAACACCTACTGGAACATCCAAACTCACTTATACAAACCAATGACATTCATATACTACACATTTGTGATAAAAAACAAAATTTAGATTTTCTAGAAGAACTTGAAATTAAAAGACATCTAGCAGATCAACAGTTTAAAGTAGTTAATGAACAAATAAATCTTGGAAGTTCTCCACTATTAAACTGTTTACTTTGATTGAGTCTTCATTTTATACATAGATAAGACATTATTATAACACAAATATATTAAGTTATTGTAAAGATCAGCATGTAATAGTTTTTTCCTGGTTTTTCTATATCATTGCACAGTTATACTGATCTTAGAGGGAAATGCATCCAGGATAATCCCTTAGGGCTAATAACATCTAGGCTTTAATATTGTTATGTCTTATTACTTCCTTACTTGGTCTAGCCTTAACTACTTAGCAACATCAAGTACCTAGTTACAAACAAACAAAAATGTAATTTCAATATGTCAATCTGACGATGCTAGTTATAGCGAAACAGCTGTAATTGAATTTTAAAGCGAATTTTTCGAATAAATAGTGGAAGTTTAGTTTAACCGTTCAGTTTTTTATTGTTCTTAGGAAATTGATAATAGTACAGCATACTTATATTTAGTTTTTAACATTAATATCTTCATATAAAAGAAAATTTCTGTTCTATGGAGTATTTAACGTACCTAATTTGTCTAGTTTCAGCTGAAGAAAATTCGTTAGGACATATTGTTGTATTAACAGTTGAAAAGGTTTTGGAAATTATTGAATCTGCATACCCTAACCCGATTACAATTAAAGATATTGCAAAGTAAGTAAATATAATTAAATATGTAATTAACCAAGTATAAATTTAAGTAGAATTAGCCTGATCCATGTTTCATCAGTGGAGTGGGGGACCTCCTGTCGTGCAGATTTGGTATACAGTCTGGGACCCAATTCTCACTTTACTAGAAAATATTCCAATGGGAAAAAATTCCATTACTATTTTCCAATAAAAATTTTCCTACGTATTCTCGACTCAAACTGGAATATAGATTCCCAAGGGGATGCCTTTACGCGTATGTCGAAGATATGGTTTTGTAGGACAAAAGGAAAGAACCAATGGTAATCGAGTATTTTGAATGTTTTTATTGTTTTCATATTGGTAGGATAATTTTTTTTTTGACGTTAATAAAGTGTATATTTATATTACGTGTCTTTTACATAAAATAATCTCTGGTCTTTTATCTTTATAAATTTAAGATGTATAGGTTTATATATTTATTATTATCAGTTACCTATAACCTAATATACATGAATTAATTTATTTTTCTGGTTTAGTTATCTTGTGTTATAACCATGACTTCGAATAAAAAAGTCACTTAAGTGAAATTCAAAAAGAAAACATTAATTTCAATAATGGAAAATGACGAGGAATTAAGAAAAAGTAAATTTTCTAGCATATTTACTTTTAAGGAATCACAATTATTTCTAACTGGTTTAGAAGAATTAGTTCATCCATTTTTCGAATTTCTTAGAAATAGAATAAACAAATATTTAAAAACTGTAACAAAACACAAAACTAATCTTTTAAAATACGCAACCAAAACTAAATAAACTTTAATTCGACAAAATAAAAAAGGTTAGATTAAGACTGCGCAAGATCTGTGTTTGCATTATCAATGGAAAAGTACTTTCCCTACATAATAAGCATGGGAATATTCCCCCACGAATTTTAAAAATTCCCATGAAATACGTCGAGAATAGGTAAAACAATTTTCCATAGGGATATTTCGCATTTCCCCATAGGAATAATTTCGAAAATTGGGTCCCTAGTCGGTGTACCTTTTTCCATGCGTCACGATGCATGTGCACACGAATTAAATCAAAAGATTAAGTAAAACGTAGGTCAAGACATAATTCAATGGCAATATAAGAAAATTACTAACATTCCGAGAATGATATTCTAATTTCTAAAAGCGCACTAATTAACTAAAATAATAGTCTAAGAGCCCGTGAACCCCAGACCTTCGTTAGACAGTAGGTATATGTATGGTGGGTGCGAGTGAGATGGCGAGATAGGTCTATCGCGATCCCTCACTGCGCAGTTGTTATTTCTACTGCGCATGTATTGTTTAGTACTTAGTACATGTTTACATCAGCTAAAATAATCTTATATGCTATGTTCAAGTATTATTAATTGAATAGTTATTATAAATTTACAACATAAAATATCTCGCACCCGCACTCGCGCTCGCTCCTACAGCGACCCTACATCATTGTCTGGCAAGGGGTTGAAACTATCAAAAATGTCTGGCTGATGAGGAAACATCATCTAATTATTACCTAAGTATTATATATAAAAATCAGCTTTTATACTATAACATAAGTAGAATTATAATTTCATGAACATTAGGGTTGTCTGGCAAGGGGTTGTCACGATGTTAAGTGTCCGGCAATCAATAACGTGATTTTCAATGATATTCTGAAGGTAATACCAAAAAATCACACTTTATTATTTGATGAATTTAGATAGGTATTTTACACACCTTTAGTACCGTTTACCTGCCAAAGCCACGGTAACCCAAACTTCATAATAGTTCATCGTTCTTATCTGTGTTGGAAGCATGCGCTGACAAACTTTCAGCTTTTATAAAATAACGAAGGTCTGGGGTTCACGGGCTCTTGCTCTATAATATTTAAATCCACATCAAAATTAACCTACAACAACTGTGTTTTAAGAAATATATAAATTTATGACACAAACTAAAATCAAAAGCATAAATACGAATGTCGTTCGTAAAAAAATATTCACAAAACTGACACGCAGAGCACAAAACGAAAGAAAAAGAAATATGTCTTTGTGTTCCTCGGTTACAATTGTGTGTAGGTTGTATTAATAAAAATAATTCCTTATTTTCTGTCCCTTTTCAAAGTATTCTGTTTTCCAAGGAAAAACGGTCTAGTTTCGGGGTTTTAGTTTTTGCGAATAAGAAAGAGATTAAACACAAAAAGTAATTCGTAGTAAATAATTTCGTTCATGGGAAAAGATACACCGAACAGATTATATATAATTTATTTATGCTGTTAAATAATATGTTGATATTGTTTGCTATAGTTAAAGAAGAAACAATATTTTTAAAACTTGATTCGGTAATTTTGTATTTTGACCATCCGCCTGAGAGCGGGCGGGGTCATTTCAAATTTATACTAAGTGATAGCGCGGCAGCAGTGTTTTTTTTCCTGAAACCGGATAGTTTAGTTTTGATTAAGTATATTTGTTTTTATAGTATAAGTATATATAGTACGGCGGCTACCTTTCGGAAGGTAATGGCAAACCACCGAAAGTATTCTGCACCGGAACCCGATTCCCGAATTCTCACTAGGAGAAAGTGAATTATAATTCTCTCAAAATAGACAAAGATGTATTTTTGAAATAAAATCTTACCAAAGATACGTGTCATGCGAGCGATAATCAACTATTCTGCCAAGACCCAGGAGAATCATCTCTTCTAGTAGTTTTTGTCTCGTTATCTATTTTTAATTAAGAATTTGGCTATAAATATAAGTATGTCTTCCGTCCAATTTGGAACCTAAGAGAACCACTGCATTATCAACTGAACAAGCACTTCATTCTGTCTATTTTTAATTGTTTTTTCATGTTTTTCCACAATGTAAAATAATAAATAACGTTCGAGATATTATGGTTTATCTATTATAACCAATAAATAGATTCTACTTTAATAATATATCACTGTAAAAATGTCAAATAGCTGTAATTTGATTGGTTGAGCATGGATAAAACGTTTGGTAACAAAGTGCATAAAGAAGGGATGTGAATTCATGTGATGACTGCTCAAGAATACTGTTTTTCGAAGTAGGAGAGATTTCAAATTGAGATGAGAAAATATTACTAGAGAGAATTCATCTAAACTCAACAGTTTTCGGGAAATCGAGGGCCAGGAAAGCCTCTAAAACTGTAGGTCCCAATTATCTGTGTCGATAATTCTTAAGATAATCGCGAGAGGTCGCCTACGCTCTGTACAGAGCATGGAACGCGAAGATGAAGAAGAATATTTATAAATATTTCAATATTTCCATGGTATTTTGTATTAATTTATTATCATTTAAAATTATTTAAAAATCTTGATTACAACAATAAATGCCAAAGAAATCATAGGTTTATTCATCATGGCTGAACTTGTTTCACTCGTTCATGAACTAGTACATTATTAGCTTAGATTAGGAAAGCATCTCTTTCCTTGTCTAAGATTATTAGTAATGCAAGTTGGCCACAGGGGCCAAAAAAAAGAACAAACCTTAGGTACATTTAACAATGGTTTAAAATTAAGGTAAAGCAGGTGTTATTTTAGATTACTTAGCCTTTTTACTTCATTCAAATAAAATATATATTAAAAACTCTTGTTTTAATGATATTCTGGGGTTTTATTTTTTTTTTTTTGGTTTTAAATTAATGAAAAATACATATACTACTACGATAAATGCAGTAGAAACTATAAGATAAAACCTTTTCAAATAATGCATATTATGTTAAAATTAAATAATATATAATTAAAATATTATTTAAATTATCTTTCAAATAATGCCTGATGTTCATTTTTCCAATGTCTATTCACTCAGTTTATTTTTTCATACAAATGTGAAGATTTAAAGTTTGCCACTCTTATCGACCAATAAAATTATTCTTGAAAATTCAAATTGCCGCATGCGGATGGCCAAAATACGAGATTACCCTTGATTTATTGTATATAAATTGTACTACTTTCCCCTCACTGAAATAGAAATCAAATTTATGTATTTGTTGGTCTTTTTTCTAACGGGAGAAACAACTACTTTAGGGCTATATGCCATATCGAACGTCAAATTACATTCCAGTAGAACACGTTAAAGCTATTTTAGGTACTAAAAATCTGTGAAGTCTCTTTAGTGATTTGTATTGTTGTGTGGGCCAAAATGTTCTAGTCCTTATTGCCACTCTGAGCGGAATGTTGCTCTGGTTTACTCCACCAGAAGTTTTATTTTTTAAATGTATTCTTAAATTTTAATATCAGTTTATATATAAACCAGTTTAAATAATGAATAACTAACCAAATCAAGTAGAAAATTTAATTTATTGTATTGATCCTTACTTTGTGAAAGTCAATTATCTTAAAAACGTTAAACAAAGAACTTTGTAATAACATCTAAATATTCTGTAAAAAATTCATTATTTTATTTTGGTACAGATAATGTAGATGATGTGTAAGCTGGTTTTGTAGATAGTGATCCACAGTTAGATCATTTTTTTGATTGTGTTAACACCTTGCACCATAAAATTAATTTTACATTAGAAATTGAAGAAATTAACTCAATTAATTATCTAGATTTGAAAAATAAAAAAATCAGTGCAATTTTAAGTACCTAGTTAATAAGCAAATAAATCTTGGAAGTTCTCCACTATTAAACTGTTTGTGTTGGTTCAGTTTTCATTTTATATGTAGGTAATATATGTATAACTGTACTACAAACACACTAAGTTATTGTAAAGATCTAATATATTTTTGGTTTTTCTATATCATTGCACAGTTATACTGATCTTGAAGGGATAATCCCTTAAGGCTAATAACATCTAGGCTTTAATATTATTATGTCTATTACTCCAGTACCTGGTCTAGTCTTAACACTACTTAATTAACATCAGACTGCTACATCATAGAACAAAATGTAACTCCAATATGTCAATCTGACAATGGTTCATCAAAGCAGATGTTATTGACTAAAAAAATGAAGTTTTTTTAATAAATAATGGAAGTTATATTACAAAGTTATTTTAGTGTTCCTAATAATATGATGGACAAAAAGTTCATAACTAGTAAATTGTATGATAATGTTAAACTATCAACAATGAATTTTATAAATTGGACAATTCTGCCCTATATTAGAAAATTTACGTGGTTCATCTCTGTTGATTGGCCTTAGAGTTGAAATTAATGAAATTTGAAAAAATCTCTTTGATATTAATTAGGAGCATATATTTTTCATTTTTTTAATGACATATCATGCATATTGGTACATTAAATAGCTACAAGGTTTATTTTTTGTCAATTCCATATAATGATGCTTATTAAATTTATCAAAGCAAACTGTGGATTCGTATATTTTTGTATTATATTATTCAACAAGTATAATTTTAGTTGTTATTCACTTTGATGAAGTTTATTCATCCAAGTTATTAACAGTAGATCCCTTTGACTTATATGTGACATTTCATAGCCAATTTTGAATCGTATATTGTACATACAATACATCTAAGTTTAAGGTATTTTATTTTCAAAATCCCAAGATAAATTTGGTACCTACAATAACTTTAATTTTATGTTTAGCATTATTTTGACTGAGAAATTCCTGTATTGAGTTACTTTAATTTTGATGTTTTTTTAGAGATAATGGTTGGGACGAAGAAGAAGTGGCTCAATGCATATCTGCACTTCAATCTCGTCAAATAGTTAAAGCTATGGAACATGGTGCTTTCACTCGTCAGCAATCTCATGATACTCATACAGTTACTATTGTTAAACAAATGCCTACTGTTGCTAGTTCAAAACAACCTACTATAGCGATTATTACTGCCCAGTATTGTGAAAAGTTGGCTGTGGATGCAATGATTGAAAATAAAGAGACTTATGTTAGATACACTACTGTTGGTGAGTCAATATATTTTACTTGTTATTTAAATGTTGATATATCTTATTTTAAAAGGAAATAATTTAACAAATATACTTTTAGATTTAATATAAAAAAAAAAACAAAGTAGAAAGTACTTTAAAATTGTGCTAATTTAATAATTAAATTAAAGGTCAGTGGTAATATATGTTTCTGAACTGTCTATTTTTTCAGTGTCACTTTGATATTCACTGCTTGATTCTGTTTCTGATTCACTACTGTCATCTGAATCACTTGATTCTGAAGATTCATCATCACTATCATCACTTGCAATAGAAATTTTTAATTTTTCCAATTTATTTTCCAAAGAAAATCCTTTTTCTATTTCACTTAAATTAAAGCCCAGTTCATCTTTTTTAATTTTTATAGAATTCACTTCTCTTACAAAATCTCTCCATCTATTTCTATCCCAATTCAAAATGTATATTATATAATCTTTTATAAATAAATTGTTAAGGATGTATCTACAACAATCACCTCCTAGAAATATATAGTAAATTTGTATTAGACATTTTATTATGTATTTTTCACTTAACTTTAGTAATTGTTTTAAATCTTCTAGCACTTTTAAACTTAAATCAAAATGTCTATATAATGGATATGTAACGCTCCTTCTGAAAGCAGATATTAAAACATCTTTGGGATTTTCAAAGGCATCTAACCAACATAGAGATGCAGATAGTTTGACTATATTCCATCCCGATTCTGAATTAACATCATAATCAGTGGTTCTTCCATCATAACAATAGGCAAACAAAATGTCAATTAATCCATTAAATACATACTTAATTTGTAAATCTGATAGTTGATAATTTATATTTGGCAAATCTTTTAAAAAATCTAGTTCTCTATCACTGAATACTATGTCACTGTCTTTTATCTCATCCCATGGAGTTTTTAACTGTAGTAGGCACAAAATATCTTCATTTTCTATATAATCTGCTAAATAATGTCCCATATCAAATTTTCCTTGTTCAAATTGTAATCTTAACTTACGTCTTTCTTTTAAATTAACTTCACTAGGATCTATTTCAAAAACATCATTGAATTCAGCACTGACTGTTACAAAATTTTTATGTCCCATTAAGGCAAAACCAAATCCTTGTGATAGTTCTTCATTATCAGGTAATTTTGCTTCATTATCTATTACTAAAACATTCTTTTTATCCTCACACTTAGTTTCCACTTTAGTAACTAAAAATTTTGTTATAAATTCAAGGTCTTCAAAATGCTGTCCATATTCTGCTTTGTCATAAGTAAAAGTAAATTCACCAGAATCACACTCGAAAGAACTTTTGTAGTTTTCATTTTCAATTAATTTACCAGGCAAAAACAGTCTTAAAAAGTATGGCTTGCAGAAAAATAAGAACACATTCTCATCTACTTCAACTTGCAACTCACGTAATGAAGAATAAGGAGCTCTTATTTGGATTGTAACACTTTTTGCGTCTTGTGATAATTTAAATCTTGGCGTTAGCATTTTCTTGCATTAAATGAAATTAAAACATGCTAAAAATAACCCCAAATTGCCAACTACCTTTGTTTATACTTCATTTGTCATTCTTCTTTTTCGTTTTGTGGTCCTCATATAAATATTTACACAGGTATATTAAAAGTTCGTTAAAAAATCAAAGAATACACCAACTAACAAGAAGCGAAAGCCGGCGAAAATCCTTTGATGTTTGTAAGGCCAAAATGGATGACCTTGAAAAACTGAAATTGACAGATACCTACGTTTTTACACTGAGAGAAATACAATAAATGTTTGGGTATTTAATGGTTACAAGTAGAAAAATAATATACAATTAGTTCTATTATAAGTGTTTTAAGGTCTCAAGTAGGGTGTATGTAGGTACCAATAAAAAAAATTACTTAATGATAAATTATTTTACTTTCAGTTTTTTCAAATGAGATAAAATAGGGTAAAGGTGTATTTTAGGTCACCCCCCTAGGCGCATGCGCGACAATTTCAAATTTATTGATATTAGATGAGTTTGGATTTGCGGTGTTGTCGGCTTAAATAATTTTTCCCTTAAACCGAATAGTTAGGTTTGGGTTTAGTAAACTTGATTTAAAAAAAAGAAGCTGGTAAATATTTAAAGATAAAAGAAGTTTTATAAATCCATAAATAATAAATTATATGCTGAGAGTGGTAATTAAAAATATAAATAAAAAGCTTTCTTTTTTTTTATTTTTTTAATTGGCAAATATATAAATCTCTTGCTTTAATGGTATTCTGTGATTTTAATTCATTATGGTTCAATAATATTAAAAATATATAAACTTCTGCTATAAATGCCATAGAAATTATAAAACAGCAATTAAAAATAGGAATAAAACAGCAAATAAAATTAGAAATAGAACATGTTTTATGTTTTCATTCATGTAAATGACATATTTACTTTTGGGACTTATTTTAGTTATGGTTTAAAATTTATTCAAAAATATAAACTATTAATGTAAAGGCCGTATAGAAAATATTAGCAAAAACTTTTGTAAGTATACTTATAAATCCAGAAATGTTTTCAGATGCAAAATTTATTGTTCTGACTCACTATTTATTTAAAAAAAACTTAATTTTCTAGTCAATATCTAATTTGTCTAATTTTCATCTTTTCAAGGTCTTTCACATTTATTCACAAAAATGTGGCAACGTAGCTTAAAATTCAAAGTTTACCGCTCGGTTACTGCTCTCGTCGACCAATAAAATTAATTTAAGAATTCAAATTGCCGCATGCGCCTAGGGGGGTGACCTAAAATAGTTATAGTTCCCTTTTCTTTTTGCTGTTTAGATCATTATTAGAATATTTAAGAGAATAATAAATTTTTAATCTTATAAATAACTTAATTACATATTCCAGAGGGAATAAATTACGTGGATGTTTAAAATGAATGTTTATCATTTCCTTGAACATTGAATGAGATATACATTTTCCTGTTGAAATATTTTCAAATGATGCTGTAAATAGTAATTCTAATTTATAAATATATTCAACAAATTCTACATTTGGAGCTCTTAAGCCTCCAAAAGTACCTACTAGTGTCCTTATTGTACTCTTTAAAATATGTCAAAAGATTCAAAACAAGTCAACTTAAAAATTAAATGTTCTGTCAGAATTGACAACTATCTTATTATAATCATGGCATCTTCAGACATGCGCAAACAAAAAATAATTTGACAGAAGCCCTTACTTTCGCTTATTGTTAGTTGGTGTATTCTTTGAAAAAATTAATAAAAATTTAATAATATATAGGTCCACCCAGCTCTACAGGAGAAATTGGAAGGCCTCGATTCGGTAAGATTATAATAGGGGCTCTCACCTTTGCACAAGAACTGGGGATGTATGTGCACATTTGTGATGTTTATTTTCACTTATATCACATTTTTTATTGTACAAAAATTTATCTGTATGTTTATCACTAATCACTATCATTTTTTTATGTATTATACAATAAGCTTTTTATTATTTCTATCAATAGATCAATAGATCAATATATATATGATACATAAACTAAACCCTCAGACTAAGAATATTCTTAGTCTGAGACTAAACCAGGTTATTAAATTTGACAAAATGTATTAACATGTTCTTAATAAATGAAAAAAAAGGATACCTGTCAGATTTTTTTTGCACTACTTACTGGGTGATTTTCTGATGGTTGTATAAATATATATTATACAAATATTTGTGATTAGATGTGGTGGAATGAAAGTTATTTATTAGCCTTTAATTTTGAAATTGCAATCATTACTTTTACCTATGTCTAAGTAATTGTAAGTTACTTTATAAAATGGGCGGAATTGTTAAATTAGTAGTTTTATTACTATTTTTGTCTTTGTACTAATTGTCACATACATATTTTTTTAATATTAAGTTTTCTGTGAAATGCTTTAGGTTAGCATAATATGTTTCTGCCGCTTTCATTTTCATTGAAAATCATCTTGTCTTGGTTTGGTAAGGAGAATTCTTGAATTCTGCAATTTAATTTATTAACGCTTCATTAAAATAATTGTAAAACTGTAATAAAAATAATATTTATCGTTTTAAAAACGCTTACTTGTATATTGTTTTTAATGATTTCATTTTTTGTGTAATAAAGTGGATTTTATGGTAAATTTCCAAAGAAATAAAAGAAGAGAACTGTTAAATATAATATTAATTAAACAAGTGAAGAACATTTGTTTGTGATGGTCATTTTAGATGGTGATGGATATTATGATTTTTATTTACATGTTTTCTGTGATTCATGTGTTTGCCATTAATGCTATTTATTGTGGATCTCTTTTTAACAACTATTATCTTTATAACATAAATTTGAAAACTTACTGTGTAATTTAATTTAACCTACGAGGGTAAATCAAATATATATTGAACTTTTTTTAAGTTCATAACCTCTCTTTCTCTATCAAAAATGAAGTTCCTTAATTTCGACTTGAAAAAATGAATGTGTTCGAGGCAATAACAAATAGCGTACCAAGATTTGTACACCTTTGTCATCACCAAAGTGACAGACCAGTTGTTTCATTTTATCACAGGTTACACTGTGCTAAGAAATCTCCATTGTTCAAAATAGTGCAAATAGTCTCACTAACGAAGAAATCTTAAATTATTAATTTGGTACTTGTGTACGATATTCTGACGTATGCAGCAATTTTCCATTTTGAAATGAACTGTGCATGTGCCTCATTCTACACTGACTTTTGGCCATCGTAAAATTACCGCTACCAAAATATAACAATAATGCGTTGTTCATTAGACGTATCATTGTACCTTTTGCTCAAATATTTTGCTACCAACAGGCATCCAACTGAGCCAATCTGCTCTGACCCTCTGGTGAGCCTAACCGGTTGGATTACTCTGCTCCACTTGACATACCTACTCAGTATACTTACTTCAAGACTGTACTTAGCGTAGGAAACGTTAAAACGAAAATGCCTGTTTATGTTTGATTTGCTTTCATACTAGGTCAACAGATCGAGTAAATTGACTGGAAAACCTCGGTTTTTTCGTCTTTTATAGATATATACCTTTAATTGCTTTTCTACTACAGAAAAAAACCCAATTTGTATTAATTATATTATATTTTTTAGGTGAATCCAATGTATATACCCTAGGAAATATAGGTGCTCATAGAATTGTATGTACCAAACTGCCATCTGTCGGCCATACTCGAGAAGCTATGACAGCTGCAGGAAACACAACTACAAGACTTCTGGGTACTTTTCAAAAAGTTGATTATGTATTTTTAGTTGGTGTAGGTGGTGGTGTACCTCATTATACCGATTATAACAAACACGTCAAATTAGGAGATGTTGTCATTTCTTGTCCTGTAAAGAACAAGTGAGTAACATTAATTTAATAGTATAGTGAATTTTATTGTGTATAAGCAATTGTGGGAAACTCAGTCGTCGATTTAAATGGTTTTATTAATGGCAATATATACAATATTATACTTGAGAATATAATGACAGCAATATATGTCAGACTTCGAGTACTCGGTATTCTGAATCCTATTCAGAATACATTTGGCTGGTATTCGAATACTATTCGAATACATTTGTGTATTTGGTATTCGGTATTCGACTGAATACTTTTTTGGTCAGTATTTGGTATTCTGGATTCTGAATACCGGTTTTGAATCATAGTATTCGAATACAAACTCCTGTTCTGTTATACCGGTATTTGAATACTTTTGTATAATTATTTTAATGAAAATATTGAGTTATGTAAACACATTCCAGGAGGTTGCGGACGGCGCGGTGGTACTTTTTGTTGGCGATTGCCGACGATCGGATCAAGGTTAAACTTAGTCACTTTGAATCTTTGAAAGCGCAAGACGATACAATCGCTTACAAGAGGGAAGAGGGTCGCGTACACGTATGAATTTGTGCAGTATTGCCGTTCCATTTTGTAATAAATTTTAATACCTTTTACAATTATACAATTCGTGTGTAATAGTAAGTAATAGTAGTAAATTAGTGTACTGCGCAACTCACTACACCACTGCGCACAAAAATTACTATTTTAGAACGGTTCTCTGCTTGGTTGGAACAGACCTAGTATTGCAGTTTGGATTTGACATTGAGGAATTAAAAAATATAATTGATGCTGGTGTGGTACTACAAGTAGATATTCAAAAACCAGATTTTAATGGAGAAGAATCAACGTCCAATAATGATATTGAATTTTTCGAATTTGAAAATAAGGAAAATCCGAAAACAAATAATAGCAATTTAATTTCTTGGGATAATAGGGATAATCTAAAAAGTAAAATTCAACTTAATTTATTGCAATATCTTGAAGATAAAAGAACTGGTTTGGAGATGCTTAATGATTACCTTTTAATTAAACAAATATTTCTAAGATATAACTCCATAAGAATTATTTTATTTAACCTCCCTGCGTAACACGGTATCAAAAGATTATATTTTAAGTTTTATTTAATATAGATTTTTTATATTTTTTTATGTATTTTGAAAAAATAAATACATATAATAAATATATAAATAACCAAGCTTTATATGTGCATGTGCGTTTTTAGTTGGAATATTCATAAAGTATTCAGATGTATATGAATCCAGGTATTCAAATACAGCGGTATTCAAATACTTTTTTTTCTTGTATTCGAATCTTGAGTATTCGAATACGATTTGAAATACAGTATTCAGGATTCGTATTCGAATACCAAATTTCAGTATTCGTCCCAAGTCTGATATATGTATATCAAACTTAAAATATTTGTCAACTTCATAACAACAACTTTGTTTATCATTAGTCAACAAGACAGTAACTTTAAGTTAACACTTTGCTAGTATATGTTTCAACACTTTCCTTTGTTAATTTAAAGTTACTTGAGACCCATCTTGTTACAAATAATTTGGTGTCTTGGTCTTGGTAACTCCTTTGTGCAAATATCCGCAACTTGCTGCTCGGTAGAAATTTGTTTAATTCCAATCTGTCCTTCGGAAACCTTTTCTCTAACAAAAAAATGTTTCACCGCTATATGTTTTGTTCTACGATGAAACTCGGGGTTGAGGGCTAATTTAACTGCTGCAGAATTATCCACTTGTAAAACAGGAACATCTATTAATTGACTTATTTCTTTGAAAAGTCTACTGAGCCAAATAATTTCTTTTGTCGCTTCGCTTGCGGCTGCAATCTCAGATTCTGTAGTAGATGTTGCTACCATGGCTTGTCTTTGGCTTTGCCAAGAAATAGCGCCATCTGCATATAGTACTACTATACCAGTAGTCGATCTACCCGTTGTAGTACATCCGCCAAAGTCTGCATCACTGTAGCAATCCAGGACACGCTGAATAGTCTGAGACCTATATACTATGCCCAGATCTTTAGTACCTGCGATATATCTAAAAATTCGTTTTACCCTAGCTATATTTTCTGAAGATGGATTTTCTAAGGATCTTGATACAAATCCTATACTGTACGCTAGATCTGGTCTTGTACCCAACATCAAGTACATTAGTGCACCTACTGATTCTCGGTATGGAAAATTACTTATATTTTTGAATTCTTTCCCTGATTTTGAGGTTTCTGTATTTTTCAACATAGGGGTTGAAACTGGTTTACACTCTGAGAAGTTCTAAGAGACGTTCTAAAATTTTACATGCATACCCTTTTTGACTAATTTTAATACTACCATCAAGTTCCTTTTCTATTTCAATACCCAAAAAGTAATCTTCTGGTCTCATCGTTATTTTAAATTCTGATTTTAACTCCTTAAGAAAGTCCTCTAAATCTTTCGAATCACTCCCAGCACACAATCCATCATCAACATACAGGGCTATAAGCAGCTTCTTACCATTTCTTTCTCTTAAGTATAAACATGGATCTGCCTCACTAACTTTGAAACCTAAGCTTAACAGGAAACTTCCGAATCTGCTGTTCCAACATCGTGGTGCTTGCTTTAAGCCATACAAACTTCTTTTAAGCTTGCATACCATATTTGTTCCGTCGTCAAAACCTTCTGGCTGATTCATATAAATTGTCTCTTCAATATAACCGTAAAGAAATACAGTAGACACATCAAACTGACTTAAATGCATCCTTTCAGCTGCTGCAATACTTAAAATAGATCTAATTGTAGTTAATCTTGCTACAGGACTAAATGTTTGACTATAGTCAATTCCTCTTCTTTGACTAAATCCTTTAATAACTAATCTGGCCTTGTACTTATCTATAGAACCATCTGGATTAGTTTTTATCCGGAAAACCCACCTACATGGTAAAGCTTTACATCCAATTGGTAAAGGTGATAGCTCCCATGTTTCATTTTCGTTTAATGAGGCTAACTCACTTTTCATGGCTTCTAGCCACTTATTGCTTTCTTGACTGTCAATTGCTTCTTGAAAATTGTCAGGAGTTTTTATTGTACTTAGTATATTCTCTGCACTCATTATAAAATCTTCTAATTTATTAGGTGGTCTCAACTGTGATCTATCTCTTAAATCATAACTGGATGTTACTCTATCTTGTTCTTTTTGTTCTTCAACTATTACTTCATCATCGTCTTCACTATCTATGTCCTCTTCATGTTCACTTAACTCGTCAATATTGTCTTCAGAACTGTTAAAACTGCAGCCTTTTTTACTGGACTGAATATCATGTAATGGCAATCTCACTCTTTCTATACAATCTGTTAGTATCTCATTAAATTGTACATCTCTGGACAAAATAACTTTATGAGTTTCTTTAACCCAAATTCTATATCTTTCATCACCATCGTATCCTACAAGATATCCTTTAATAGCCTTTTTATCCATTTTTCGTCGTTTTTGTTTAGGAATTTGTGTTTAGCATTCTGATCCTATAATTCTCAAATGCTTTATTCTTGGCTTTCTTCCTAACCACAGTTCATATGGACTTACACCTTCTTTCGACGATTTTGCGGTCCTGTTTAGAACATATACGGCTGTACTAACCAACTCAGCCCAAATGGCCTCTGGATATTGAACTTTTGGGTTGGAATACTTGAAAGTTCTGGCCATTTCCACAACAGTGCGGTTTTCTCGTTCACTACCACCGTTTTGTTCAGGTGTATACGGAGCTGTTAACTTCTGTGTCACTCCATTCTGTAGAAGAATCTGTTGAACATCTTCATTGTCGAATTCTCCACCATTATGACTCACCAGTTCTTGAATGGTATGCCCTGTTGTTTTAGCATAAGCAATCATGTTTCTTAAGGCATTCTTCACTTCTGACTTGTGTCTGATTAGAAAGGCATAACGAAATTTAGTGTAGCTGTCTTTAAAAATGACTAAATATCGTTTCTTCTGAAAATACTCATCAAATGGTCCACACACATCGGAAAATATTCGTTCACCTGGTTTTGTTGCAGGGTTTCTGTTACCAAAAGGGAACCGATGAGCTTTTCCATATATACATGGCTCACAGACTTCATGTTCTATTTTCACGTTGATGCTTAGCTCTCTTTTGAGCATGTCTTTCACATGGCGTTTATCTTGATGCCCCCATCGTTCGTGATATAACTGTAATAATGCCCTTGTAGAACAAACTTCTGCTTTGGTTTCTGGTGTAATTACTTCAATGTGTGCTTTAAAAAGGTTTCCGCCTATGTTCCGAAAACCATATAACCTCTTTTCTCCATTAACTTCTAACCAACACTCTGTTGCTGTAGATGTAAATACACTACTCGGATTCCTATCTTGCGCTATTAAAATGGAGATCAGATTTCTCGAAATATTTGGAACAAACCAAACGTCTTCTAAAATTAATTCGAATGATTTATTTTCTACAAAGGATTGAACTCTTATGGTACCGCTTCCAAGTGCATTTAAACTTTCTTTTCCTGCTGCTTTTATGCTACAAGGACTTTCAAATTGTTTGTACTTGACAAATACATCATAACAATTTGTAACATGCCTAGTTGCACCGTTATCAAACCACCAATTCTTCGAATCTACATCTACCATATTGAGTTCAGTGCTAATGGAGGTTAGAGCCACAGCTGGTAGTACTGTTCTGCTTTGTCCATCTTCTGTATTACGATTTTTAGGCGGTCTTCCGTCTCCTATCCATTTCTTGCAATTCTTAACCCAATGTCCTCTTAATTTACCATAATTGCAGACATCGCTTTTCCTATTTCTGTTTTTGCTGTCTTTTCTTCTTTCTTCTTGAATTTTAGTGTCTGTTTTAACTAATAAAGCTTCTTGTACTAGTTTCTGACTGTTTGAGCTCATAAAATTTCTCTCATGTGAACAGAGCTGCATAGTTAACTCATCAAACGTTTTTTCTTCGTCTTTCGTTAACAACATCCAACCTGAACGAAATGTTTCAAAACCACTGGGAAGAATGTGAAGGGTTTTACAAACTAACATTATATCAGGAATGACAGCTAGTTTTTTAGCTTTAAGTCCATTATTCAACTCATTCCATAAACTTCGTAACTTAGCAATATGAGTTGAAACGTCATCACCTGGACTCCAATTGAAAGCAAAGAAATCTATACAAATTTTAAACAACTGCTCTTTGGAAGTCGCCTCAAATTGTAATTTTAGCGATTCCCAAACTTCATGAGCTGTGTCTTTGTCCATTATCTTCTGATAAACTACATCGGTAACTGTTGTTGTTATCATTGACTTGGCATAACTATTAGCCTTTCTATAAAGATCAGATAACTCTTTATGCTTCTTGATCTCAGCTTCATTTGCACCTGTGTCTAAAGGATTAGGTTTTTTCAATATGCCTTCAATAACGTCTAACGCTCCTTCATGATAATCTAAGAGATCTCTTATTTTTCTCTTCCATACTGGCCAGTCTGCTTCACCAACCAAGGGCTTGATGTACTTCGCTAATTCCATTCCAACTATTCTGTAGAAAACTATTTCTACAAAATTCGACTGAACCTGAGTTCTGGGCCCATAACCTATTGTGTATAAGCAATTGTGGGAAACTCAGTCGTCGATTTAAATGGTTTTATTAATGGCAATATACAATATTATACTTGAGAATATAATGACAGCAATATATGTATATCAAACTTAAAATATTTGTCAACTTCATAACAACAACTTTGATTATCATTAGTCAACAAGACAGTAACTTTAAGTTAACACTTTGCTAGTATATGTTTCAACAAATTTTATAGACAATCTATTTCATATTTATTTTATCAAGACTAATTACCTCCGTATTTAAAAACTTTATACTGTCATATTGGTTTTATTGAATTCTTGATGATTTTACTTCAGTGCAATTTTATTAGACCCCAGACTATACAACTGTTTGCTTTAATTAAGCTAAAATTTGGCACATAGGTGTACGAAACAATTTTCTTCGTTAATTGGTTAGGTGCTTCCCCTGCAAATTTTAAATAAAACTAGTAAGAGTAGGTATCTGATAACCAATGTTAAAAACTCCTTTGTGATTACTGAGCTAATTTATATGTCTGTTTCCTGTTTTACACTTATTTATTTGGTTATATTTTCTTTTGTAGGAATATCTATTTTTACTGCGAATCAGCGAAATCTACAGAAAAAGGTAACGAATTCGAAATTAAACCCTATCGACCATCGAATGCTAAATTACAAGAAATCGCAGCTCATTTAAAAACCTCTACTGACAACGACACTGGTTTGACCCCACCATGGTTGAATTATTTACGAGATGGATTAAATATTTTAAGTAATCAAACGGAACCTGACTTTAACATGCCCGCTTCCGAAACTGACAAGTTATATATGAGTATAGGAGAAAAAGATTTAATTGAAGTTGCACATCCCGCGCCCCAGGATAATTCTAGAAAACGGTTAGTAAATCAATTTTTTACTTAGGTAAACTGTAAGTAATTACTAATGTGATGTACCTCCTTCCAGATTAAATTTTTTAAAATAAAAGCTCACAAATTGTCAAAAATAGAGTGCATATAAAAAAAGTGATGTATAACTCATAAATTCGGATCTACCTCACCATGTAAACGATTTTTTATATTGACCGATAAGTTAGAGAAAAATCTCTAATACATGTTCAACGTATTAAACAGTTGAATCTTCTAATAGGCGTTATTTTGTTTTGTTTTCAACAATATATGTATGTATGTATGTATGTATGAATTAGGGGTGATAATCACTTGCCTAAAAGTATGCAGCAACGTTCTTGGCATAAACAAATAATCCTCTAAAAGGTCCACTACGTTTTTACTTCTATTTGCTGCAGTTTTATGTATGTATGTATGTATAAGTTAGGGGTGATAATTACACTGCGACCTATAGGATCTATTGTGTCCCCCTTACTTGCCATGTTCTGATATTTTCTCAGACTTATAGCAGCTCTTCGAGTCCTATTTTCCTGAGGAAGTTTAGGACATCGTCGGGCTTCAAGTCAGGTAGATCCCCTTCCTCTATTCCATGTGCTCCTAGGTATCTAGCCCTAGAATTTTGCAAGGCAGGGCATTCTGAGAGTATGTGTATTGAGGTTTCATCCTCTTCCTCACAGAATCTGCACTTTGCTTCATCTGCTAACCCTAGTTTCTTCATGTGGCTTCTTAACGGACAATGCCCGGTTAACATTCCCGTTAGAATTCGGAGCCTTTTTTTACTGAGGTTGAGGCAGCTAAGAGATCTCTTCTGGTCATAGTTCCCCAGTAGTATCTTAGATTGCCTCAGTCCTTCCAGCTGATTCCAGTACTTGGATTTTTCCTTCTCCATTTCTTCCCTTAGTTTTCCTAAGATTACTCTACTGCTGATCCCACAGGATGGTTCTGGTCCCAAGTGTGTTTCGTTCCCCTCTATTCCTATGTGTCCTGGGACCCATAGGAGGGTGACAGTGTTCTTCTGGCCTAGTTCATTTAGTTTGCCTAGGCATTCCTAAACCATCTTCGAGCTGATTATATTTAAACTCAGCGCTTTGATGGCTGCTTGACTATCCGACATGATCACAATCTCTTGTCTGCGGTAGTTTCTTCCAATATTGAATTCCACACATCTTTCGATGGCGCGGACTTCTGCTTGAAAGATGCTCGGGTATGTGCCCAAGCTTTCTGAGTATTTGGCTCTTGGTCCAAAAACTCCTATCCCAGTTCCCTCGTCCAGCTTGGAACCCTCCGTATACCACTTTATGGTATTCTGCTTTAAATTCTGTATGGTGTCTTCATTCCATTCAGATTTATTACTCAACCTTGTGATGAATTTTCTCACAAAGTTGAATTTCTTTGGCATATCATCTTGGGGCATTTCCCAAGTTTGATCAAAATAAAGTGATCGAGGTTTTTCCCTGATAAGTTTAAAATCACCTCCATTGCAGCAGTGGGGCAAGTTCCCATTGCTCCAGTGATAAATGAACAGGCTAGTCTCTGAATCTTCGAGAGATTTTTCCTCGTCGTACTCAGATTAGCCCTTGCTCCCCAAGCCACTGTCCCATATGTGATTATTGGTCTCACTATTACTGTGTACATCCATTGCAGAATACGTGGGTTGCATCCCCAGTTCTTTCCTGCAATGTTCCTGCACACCATGAGGGCCTTGGTTGCTTTGTGTATTACTTCGTCTTCGTGTTTATTCCAGAGTAACCTGCTCTCTAGGATTAGCCCTAGATATTTGACCTCTGTTTTCAACTCGACGATGTTCTCCCCTATTCTTATGATTTTTAGATTGGGTTTCTTTTTCCTTGTAAAGGCTACTAGTGTGGTTTTGGTGGGGTTGATGCTGAGTCCCACCGAGTCACACCATTGTTTCGCAATGTTCAGTCCTCTTTGAACAATCTCACAGAGGACATTTTCATACTTCCCTTTTGCCAGGATAACCATGTCGTCGGAATACCCTTGACATGGTATGCCTTCCCTGGTCAATTGACTAAGTAGACTGTCCACAGTGAGACTCCACATAAGGGGGGATGCAACTCCCCCCTGTGGACAGCCTCTGGTCACATTAATGAAAATAGTGTCTTGTCCTGCCTCCATTTCTGCGATTCTTGTAGATAGCAGTTGCGCCATCCAGATGGAAGTCGTTCTATCTACTCCTTTCTCAATCAGTGCTCTTTTGACTGCCTCATGTGGCGTATTGTCAAAGGCCCCTTCTATGTCTAGAAAGGCACATACCACAGTCTCTTTTTATTCAGAGCGTCTTGGATTTCGTCAGTCAATTGTATTAAAGCGGTTTCCGTGGACTTTCCCGCTTGGTACGGGGGTGCAGTGGCACCTGTTCCAAGATTTCTGTATTAATGTAGTTGTCTACAGCTTTTTCCATCGTTTTGAGAACAAACGATGTGAGTCTGATCGGTCTAAGGGATTTGGGGTGCGTAGTGTCCCGTTTCCCTGCTTTTGGGATGAAGGTGATTTTGGCCCTTCTCCACGCTTCTGGTATGTATCCCAGTTCAAGGCTGCTCTGACTAATTTGGATCAAGTGTGGAATTATTGCGTCTTGTCCCTGTTGAAGTAGGGCAGGAAATATTCCATCCGTTCCAGGGTTTTTGAACGGCTGGAAGGTGTTCATAGCCCATCTCAGCCGTTGCTCACTGCATATGTGCTTTGCCATTGCAGTGTCTTCCCTGGTAGGTCTTTTAGCTTTCTCATTTCTTTTTCTTTTCGCTTTCTGTGAAGCTTCCATCTGGCTTCCGTAATGCCATTACAGTGTCGACTTTTCCTTTTGCCAAGACTTTGTGTAGCCTTGCTGCAGAGGGTGTAGCATCTATTTCTTCGCAGAATTTTCTGAAGCTGTTTCTTTTAGCTTTTTCTAATGTTGTAAGTTTCTTGGTGTAGCTCTGCCAATCTCCGTTACGTTTGGCTCTATTGAAGAGCTGTCGCGTTTCGGATCTTAAGTTTGACAGATAACTGTTCCACCATATCGCATCTTTTGTTTTTCTAGTCCTTTGGAGATGACAACTGGATTCATAGGCATCGATTATTGCCTCGTTCAGCTCTATGAGATCGTTTTCTAATGCCAGGTGATTCCTGGCATTTCTTTTAGTCTTGAGACTTGCAATATTTATGTTCAGGTTAGTGTTGTAATTTTCCGTTAGTTTTCCTGGGGTTTCTCCTGAGTGCTGGCTCAGGAGGATTACACTCTAATCTAAACGTAATCATTCTATGATCAGAGAGGGATGGTTCGTTCGATACTCTCCAATCTTTTACCCTATCCTTAAGATTCGGTGTACTTAGTGTTATATCTAGTACTTCCTTTCTTGTTCTAGTTACAAACGTAGGGGTATTCCCTACAATATATGAATGACAGTACAAAAAACAGATAGTTGTTGATGGTGGGACAAGTTGTTAAGAACAGTAGTCATTAACATGACAATAGAAGTTGTAAAAGTCACAAACTTGGAGTTTGTAATTCTCATGCACCAATTAAATTTAGTTTATGTGGATGAAATGAAGTAGAATAGACGTTAGGATGCCCACTCATACTTAATTGCAAAAGTGGAAGATGTTAACAAAGACCTTTTTTCCCAGTCAGTCTAATTTTATAATTGAAAATGGCAAGCCCCTACTTGTGAGACCTTATCAAAAACGGCTTAAAAATTATTAGTAATACCACTAGTGATCGAATTTTCGCGATAAGCCTTTCGATTTACTTCTAAACGAAACTGAGTTTGTTGAAAACACCACGAGTCCGTAGGACGAGTGGTATTTTCTTTAAACAACTGAGTTGAGTTTCGAAGTAAAAAATAGACTTATATGATAAATTCCATCATGAATGGTATTTTGTGGAATATATCATGATCATAATAGTGATTGGTCAATACAGCTAATAATTTTTCGCCATAATACCAGCTGTCTTCGGCTTTATTGGTCAGATTAGATGACATATCGATATGAGTGATATAGTCAATGTAATTTGAATAAAAGTTTAAATTTCTTAGGAACTATTTACCACATACTGCTTTATCGTTTACACTGTAAAGTTATTTTTTTATTATACAGTATGCTGTGAAAATTAGCAAAAGATCAGCATCCCAAATCTTCGCCTACTTAAGTTTTTTCAAATGGGACACCCTGTATGTGATTAATCATTTTCGAAGAATATGTTGCCTCGGAAGTAGCAAATAGAAAAAATTATTTTCATTAAATAGTTCAGTCTTCAAAGCCCCTTCACTGCAATATTCATGATTCAGTTACCACTAGTTCCTGAGATATTTCTAATGGACTGTTTATCTCAACTTGTATAATTTTTGGTTTATTAAAACATTACTTTATTTAAATTAGAATTTTAATTTTCAGGAAAAAAATCTTATTACTCAGTCAAATACTTTAGTGGATTTATATGATCTTACTTTATTTAAGATACTGCCAGTCAAAGTAATCTTGACATTCATAAACATTTCATGCCTGTAGTATTTTTTGTTAATTTTTACCTGGAAAATTTTACAAGCCCATAAAACTGATTTTTATTGCTATTTTATGTTGTTGAAGAAGAAGAACGTTATTACAAATATTATTTTTTGAATATTTAAATTTGATACATTTTAAACTAGAACCAGAATTTGTATCTGCAATAATAGTGTACACAGCCACAATGGGCCAAATGTTGCCCAAGTGCTGTGGAGCGACCCACCTTTCAAAAATTACAAATACTGATCATGGGGTTCAGCACAACTAAATGTGCGGACAATCAAATTGGATCTTGTATACTTAATATAAAAATTAAGACCACATTTTAGTCATAGTTATATAGCGATAAATAATAAATATAATTATTTACTTCTCAATATATTGTTATTTAACAGAATTTTCATTGCCTTTTGGAGGTTTTCCAAGTATTATTTTATTAAGTTTCTACTTAGGAAATATTTAGGAACTTGATTATATTGGAAGTGAAACGGTAGAAAAATTTCTTACATAGTTTTGGTATATATGACAGTTTTTGTGTTATTTTTTAAATAAAGTAAGATCAAAAACATAAAAAAAGATTGTGATTTAATTTCCCAAACAAATTAACATAATAAAAGGAACATACAGAAGATATTTAAAACTAATATCAATGGAATATTAAATTGTCAATTTTTAATTAAAAGAATCCAATTGATACAATTCTAAATTTATACAAAACTAAGCTGAACTAATTTTCATTAGCTTTTATCCTTCCACTATTTAAGTTACTTTAAATATCATTAATTGATTGGTAAAAACTTCGCTCTTAAATGATGTTGCTTTTTTTTATTTGTTACTGCTTTCTTATGAAAGATCTGCGAAAAAGGTGGAAATCAGAAGATATCATACTGTAAGACCTGTTGTAAATAGTTTTAGAAAACCACTTAAAACTATAACTTTGACCACACCTAGAACAATATTAAAAAGAAGATTTATAAGGTGTGCAGTAAACACAAGCCTTGTTTTATTAAAACCCGTTCAATTATATTTTTGAGATTTTTTAGGTACAATAAATAACCATGATGTCTAATTTAACTGGTTTGGGTAAATAAACTGTCTCAAAGTTAACTTTATATGTGTTTTATTTTCTTTATTTCTTGTTAATATTTATTTACTATCAATTACCTTATTAATCATTATTATTGAAAATTGTCAGACATACTAAAACATTTACTACGTTATATTTTAAAACGGGTTTTAATACTATGGTTGTGTTTTTAGAATTAACATTTAATCACACATTTTATTTTGTATTTGTCTTTGTGTCACAGAAAAACTATTATAGCACTGAGTGAATCACGTATTACTTTTAAATTCACCTATTACACGAATTTTTTATGCAGAAAAGAACATTAATAATGTTTCGTTTGGCAATAAATATAGCCTTTATTTTTCACAATTCATCAACCTTATTTTGATGGAATAGCTATTAAAATAATTTTCTTCAATTTTATTTTTATATGGCATGGCATCAAGGATGCAAAGTACGCGATTATTATTGTCTAATTTACTGTATTAAGTTAATATAAACTTAAAATATTTCACAATAGGAATAAAAAGTGTTGAAATGTATTCGCATCTCATGTATAATCCATTATTAATGATCTTTATCTATATTTTTCAAAAGAATTGTATATCAAAGATAATGGCTTTAAGTTTATTTTCAAAACTGCATTGTTAGATCCAATTATAATAAAAAGTTAAACTAAATTTTATGTTCACGCGTTTTTCAGGCACTACTGAGCTATCTAAGTGTTTCTCAGATTTCTGTTATTTATTGTGGTTCATGCCAATAGAACAAAAGTATTATTATTTTTAATCTGTCATATGGTTTAATGTTTAAAATATCTATTTTACTTTTAATTTGCCGCTTTAAGCTTTGGAAGAGTAGATATATTCTATTTATGACAAAGCTGCTATTAGTTAATATATTATTTTGATTTTTAGACTTGAAGGTTGTCCTCGTGTCCATCTATCTACTATAGCTTCAGGGCGGCAAGTAGTGAAAGACGATAGACTACGTCAACAATTTGCCAATCAAGTTGGTGCACTGGCATTCGATTGTGAATTTGACACTGTTATAGAATCTATTCTAGGCAATTGCAAAGACAGCTTTTGCGTCATCAGAGGAATATCAGACTACAAAGATGGTACCAGAAGAAAAGAATGGCAGCCTTATGCTTCTTTGGCAGCTGCTAGTGTTATGAAGGCCATTATTTGCGGATTAGAGAATAATTAAATTTATTTTACTACCATTACTATACTACTACTCAGTTTTCTCATTAGAAAATTTCACATAAGAATTTTGCGACATTTACAGTAAACGAAAATTGTCAGTAAAATTCAGTTAGTCTCTTCTTTAAATGAGATAATTTGCAAACTCTATTGCACATCCCATATACTGAATAATGTCGCGTAATTCATATCTTTTCCAAATATGCATTTATTTAACTTTATACTTAAGCTAACCTATTTTTTAACTAACCTTATGGTGCATTTATTTTACATTTTATTTTATCTGTCTTAATTTAAAATATGTACTAAACAATTTTAATTTATCGTTTGTAGTTAAACTACACAATGTTACCAATTGCAATTTTACCTAGTTATACACGATCTCCTACTAAGAGTACTAGATAAGTAGTATGTTTCTGTAGTTAAACAAATGTTAAAGAAAATAAATAATAAAAAAAATACAATAGTGTGGGCACAATACATTTTTCAAAATGTATATTATAGTAATAAATACGTAGGATGGCCAAATGTTAAAAAATTCTTTACTTTTTTAAATCATTATTGGCCACCCTGCTAGATTAATCATTAATAAGTACCTAGTTTACAATGTACTATTTAAAATTTTACGAAAGTTACCAAATAAGTGATACTTTTGACCATGATTAAAAAATTATTTTCAATAACCGGCAACACATTCGTTTTTTGTATTAAAGTTAAATCTAAAACAAACTATTTACAATCTAATAAAACAGTTTACATGTCCCCATCTAGGTATTACAGGTTTCTAATTGAAATGATTTTATAATAAAAACAATGCATTCAACATGTCTTTTTGATATAAATTGTTTTTCTGTTTTTATTATTAAAAAGCTAAGGATAAACATTTTTTAATAACTCCTTTATTAGTAAGCTCAAACTTTTACCATTATGAATTATATTAATTTACTTACATGAAAAAATAAACCAAAAATGTGATACATATAGAATAAATCATTAATGTGATTGATCTATATCAATAATACAGTTTGTATCTATTATTTTTATTAGTTAAATCATATAACCAATTGATTTGGACTTTTAATAAAACATCTCAAACATGTGGATTAAAAACAAAATAACTAATAAGAAATGAACTTTTGTGTGTTTTGAAGAATTAAGACATGAAAATTATTTCCTCTCTTCTTGTAATTGCAAATATTTATATTTCATAATTACTTTCTGTAGGAGTTTCCTGTCAAAAATAAAATGTATCCACAAGTGTTTTGGTTAATTACAATGCGAATCTGTAATACTTGTTTTTTTTTTAATTTCTGAATAAACAACTTCTAATGGGTAAGATTTAGTTACAACATTATTTGTTTTCTTTTAGTGATATTTACTTATGATTGATATTGTAAACATGTAAAACAACTATTCGCGAACATCATTGGCACCAGGTGGTGCTCCAAAACTCTAAAACTATAGTGACTGTAATACTAACAGTGGCGACAATCAATGTGTCGATGTTGATTGGAAAATCACCATTAAAAGGCAAATTTTCTTTAGCATTGTATGAGGCCTGCGCAGGTAGGTACATAATAATTTACTTTGTATCAAAGAATTTAATTATAAACACTCCCAAACACCCAATTTTTAGGTATAGTTTTTCATAAAGTACCAAAATAAAATATATTTTCTTAAATTACTTTAAAGAAATGGAAAAAGTATTTACAAAACAAAGATCCCGACAGCTACAATAACTAAAATTCAAAGAACAAAAGTTAAGGAATTAGTAAAATTAGAAAAACAACGAACATGGAAAGAATTTGGTGAAAAAATGGAACATGATCGTTACGGAAGGAACGATGGAAAGCATATTTTGAGGACCTATTCGCCTTTTCGAAAGTCTATACGCCCTCTGACGGATAAATGATAAACCTACTTTGTGAGTAATGGCAAATTATTTTTAATTTTATTTTGGATTGTTATGTGGAGGTTGATGTTTGATTATTTTATTTGCATTTGTAAAATTACCACCAAACAATTAAAACACACAACTCAACCACTAAGTTCGTATACAAACTGACACCTCAAACAAAAAATTACTCGTAATCCTCCATATTTGTTTACGTCTCTTAGCGCCCTCAACGGTAGTCGAAATCGCGAATTGAACACAGATATAAATCATACACAAAATATTAGTCAAAAAGAAATTCAACAGCAATAGAAGACGAACCAGAAAACGTTATAACGACAGAAGAGGTTCTAGAATCCATAAAAACAATAAAAAGAGGAAAAGCTGAGGGACAGGATGGTATTACCCCGGAAATGATTAAAAATTTAGGTGAACATGTTATCAAAGTACTGACAGAGATATTCAATAAAGCACAGAAAGAAAATAAAATACCCACAAATTGGGAGATAGGAATCCTCATGCCTGTTCACAAAAAGAGTGATAACCGAGAATGTAAAAATTACCGTGGAATAACAATGCTTAGTATACCATCGAAAATATATGAGTGAGTTCTGGAAAGATGATTAAAAACAAAAGTGGAAGATGGAAAATTCACAAAGGGAAGGGGAATCCAGGATCATATATTCATAGAAAAAGCGTTTGATAATATACCACAAGATGCCATCTGGGATAGTTTAAGAAGAGGTGTGAACAACAAACTCATTGAGAATATAAAAAGCATCTATAAAAACACTAGAAATTATCTAAGAACAGGGAATAAGGAATATTTATTAATAGGAATAAGGAGTATTTATTACAAAAGCGGGATTAAGGCAAGGAGGAGTGCTTTTTAACATAGACTGGATGATTTATTAAAAGAAATAAAGTACCTAACAAAACTTGGCATTGCAACAGAAAAACCTAAAAATAAATTTTAATAAAATGAAAATAATGATCATAGGAAACAAGGCAGAAACGATGTTTAAATTAAAAATTAACAATACATCGTTAGAACAAGTAGAGTCCTTCAAATACCTCGGAGTGAATATACACAAACGGTAAAAATGAAGCAGAAATTGCAGAAAGAATATAAAATGCAACAAAACTGTACTACTCGATGAACAACACATTTTTAAGGAGAAGGGAAATATCTAAGGAAACGAAAAGTTTACAACACCATATGCAAACCAATATTAATGTAAGTGTGCGAAAGTTGGGTGTTGACAAAAAAATAAGAAAGCCAACTACAAGCAATGGAAATGAAATTCTTAAGGGCAATCCAGGGTATCACAAAAGAGATAGAATACGAAACGAGGTAGTCAGAGATGATCTAGATGTTGAACCATTATTAAAATATATCGAGCGACAACACTTGAAATGGTATGGATACTTAACCAGAATGACAAATAGTAGACAGGTAAAAAGAATCTTGCAGGTAAAGTCAATTGAGAAAAAACCAAGAGGACGACCTACGAAAACATGGGATGACACAGTGGCGGAAAACTTTGCAAAATAGGGAAAAAGCTGGCAAGAAGGAAAAGTGTTGGCATTAAATAAAAAATAATGGACAAAATTTATTTATAACTAAATACTTTACTCTTACACCTTCAGGTACTAAAAGGGTTTTTGATTATAAATATAAATTACTTTAAAAACAATGATTTTTAAAAGAAACATTTAAATTATCTGTCCTAAATAATATAAATCCATCAAAAAGTTTGCCTCTTATTGGCGTATCGGCGGGGCTAATCGCCGATTGTCGCCAGTTAGTAATACAGTCACTACTAAAACAAATTAAACGCCATTTATCCAGTTGACCTAACAAAAATAATCTTAATAGATGTAAAATATTCCAACATAAAGTCTTCACTGTAAACGCTCATATATTTATTGATAGCTTTCCCGATTTTCAATATAATTCCCTGTGTTTAAGCTAATTTCTGAGAAAACAATGCATGTACACATTTGCAGATGAATAATTCTTGCATTACAGCGCTGAACACTTTTTTTACTTACTACTTATATCAAAGCTATGCTTTATGCATTAAATTAAAAAAATCGAACCAAATATACAACAAACAAATTGTAAACATTCTATCAACGCTAATATAGCAAATGTTTGTTTTCCCCAAGTTTTCTACATATTTCCAAATGTAGATGCCGCCCACTCCGTGATGATCGCCAATTGTTAACAACCAAAAATAAATATATTTACCAATGCCAAAAACATTTAAAACAATATTAAATTTTATGCTTGATTTTATGGTTTTTTGACTGGTGATAAATTATGACATTACTGCTGACTATTTTCCTTTTGAAGGTTTTTTATAATTATTTCTAGTATTAGTTTATTCCAATTATGTGTTTGTAACATTATTTATGTTTATATTTATTTTAGTCAAACTGATTTGACATCAAATTTTAATTAAATAGGTACATTTTATCAGCTTGCCATATTATCTTTTTTTATAGTATATATTTGGATTTTTTTTGTATTTATATTTTTACTGAACTATTTATTCAATTGTTTTTGTATAAAAGAGTAATATATTTATTTGTAGAACATATTTAGTATTTTTTCATAATTCCCAAAAATTCCTCAATTTGCATTGAAATTTCTAAAATGGTATATTTTGTGAAATGTTTAATAATAATAGTATATAATTTAATTTCAACTGTTGTACAATAAACAAATATTTTTCATGTATCTAAAAAATTGAAAATTTTTGTGAATATTAAAATATAAGTTGCTGACACAATAACAAGCTTATATTATAAAATGGTAAGATTACATATCATATATGTTTCCAAATTGATTTACCACATATGTCATAAATTACTCAAATAACATAATGTAAAGACTGAATACATTTCAAAATCATTAGGTTGTAGTGGGTTTTGCATTAAAAAAACACCAAGGTTTTCTAATTGTATGCTTTGGCTTACTAGGCTATCATCAGAATTATTTGATCAAAAAATTAATAAATGCCATTAATACAAAATAGAAAGTCAAAAGTGTCAATTATTAGTTATTTTTACACACCATGGAGTAACACTATTACTGCATAAACAGTTCTATGTTACTTAACAGCATGTTATCTCTATGCTACTGTCCCTAAGAGTACTGTGTCTCATAGCATAGGTTCTTAAACACCAGTAAGTGGTTGCAAGGAGGCATCCAGCTGGGCATTCCAATCCCAATACTTACTTACTCTATAGATTTTATTATTTGCCCATTAATTGATATTATTTTTATGGTCAATAATTATTTAAATTATAAAGGTAAAAAATAATATATATACCACAGGACTAGTGTCTTTTAACTTCTCAGGTGCTTGTTGTCCTCACTTTGCTCATGCAACAAACACCTTTGGGATTAAAATATGCACCTTCATTCTTTGGTATAAAATATACTATTTACTCACTTAAAAAAACTTTTTATATTGTATTTTTTAATACAACACTCACATAATATATTTTCGAAAATATTTTGTAAATATATACTATGAATTTACCCAATTCAATTTACAATATTAAAATAAAATGTTATTTGATGTTTAAGGTACTTTAAGATAAAAATCAAAATAATTAAAGCAACGTTTATTCTTCACATTGTTTTAATAATAAAAAATTACAATTTACTTTTGACCACTTTGTGTGCTGGATTTGCTGTCACGCATACTAGCAGACCTACGTCTCTTCAACGATTCCCGACGAGCTTTAGACTCCTTCTTGCGCTGTGCCAACAACTTAGCATAAACATCTTTTTGTTCTTTACGTTTTAGACATCTCCTCTTCTTGAGAGCCAGACGATGACGTTTTCTTTGGAGTACAACAGGAGTAATCAAACGTTGAATTTTGGGAGCTTTAGTTCTTGGTTTTTTACCTTCCTTTTGGGGCAGTGGGCGTTTCACCACATATTGCCTAACATCATCTTCTTTACTAAGATTAAACAGCTTGCGAATTCTGGAAGCTCTCTTCGGTCCCAAACGGCGAGGTATGGTATTATCAGTAAGGCCGGGGATTTCTTGGTCGCCTTTTCTTACTATAACTAACGCCAAAACGCTAAGATTTCCATCAACAATGCACCCGCGAACTGATTTCCTCTTACGTTCTCCAGTACGTCTTGGTCTGTAACAAGAGTGACCTTTTGAAAGTAATAGGCGAACTCTACTATTAGTAAGAACACCCTGTTTCATTGGGAAACCTTGTTTATCGTTTCCACCAGCTATTTTCAAGATGTACCCTTTCCATTCATCTCCTAGACCATCGGCCTCAACTTCTTGACCCATGCGTTTTTCGTAAAAGATACGAATTTTATGTTCATCCACTACTTCGAAAAGTTTCTGGCATCCTGTTGCCGGATATGAAACATTCAACTTCATATTGATAAATTTTACACACGAAAACTATGCTTTCGAACTTAACTTTTGATAAAACTCACTAAATACGGGATTAAAATCTCGTCAGTGTGCACATGGAACTGCCATGTTTCAGAAAGGATAAGAAAGAAAACTAAGTTACCAACTGTACCCAATTTTAAAGGAAGTTAAAGTCTAGCGCCATCTTTAAGGAGACAATTTAAGCTCACAACCGGAAATTCTACAGCAGATTTATTCGTTCATTCGTTGTAATAATTTTCCATGCAATTCAAACTAACAAATACAGTTCGTATTTTTTTATAGAATTATTATAAATATGGTGATTACAAAACAAAAAGTTAATCTTTTTATTTAACAATTTTCAGAATTGAAACAAAGAAAAGTAACGGTTATCTCTTATTTCTACCAAATAGATAATTCATATTTATTTTGTATATCTTAACGTTGCTATTTTATACTTACTTTCAACAATTTATGATTTGATTGTGGCGAATCACATTAATTAGGATTAAAGTAGTTCCATTAAAAAGAAATATTATTATTGATTTCATAAAATATTTGACTGACAATTTTTTTAATAATTATTTATAGATTTAAGAATTTAATCTAATAACTACATAAATTTATCTCAATTTTGTATTTGCCTCTACAGAGCAAAATATTTTCTTGCCATTTTACTGTCATTGATTGACAAGTTTAGTTTTAAATGAAATCACAATAGCCAACACTATAATTAAAAATTCAAATGTAAATTCATAGTTTTTACTCCACCAATACCTAGTGAAAAAATATAGTCCATTATAAAAACTTATCTACACCATTAAATTAAAAATTATCTTATTTATTCATCTAAATTCCCAAAGAACCTGTTTCTGTTGGTCATTCCATGTCAATTTTTAATGTCAAAAAAGTATTTCCGTGATCGTTCGATTTCGTGTTAATTTTGTGCGCATTCAGTTTACGCATGACGAATGGCGTCAAGTTGTTATTGTTGAAAGCGTTTAATTATTTGTAATAAGATTATGAGTGCTTATATTATCTTTATACGTAAAATTGTACAATATAGTGACCACCTAGTTTAGTTATAAAAGTGTTAATCAAGACTTTTTCACTGGATTCTTCATTTGAGTGTCAAAAGTATGTCACATAAAATGGGGTATATAATGTTTCTTGCCCGTAAGCAAATCAATTTCCGTCATAAATATTCCCACTTGTGTATGAGAGGACGATTGCAAATTCTGCAAGATGAATCTACGTAACGTTATTTCTATTATTTTAAATACAGCACAGTGTAAATTTATTTGTGAACCGTGAAATTTCGATTGGAACACATGGAATAACACTCCCCCGTCAAAGGAACAAGATGGCTGCGATCATATCCATCTTCTTATTTTGCTATATTGCTGCTTGATAATTGACCGAAACTACTAAATAATTGTGTATCGAGACCATTAATGTGGATTTTACCAGTATTTGGCTCAAATTATCTTTTGTAAACTACTGTTATGTATGCAAAAGATATGTAAAATATTAATTTATTACCATTTTATAAACACTAAGCCCAGAAATCAACTATTTTACCAAAGTGAATTTGTATTTATTTGTACAAGTATACAATTGACAATTATGTAACTGAGATAATCTAAGAAAATTATTTTTCTGGACTTAAATGATTTTACTAAATTGTCAATGGTGAATAATGTGTTTTTCATCAATTTAATATTTTTCTAGTGATAATTACAATTCTTTGGTGTGCTTCAGTAGTGTGGTTAAATCTAAAAATAAATCGACATTTATGTATATTTCATAAAAAAAATTTAAAGTACAAAATTTTTCTGAGTAAGTACTAAAATATTTTAAAATCACTAAACATTTCATTTTGTAATATTTTGCTCTTGAACCTGCTAATTTTTTTTTAACATGTGTAACTTTAATTATGAATGTCTATTTGTAAAATAGCCAGAAATTAGTTAGGTACTTACCAAGCTAATATAAAATAACTATTAATTTTTATTAATTTATAGTTCTAAAGAAAACATAAATTGTTTTTGTTTTACTATTAATATATTGAAAATTAAAAACAATTACATATGAAACATAATGCTAACAAAATTTTTAAATGAACAATTATAGTAAAATCAAGAAATGTTTTTAAATATGCAAATATTTTCTCACTTAAAAAATTTCAGCATTATTATTTTTGAATACTTTGAATTGTATTAATTATTGGTCTGGATAAATAGTTATTTTTTTGTGGTTTATTCATGAAATCGGTAACTACATGAATTACAGCTGCTCTAGTACTATTAGTGGAATATTCATGATTTTGAAAAATAATTTAGATCATGTTGCATGGGACAAATAATTAGTTCATGTTTATATTCTCTATACTAGCTACTTAAATCTAAATTATTAAATGTGTTTCAGTACTAAATATATTTCGTATTTCTATACTTCAGAGAAAAAATAGTACTTCCAGATTTGTTAGAGATTTGAAAACATGGAGTAAAAAGTTTTTAAACAAAATAAGTTTATTAGTAATGAAATAATGCATAAAATATATTTTTTTTATACATTACCTATATAATGTATTTTCTAATCATTTAAAATAAATTTAAATATGTACTTTTTTCCTTCAGATTAACATTTCATTTTAATATTAATGTCACAACAGCCAATAAGTTATCCTATATTATTAATTTTCAGAATTTGTTTTGTGTTCAAGTTTAATTTGTTCTATTCTACCAAATCATTTCTTTTGCTAATATATAATATATATTTATATATACTAGGGCAATTTGTATTAGAGTTTATTTTATTACAAAAAGTAGTTTAAGTCCTATTAGTCCCAAAGGTTTTAAGGAAACTTAATAGAGAATGTATTTATCAGCAAAGTTCTTTTTTTCTGATCTCCATTTCTGTTATATGCATAATTTATTACATATTATATTTTACAAATATCTTTAAATTTTACTAATAGTAATTCTTTTGACAGGTGCCTGAAAAGTGCTTTGGATGGCTCTTATTCAGTATGTGAATATAAATGGGAACCATTGTGGCTCATTATGCCAGATTTAAATGGCAGCAAATAGTGACGGCCACATTGAACTATCTACTATTTTAACCTGTGAAGGGGACCTGTCCGATCCCAGGTTCCCTACACAGTTGAATATACTGGTGGACAGTTTAAATAACATTTTGGGTGAATCAGTGAAAGTACACAAACTGGAGCCGTGGAACTCAGTGCGTGTAACGCTGTCCATTCCTCGGGAAGCAGCGTTACGCCTTAGACAACTAGCTAATGAGGGTTCTCAACATCTCAGGGCCCTTGGTATACTTAGTGTTCAAGTTGAAGGGGATCAAGTGATATCATTGCGGCTAGCTACAGGAGGACATTCAGAGCCCCAAGAAATCTTTTTGAGAACATCTCAAGGTTAGTTTTTTTAAACATTTTTAATAAATTAGGATAAATTTGAAAAATTTGTTAATAAAAATATTTTATTCTAATGAAAAATTTTTTAACCATAACAATAGTCAATAAATTATGTAATATATTTAATATGGTTATATATTTTTTTATTTAATTTTCTTGCAAAAATAAGGCACATTTTGTTTTGTTACTATTTGTTAATCTTACTGAGCTATGAATATGCAATTTCTTCATCATTTTTTTTTTTTTCAGAAGGCAGTAGCAGCTCAAGTCACCATGAATCCGAACTCGGAAATTTTTTGCAGACCAATGCTACATCATCTCCTGCTGCTAGCAACAGTAATGTACAAGTGCAATTTAAATCACCTAATGTGGTGTGCCCCCCAGACTCAGTGGTACCTAAGGTGGGTGCTAATACAGTACCTCCTAACAATGTCTCTGGTAGTAATAAAGCATTTGTTGGTCCATTTCCGTTTGCTAGTATGAATCAAGTAAGTGTTTCATTTGAATACATTAATAGTTAATAATTAAAAGCTAAGAAAAGTTTTAATAAAAGAACTAAATGAAATAATATAGTTTATCTAATTTTATTTTTTTTTGTAGTGTATATTTTAACTACTGCAATTTAGCATATTATGTTTCAATAATAAAATATATAAAATAACCCATTATATAATTATTAAGGCTATTTTTAAGCCAGTGTCAAAGTTAAATAATAGTGAAGTAAATATTTTAATAGATAAAATATACTCTTATTAAATATTAACTTTCATTATTAATTTTTTGTATATTCTATAATTAGCTTACATACTACTTATTATTGCAGGCAATTCATAGCAATCGAGAAACTCCATTTAACTCACTACCCCCACCTTATCCCGCGAAACACCCTCCTGTAACAATATCAAGTCCCCTTCTTGTTAATCTTTTACAAAACGACGGAGCAAAGGAGTCTTCTGTTTCTGCAACAAGTATTCAAAAACCAGCACCAGTTAGGACAATGGTGTCATCATCTGATGCTTTGATTACGACGGCAAACTCGGGACCATCAAACTTCCCAGTTAAATCTAGTAACAACACCATTTCTCCTTCACCTTCAAATTCTTTGATGACAAATACTACTCAGGCTAATGTGCTAGTTAATAGTTCAATATCACCAAGCGCCTTATCAACAAATACTTCCATTAGGCAGAATAGCACCATAATGACAAGTACAACTGGTATGGTAAATAAGACGCCGCCTCCGCAATACCACAGGACACTGTCGTCATCAATGGTATTTTTTATTTCTTTAGAATGACTACTTCTATTTACGAAAAGTAATTTTTTCAAATCTAATTTAAAAGTATTACTTATTCTACTTTTTCATAAAAGTTAATTTGTATTACAGTACAAATAAATATTTTCAAACAAATTACTTTTCCAATTTAGAAAAAATATTTGTTTAATTACTACAGACTTGATTAAAATTGATTTACTTTTATTCCAGATCAAACAGAGTTCGATTGCTGGGCATCAGCATTTGAATACCATATCTTCATCATTACCAAATAGTTCTCTATCCCAAAACACTTCAGCATCTCATGGAACACAATCAGCAACTGTGCCTCTACAACAAAATAATATGTATCAACAACATTCTGTTCCATCTCAACATCTTAAAACTTCAGCTCCTAATAATATGGTGAACTCTTTGGCCCAACCAATTATTGTATCTACACTAAAACAACATCCACTAACTCACAAACCGGTTACCTCACAAAATTTTACAAAATCGCCTTCCTTATCCACCAATTTGCCAATGACAAAAACTGTTCCTCAAAGAAGTACTTTTCCCAATATGATAAATCAGTCTGTTAACAATACTCATCCAAAATTGACCAAACCACCTATTTACTTACCTCAACAAATAAAAAGCAATTTTTCTCAAAATTTATCAAATTCACTACCACAACCTTCCCCTCTAGCTACTCCCATGGCGAATACATTAGATATGCCAAGTCCCAGTCACACATTTAACAATATAGGTTTAAGAAATATGCCTTCACCTCCACCATACTCTGTAGCTATATCCAGACCATGGGATTCTCTTGTAAATAACAGTAACTCATTGCTGGATTTAACTCCAACGTTAACAGACTTAAAACCTGATGATTTAGATGAGCTTCTGCCGACTCTTGAACGAGAACTGACACATAGTCCTCTACCTGATTTACCTGAGGATTTTCTCGCCGTACATTCGAATATTATTTCTACGACAGATGAGTTGCAATTAAATGATAATCGGAAATTTCTCATCAATCCTCTGACGGGTGAATTGGAACCTCAGTCAAGTGGAGAAAGTGATACTGAAGAGTTAAAAGACGTTTTTACAGGATTGCCGTCACCGGCTAATCTGTCAGACGAAGATACTTGTTCGACCACTCGACCCGACACGACTACCGATCAGAGTGATAGTGAGACGCGTTCCAGTGATACTGCAAAACCTGTAAGGTTAAAAAACTCAAAACCCAGGGATCGAGGCAGAGATTCACCTGCTTTGAAACCCGAGAAAATAAAATTAAGGTTAGTAGTACTCTTTGAATTTTAGGTAAATTTTCTAAAAGCATAAGCTGTTTTTTTTTTAATGTTTAATTGCTGTTGTCAATTAGTAAAAACAAAGTGTCAATTGTTAATGATACCTAAAAAAGTTTTTATTTGTTTCTACTTTTTCTATTTAATTTTTTTTCTTTTATTCTGTAGAGATCATCAACCATTTTTACTCTCCACTTGTATAGATTTCAATTTTAAACTTCCTTTTTTATTAATTTATTTTATTATAAATTATTATGTTTTTTACAATTATTCTTATGTAATACATTTTATTTCTATTTACTGTAAGTATGACCACTATTTAATTGAAATAATTTTTGATGAGCTTTATCAATATAATTTTCCACTTAAATATTTTCAGTTGTCAGTGCTTATATTTAGAATCACTTTTGATAAGTACTTTAAATCTTGTGGGTCAATTATACTCTTTGTGGTACAGGAAATATTCAAAATATAAATTTTGACAATGAAAGTAGGACACCTTTGCATTAAAAAATTGTGGTAACCTAATAGTTTATTTAATAATTATTTTTTTTAGGTTAAAGTTGGAGAAATCAGAACCAATAAATCAGGCTTATAAGGTGGATGTGAGTTTTATTAACCAGCAACCTAAAAAAGCATCTTCTTCATTGATAACAGCAGCAGAAGAACTTAGAGTGCCACCACTTCATATATCGCTAAAAGGGAGAAATTCAGCAGTAATTAAAAATAAAAATAAATTAAATCCTGATGGTACTCCATTGAAATTAAAAGTAAGTTATTCCTATTTCAGTTCTCAAAATACCTTAATGTATCTTAATGTGACATTCAAAATTATTAAATAACTTTTCTATTCAAATATATTTTACTTTCTATTCACATTATTTGTAGTTCCTTTTGTACTTATTTTCTTTCTTTACTTGTATTTGCATAATTATAAACATTTATAGCCAAATTAAGGCTACAATTGGAAAAACGCAAAGAAAATATAGCAACAAAAGTACGAAATTAAAATATAACATTTATTCCAAAGTTGGGTATAAATCATAACTCAGTCCAAGGATAAATGCACTTAAATTTCACCTATAAAACTGTTTGTATGTGAACTCAGCGCTTTGATGGCTGCTTGACTATCCAACCATCTCTTGTCTGCGATAGTTTCTTTCAATTTCTTTTCATTCTAACAATTATAGTTACAACCTTTTGAACAAATGGTAAGTCTTGTGTTATATATGACCATCTGAATAAGCTGTTTAGCATAAACAGTTTGCATTCACGCCTTAATTTACTAACAGATGAACAGAAGAAGATGCTAGAAGCTAGGTGGTGTAAAAATGTCAATTCGTAAAAAGTAGTCAGTTACGCCATTATTAACTAACAGGGCAGTATTGTGGTATTTATTTTTACTCTATAAAACCTAGTCCAGGCTGGCCTTTTTAGATATACTCATTAAGCTGTATAGTAATTCTTCCCTGTATCTTCTAGTCAAAGACTTTTTTTCATTCTATTTAGAAATCTGTGTAGAAAGACATTCACATTCGCAAAAAATGTGTTTAGAGGTTTTCTCTTCTTCCTGACAGAATCTGCACAAAGGTTTATTTCTCAATTTAAGCGCGTGCATATGCTTATAGGGCCCTGTTAAAAGACCTACGAGTTTTCTAGTATCGTGTTTTTGTGCACCACAGATACCCTATTAATTTGGACGTCGGACCTGTTATTAATTTCTTTGCCTGTTTCAATATTGATGATCTTGTCCACCTTTCTTCCTTATTGCTTCGCTTCGCTTCTCCTTCTAGGGCTAGTTTTTGCTGCCCACTTCTGTAAAAACTCCTCAAGGATCCTTGAATTGGCCTTAGTTGCGTATAGTGAAGGTCCTTCCGTGTACCTTTTACCTGTTGAATTCAGGTGCTCAACAATGAATGACAGCTATCTCTGCTTGGAACACTGTGGCATACTACCCTAGGATTGAGAGAGAATTTTCTCTTTTCATTTACCACGAATACAGACAAGTTCTGCTTGATTTGGCGGTCCATTTAAAATTTAGGGCCCAGTATGTGACCCAGTAATAGGGTTAGGAAGAGGAGGATGTCTAACAAATTTTTAATTTTGTTTTCAATATTTTTTTATTTAAAGTATTTCAAAAGTTAAAATGTATTTTAAGAATAAATAGTTAAAGGTACGGCCTTTTTGTTTACCTTTTTCCTCATACTAGTGAAATGATTCAGAACATAAAACAGATAAAAGGTATAGGTGGAAATTAAATTAAAAATAAAAGACATCGTTACAGAATTCAATAAACATTTCACATAAATTGGAAACTAGCATCAATAATCAACTTGTAGAAAATCAAAATAAATTTTCAGTTGACCAAAGCTGCAAATCAGTATACCTACATCCAACAATTCTTAATAGTCTATTGTAGAAACGCTTAAAAATAACTGCCCCCCAGTATCACAAAGAAACTCATACTGCACAATTTTTACATTATTGGAGATACAATACGACTTAATAAAGATATTTTAAAAACAGGAACTTTATATTGCTCAATTTTGTTATAATATGTATGTAAATTAACTGCAATAATATTTTTATGCACTAGTATTTTTTTAAGTTTATTGTGATATTTATTTTTTAATTGGTTAATTGTGAGAAATTTTACTGAACATAAATAACGCTTTTTAGTTTTTGAGATTTTTAAATGTATCTTGGCTTGTTTTATACATATTATAAGACGTTATCATCATGATTATAGGTTAGAAAAAATCAAGATCACATAAAACTAAAGAAAGGTGAAGGAAATAACATAATGAATTCTACTGAGGATGTTGGAAATATCAACTCTTTGCTGATGGACGTACCTTCTTCAATGACAACTGCTGAAATTAAAGCGAGGCTTGCCACAATAGAACAGAAGAAAATTAAGAAACTTAAAGCTAATCATGAACATAAGGTATATTCTTCTTCACATCCATACATTGATTATGTTATAGGCTAAAATGACATAATATTAAGAATATTATTATCAGGATTTTTTTTCTATTTCAGGATGTAACTGCTAGTCTGACTCAAGATAGTGATCTGAAGTCAAAATTTGTGATACACAACCATTACAAAGAAAAACAGAAGGAACGACGTGGTAGCGACTCGGAATTGGTAAAAAACAAGAAATTTCTTGACGGAAACGCCATACTTGATGACAAAAAGCGGAGGTTAAGTCAGTCTGAACAACCAGAAGAAGATCAGCCGGTTTTGGGTTCAACAAACGTTGGGACGATAGCAGGCTTGCCACAAAAAGTAAGAAAAGATAAAGTGAAAATCAAAGATGTGTTCAAAAGAGATGCTATGAAGAATAACAAAATATTCAATAAAAGTTTTGGTGATAAATTACAAACAAAATCCGTTATTTTACCCACTGCTGGAGAAATGAATATGGAGGCGAAATTTAAACAAGGTTTGCTTGAAGGAACGGGAGAAAGAGGTATTCCTAGGCCACCGCATCGGACTGAAATTGTTAACCATCTTAATACAGAACCCAGTAGAATAGAAACTCCTGAGGTAAGTTTTAAAATACATGTTCATATTATATAATTTTTCAGGTACCTATTTGTCTTTAAGCAAGCATATGCTGCTATAAGTTGTTATTGAAATTTATCTATCTACTGTTACAAAAAAATGTTTTATTTTCTGTCATTTGTTGATCACAACCCTATTTTTAAACCTTATATCTATTGTAATTGTTTTAACTGAAGCTACACTTTATTTTTTGGATGTCATAAAAAACAAAATTTAGATTTCCTTGAAGAGCTTGAAATAAAAAGACATCTAGCAGATCCACAATTTAAATTTGTTCATGAACAAATAAATCTTAGAAGTTCTCCACTATTAAAGTATTTGCTTTGATCGAGTCTTTATTTTATACATAGATAAGATGTAATTATAACGCAAATCTATAAGTTATTGTAAAGACCAGCATGATATAGTTTTTTCCTGGTTTTTCTGTATTATTACACAGTTATACTGATCTTAGAGGGAAGTACATCCAGGGTAATCCTTTAGGGCTAATAACATCTAAGCTTTAATATTGTTATGTCTTATTACTTCCATACTTGGTCTAGCCTTAATACTACTTAATCAACATCAGGTACCTAGCTACATACAAACAAAATGTAACTATATGTCAATCTGACGATGCTAATTCTAGCGAAACGGCTGTCATTGGGTTTAAAAAAGCAATTTTTTAAATAAATGGTGGAAATTTTGTTAAAACGAAGAGTTTTTTATTATTCTTTTTTACTTTTATCAAGATTAAAACTAACAAATATTCGCGTCAACTGTCAGCTTATTTACAGAAGTTTCGTGGCGATAACTCTTTGTGCCATGCAGTATTAAGGTTTTAAAATAAAGAAAAGTTTAACCTTAAGGACGGGGTATCGCTGTACATCAGAATGGCACCTGCAGACCAAAAGTTTATTCTAACTTTCTCCGTTATTACAACTCAAATCGTTTTATTTTTTTCACTAAATTGCATATAAAGGTCTAACTTAGGTAAGGATTGCATTGATTTTTTGTTAATTTATTGTTTAATATTGAAAAAGAGATCTTGAATGCGAACTATTTTAGACCTTTACATTTGTATAAATAAACAACAATCTAAATAAATTTTCTTAAAATGAAACTAAACCTTTCCTAAGTTGAACATTTTTCTATCAAATAGCCCAATCAGAATTTTCTAAAGAGATCAGACCTAAGAAATAGTTAGAAACTACAATCATGCTGCATTTTATTTTTATTTTTTCACTTTGGATCAAAAATGGACGTAGTGAATGACGAAATAATTGTACTTTAGTTTATAATTTTTATCATAGATAGAACTAGTCACTATGTATTTTTTTCTTTTTTTTATTAACGAAGTCAAAAAAAATTTTTGTATTATAAATTAATGTAACGTTTTTTAAATATTTTGCGATATTCACAATATAATTATTCAATAAAACAAATTAGTAAAATGAAAAAAAGAATACTGATTTGCGGATATTGATTGTCAGCAGACCAGTTATATCATTGTTATATCTTGAAGAAATTTTAATTATAATATGCCCAGCGTACGGCTGGCCATCTATAGTTATATATGAGGGTAAATAAAATTATTGTTTGTGTGCCGAGCGATTGCTTACAGAATAAGTGTTTATTATTCCATTTTACCAGCACAATTAGAAAAACATTAGACACAGAATAAACATTGTTGTAAATAAATATAAAAACTATAAAATTGTTAATAACAAAAAACTGTAAATTCAAAATTCTTGAAAAAAATACCAATTATTGGTGGCCATATAGACACTTCTTGGTCAAATTTTGGAAGAAATCTGGTCACAGGTTTCTGAGAGAAAAAAATGTTAGCGTAAATTTTGTATACGTGGTATTCTGAATTAAGTAAAAAGAAAAACTGGCATCAAAATATTTTATTTAAAAAATATACTTATTACTTATTTTTACATTTAAATATTTTCTGGTGGATCTTTACATTTTAATCTTTTGCCTCTCCTGTTTAAAATAACTTCCGGCCCAACGCAATCCTCACAGAATCGTCTCAACTTTTCTACCATATTGTTAAAAAAAGTTTCGTTGAAATTTATGTTTTCGGTAAAAAGTGGATTATAATCTCCTGTATAAATAATAAAATGGCATGTTTTTCTTCTTGTGATTACGAGTTGTCCTTGTATCTAAAAACAATAATTTGTAATATTCTAAAAAAATTAGAAAAATGAAAAGCCAGTAACAAATCTTACCTGATAATAATAATTGTGATTTTCCTTCAAGTGAATTTCACTATTTTCAATTTTTAAGCAAGAAACCATACGTTTTTCTACGGCCTCTCTCAATGACATTTTTGATGTGGCTACTTTTAAAAAACATTTTACTTCAACAAGTTCATCTGAATCAATTAAACCTAAAACATAATAAGTTATTAAACTCTGATATTTATACAATAGTTACAATAATTCGTTTACCATCAGGCGATGCACCTAATAAACCGTTTTTCAAGTTAACAAATAATCCTGAAGGGTTAAAATTCGGGTAGTAATAGTGGGTAGTTTGCAGCACTTCATCAAATTTTAAAACATTAGTTTAAATTCAGCAACGTTCTAGAAAACATCATTATTCTTCATAAGTATCTAGTCTCCGAATTTTCGACGCAAGTAAATAGGTATTACAAAATTAAAATATGTTGACCACTTTAATGTGTGATTTGTAAATGCATCGCCTCTAAGTTAATAATATTTTAATAATTACCTTACCTTACCTAGAGTTGATCTAAAAAGAATCACACACAACTATAAACTTATAAAAATAATAAACTTACCCTACCGGTGATTAAGTATATATAGAATTAAAAATACAAATAAAAAATGGTAAATGGTAAAAAATAAAGATAAAAGTAATAATTACTAGAGCACCTATTTATAATACTAAATGTTGATCTACCCTCGTTCTTTCCCGAGATAAAATACAAAATATATTTTGTTGGCTGGCAAGGTCTAGAAATGAGAATTATATAACTGGTTTTTACCCTAAAACATGTGTTTTTAGCAGGTAAAATTTTTTCCGATGAATAGAGCAATTTAGTGAAAGGATTCTATTATTATTTCTGTTAGTTTATCCTATTACTAAGAGATGTCTGCACTTCATGTCTAAAAAAATCATTGACACATTTTCGTTTCAGATTGCATGGGATACGGGCTCCTTAAGCAAGTGTGTGCGATAATTCCCTAATATATATCTTCACCTAACATAAATCTTTCATCTATTCTTTCTCTTAATAATTACCTTTTTTCAATTTCCACTAATCCTTGAATTAAAATTTGATTAACAACATCAAAATACACCTATAGTTTTTAAAGCTTCATTTTAACATGCCTCTAAATAATACAATTTTAACGGATTGTTTTAAAGGAATCCTTTAAAATTTTAACGGAAATGTAGTTAGTGAATACCGAAATAATTTTAACGTCCGTTAAAATTTTAACGCCCTCTAAAATTTAAAATGGTTGCAGAATAGACCCCATAGTCAGTATTATGTTTGGTTTTTTAGATATTGTATATGAAGAATCAAGTTTTATGGTAAAGTAAATTTGATTTTTTTTATTTGTTCGCAGGTAGTAAAAACGATACCTGATGCCACTTCCATTAAAGAGAAATCACCCGAACCGGATAAATGCAATACACCTAATAGAAAATCCATTGAGTTGCCTGATAAACCAGTCGTGACAGGCGTTGTTGGAGGTAATCGATCTCCGAATTCAGGCGGTAATCAAGGCGAGGATAGCGGTATCGAAAGTATGGATGCTCTCAGTGAAAAATCTCCCAATCAAGCGAGCCAAAGTCCGCATGCCGACATTTTACCTCCGAAGACACAAGTGCCTAACATGCTGGACATTGAGGCGCAACTCGCCAAGATGGAGGGATTGAATGGGGATAGCGATAGGTTAGGAGAAGGTAAATTTTATTATTACTTCTATTTAAAACATATTAATTGATTCATATTCAAAGGATTTCCAAGATCATTAAAGTTATACTTATCCAATGCGACAATTTATAATTTTGTAGATAGTAGAACTGAAACGGGACCTGCTGAGGATGTTAACGAAAACAAATGCCATCAAGATCAAGCAGCGAAAAAATGTTGCGAACTAACTTGCGCATTGCAAGACAGTCTCAAACAGGGAACAGTGTCGCTTACCGCTGATCTGGATTCACCCCCACCTTCAAATAACAAACAAGTTGATAGTAATCTTGTACCTCTCAAGGTAAGTTCATTTTTGTTTTATGATCGCTTACAATAATTTACATTATTTGCTCACCAATAAAATCAAAAATATATTGGCCTTTTCAAGAACTTCTTTGTCCACCAACCTATTCAAAAATCAAAATCAATTGACTTATCCATGTATTTCATAGCGATTTTTAGGACACAATTCTTATTATCAAATCAAAACGAAAATTTTTGGATATGTTATTGGTCACCTTGTCAAGTTCTTTTGCTGACCTCCACATTCCTCACCTCAGCAAGACAAGTACCGGTTTAACAGCAGCACAGAACCGATCTCTTAAAATTGTGCTTACAACAAAACGATCGTCCCTCATTGAAGCGCAGCGATGACGGCCCTAACCAGGCCTTTTGGTGTAAGAACCCATCTCTCAAAAACGCCTTATGGCATATTTGACTGTTTCACAAGTAGCACCAAGTATTCCAGCAATAGGACGTTGACAATATCCATAGAGTATAAAAATATATAGAGACTGTCAGTCATTCATTAATTATCAGTCCCATTGTAACCAACATATCTGATAGACAAAAATAATGTTTATTTAATTATTATTTAATAGTCATATCCACCTACCTATTCAAAAATTAAAATCAATTGACTTATCTATGAATTTTCATAGCGATTTTTACAACTCAATACTTATCAGATCAAAACAAAACTTGTTTTTGGTTATGCACAACTACTGACATGTCATGTCCAGATGACCGTCAGCGTGTATACAGACTCCCGACAGAGCGTTGTGCTCTTATGAAAACTGTGGGTTATGAATAATAATATGGGGGGAATTTCTTACGAGACTCGTAGGGATCTGGTAATTTTTGCTAGAGGCGGTGTAGGTACTCACAGGTATGTTCAAAAAGTTCTTCAAGAACATGGCATTCCTTTTGCGCCATATATTGGCGACGACTTTCGTTCTTCAGCAAGACAACAACCGATGTCTTGTCGCTAGAGTGGAAGGAAGTTGGCAACAGAATTTGCTCATGACCTGTACAGAGTTCAGACTTCAATCCAATTGAACACATTTGGGATAACCTAAAAAAACGTTGAATGGATGATACCATTTAACGCAGGATTAGCGATGTGATCAGGGCAAGAGGGTGTAACATTCGTTACTAAAGTGAATTTTGTTAATATTAATACTTTTTTGTAGATAAATGTCATGTAGGTATTGCTTATCTTATTCAAAATATGATTTTCTGTTATTTTCTAAAATTAAACAAAAACTTTCATTTAGTGGTATTAAATGTAAAAATAATCAAAATTACAAATATCTGCGCAACTAAATTATAAAGCAATGGATGGGCGGTTAATTGTGCCGGTGAGTGTAGTATTAGTTGATAGAATCGAGAAAACATTCTGGTCGCAGAACTTGTTTTCTAGAAGTTAGTTCCCATAAAATCACGTCTGGGCATTTATTTCAAAGAATGGCCATAATTTATCATACGTTTTTTTTTTTCATTAGTTTAGTTATTTTTTTTTAATTTGTCAACTAATTATTCCGACTCATTCTGTTTTTTTAAACATTAAAAATTTCAGGTTAAAAAAGAGGAAGACGACTTGGAGCCACTACCGGTACGAGTAACACCCGCCTTGTACACGTACTCAAATCCCGAAAAATCTCGTGCTGGATCAGAAAGTCCTACCCTTTCAGATGAAGACAGTAACTCGTGTTCAACAACCAGCACAGTACCGGGTAATGGAAAACAAAGTAAGAGCTTGTTAGAGCAGTTACTTATAGAAATACCCAATGATCACCAAACACCTAGTTCACCAAGTCCAGCCACCCGATCTTCGGTACGGACAAGGGCACTATCTAAACTTAACAGTCCCGAATTAAATTCGCCTGTATCAAAGAATGCATCACGAACAGTATCGAGTACCAAAAGGAAAAGGAACGAGTCGGATAGTTCGAATCAGAGTTTGGAAGATATGAAAAAGAAGTCTCGGAAAATTGTTAGTGGGGCGAATAATACTACTTCCACTCAAATGACTGATTCAGCTGTAAGTTACTTTTTAGTATTTATATGGAACATAAAAATAATTACTCACTCAATTTATACATCTATGTAGAGTCTGTTTCTTGAGAGAAGCATACAGCTATTTGGCAACAGATTGTTTTAAATGTATATAAATATCACACCTCAATTAAACGAAATATCAATTTATGTGAAAATGCAACATTGTAAAAAAACATTATTATTACCATAAACATAGACACTAATATAAATAAACATTGGGTTTACTAGAATTGGAAAATATACCGAATGTGACACTTTTTAATGAAAACTGTTCACTTTTTTAAGTTGGTTTCAAAACAAATCAATCACTTTTATCTCAATTTCTTAAACTAAAAAATCCTCAATTTATTTTTTTATATACTTTGTTTAATTGTTCTTTGCCGTTACATCATAATCGGTGACGTATTATGTTGTTTTACGCGTGTCTTATAATAGTGTCGGTTTAGAGTTGACCAACTTTTAACTCTTATCTTATTTCGTACACGAAAATGGAAACTGGAAAAAAATTGTTTCATGCTGTTATCATAACCTTCATTGTTTATTTCTGTATTTTCTGACAGTCATTGTCAAATGAGGAGTGGTGTATTGGTCGATTCTTATTCCTTATTTAATCTGTATAAACAGGACTAATTTTCTCCTATCCCTTATCTTATTTTATTTTATTTGTTGTATAAACCCATTATAAGTTAAATGTTATTTTACACTCAATCTCATTATAATCAAGCACATACAAACTATAGTTTGTTCAACCATCCTTTGCCGTTACGTCATACACTGTCCAACTTCATGAAATGGGTGAGACGAAATTATGTGGTCATTAACGGATTTCCTATTTAACGTCGACGTGAATCTTATTTCTTAACTTTTGACAGTTCAGTTGTCATAATTTGCATTCTTATATGTCATTGATTATAATATGGGGGTATATTGCAAAATAACATTCAACTAATATAAGACAAACGTAATGCAGCAGAATATGTCACCGATTATGATGTAACGGCAAAGGATGGTTGAACAAACTATACATGCAATATAAATCAATTATCTGGTGTGAAATAAGTCAATTTATCCATTCTATACATATTATGTGTCCTATACATATTAAGTGTAGCCAAATTTGGAATATTTTTTCAAATTCAAAGTGCAACTCCTCTCTCCATTCTTCAGATCTTTGACTTTTTCCAAAACAAGGCTGTCTCATAAATTGCTCTGATCTCACTTCCAAACTAGCTAAACTTGCCAATCGCCTATCCGTTGGCGGTCTTAACTCTTCTATTCCTATTTTCATTGCCTGTTTAGAAAATTGTTTGTCCACTTTTTTCATTCATGTGATGGAACGTGAATGGTTTTATGACTTTTAACCAACCTAAAACAAACTAAAGAGCTGTAATAAAATGGTTTTACTTTGAGGAAAGCTAGGTATTACATATTGTAAAATGCCTGCACATAAATTAAATTCGGCTGAGAAGTAGAAGTTCTAATTTCTATGGCTTAAAAATTTATATAGGTGATGTCACTAATTCTTTCCATCTTTAAAATTTCCCCTTTTTCTATGTGATCCTTTCTTATGAGGTGTCAAAAATTATTTACAATTTCATACATCTCTTGCATATGGAAAATATTAAAAGTATCTACATGTGATTTTTTCTAAAAACGTCAAAAAATGACAAGGTTCGAGCATTGGCAAGAATATGCGAAGTGACTCTTTTTTTCATTTTTCTTTGTTACTATGACACCGTGCGCGAAATACTTACTTCGCACACTGCATGTAAACTATATGGGATTTTTATATTTTAACCTTTATGTTCCTCAATCAAGCAAAAATCCAAGAAATCATTTATTTATTAATGTATAGCAATAATTATTAAGGCTTTTAAATTGTGAGAAAATTTAACACTACCTAATTTTATTTATTATTTACAATGTTAACATGGTGCAGCCAGTGCAGGAACCAAATATTTTTCAGATTAAGCTAAGCGTTTGCAGAAAAAGTTTTGTTTGCATCTCATGCGCGAAATACTTTGGTTCTCGATCACCAAAGTAGCATTTTGCAAAAATAACTATTGTAAATCATAAATCATTTTTAATTTATTTCCATAAATATCCTAGATTATTTCACTGGTATACATATTTTGGAGGCTAAATACTAATATGTATTAAAATAAAACATTGAAATAAAAATTAACTAACCGTACCATTCTGAATCTGTCACAACTATGATTTTGTGTCAGTTTTGTAGGTTAACTGTTCCTTTTTCCCATAAACAGGCTCTACAATGCTCAGCTTATATAATTAATGTCAGGGTGTCCCAAATATTTATTTTATTTGTCAATAGTTAAGGTTAAGTTAACAAAAATCGCAATTTATTTAATTTTTATTGATTGAAAATAGCTGTTTATTTTTTGTACTCATAGATTCATTTTTCATCTATTTCTTGTGCTTTGACGCTTAAGTGTTAACATTTTTTCATATGGGCATTTTTATACTTTGGGTGTTTTATTCATATTTATTTGTCTATTTTTATTATTTAAATCGCAGTTTTGCTTTGTTGCTGCAAACTTCATTATTAGAACATCTACTTTAAATAAATGTAATTTGGTTCAAAAGCTAATTGTAGATGCTGACTTATTGGCTTATACATGTATGGATATTTCCAAAATTGGTAATGCTCTAATGTGTCTGTTGTCATATTTTTAGCACAAACATATATGTGAAATGCTAAAGTGTCTTTGCAAAATTAAATTTGTTTGCAGTGGTATTAATAGACCCAGATGTCTCAGTGAAAAAAAGCTTTTCATCTACTCACAATAAATCTAACAGTGGTATTAAATTGAAAGTAAAAAACAATAATGCTGTGGCTGTGGATATATTTCAGAGCTGTAGAAAATATGTTTATAGACCATTCACATGAAACCTAAACTATGAGTATTTTTCATGAGCTGTTTCACTTCACATAATTTAAATATTACCAAAGATATCTCAAGGGAATAATAAACATGTTATGGTGCTTCTAGTGATGAGTTCAGACTACTGAACTTGCTTTAAAGTAACTATCAGATCGTTTTGGTACTTCATAATGTACCAAGTAGCAAATAAAACATTACAAATCTGTCTCAATGACATACTCAACCACTCATTGACAAATATGCAGCTAGTAGCAGCCTGATATAAACATATTGTCATCTCTTCATGTAATAACTGAAAGAACGAAACCATGGAAATGCTCTGTAGATGCTTTAACTACAATAGAATACAATTGATAAAGGATACTAAGTTCAACCAGCGGTCGCTTAGACTGTAAACTGTTGTTGGCGTTTTTATTGATGTAAATATAGATATTTCTTTATTAATATATCTTTGGTTTCAATACACAAACCATTAGTTTACTTGAAGTTTTTAATTAGTAACATATTAACAAAATCAAGGATTATTTTTTTAAGTGTTAGGGATATTTCTCAACTAGTCGTTTTCAGTTAGCCCAAAACGACTAATGTGGTTTTCGATGTCTTCAGACGCTGATATTTCAATCAAAGTTGCGAAATTTATTCGATCACACGCAAAAATGTATTGATTTTACAAACATATAAACTGCCGTATAATTGATATACAATAAATTGCTTTGATTAAGAATACAATAACATTTAAAACAAGTACTATTAATTTAAGAGTAATTTATTTTTTGGAAAGTAATGTACACGAATTTTGTTTGGGTTGAGTAATTTTGGATGTAATCATGAACTTAAAAATTCTAATACTGAAATATTTTGGAAATGTTCGTTTTTAATAACAATACATTTTCGTTGTAGACGAAACCTCTGCGTCAGAACGACACCGCAAAAGTAAATAATGTAAAGAAGATACCAAAAGTACAAGAGGATAGTTCGGATAGCGATGAGCCTTTAACAGAAAAAATTCGAAAATCCTCTTTAACGGTAAATACTCAAGTGGCTAATATGAATTTAATATCGAAAAATTCAAAAATCGCAAAATTGGGGCCGGGGAGTGTTGCTAATAATACTACTACTACGACGACGACTACGACGAAAACGAGTGCGTTGATAGTTGGTACTAGGAGGTCGGTAAGGAGCAATATGCCTGCGCAAAATACAAGAAGCAAAGGCGATAACGTTAAAGTATCGTCCGAAACGGATGCTTTAAGGAGAAAAACTAGGAGTGCTGGTAAGTAAAATATAAAACTAATATTAACATATATTAACCTTTTCTTAATTTGTTGAATTTATCTGTATATTTGCTAGCTAACTAACTATCCATAATTTTGCATTAAACCTCACATCCATAAGTTTATATTATTTATTCGATTTTAAATCCCAACTGTAAGTTTACCAAAAGAATCGACGAACGGTCAAAGTTTTTGCATAATTTGCCTCTTCTTTTCCATTTTATGTAATGAAAATGATCTGTTTTCTTTAGCATTTTAGTTCTTTAATTATCTATTCATTACTGCAATTATTTTAGAGACTTGCTAACAGTTTTATAACCATCTTTGCTAAATTCGAAAAAAATTTATGCTTATAATTGATTCCGTTTGAGATATTTTTGGTTTTTAAATTATTTTCTAGCAGTAAATTGTTGCAAATAACTACATTGGTAGTTATTATATTGATTCCATTGAAGACATCTTCAATGGAATATTTCCTGCTTTAAGCTTTTTTAGGATAAGTAGTTTATAAACACACATTGCTTAATGTTGCTTCTGCAATAATTATTAAGTCATGGGTTTTGTGTTATTTATCTTATGTATCTAGTTTCTCTTTAAAAACTGTAAATACTAACAATATTTTTAATTCAACAGTAGTAAAAGCATAATATCTAATTATGTTATTTTTTTTAATAAGAAATTTTGATTGTCTTAACTGTGACTTAAAGCAGAGGACACCCTGAAAAGTGATCTTTATATTTTGTTATTTTTTACCCAATTCTATTGTGATATCCGCTACTAAAGGCGTTAATATTTTTTGTTGTAGTTTCTGATGTTGAAAATAAACGTAAAAAAGAGGTGAAGTGACAGTATGGGAGCGGCTGCTGGGAAGGCAGCCACCTTAATCTCCAACAACAGTTACATCAGCACCAGCAACAAGAAGCTAATGTATACCAGCACCCACTGTACCGCCCTTATTTGTGCGATCTGTCATCATCATCATCGTCGTCGTCTTCGGTGACATCATCTTCGTCAGAGAGCCAAGATGAGGACGACAGTTACAGTAGTGAGGAGGAGTCTGATGAATGAATTTTTTCCTTACCTCTAAAGCTGTACAGATTGTGATATGCAACCTTAGTTAGGTCTGTAAGGACATTTGCGTCGGTATGATTTTGAATTATGGGCATTTGTAGGAGATCTAAAAGACTTTTATTACAAGGGAACAGATATAATGACAAGACAAGTTTGCTTAATTTAAAAAATATATATAATGTAGAATAGTAAATTAATATATAAAAAGCATTTGATTTGATTCAGAAAGTTATACCACAACTAGTTATTTATTTAGTAAACAATAGAATTTTATCCAGTTATTCATGTTTAAATTTATAAAAAGATGGTTTATTCATAATCAGAGTTCTCTGAAGTTCGTGTATATTGATTGATTCAATTTATTGGAAAATAATACAACTGCGTTTTGTTAGGTGTTTTTCACTAAAGTTACTCTAACTACTTTATCATTTTGTTATTTGTCATCTAGTTTTCATATCAGTGAACAAAGAGCCATGTTTCTTACTTTGATAATCTTCACACTCTTTCATTAAAATGTAATTTCATGCTTCAGGGCTATATAAATTATTAACTTGTTTTTTAAAGGATTCCATAGTTCCATTAATAGAGTTTTGTTTCCAAAAACTTTCTGTCATTTACTATTTGTTTTGATAAATACTTCATCTATGAATATGCGAAGCATAATTTTTTTTTTTATTAACGTCACTTTTAAATTCACTTTGTTTTATCTTGTCAGAGTCATTTGTAACTTACAATCTTCATTTTTGGATTATCTTTTTGTAAGGAATCTGCATTTGGATTAAAGTTTTTAACTTTAACTATTTAATTAGTTATAATCAAAATCATCTAAGATGGTACCTGGAAACTATTCATGCGAATTAGTGTCTGTAATTTTTCTTGTAGTGGGATTTAATTCACCGATCAATTAACAATTTTCTGGATGTTCTTTGTACTATCAAAAAGTTTTTTACTTTTTGACATTGCGACAAGATGCGGATGATGGACATCAGAACGAAATTAAGAGTTTCTCATTTTGATCATGGTAAAACCATTAAAATGTAAAATTTAGAAAATGTTTATATAATAATTTGTTTGATGACTACGTTTGTCTACATGATAAGGAAATCCAGTGTTCAACATTATGTTCCTTACGGACCTTGCTAAAAACAACTAAATAGAATTGTACATAGATAGCAAATTTATTGTATATATATTATATACAAAATGCATAGTTCTTACACAAGCAGAGGTGTACATTGTAAATGTGTTATTTTCCATACAAGCTACGGCATAAAAATAATATATATTATTATATTATACAAACTATTTTACTTTTGTTTACTGCGATTTTACGTAGGGTGACATGAAATATTATTGTGCGCGTGCGCTAACGGTATGTCCGAGGTATCTTCTTATACATTTTAGCGAATTGGGATGATTATATATTTGATGAATGATAAATGTTAATATTTATCCAGTAAAAATATCGATTATCTCATATTGCGGTTTAGTACAACTTGAAGCTCCTTTACTTTTTATGTCAATAACAATGCTCTCAGATATATCCTTTTTATTCCCTTTTCTATTTCCATGAACATTTTTTTAGTATTCACAGTCTTGTGCTTATTATATCGTATTTTTTTTAATTTGTGCCATTAAAAAAATAGCTTTCATTATTATATAAAGCATAATTGACTGACAATAAACAAGAAAATAAATAAATGAATTAATTAAATAATTAATTGTCGTGCTTGTAAAATGAATTTTTTTAAAGAAATATTGTTTTATAATCCAATAAAGTTTACAAAGTTGGTTTACGAAAATAGCTCTCTTATTGTGAATATGAGAGAATCTTTTTTAAACAATAGAAATTATTTTGTTATATAAATATTATATTGTGAAACATATCGCTAAAATCTATAAAGTATTTGTTTTACCTAGGACAAACTAAATAGGTGTACAGTTGTTGATTGACATATTGTTTATTGTTTAGCTTAGTTGTACTTTTATGTAATTTGTTTTATTTATATACCACGGAGCCTTGTCAAATTTAGACCAGTTTGTGAGAATATACAGAACTGCTAAAAAAGTATATCTTAATTTACAAATGTAAGCAAACACAAACTATTATAGGAAATATATTTGGTATATTTGTGATCTAAAGATGAGATACGATAGATATTTAAGTGGGTGGGTAGTGGGTAAAATATATTAGGATACAATTGAAAATTATTTTTAATAAAAGTATATGGAAAGTGAATGATATTGTCGACTCTTTTAATGTTCAATAATCTGTGAGTTATCTTAAAGATGTTTAAAAAAAATAATCGTTGTATATAATACAATCATATTTTATATATTTTTTTCATAAATTCTGCCTTTAGCAAATTCATTGAAAGCGGACATACTACGGTGTAACCCAGTGCATTCATAATAGATATTGTTAAATACGTAGGTATTGTTATTGGAATATCGACACTACCACTTTATAGAAAATTTACAAATTATGCTCCCCAAATCTAATCTAAAAAGTAACATTTTCCCGTTATTTAATATTGGCTAACGTGTAAAATATGTTAAATACATAATTACCAAAAAAGTAAATAAAAAATACTTTGCGAAACTTATATCGGTAAAATACCACAAACTGGCCTAAATAAATGTTTCTTGTTTCTTTACGTAAAATACAATTGACTTGTAATGTTCTTAATTGTAGATTTGTGGAAAGGTTGATAATTATAAACTATACATTGTTAAATAGAAATACCTTAATATTTATTTAAAGATTTTTTTATTTGAATTTATTTCTTTAATGATATGGCGTTGCTTTGTTTTTGTGTTACAATTCCAGTGAAGCGTAAATGTTTTTTCAATAAATAGCCTGTGTTACTAAATATCTGATTTCTTCAAATCATCGGAGTTAGCTATAATTTTCCCGGTGGAGCTTTATGAATATTATAGTAAATAGCTAAGGAAACTTGCACCAGTGCGAACTGAGGTACAAGTCCTTTAAAGAATACAGTTTTTATGACTTACCTAAAAAGGTATAGAGGGAGAAAAATGTAAATACCTTCTTACTCGTTTAATACAAATAAGTAAACCTTAAAAAATAAACCAATAATTACGCTATGGAGAACATTAGTTTATTTTGCAAATACCAAAATATCAATAAGTAAATATGACAATTTGACTGACACTGATATATGTAATGTATTTGTTATAACTTTTTGGTTAAACCCGACATCTAAAGGACCATTTTCGGTACATACAGGTTATCTGTGATTGGCTAGTTTCCGCGTTAAGTTAATCAAGGCATATTTCATAGATTTTGAGCACGACTTTTTCGGAACACGCTCGTTAGTAACTAATCTGGTAACTTTTAGTGGTGTGAACCAGACTTTTTAAATTACTCCTAGTTTTTAAATGTAGTGTAATAATAACAGTAAAGCTGATGCTGCACATTCTAGATCTTTCCACTCATCTGATGAACCGGATGGTATAGCGTGGGGTAGCATCAGAACGTGTTCCCGGCTGCGTATATAGGAAAGCTACTTCAATACGTCCCACCGTCGCACAGAGGTCATTTATCGAAAAATAGGCGATAATAAATATTGTCATAGAAATATATTTTTTTAATATGTTAGAAGGGTACATGCTATAGGAATCGTTTTACCTTTAGCTTCTTTTTTAATTTTCAGTTATTTATTTTTATACAGGATGTTTATAAATTGAGTTATAAGTCATCCAAATGGAATCAAAATTTTTATTATAAAACACAAAAGGATATATTTAAATAAAATTCTTTTTTATGAAGCAGTTAACGCTAGATAGTTTATATATAGTAGTATTTATTAATCAGTAGATGTATTGTAAATAGAACTATGTAATATTTTATATTATAATAAGAATTTTAATCTTATCCATGCATGTAGAGTGGAAATCCCATAATCATACAAGTCTTCATTAACTGGCAATCTCTGTACTTTTTCTAAATCGTTCATAATTTTCGGACTTGCTTTACAAATACCACATGTTTGTGAGGAAGAATTGCTTATTACTGCAAAGATTTTTCCATCAATCATTGTAATTTTAAATGTATGATTAATAGTTAACTGAGAATAATTATTGACAACTGAAGATTTTATTTCTGAGATTTGTTTTTCGATATTTTGGATTTCATTTCTACACAATTCGGGCGTTTCTTTTTTAATAATAAGTTTTATTGGTCTGCAGAATCTGGTAGATGCCGGACGTGGATTCTGCCAGAGAATGGTGTCATTGCTTGATGTCATCTGTAGGGGGACTAGGCATATTGAAAACAAGTTTAGATCTGAGCTTAAATCACTAACTTCACTGCTAAATTTTTGCATATAATGTGAGTGACTTGCACTGCCATCGCATCCCCATTTATAAGTAATATTAATTGTATTTTTTGAAATATTAGGAGGTAGGTTATTGTAAAGCTCTTGTTGAGATTCCACAATTCTGCTCATAGTGTGATCCACAAGAGCCTGGAGGTTAACTTCAGCGGATATATCGGTTATAAAAACAGTATCCTTGTTTGGGTAACACATTTTCTTTGCGTCCAAAAGAATGTTATAATTAGGATAAATGTTGGCATGATGTCCTTTTGCCCCCTGTTGCAACAAAATATACGATCTTTTTGTTAGTGAGCAGTCCAGAAAGAGAGCAAGTGCTTCATCCGGGGAGTATTTTTCAGGCAGATTCATTTTTATGAATTGTTTTTTTAACTTTTGTTGCTCTTTCTGGTGAATTTTCTGTAATTTCTTTAATTATGTTTGAAGCATTGCGCTGACCTGATGACTCTAGACTTTTCCTTGCAGCAAATGTAAGCTGTTCCGTTGAATAGTTGTCCAAAAGAGGCATTAGTTTTTGCGTTGATCGCTTAAGTCTTTGAATAATTTGTCCGGTACATTTAAGTTTTCCAAAAAAACAATAAATTGATTTAACCAAACACTATGCCTTTGCTCAAAAACGGTTCGAGACCTTTTACAATTTTGCCACATTCTAGCAACAGTGCTGATAAAATTTTAACTTTTTTTACCACTTCTTCATATTTATCATCGTGTCCATCATTATTTAGGTTTAGCTTTCTACGAACTAATTCAAAAACCGAGGAATTTTTATCTGCTAGAAAAGTCTGCTCGCACCAGACGGTAAACATATCCCTTTTTAATATTGACATATTTCCTAAAAAAATATTTGGCACTTGGCAGTTGGCACTTCTTGGCACATAAGTATATATTTAAAACAAAGATATCAAAGCCCTTTAACATAAAAAATAGTTCAAAAATAAATCTGTGCTAATCTCAAATTCTGCAGCCTTTTAAAGTTAAAATAATGTTTTTAAAAGAAAAAAATGAAGCGTTTACTATTAATATTTATTTACCTAAACATGCGAACATATTTATAATTATTTTGTTTATTATATTAAAGTCCTTATCTTAGATCTTAAGAAAAAAATCCAATTTCCAAAAACACAAATTTTATTTAACTACTAAAAATCTTTAAAACATCAAAAACGTTGTGACAAAATTAATGCCAAACTGTTAGTGAATATTTCCGAAGGTTTCAACCGTTGCCATAGCGACAGGAATTGACAGGAATAAACACGCTGGTAACAATAATATTCTATGGGGTGTTCTCTTTAATACCAAAACATAAAAAAAGTTAATTTTAAATATTGCCTTTTTTATTTATTAATTCCTAAAAACACCAAAATGACCTCTGTGCGTCGGTGACCAACTAGAATAGGATTTTTAGACGGTAAGCACGCGGAAACCCTACTTCAATATTGCGTCGGATGGTGCCTTATTGGAGTAGGATTTATCACCCATTTCGCAGCGTAAACATTCTCAAATGCTGTTTCAGTTCAGTTGAGTACAGTACGTGTTTTCTTGCAGGGTGAATTTGAGGTAATATATGTTTATATCAGTTTCGTTAGTTTCAAACAAAAACAGTGCCTATATTAAAGTGCTTATAAGTATTTTTGTGTTCGTGTTAAAATGGAAGAGACCATTAAAGCTTTACTGGGTTCAATTTTAATAGACTATCAAATATTGAAACTTAGTGGTGAAACCAATGAGAGCTATAGTTTGTCTTTTCAATGCAAGTTGAGAGGTGAAAATTACGAAGAAATATGTGACAATTTTATAGAGGCTTTTTCCAATAAGACAGCAAGTAATTGGATTGTTGAAAAATGCATTCGTGAAGGTCAACGATATGAAATTCGTAAAAGGTATTTATGTAACCTTTCATTAAGAAACAAGGTAAAGGATAACTGTCGTGCAAATATCGGCATACAATTTCTGAAGCAAACGCATCACACTTTAAAGAAGTTTAAACTACTTAGAGAAGGGCTACATGTTCTAATAGAAATAATGTATGTACATAGTCACAGGTTACACGTTGCTCAGGCTTACAACCTTTTACGATGTTAAAGCATTGTTTGCATCATATTTTGAATCAGGAATGAGCCCTGCAGCAGCCAAAACATTCCATGAAATGGACTTGTATTAAACTGATGATTCGGCAATTATTAATTGCTTGGCGAATGCTCAAAAAAATCCAACGGAATCACAGGTTAATTATTTGTATAAAAAATGAATAAAAGAAGATCAAGAAAGATCAAAGTGCAGCCAACATCCATTTCTCGGCGAAAAGCTAGAGGTATTTCGGGAGGCAGAATTCAAGCTGGTCGTCCTACAAAAGTCGATGTGCCAAAAAACGACTCCATAATATAGCTTTAAATATTGAAAATAATTTACAGTGTGCCAAAAAACATTAAATAAAGATATAGTACTCAATCAGGTTTTTATGCAATTATTGCTCTCTTACCTGCGCCGGAAAACATATGCTATACTGAAGCAGCATTTCACAATATTTACGATGCGCAATAACTGAGAAATCCTACTTCAATACGGCACCAACTTTCGCAATATTGGAGTAGGGTTTTCGCGCATTTACCGTCTAAAAATCCTATTCTTGTTGATCACCGACGGTGGGACGTATTGAAGTAGCTTTCCTATATACGCCATATTTTTGATATCATGAGCATCGATTTGGCAGTGAATTTCACTTCCCTCGTATTCAACGACATCGATATCGCTCCAAGCGAGGACCTGAGAATACCGGCCCAGGTGAATTACTTCGTTTTCATACTTATGTTCATAGAGAAATCTGCGTAACAGAGTAGTAAGTAGTGATATTATTAATATCTTCAGAATTCTTCAAGTACAAAACGCCTTATTTTTAAACATTCATTCTCAAACCCACTACGCCTATGACTAAAATGTTCGAACTCTAGTGCCAATGCGCAGGCTCGTTTCCATACATTCAATTTGGATGAATTTTGCAGTAGCAGAAATATGACAATTAGGAATCTAGTTTAAGGTTGTTGCCATGATATTGCTCTCCCTTAGTTACGTTTATGACATTATCAGTTGTTATATTAAGTTGACAATCATTTAAGTCATTTTTAGAGTCTCACGGTATTGCTTCAAGTCGCACGACTCCCTATAATCCTCAGGGTAATGGCCAGTGCGAACGATATAATGGAATCATATGTCAAACAATCCAGTTGGCTTTAAAATCTCAAAATTTGAAAATCAACCAGTGGGAGCAGGTTCTAGTCAAGTGGATTCTCTGCACTCTATTAGATCTCTTTTATGCACTGCTATTAACTTGACCCCACATGAACGCCTGTTTAACTATGTGAGACGCTCAACTTATGGATCGTCAGTTCCTACATGGCTAGCTTCTCCAGGACCAGTGCTATTAAAGAGATTCGTCCGTATGAATAAATACGAACCTTTAGTTGATGAAGTCCAACTTCTAGAAGCCAACTCGGATTACGCCCATATCCGAATGAAAAATGGAGAAAAAGACAGTTTCCACTCGGCATTTAGCTCCTCGAGGAGAAACATCATTAATTAATTCCAATAAAAATTCTAATAATCAAATTCAAGATCATCTAAATCAAGAGCTTCAAAATCAAGACAAATCGGATCGAGACCAAGGCCTTCAAGAAAATCTAGACCAAAGCTGTCAAGAAAGTCAAGGCCAAATCGTTGAAGAAAATCGAGACCATATAATTCAAGACAACTTAAACCAAAACAATCAAGACGCAGTACTGAATATCGATAGGCCAGTTAGGACACGAAGGCGTCCTCAATATTTAGAAGACTACCTCGAAAAATAAGAAGGCGGGAAGAATGCCATGATATTACTCTCCATTAGTTACGTTTATAAAATTATCAATTGTTATATTAAGTTGACAATCATTTATGTCAGTTTTTGTAGAATAAAGCCTTGTATTAAAAGGTAATTCTTCGTATTCATTACATTTGTGTCGTTAACAAACCCAGAAATTACCCAAAATACCATTTTTGTTGGTTTGACCACGTGGTATGCGAATTTTACGTGATCATACGCTCAGTGAGTACGAAACACTGCCCGTAAAATATTCAACGAAATAATCTGAAAACTTTTTTCTTTAAAACAGTAGCCTAGTCTCAATTCTTTACCACATTTTTCGTACGTTATACCAAACACGTTACAATCGTTTCCAAATATTTAGTGTCTACTATTGGGGGCGTTCAGCCGAAAAAAGCGATTGATAGCGAAATAATAAATGTGGGAATCATTATCAAATGGTACTACTAACTAAAGAGCTTTTTCTTAGGGCAAGGGAAAAAACCTTGATATCCGATTAGCATGGGTTCCAGGGCATAAAGGAATTTATGGCAATGAAGAAGCGGACAAGCTAGCTAACATAGGGAGAAATCTCAATATCCCAATGAACACAAAGGTAAACAGAGATGATCTGGTCCCATGCATGAAAGAAAATATCAAGAAAAGGCATAATAGGAAATGAAATGAATCCTTTGAATCTAAAGCTAAATGGTACGCCTTATGTCAGGAAAATTTCCCGGAAAGACCTTGGTTTTCCGATCTCCATACATAGATAGAAGGCACACCACTACTTTAGTCAGACTAAGAACGGGACTAGCATTCAAATAACCTGTGTGAACAGTCACTGGTGCTAATGCACATGGCGTGCGAGTCCACTCGGACATAGATCTACTTTTTCATGCTAGTGAAGAGTGGAGGTTCGAAAGTACCAGTGTACTGGCAAGTGTAAACATGAACTACTACGTTTCAAGTGGTGTAGAAAAGCTTGTCTTGGTGGAAGAAATCGTAACGTAACTTCCAGTTTTGTTCTAGACAGGAATTGTATTTCTCATGTGGTTATCTTTTCGCTGAATATCGTTTGAAACTTTCAAAAGTAACTCATCAAATGTATCTGCTTCCATTCGAAGATGATTTCTAAAAGCGGAAATATCTTCAGATCTCAGTTCGTGCAGCAGGGTGTTAGAGGATCCCAGAGATGAACGACGTGCGATCCAATTTCTGACCCATACTTTATTTCTTTATTATTTTCACGCAATATTATATCCTCTAATATGTCCTCTAATTCGTATATTAAAACCGTTGTTAAGTTGTCAATAGAACATTTTATAATCTGATTACTCATAATTAATACCCATGTCTTGGCTTCTGCTCTGCAGATCGATCTAGGAGAACGTTATAATCCAAGAACCACAGTGCACTGTGCAACTGAACTAGCATGCCAGTAAATGCATGTAAATAGCATGTGTAAATATGTGATCTCTTGCTAGTGATGAGCGCGCATTTTTCTCTGCCGATTACACTGGCTTGTGTATATGGGTGCCTACACAACGGAGCCGGGAATACTCGCATAGTCGCTTACTAGCTGGTCGCATTTAGCATGAACGCTGTACATACACACAACAACGCTTAGCACACTCGCCTGTTTGCAAGATGGCGAGCAGCAGTGAGGATAAAACTGTTTTAGAATCTTCGGTAACAAAGTGGTTTTTGCTAACGCAATGTAGTGTTCGAGAATGTCATGTGCACCCTGTTAATGTTGAACGGAAGGTCCACGGTGAGTACCACTTTTTATTTAAAAAGCTCAGGAACTATCCTGAAAGATTTTTTGAATACCTCAGAATGAACGTGTCCACTTTTGACTACATTCTTGATTTAATTGCTCCTAAACTCCAGAAAAACTGGAAAAATTATCATGCTGATCCCATTCTCCAAGAAGAGAGACTTGTAGTTACACTTCGTTACTTAAGTACCGGAACATCTTCCGGTACAAAGCAACTACTACTGCCCGAAAATGATGCGGGCTGGATTCACGGGCTAGAGGGAATGAAGCCTGTCAACAACAGGTGATCACGTGGTCTGTCTGGCCGAAATTGGGCGAATGCGCATGCGCGGATCCAAGCCTACTCACCTAGAGCGAGGTAAAACACTTACAGTGGCAATTATCCTAGCTTTCCGCCTAGCTCACTGCTACCAACCCGGCTACCGGCCAGGGTCCGTAGTGCAATACCCCGCCTGAGGGCGGGGTATTGAACGTTTCCATTGTTTGGCACTCATTGTGTCAGTAAGATGTATGGCCTCCTCTGGCCTTAATAGCCTCCAAACAAAGTTTGGACGCTTCCTATCAATGTTTTCAAACTAAATTATTTGATTCTAGGAACATTAAAAACATTGCTAAAAATGACATGTTTGGTCCAGTATGGGGGGCCGGTTGAGAATAGGTGCACACGAGTTTCGAAAAAAAATATTAACACTAAAAAGGGACTGGTGTCTATAGTAAATTTTCGTAAAAAAATTTGCGATTATCCAGTATTTTTCAAGAAAAATGGAATCAAAAACTCAAATTTTGTAGGTTAAACACCCAAAACATTCACTGTCCATGGTGCCGTACGTCATGTAGATACTAGCGTTGCCACATCTCTAAATAATATCTAAATATTAGGATATTATTTTTTTACATTATAAATATATAAAAAATATTGATAATAAAATGTGGAATGTAGAGAAAATATTACTAACCAAAACTAATCGGTCTTTTTGCATATTATAAAAGATAAAACAAATATAAACAAACACGCAAAATTCAGTAACGGTTAGCGATGCTACCCTAATTCAACCTAACCTAACGTAACCAAACCTCACTAAACCATACCTAACCTAACCTCACCAAACAAAAGTGTTACAGCGAAAATAGAACTGATTTCTGAAATGGCTGGCCTTAGTGTGAGAACAGTGTATAATCTGAAAAGCGAAGCCGCTACTGGAAAAATCATCGAAACGTCGCCGTCGGCAAGATTTCATTAGCTTTTCTCTGTTAATCGTTCTCCCTTAAAATTTAGATGACAGCTGACTTTTTTACCACTCGTCTTGTAATTTATGTATATATTATTATTATTATTAACATATTTTTATTATTAATTATACTATTATTTCATATTTTGACAAAGATCTTTTGTAAGGCCGCTGTATTTATTTATTTCTTTATACGTGATAATTAAACGAATAAAATTTGAATATTTTAGCGGATTTACAATATTTTCCTTTAAACGCGTAAAATTTATCTAAAAGCATAATTATAAATATTCTTAATTACTTACTAAACGATTTTCAAATGAATAATTTAGTCAACATTTAAATCATAATAGTAACACAATGGCAAGTTATATTCTCGCGCCAGTTGGAACCAAATTCGAAGAACATGCCGATATGGCAACGCCGTCGTCCATAAACGCAATGCTGCATAATAACTGTGACCCGCTCTATAGTAGGGTATTCCAGTCAGACTAAAGGGGATGCACGAGGAGTAAACCTCCAATCCAAGCCCTGTCTGTGGATGGATGCCTAGTGGTTACTCGGGGCTCTGCTCGAGAGGACCAACTTTCTCCAGCTACTCGTTGGATCTGAATAGATAGTCAGACAAATCAAAAAGTAGTAGAGGAGGTAGCTCAGAGGTCACTGACACACGGGACGAAAAGTCCAAAAAAGGGGCTGTCAGATAAGGCCAAGATGTCGGGAGCCTAAAAATAAGATTAGAAGCTTGGTCAAAAAGGCCAAAATTACGTAGAAGCCAAACGCTCAGTAATTAAGTCCAATTTCATCAAGGCTAAAAATCAAAGGGAAGGTGTTCCATTAGCGCTGTTCTCGTTCAAGGTAGCGGTGCTTGACATGGAGTTTCCCAGGGTACAATTGGAGTGGAAAAACTTGTAATAATTTGTATCAGAGGAATCTTCGTGTTCGGCAAAATAGGATCGACCTAGCCACTCCATCCATAGTTATAATGACGCATTTAGAAGATCTCTTGAGCAACGAATAAAAGGTAATTTGGGATGCGGAGAGCCTGGAACTGGCAGTCGAAATGGTAAAGGAAAATACGTCGTGGTGGAATAAATGCTTAAAAAAGCTTAGGGCACATGTAAGAAGGTTATTCAACAAAGCCAAGTTCAATAATTAGGACTGGTTAACCTATAAGGAAACAATGACAGTTTAATAAAGAAGTCCATAAAGCCAAAAGGAGCTCGTGAAGGAAATTTTATGAGGAGGTTAATGATACCTCCGCATGTTCAAAAATCCACAAGGTGTTGGCAAAGGGCAGTACTGTAAATCAGGTTGGTTCCCTAAAAAATGGAAGACGGGAAGAAAACGGAAACGCCACCAGTAGAAAGCATAAAGATGCTCACCGAAACATATTTTCCGATATCGTCTACACAAGGGGAAGTCAAGGATGGAGGTACTCTCCGGGGGTAGACGGAATTCATCCTGCCTTCAAAGAGGATAGGAATTGCTCATACCACAACTAAGCAAAAACTTTAATGCCAGTCTGGCATGGAGATCTCAAAGGCATGGCAAAGGGTTAAGGTTATCTACATAGCCAAAGTAGATAGGATAACCGATCAGACGCCCAAGTCTGGTCTAGCAGTAGCTAGAAGTTACCAATGTAGAAAGAGAGGATGTCCGTAGGGGGGAGTACTATCTCCGCTGTTGTGGGCAACAGTGGACCATCTAATCAGGAAGAAATCCGGGAAAGGTTTTTTTTCGGGCTGAGATGGGAAACTCATGTTCGATGGGTCCTTATCCAGAACTCAACAGTGTTGGACTCAAAACTCGCCGTTACCCCCGCCTCGGAATCACTACTTCATGACGGGCGGCGGTCCCTCACACTTTCTTCACTCATTCATACTATTCGCCATTAGAACATTCCCTTATAACCATTTTCTCCACAACTTCGCTAACCTCCACCCATTCTTTCTCCCCTCTCAACACTATCTCCACCATGTTCTCCCAATAAACTGCTACCCCGAGTCTCCTCTCCAACTTCTCTAAATCCTCCTTATTCTTTCAACATCTAAACACCTAAACACCTCACGCATATTCCAGTCTCTCTCTTCCCAATCTTGTGTAGATACCCCACTCTTGACTCATGCCCAGTGAGCACTTGGGCGAGAAGTAGTTTACCTCCCGAAACTTTCGGTTCATCTGCTCACTTCTACTCCTAATCGCCATTTTTAATGCACCTTCATATCCCTTCCATCTTTTCACCATTTCCTCCTCCATCCAATCCTAAATTTTCAAAAGTCCTCTTTTGTGACATCCTTCCACCGTTGCCTCTTTGCCTTAGCCATCAGGTCCAAAGGGTATTACCTTGACAGCACAGCTGCTGCTATTGTACCCACTGTCCAGTACCCCTGTACCACTATCAACAAAATCCCCTTCTGCACCTGTAGTAGTGGCTTCATCCTCGCATGGATCCCCGTTCTTTCACCCCACACTTCCGTTCCGAACAGCATACTCTGCTCAATCGTACCACCAATAATTCTCCTCTTCCATTCTCCCGGTACTTTCACATTACACATCAATCTCCCCAACCATGCTGCTCGTACTCTCGCCTTCTCTGCTGCCTTTGACATATGGTGCTTGAAGGATTGTTGGCTATCCAACCAAACACCTAGATACTTCTCCGACTCCTCCATGCGAATTTTCTTCCCTTTCACCATCACTTTAACTTTCCTTGTCTTGCTTCGTCCCTTTACGAGCAATCCCACCGTCTTATCTTCCGCCACTTCCAATTCGCATCGTTCTCTCTTCGCAACAATCTTCCTACATATCTTTTCCGCCTTTCTTTCTAATTCCGTCTCACCCTTTGCCATACACACCAGACACACATCATCCGCATACACCGTAATCTCACAACTCTCTTCGCATACAATCCCACAGACCTCGTCAAACACACACTTCCAGAGCGTCGGTCCCAGTACCGATTCCTGGGGCACTGCTACCTCCGTTCTATATCTCCTCCCCCTTGAATCTATTAGAGACGATAGGTAATCCTCCACTAAATTAACCAACCCCTCACCCACTCCAAGCCTCAACAACGCGCTCAACACCGCCCCCTTGCTGACACTATTAAACGCGTTCCCTTCATCGAAGAACACTAGTAGTGCCAGCTTCTTGTTTCTCCAGCTACCCTCCCTAGCCTTTTCCGCCAAATCCACCACTCTACCTATCGCAGAGATACACGATTTCTACTTCGTGAACCTATGCTGGTTTTCTCTAAAACCCCCATTTCTCCTTACGTCTTCCTCAATCCTTACCTTTATTATTCCTTCCATCATCTTACCCATACCACACAGCAGACTGATGGGCCTGTAGTCTTCTGTCCGCTTTCCTTCCCTACCCGCCTTCTTGAGTGGTGGTTGCCTTCAACAAGAAAAGATCACTACAAGGCTTGAAGCCACCAGCGATCAAGATTCCATTTGCAAGTCAGCTAAATATCTAGGTATAATATTTGATCAGCTGTGCGGGAAAATACGGGGATTTCACCCAAAGTTGAACGACAGTCATAAGACCAATGTTGACCTATGGTTCAGGAGGTTTGGTGGACAAAAACCCTAATCAAATGCTTGGTGGGGCATGCCCGAGCATCACGGGAGCGATTAGAACGGCCCCAACGTAATTCCAGGCGCACATTGAGACGCAGCGCAGCGTAGTTTTCTGTAATCTATTAGCTAGAACTTACTAGCGCATATTGGGAGGCAGGACAGGACAGAGCAGTGCTGTCTGGCCTGCGTCACGTAGTGCTCGCGACACAGATTACTGCTTTGTAAATAACGATATTATATAATTTGAAGCTAAACTTGTAAATTAAGTCAAGCTTTTTTAAAAATTACGATGGAAGAGACTTTAACCGAAGCCGTCAGACATTACAATGTCATGCTGACTATATGAAGGGCAAGTTAAAAAATGAAATATGGGAAAAGATTGCCAATAAACTTAAATTAAATAGTAAGTACCTAGTATTATAATTAATATTTTTTGATTACTAATATAACTAAAATAAAACAAAATAACTAATATATATTAATCAGTTGGGTAGCGTAGTTTTCCTACGCTGCGCTGCGTCTCAATGTGCGCCCGGCCAAGCGTTAGATGTTTTTTACAATACTTACAGCCATATGCACCAATTGCTAAATTTAACCAATGATTAAATTTAATCAAACCGTCCAATCACTTTTCGTATGCACCAACGTTAGTTAAACGAATTTAATGAATTGCTAACTTAATCATATGTGTTATTTGCAACAATTATACAAATTTAAGAGCCAGTTTAATAATATTTTTAACAATTATCTTTTAATGGCTTGTTTACTGAATTTACACTACAAATGTTACACATATCTATAAAAAATAGAAATTTTAAATGATGCACATTACTTAAAAACGCAAATATTGGAGATTAGATCCTAAATTTGATCCTGATTCAGATAGGAATCTATTTTTGAAGAAAAGCTTCTACTTTTCAACATTATTTTACTTTTTTCAACTCAATTAAAATATTTTCTCCTTTCTTTGTTTGCTCCAAAATTCCAATGTATTGAATCGAATACATTTTGTAATATAAAAATAAAATTTATTTGGCAGTAGTTTAGAATGTGCCGTCACACTAACTTCTCTGAGATGTAATTCTTGTCGTCCAGCCAGATGCACAGGTTTTTTACGTACTTTTTTGATATTATCTCAGTGCGTCTAATGTGGAGGTAATGCCATCCTTGTTGCGCCTTTCGCTCAAAAAAATTTCTTTATGAAACTATAATTATTATGTTTCAAATTATTCGGGGGGCAACACGGCTATTGCCTCTTCCGTTAACATCTCACTCGACTGTAAAAGTGTACTTACCGGACTAGTAACGTAAATATCTATAATCAGATACACATTTTTTGTTTTAACAGTTTTTTATTGCTTTTTCATTTTATGAATATCACTTAGATCATCCAATTCACAGATTACCATTAAAACAGGAAATTTTAATATTTACTAGATATTTAATTTGAAAACCTGATTTATTCCTATTTTTAATTTCTATTGCATTTATTGTAGTGTATACAAAATTCATTTGAAAATTAATTATAAACCGGCTGTGCTCTTTAACAGATTCAAACTGCTCTTTCGCCGAAAATATCACTCAACGTTATCACAAAATGTAATAAAATTTTTTTAACCATTACTGATAAGGATATGTATGCAGTGATAGCGAATAATTTAGAATCTTTGATATTATTATTAATTAATTAATAATTATTATTACGCTTTTCTTAATGTTTTCATATAAATGTAATTACATATAAAAGCGTTACGTTTAATTATTAAAATCTATTAATTTCTTGCAATTAAAACATTCAACCTCCCTCTAGTTTCAAATGTTGTCTTTAGCTAATTGACAAAGCCAATAAAAATGCACATTTTTAAACATACTACATGTCTGTTAATTTACAGATGCTAATAATTCAGGTGTAACAGACTAGCCCCGAGAAGGAGGGCATAATAATATAATAAATAAAATAAATTTAATACTAATACTTTTTAAATTTTACTACTAAGTAATTAGATAGGTAATAAAATGATTACTTTTAAGTCTACGTTCATCCAAGATCTGTATATGCAGAAGTGAAAATATCTAGTTAAATTAATACATTTTAATGAATAAAAATTTGTATCAAAAACCTGATTTATTATTTGGGTAATCAAAACTGTCTAATTGCATTAAATAAAATCCAAAGGTTTCTAGAGTCAATATTCAGTAGAATGTAACTGAACTTCTTTTTTTGCAATTTATATATAGATCAGACATAAATGTATAACAAATACGTTAAATTGTTGTAAAAATCAGCATGATATAGTTTTTTTCCTGGTTTTTCTATTTCATTGCACAGTTATACTGATCTTGGAGGGAAATATATCCAGGATAATCTCCTTGGGCTAATAACATTTAAGCTTTAATAGTTATGTTTTATTACTTCAATACTTGGTCTAGTATTAACACCTCAATCAACATCAGGTATTATACCGAAACAGCTGTCATTGAGCGAAAGAGTTTTAGATAAAGTTATGTTAAAATGTTCTTTGTTGAATGTTCTTAATTTTTCATTTAATTAGATTTTGTAATTTTTTTGGTAATGCCAGTATCCTGAATTGAGAGATTGAGGGAATAAAGGATAAAATTGGATAAAATAAAACTAAAATTTAACTTAACAATAGAAGATATCTATCAGATAAACAGTATATAAAATATAGTGTACATATAATCAACTATAAAAATAATTCAAAAGTTCTTTAAATAAATGAATAACAATTTGCAGACTTAATATAAAAAAAGCTGTCTAAACTAACAGTAGAAGTATATTGAAAATATATTTTGAAAGCACTTTTTGTATTATTACAACATTTTATATAAAACATATTTGCATTAAACACCTCCTGTTGTTATTGGGTTAATTTTAAATTAAAACAATTAATATTGTTGGATGATAAGACAATTGTACTTAGAGTGACTGAAAAAGTACATGCCATAGTTTTATAGGTTTGCTTTAAAAATATTTTAGATACACATATAATTGTGTAGTCAGTATTTTTAACCAAAATAAAATATGGTTTTTAAAAACTTGTTCTTCATCTAGATTATCTTTAAATATGATATTTTAATCTTAATTCGGAAACTATTTTGCTAAAACTATTATTTAAACAGAAAATATTAATAAAATTTATTGTATTAACCCTTACCCTGTGGAAGTCCATCTTACTATGAACAATAACCAACAAAGATTTCTTTAAACGTTTCGTTGTTTGTTTTGTTCTTAGAAAATATGAACATACATTACATACATTTTTGCTGAAATATTTTTACATTTTAGTAACTTACATTAAGCACAACTTAAAGCATCAAAACTAGATAAAATATTAGGTAGACGTAGAAGTTTTGTAGTGGCAAGAGAAAACAGAAGTTTCTGCATATATTTTAGGAGGATTAATCCAATAAATAGGGGCAATCTAGAGCACCAGAACCAGCTAAAACTCCCCCTTCGTTAGATAAAGGAGATTTACTTCTAATCAAATGTCCAGCTTGTTTATTCACAATAATCTTGTCAGGTTCGCTAAAAAAGGAGTTAATAATAATGTTTATTTACCATTGAAACAATATATATATATAAAAGTTATATAAAAAATATTATGGTACAAAATAGGTGTGCTTAAATCAAATACATCACAAGACTAGTTAGTAAATAAAATAGTATCATTTATCTTCAAAAGAATGAAAAAAACAAACATTAGCATTCAACAAAACAGCATATCCCAGTAATCAAGAAAACTTCTACATTACATACAGAATATTTCATTCAAAAATTCTGTTTCTACATTTACAAGAAATTTCTTATAAATTGATTTTATGAGATAAAAGGAGTTAATAATTGTTTTAATACATATTCTACGCATTTCAGGTAAACAGTTAAATACCTTGGGAACCAAATACGCAAAAGTAGATTAGATTTAATTATGTAAGGACTCTGTCTTGAAAGTCCTTCACATTCACAAATAATGTGTTTAGAGGTTTCCTCTTGTTCCTGACAGAATCTGTCAGTTTTAGAGCATGCATGTGCTTATTGAGCCTGTTATGCCCTGTTAAAATACCTACGAGTATTCTAGTATTGTGTCCACCTTTCCTGAGAGTTCGTTGTTGTCCATTTATTCATTTGCAACTTTATGGTTGATTTTTTAAGCCACAGAAGGGTTCTGGTCCGTTAAGATGCTTCGCTGCGCCTTCTCGGGCTAGTAGGTCGGCCTCTTCGTTCCCACTCTGACTGGGTCACCACGCAATTGTGAGCTTGTTTTTGCTACCCACTTCTTTAGAAGTCCCAGACTAGCCTTTAATTGACCTCCGTTTCTTTTACCGCCTTTATGGCCCCTTCGCTGCCTGAGAAGATAGCAATAGCTCTTCCTTGTAACTTTTGCCTGTTGATTTCAAGGTATCTATATCTGGAACACTGTGGCATACCGCCGTAGGTTAAGAGATATTTTACTCCTTTCTTTTACCAGGAATAGACCAGCTCCCACCAATTTTTCAGATTTTGAGCAGTTTGTGTAGTAGGCAAACTCTGCTTTGACTGGCGGTCCATTTTTCCAAGTTATCCGTGATCATTGTTTCAAAAATTTTCTCAAATCTATATTTTGGCACCATTTGGCATTCCGAAAATTGGATCGCCCTTTAACTCATTTTGTGGCTCGAGATATTTGGATCCATGTAGGCTTATTATAGGCGTTGACCTTTTAGTAAGTTGATAAGTGGCCGCCCTGGGCGTTCATTTTAATAATATTTCTAAAGGTGCTGTTGAAGTACTTGTCATGGCACCTGTAGCACTTAGACATGCTTGCCTTTGTTTGCTATTGGTGATCCTGACTATTCCAGCCTGTTCTGTCTACTACCGAGTCATAGCTCATCATAGGTCTTATAACATGTGTATATAACTATTATGGTGGTGTTTTTGGAGTAAGCCCCCAATTTTTCCCCCAATTTTTCCCACACATATGTTAAAGGACAATATGTATTTATTTGTGTCTCCTTACTGAGTTAGACCAAGTACGCAAAAGTAAGTTTATCAATTGATTTTTGGGTAGTGGGAACATATACACAATCAGAAACTCTTCTAGTACTGAAAGAATGGTTTCAATAATGTAATATGTACCTCCCCAAGCTAAGGCCCGGGTGTTAAAGACATAGATATCAGCATGGTATCATCAGATGACGAATTCAGTTCAGTTTACCTATACCAGTCAGATACATAACAGACTGGTACCTGTTGGTTTCTAGCACCCGGGCCTAAAATAGCTTGATCTCTCAGAGCACTGGAGTCTATAATATTTTTTAGACCGTTTCTAGTCAATACAAACAAACTAGATAGTTTTCCCATGCAAGAACATGCCACATAGATAGTACGTGGAAAAAGCATGGCGTACCTATATCTAAACTACAAACAATCAAAGTTTGGCCTTGTGACTCATTGCGTCGTGATTTTCATTTTTTTTTCATTAATCATTTAATGACTAATCTAAATCTAAATAATTCTTCAAACTTTTAAATTTCAAAATCTCAATTGGATAATTCACAGCTTTGGTGGCATCTCGAACTGTATCGATAGATTTTCATGAAACCCGGAACAACGACCATTCACGTCCACATTTTTTGCTGTCAAAATCGCTCTTTCTGCCAACTACTTAAGGCTTCTGTACTGTATATTTTTGAGAAAGTTTCAGTGAATCGATCCTTAAGTATATGAACGCGCATGTTGATAGTCAGTTGTACTTAATTAAATTTATTGTACTAACCCTTACTTTTTGGAAGTCCATCTTACTAAGAATAATAAAAAACTCTTCGCTTTAACTCAACTTTCAAGTTTAATTGAAAAATTCGGTTTAAAATCACAATTACAGCTGTTTCGCTATAAACTAGCATCGTCAGATTGACATATTGAAATTACATTTAGGGCTAATAACATCTAGGCTTTAATATTGTTATGCCTTATTACTTCCATACTTGGTCTAGCCTTACCTACTTAATCAACATCAGGTACCTAGCTACAAACAAACAAAAAATGTTACGCTAATAATTAGCGAAACAGCTGTAATTGCATTTTAAAACGATTTTTCGAATAAATAGTGGAAGTTTGGTTAAACCGTTCAGTTATTTATTGTTCTTAGTGAGATGAACTTCCACAAAGTAGAGGTTACCACAATCAATTTCATTAATTTCAGTCTATATTAAGTTAGGTTAGGTTTCGGTTAGTTTTCGGTTTAGGTTAGGTGGCACCTACTGATTGCAAAATTGTGAGTTTTAGCACTCTATTTAACTAGAAAATCAAAAGGGGCTAACTTGGTAGGGGGGCATTCGCGCGTCACGTGACCAACTTTTTCGAACACCCTAGACCTAGACCATAGGGAGCTGATTGACGATATATATTTTGTTGTCGGTTTGTTAACTGTTGCAGTTTGTATGTAGTACTACTTCCTAACAATCCTTTTTTCCGTTATTAACCTGCTCAGTTATACATGAGTCATTGATTCATTGGTTTATTGCTCCAGTTTTCTCGATTTCGTTTTGTGATATGCTCTTGTCGTTTATTTTGATTTACATAACTTTTTTCTCCATTTTAAGAAGATTTTCACCATCCATTTCAAGAAACGCAATAATCGCGAAAACTGGAGCAATAAACCAATGAATAATAAAATCAATAAACCATGTATAACTGAGCAGTTTCATAACTAAAAAAAGGAAGTAGTACTAAATACAAACTGAAACAGAAATTAACAACCCAACAACAAAATATATATCGAACAACTCTTAATAACAAAGTACCAAGGTAATGAAATAAGGGAATGTTAAATTAAATATGTGTAAAATTAAGATTAAATTTTGGCTAAAAGTCCGTAAAACAATAACAAAAAAAACACCATCTTTACATATCAACGATTAATTGTAAAACAATAAAAAGGGGTTAATAATGGAAATAATAATTATTAAAAAAAAAACTGTTCATTTTTGTGATTCTACAATATACACATAGAGGTGAGTTTACCTCAAATTTATAAAAATTAAATAAATCATGTATAATTCTAAATCTTTGTTAACTATGTTTTCGATGCTGATAACCATGATTATGTTGATTGATTTTACTATATTTGTAATTTAATATATGATTTCTCCTTACACCATTATGTCCCTTCTTATACCCTGATGAAGGTCCTTTGACAGAAACATGTCGCTTTGCATTTAAAATTTCAACATTAAATCATTAAATAATTGTGATTGTTTTTTGCTATTATTTTATTATTTCTATAAAAAATAGTATATTATTACACGAGCGATTATGTAGGCCATTATTCACGAGGCTCAATCATCCGAGTTAATAATGGCCATAATCGCGAGTATAATACTATACTTTTTCTACACTTATGGAATAATTAAAAACCACATTAAATTAAATTTATTTAAATAAACCATTTTACATTAATTTGCATTAAAATTTAATAATTTGTGTAATTATGTAATACAAAGATTATTTATCAATTTTATTTCATCAATAAATTTCATCATTATTATTTCATCATAAATATTGTTGAATTAAAGTAAACATTAAAATTTGTTGATTGGTTAAAGACACTCAATTATTGTTTTAAGGTGATAGTTTTAGTAGGATAATGATTTGTCCAATTTAAAAGTACATAAAATTTCAAAATTACCTTATTAGAATACCATAGATTCCAATTTCTGAGACAATATCTATTAAAGGTGGCGGATTCGGTCCTCCAGGTGAAATCATGTATCCACTAGACAGAGGAGGAAATATTCGTTCCATTAATATGAATCCAGTTCGATCTTTGCTATCTTTCATTTTAAGCATAATGTCTCTGACATCATTATCATAATAATTGTTGCCACCACCTTCTCTTTGGGGTTTTAATACGAAGCTATAAAATTAATAGTAAATATGAATTAAATATTCATAAATAAACAACTACGAGGGTGGTTTAAAAAGTTTCAAACCTAACAATACATTTTTTTTTATTCCAACATATTCTTGTAATTCTACATACTTCTCCCAGCAATGTTCCCATCTCTGTAACCCATCCATCATAGCACTTGGTGTTGGTTATTGTTTTTTTGAAGATGGGTCTTTCTTTGCACTGTTTGACACTGTTGTATATTTATCTTTATCTACATTAATTAATCGGCGTCAAAACTCGGTTTTACTGCGTCTAATATGCGCCAACAAAGAGTTTGAAATGTTAATTTCAACACTTTTTGGTCTAAAGTGAGTAAAGCAGCATGCCTAAATGTTGGTAGCAAACACTTTCTTCAATAATATTCATAAACTCTACTAAGACTCTCATTTTAATTCGGCAGTCATCTAACACTATTTGGTGAACTTTTTTTTATTTAGGCGTGCTGCTATCTTCACGATGAATTCGGAAAGTTTTCAGACCATCCCCGTAGATATAATTAGAGAATACAAAGGGTTGTTGCTCTCTTTAAGAATTGTATTTTAGCATAAGTCTACTCAAAAAAGTTTGACATTATATATTAAGTTTTTAAAATGTTCAGAAAGAATTGTATAAATGAGATAGAATATGAAAAATCAGTGCATAATAATTTATACAGATAAAGACTACTTGAGAATATAAATTCCATTATTTTCAAATATAATCCATTAGATTAGGAGAGATTGGAGTGATAACATTTACAGGTTACTGTTACAGTTATCTACAGGTTTCACAAAACCCTCTGTTTAGATTGTGTCTATTTTTAAAATAAATAACATTTCTTATGATATACTATACCTTTCAGGATTACTAAGTGCCCTTTCTACAGCTCTTTCTCCGTTTTCGTCAAATTCGAGACCATATATATTTACAAAGACTTCCTTTACTGCTTTTATTTTCTTACTTTCTGTTAAAAATAATTCTAATACACCAGGTTTTGTTAATTCTTGTTGAACTTTTTTTTGGCCAACTAAATGAAATTTGATGTCTGGACATTTAATTGCTGTTGACCTAAAATGTGAAGGATTCATTAATTCTTATGCTAAAGGTATACATATACACAAAATTTGAATCATTTTTTTTAAAGGCTATGAAATTATAACTTACTTTTCCATCATTAATCTAGCATCCCATTCAGTTTCTGTTGGATAGTGATCAGGTACATATCCTTCTCTAAAGTAGATCACAGAAATAACTGTATCATCTCTAAAATAAATCAACATCCAAATTTTCATTATAAAAAAAAATAAAAATTGCATAATTTTTGTTGTAAAAAATGTTAGTATATGTTTTAATACAATTATATTTTACCAAATAAATAGTTACTTGTAATTTTAATAATTCAGCACATTGGGTGTTTATTACAAAGAATTAAATGGAATTTATTTTATACTCACATGATCAACTCATGATTGTTATTCAATCTTCCCAATTTGTAGATGTCACTAAATGTCTTCCTGACAATTTTTGTTTGAGGACTTATTCTTTTTATTTCAAATTCTAGTAAACGTTGATCGCTTATGTTATAGGTAACTTCTAATATGAGAAATAATATAGCAGCATTTTGGTCATTGTACAATTGCCATGCTTGTACAAAACCTTGAGCTAGATTACTGAGCTCATTGTTTTCAGGTAACTACAAAATAAGATTATATATGGACAAATAAATTATTTCTTTTGGTCAATATTGACAATTTTACATATTATAGGTATTACCTGAATACACTGGCCAAAGTAATTGCAAGAATATAAATTTTATTAATAAGTATCAATAAAGTCATAATACACCTATACTATTTTAAAGAATTATATGTGTTAATCTTAAGAATTGTATTTTTAATTTCTTTGCAGATTTTAAAAATACTCATCATCCTAGTAGAATTTTATGGCATTTAATAAAGTGATAATTAATAGTATATATACTTAAAAAGATGTATTATTTTCATTTTATTTTAAGTATAAATAATTTTTAGTAAAAGACATGGAGAAAATGTGTTATAAGAATCTAATTCATGAAATTTGTGGAAAATATAATTTTGATGAGTTTAAAATTGATATATTTAATTTAAATAATCAATTAACTTACATTTTTAATCCATTCATGATATCCTAATTCTTGTAAAATGTATCTAAAACAGTTGCAAATTTCTTACTAATTGTTTTAACAATAAATAAAAGAAAGCTTAGCAGTTATGACCAAAATCCATTTATAAAAGGCAACATCATTATTTTTATTAGTGTTTCTTTTATGGGAATAGTTCCAGATAATAGGAAGATTCAGGACACAAAATAATATAAAAAATTTTCTAGTATGTATTATGAAAACAATGTTTCTATACATGGAGAATTTATCCAAAAAAATAACAGGGAATGGAAATATAGTTACCTGTTATATTTTGAGATTAAAGTTGATTGACTTCCAAAACTTGCAGCAATTGTGTTAAATTCAACTTGCTTTAAATTGTTATTTGATGAACTTTGCATTAGATAATCTGAACGAAGATGTAACATGCTTATTTTCTGAAATACATCAAAAATAACATTTTTAAAATTATTAGTATACAGCTGAGTGAAGTTTTACAATTTACCAACAAAGAAAATATTTAGTAAGTAAACCTTTCATACAGTTAGTAAACCTTAAGTTAAATTATTCAATAATATTTAAATACTTGGTATATTCATTCATTTTGTTTTAAACTTAGTAATACTATTAGTTGTAATCAAACTGAGCTCAATTTATACACACCAGAGATCAAAATCTATAGCCCAACAAGCATGTAAAAATTTAGCTTATATGCCTTACTTGGTTAGATCCTTCTGTTTCAATAACTTCGTAAATTTTATAAAGCCTTGCTGTAAATGGATCAGCTTCAATAACATCTTTGAAACAACTCCTTATAAATTCTTTATTGTGGGCTATATTATGAAGCAATTCATTCATTGTAGTTTGCAATTCCACAACCTTGTTAAACTCGTTTCTAGGGATCCCTGTAGGAAATAGAATAAAAGGAGATATTTGAACTACATCTTCACTATAATTTGTTTTAGACCTCATTGAAATTCCATGCATTATAACCCAGTCTTTAGCCTTTGCCACAATATCTCGTAGCTTTTTTTCTGGAAGAGGCACGGGTACAGAAACAGGCATTCTTAAATTGTTTTTGGACATCTTCGATTAAATTTTCTTTATAATAAAACCTATGTATTTTATTTACTGTAATAAAACAGGTTAGGTGAACTTGCAAAATTGTTATCTGACAAATTCTTACTAGTGATAAAAATTAAATAAATACACTTAAGTTAATTTCAAATAAACTGTTTTGGAAGATAATTAAAAGGGACTGTCTATTGGTCCGGGCGCTCGGACGAATAGTAGACTGCACTATTCGTCCGGGCGTATATATATGCCCGGACAAACAGTGTATTAGACTATTAATCCGAGGAAGTGAGTTTGTAGGTAAGAACTTAAAATTAACAAAATCTTTGTCAAAGGTAAGTTTTAATTTAATTTAATTTGTTTTGTTATATATTTTTGTTCTTAAACTGTGGTAAGTAATAATAAATTATTTGCATGATTGGCGTCATAGCTTTATTTCTATTTTCTTGACTTATAAAGTTAATTCCATGTTGATATCTTATAGATCATAGCTTTTATTAATACCTACTCTCAATAAATATTTTTCATAGGGATTGAATTAGATATTAACATGAAATGGATATAGGTACTCAGGCAATGCAATCATTAATACAAGAAGAAATAACTTATCTATTTTAGATGGAAATTGAACTGAAAACTACCTTTAACTCTTTTAAAAAAGTTGAGGATGCTATTAAAAGATATGAAGACAATTGAAAGTGGTAGGAAAAAATATCCAAAGAGGTCAAAAAACTGTAATTTGGAATTACAATATTATAGTCTAAAAAATACATGTGTTATAAAGGGGGATAAATATAAAATGGTGAAAGGTTCAGAGAGATCATATTATTGCTAAATAAGTATGGTATACTTAGTGTAACATGTTTACAGGCATCTGGAATCCAGCACAATATGTTTCACAATTTCTTCTATTGCTAATATCTACCTTGAGAACACTTTTTCAATCACTTTATAACATAACGTATTGTGTTAAGAAGAGTAAACTTTTTTACATTTTTAGTCAGTATTCATATTTTATTTTGTACATTACAGAACTGTACTTAATAATATAATATGACATGATTATTTTATAGATGTGCCTCCCACATTGTTCGTCCGGGCATATATATACGCCCGGACGTATAGCGCAATCTACTATTTGGTTACTTTTTCCTTGCACTTTCAATTGTCTTTGAATGTATTTGCACTAACTCAAAATAAAACATTTTCTTTTATCTTTTAATAGCCTCCTCTATTTCTTTAAAGGTTGCTCCCAATTTAATTTCCATCTAAAATAGGTAAATTTCTTCTTGTATTAATGATCGCATTGCCTGAGTACCTATATCCATTTCATGTTAATATCTACCTCAATCCCCATTAAAAGATTTATTGAAAGACATTAGGTAGGTATTAACAAAAGCTATGAGATATCAACATGGGATAAACTTTACAAGTCCAGAAAATAGAAAGAAAGCTATGACGCCAATGATGCAAATAATTAATTATTACTTACCACAGCTTAGGAACAAAAATATATAACAAAACAAATTAAATTAAATAAAAACTTACCTTTGACAAAGGTTTTAATACTTTTAATTTCTAACTTATACTAACTTCTTCGGATTAATAGCGTAATACACTGTTCTGCATACCCCAATATTACTGGTTTCACATATATATATATATACGCCCGGACGAATAGTGCAATCTACTATTCGTCCGAGCGCCCGGACCAATAGACAGTCCCTAATTAAAATATTATAGTGATTAAAATTTTGATTATTTATCTAGGTGGGTAGGGTTAAGTGTTAAGAACACAAACACAGAACTGGAGATCATATTCTATTTCAATGACTCGATTTTCGAGTAGCTCAGACTGGGAGTGTACAAGTCACAGAGACTCTGTAACCAAGTACTGTACTGAAAATATATGCATATTCTAAACAATTCGATGATCGAATTCGTGCAATGGAATCTAATCTCTGCACAGAACATTAAAAATTAATACAAATGAATATATGAAATTTTGTTGTATCATGCCAAGCAGATTACATTCATCTTCGTTATGTCGTTACTTTCCTAGACTTGGTCTTAGTTATTGAACAGTTATAAATTCAAAAAAAAATAAAAATATTTTTATCTCAGCTTTTTTTGAAAACACAATTGTGACAATACGTAATTGAATATTTGAGTCTAAAACTGTTATCTGTTATAATCATTTATTACGAAAGCCTATATCAAGTGTATGGATGGTTATCTACTATATAGTACTAATTTCATGGTAAAAATGAAAGTAATTCATTTATGATTATCTGGAAGGGTATAGAATTAGGACTTGTATCCTTTATAATGGAAACAAATTGAAGATGGATACTTTTCGATCCTTCTGTGTTCAAGGTTTGCTATGTTAATTTTTAGATTTTTGCTTATAGGCCTTATTACAAATGTGCTCAGAATCCCACTAAAAGGTAATGAGCAAAAGTTGTGCTATATGAGATTTGTAAAAGAAGTATCAGTACTGAGGTTCGTGATTTATCTAGGGCAGGGGTCTCCAAACTTTCCAGCCTTAGGACCATACTGATTTCTCCAGTAAGTTCCGAGGACCAAAACCATATTATCATTGTTATCGGTGGTAAAAAGTGAAATGGTACACTGAAAAAAGAAGTCCGAAAAAGTACGCAACGTTTAAAAAAGACTGCAAATCGTACTAAAGTCAGTATGTCAGCAAACACTGTGGCTCGAAGGGTTAGAAAATAAAGCATCGCTGAAAATATATCCTCTCAACTGTTCGACAAAAATGGACATGTTGAGTGGTTTTCTTTGGCCTTGGATGAGTCAACAGATGTGGCAGATACTGCTCAGGTGTTGATTTATATTCGAGGAGTAGATAAAAGCTGTGAAGTGCATGAAGAACTTCTTGAGAGGTGTAATATTCATGGCACAACTACTGTTACAGATATTTTTAAAGGAATTAAAATGGCCATTAATCAAAAGAACCTTAGATAGAAAAATTTGAAATGTATTAACTGATGGAGCCAAAATTTTAATAGGAAAGATAAAGAAGTGGTCGCTCTTGTGTCAAAGGCTGTAGAAAATAACGGTAGTTCAAAACCATTAGCCTTTGTGCGGAAAATGTTTGGATATGTCTGAAGTTCTGAAACCAGTCAAATCAAGTGTTAATTTTATCAGATCTTTTGGGCTGAATCACCGACGATTCCAATAATTTATTGAAAAGATTGGACAAAATGACACCTTATCATACTGCCGTACGTTGGCTTAGTTGTGGGAAAGTCCTTCGGCGCTTTTTTAAACTTCGAGCAGTGATTTTTTTAAATGAAAAACAACGCCCTCTCACTGAATTACAAAACAACACATGGCTGTGGAAGTTAGCATTCTATCTTGATTTGATAAAACATGTGAACTAACCGAATTTGAGATTTCAAGAAGAAAACCAGCATCTTCCTGATGTATACACTAATATCAAATCTTTCCGGAGGAAATTAATGCTGTTTCAATCACAACTACGAAGTAAATGTTTTTCACATTTCAAAACATGTGAAATATTCAGCTACACCACTGAGACTAACTTTCCCATCGATTTTGCAATCGAAACTTTGAGTGCTTTGAAAATAAATTTTGATATTCGTTTCCCGTTTTGGCAAAGAATACACCAACTAACAAGAAGCGAAAGTAATATAGTGTAGATGTCATATTAGTAATTATTCAACCTAAAATTAGAATACTTCAGTAAACTAAATTTAATTTGCTATATAAAATATGTTCTCTAAAAGGAGTTTTCAAGTATGCTAGCTCTCCGCGGGCAGGACAAAGTTAGTCCGCGGACCGAATGTGACCCTCGGGCCGTAGTATGGAGGCCCCTGATCTAGGGGATGGTATGCAGGTAAAATTTTAGGATAACGACTGTTATCTTTGTTTCACAGTCCTTAAAAAGAGCATTATTAGATTGTGATTGTATCTCGCTTAGCCGCATGCATTAAAATTATTTATATTTTAACGCGTTCTCCTTCTCCTGGATGTCATAAAGCGTTTTCAGCTTCAGCATTACCTTCTGGATTAATTTTTAAATTGATTGCATAGATATTTTGTTTAAATCCAAATTTTACTTGATCAAAGAATTTTTATGATTATCAAAGCCATAGCATGCTGGAATAAAATATGATCTACAGCTATTTTATCTTGTAATAAGTAAATTTACTTCTTAGTGTTAGTCATGTATAGTCTTTCCAATATTAATTGCTAAAATCCATTTAAAAGTGTTATACAGAGTGAGTCAGTTTATTAGGCTTCAAAGTCAAAGAATGGCATGAAAACAACATATTTGTCCCGTTAAATATCCACTCTGTATCGTAGGAACCCAGCTCTCTCTAGACTGGTAGTTGTACAGCGCGAAAACAAGTGGGGTACCCACGCGACTTATTGACGGCTTTTAACGGTCCGGTGTCTAGAAAATGAAAATCCAGATTAAAATTAAAATTCAGAAGATATGATATCGCCAACAGGTGAGGTTAGTAGCGAATTTTGCAATAAAGATTTACACATTCAGTGTCAGAGGGTTATTTTAAATATGTATCAGTGTTTGAAAAATAAATATAATAAAAAATAAGATGCGGTTATAATAAATCGAATTAATACGTTAACAAAAATTTCTATTTACATTATTTCTCGGGTTATTAAGCGCGGTGACGTTATAGATTATTCGCAGGTGAAAAACAAAAAAACAAAATTTGCAAATGTTGAAGATGCTACAAAAGATCTTATAAAGCGAACGGTTTATAATTTATATCAAGAAATTATTGAACTGACTTTAGAAATCGTTCAAGAGAAATTACGAGATTATCCTGATTATAATTATAAAAGCTTAGAAAATTTACGCGGTATACTATTAGAGTGCGCTTTTAATTATAAGAAATTAGATAAACGAATAGTTATAATGGAATCGCGGCGTATTGTTGTACTCCGTGAAAAATATTAAGCAATGTTCAGCCGACTATCATGAGGATATGACTGCAGATTTATTCGAAAAATGGTTTCAAGAGCAGCTTCTTCCTAACATTCCTCCAAATTCAGTAGTCGTTATGGACAATGCTTCCTATCATTCGCGGATATTAAATAAAATTCCAAATTCTAGTTCAAAGAAGGCAGATATTTTAGAATTTATGAAAAATAGGAACATTAGTCCGGAAAAGGTAATGACAAAGAAAGAATTACTACGAAGTATAAAAGCGCTTAATTTAAAAAACGATTATGTGATCGACAATATTTGTAATACACACGGACATACACGCCTATGGAGACAATGTTCCGACAAAGGAAAATTTGCCGCTAGGCGGTACCCTTTGTAGCAACTTATTTTAGTTATACTATACCTATACCTATTTTCAACATTTTAATTTACACTTAATTCCTTTTGTATGCGCCATTCACCCCTATGTACAACTCCTAGTGCAAACAATTGATTTCAGTATGCAACATACTCTCGTATTAATTAGTATGTAATATTATACAAAAATTCATAATATATTCAGCCCATACAAAACATGGACACAGGGTTCTATTACCCAATTCTTCACCTGTAATTCTCCATTTTTTGTTGTTTCTGTTTACCCTTAGTATAACCGAATTGCACTTGAAGGTACCTAGGTAAGTGTATATTTGGTTGCATACATAATGCAACTCATACAATTATTTTTATATTTGACATTTATTTTACCAAAAGAGAATATTTCTTGTTCACATTGAACAAAAGTGATTTATTCACGAAAATTAATAGTTTTTTATTCATTAATCTTGCTTAAATTATTATGTTCTGTGATATTGCTTCTTCTTATTTTTTCCAAATTTATAGTCATTCTTGTTCTTATGTACCTAGTTATAGTAATCGAAAAAGTAAATTTATTATACTAACCCTTAGTTTTTGGAAGTCCATCTTACTAAGAATAATAAAGCGCTACATTTCCTACACTTCCTACGTGGAAGTTGCGTTAAAACGAAGAGAGTTGTTTATTATTCTTAATCGAAAAAGTAGGAGAAATATAATTAAAATATTTAATTTTTTGAAAATGGCTGCGGCTACTGCGCCAACAAAAATATTTTGAACAATAATTTAAAGTAGGTATTTTAGGAAATTTCTAGTCAAGTCAACCATCGTATTTAATAAAAGGTATACTTATAAAGATCGTTGAAAGTTAATTTACTTGTTACAATTTCTAATGTTGGTTGTTGCGAACCTTTTAACTTTATTGGTTTCTTGCCAAAATATTGAGAAGATCTACAGTTATAATACAAAAATAAGGACAATCTTATAATTATTAAATTTAGTCAATACACATTAAGGATTTGAAGTGGAATGGTTTATCATATTTGTACGCCAAATAATTAATTTGGCGAAGAAAAGGCAGGAACTTTTTCTAGTTTCATTTAGCAAATTTACATGCAAGTACAATAATACATCTGATTTCATATTATTAGTTACTATGGTTACTATAACTATTATTATGACTTTCAGTTGTACCAGAAATTCCCCAATAATGATTACCTAACAATATATTTCAATAGAGTAGGACTCAACATCAATCCCATCAAGACCAATCTAATTGCTTTCACCAGCAAAAGGAAACTAAATCTAAGAAACGTCCAGCTAGAATGGAAAACAGAGGTAAAATACCTAGGCTTAACACTAGACAATAAACTACTCTGGAATCAACATAAAAAAGAAGTAATAAGGAAGGTCACAAAACCCTTGATGATATGCAAATCCTTGGGAATGTAAACCAAAAATACTGCATTGGATCTACACAGCTATAGCACGGCCAATCGTCACCTACGGAGCCGCTGTCTGGGGAGAAAGAGCTAATCTGAGGATAACGAGAGAAAACCTTTCAAAACTTCAAAGATTAGCATGTGTATGTTATGTATCACAGGAGTAATGAGAACATGCCCAACAACGGTACTGGAAGCAATACTAAACCTTACACTTCTACTTCTTCATATAGGAAATGTAAGAAGAAGGACATTCCAAAAGATGGTCAGTGAAGGAAATGTAAGGCATATGCCTGAATTACTTCAACATAATCCAAACTGGGAACTACCCCAGGACAGAATGTCAAAGAAACTTAAGAAAGAAATTTCACGGTAAAACTAAGTAAAAAAAGTCAATGGGATCCTACAGTAATATCACAGATAGGCAAGAACACAATCTTACGGTATACTGATGGGTCCAAAACTGTAAGAGGCACAGGGATAGAGATTTATGGACCTAGAACAAAGCACATCTAGAGTTTAGGCTCACATTCTACCATTTTCAAGCAAAAATATACGCCATTGGAAAATGTGCGCAATTCAACATTGAGAAGAAATACTGTAAACAAAACATAACTATTATGCCTAACAGTCAAGCAGCAATTATAGCACTCAACTACAGCGTTATAACATCCAAATTAGTATTGGAGTGTCTAGGTAGACTGAACGAACTGGGCATGAATAACACTACTAGTTACACTTCTATGGCTCCCTGGACACTCGGGAATAGAAAGAAATAAAATGGCCGATACGCTTGCCAGAAGAGCAGCAAGTATGTCACTCATGGGACCTGAACCATTCTGTGGCATAACCTACAGTTCCATGCATCCTCAATTAACTCAGAGGCATTGAGATTACGAAAAAGATCGAACATTAAGAGAACCTACCAGGGATAAGGCAGGCAAAAGCCTTGCTAGGTAGTTACAATCCCAAAAAGTCCATACAATGTCTTGGACTGAGCAAAAATAACCTAAGAATTCTTACAGGTATCTTAACGGGACACTGTAAACTAAGAGGACACCTACATAGACTGGTGATTGAAGAAAGGGTAGAATGCAGGTATTGTGAAGTGGAGGAGGAAAACTCAATAGACATACTCACAGCATGTTCTATCCTAGGAAATACAAGAGCTCTACAACTTGGAGCACACGAAGTAGAAGAGGATGACTTACCTAAATTTATGCCGATCGACATCCTAACCTTCATAAAGAAGATAGGGGGCACAATAAATCTCACAGGTCCTAGTGGACAACCCCTACATTACATTACATACATACATATTTTTGCAGATTTCCAACTAATTTATTATTCCTAATTTATACATATTAAGTTTGGTCGAAAAAACTGTTAAAACTAGAAAAAAATCACTTTATAATAGGTAAATTTATTTACTTTAGACTAATAATTACAAATGTTCTAAAATACTCGCGGTTCATCTCCTGAAAAGGTGCAAGTCTATTAATAAATTCGTGAGTCATTATTTGCAAGACCAGGCAAATTTTTGGGCTTCCTAGTAACATTAAAACGTTTCAATGGTATCGTAATATAGAATTTATTTCAGGATGCAAATAATTAAAAGTATACTCTCTTCTTCATGAGTTCCAACAAGATCACCAAAACCGATTATCACGAATATTTCAATACAGTCTTTTTCACTTTAATAAAACATTTTTTAACATTGTGGTAACCTTTACTTTGTGGAAGTCCATCTTACAATAAACACCTAAATGGTTGAACTAAACTTCCACTATTTATTGGCAAATTACGTTTTTAAATGCAATGACGATTCTAGTTTTTCGCGTAACAGCTGTCATTGCGTTTAAAAAAGTATTTTGCGAATAAATAGTGGAAGTTTAGTTCAACCGTTTAGTTGTTTATTGTTCTTAGTAATGTAACTAAGTTACCTACATCGTTAATTTCGTATTGTATTAATACAAATTAAAACGAAATAATATCTTGATGCATATTTTTAGTGACGATTCTACTTTAAAGGAACCCTGCATATTATACACATTCTTTTGAAATTTGCAAAATATACAAGGTCCCATTTAAAGTAGAATAGTAACAAAAAATATGACATCAGAAGCGTTACGCTTAACAAATTGTACTTTGTATTCCTGCACTGCAAATTTTAGAAATTCTTTAATTAATTCCTGGAGAAGGTACATTTTTAAAACTTTTATTCATTTAGAACCTTAAAATAAATAATTTATAGTAGTTGGGAATTTAATTAATACCCAAGCAATAAAAAATGCATACATTTTGCAAAATCGGTTTTAAAATTTCTGAGATATATTTATATACCTAGATATATTTTAGACATATCATGTCTAACCGAACGTAAAAATAAAATACCTATACTTATGCAATTTGTGACGCTTAACATTCCAACATACAAAATATATCGTTAATCAAAAGGATTACATGTAATATTTAATTCGGAGAAATTTCGTAATGCGATTATTTTGGCACCACACTCAGAACGTCACAGATTTCTTGGAAATTATTTAAACCTTCCATTTTGTTCATAAGTAGCGTTATATACAGTGTGGAAACACTTTGGAAATCAAATTAATTTTATTCTTAGTTAACGGAATTGTATAAAACGCTGAGACACGTCGATTTTCATTTTTAATTCTACGCTATTTGAAATAAAACATAAATAAATGTAGCGTAAATTCACGTTCGTCCGTCTAAATTCTGTTATAGCGTTTTCTTTTGAGACCAGAGCAATGCACTGAGTGCACACTGAGAGCGGGTTGTGTATTCTATTGAAATGTCATAAGGGAGAGCAATCTGTCACGCTTAGACAAGGAAAGAGAGAGGACGCGTAACCCGAGTCGTGAAACTGTTACCACTTGCCACATAATCGATGGGGTCAGGGGCGTAACATAATGTTTACAATACATTTTTCCCACATAATAGATAATAATTGTATGTTTCTTAGATACAAATAATAGGTTGGTATCAAAGGAAGGAAGTGAATAAAATTCAGCAATGGTACATATAGGTACATTTAATAGGTATGATAAAAAAAAGCATATTTATATTATAAAATACTAACTATATTATATTAATCAAGGAGTATATAAATAACAAATAAAATTTACTAGTAATTATAAAAAATCTTTATTTGTTATGAAAATATTAACATAATTAATCTATAACTACCTTAATATTAAATAAATACTTAAATTAAAACTGTTTATTTGCTGATATTAATAGTGATGTTTGACTATAGAACATTTTTGTTCACCATTTAAACCATTAGACAAAAAATAGCCAAGTGGAAGCTTCCATGTGTCATTAATTGCAACTATCATTAAAACAACAGCTTCTTTGACTAATTCATTTGAATCATCATCCAAATCAACCCCAAAATTGACTAACCATGGAAACTTTTACCATTCCATACCAAGTGCTGCCGAATTGACATCTCATCAATGATAAGAGAACAAAATAATGGTTTATTTAAATTTTCTATAAGTTTACTCAGAGTATTGAATGATTCAATTGTGAAACCAGGAGCTGCATAGTTTGCAGCCATTTCCCAATAGTGCTTCTATGGGGCAAACACATTTCAAATACTGTCCTGAGACAGGAGAGAAAAAATTTAAAGTCAATGCAAATTTTTGTAATTCAGGTGGGTATTTTTTATTTTTAGACATTGCATTCTTTGTAACAATTGCTTATTTACACTACTCACATTTTCTAATAAAATGGCTTTTTCATTATCAATCAAGTTCTTATTTTTCAAACTGGTTATTAATTGTTTAAGGGAAACAACTTTTCTTTTTAGCCTGTTTATAGATTGTTTTAATACCCTAATTTTTCTAGCCTTCTCTTCTAATAGTTTCTAGAAGTAACTTCCATTTCAGTATTTTTAACCAGGATAGTCAGCTGTTGGGTTTAATGACTGTGTTGAGGAAGTAGAAGGACCAGGTTCTGTACTCTGAATATATTTGAATGGTGCTCTCTATTTGGCCTAGAAAAAACAATATTTTTATATAAATATTTCCAATTCACAAAAAATTTAAATTATGTTTTACTTAGAACTGCCAAGGTGTTTTATTGTTATTAGTTATGTAGGTACATACCTTCCTGGGTTCCAGGTATGTGTGCAACTGATGAAAAATTATTGGAACAGCTTCATGGAGCAAATGTAGTCTTGAATTATAGTCTTGAAATACATCAGTTTTATATAACCAACATTCCTCAAAGTGTTTTGACCAAAGCCTATCATTTTTAGTTGGTTCCCAAATCCTTAATTTTGGTGTTACATATCCATAATTTGTGTTTTTCTACATCTGTAGGAAGGCTGTAACAAAAAATAAAAAGTTCATAAAATACCTACATGTTTTTCTAGTGAAAATTCTCCTATTTTACAGTGAATAATTCTTTTGTCGTTTTGAGTCAGTCATTTTTGCATTAATCTTCTATTGAAATGAATAGCTAGATTTATTTGGAGAAACTTAATTAAAAATTGCTTACCTACGCCATTGGTAAAATGGCTGTTTTGAAGCAAGAAAATATATTATTTATGCAGATTTAGAATGAATATTATTAAACCGCGTTATCCAAACACTATAATTAGATGAATTAAAAACTGAATAATTACATACTTAAATATAATTACTCAGAGATAACTCTTTTATCTTTTAAAATAGAAAAATCTACAAAGGTCATTATATATACAATCGTTTGTTTACCTGTAAAATGAAATTCCTATCTCCTTTTCTCGCTGCGACTTCGGCATCCGTAAGCACAACAATTCACCATTATTCAGTTCAAAAATAATTCACAATCTCAATAATTTTCACTTAAAAATTCACAAATAAAGCACACGCTGTATTCGCTTTGTTTGCCACAGAAATAATGGCGGCTGTTAAAAATGTGTCACAGAACGCAAGCTCAAAATAAAGCGAAGTGCGGTATCCATATGCTTTCCTAATCTAAGCTGTCACGCATGTTCTTTTGAACAGACTGCTCGCTCTCGATGTGACCTGAGGGCACCAAAAACTGCTCTGACTATTCGACTCAGGGCAATACCATGGTACAACAAATTTACAGGACAGGACAATACGAATCGGTTAGGTTCAAGCGTTCAACGATCAAGTTCAAGTTGAAATCGGTAACTATGGAGGAGGTAAATAGGACTTTGTGCAGAATGTATAAAACGTTTCTTTATTGTACTTATTTTATTTTAATACGCCTGTAATCTCATATTCATCTTCAGAAGAATATGAATAAAAGAGAGAATCAAAACCGCTCTATACCTTAAGTTCTCATTCAACTTATATTCGCCTTCGGTAATTTCAGAAAACATTTTCAAGTACTAATAATAACCTAACCAAAAAAATGCACTATATCAAATGCATTCTTTTGAAATGTCAAAAACACGCAGTTCGCCCTGGACCCTTATTCTTGACGGTGATAGAATAGAACTCTCCCTAGGGAGCACTCCCTACTTTCATTCTATCACCTTTCTATTGGTTACATGAAACTGTATTCTTGAGTTCGATAGAAAGAAGTACAGTCGCTGTAGAAAGAAGCAAATTTATAAGAATGTTTGAGCAGGGTTGCCAAATAGTTAAACCAATCGCAATAAAGAATTTTTGACAATTGAAGATAATGCAAACAAACATGGTTATTGTTTATTTTTTACGGTCTCTAAAGTGTTTCAGGAGCTATATTTTATTTCATTTCTACATTTAATTCTATTTCATGGCATAATATTTAGTTCTAGTTTTTTATTTAGTAGGTATTGTTTTTAGTATTTGTATGTATTTAGTTTAGTATTTTATTGTTGACAACTCTGTCCATAGGGCTTCCATTTTTTCTTTTGTATAAGACTGCGTTAATATGCCGGAGTACATTTCTTCTCTTGCAGAAATAAAGTCCACAAGAATCTGCTTTTGTTGGGTGTTCATAGGAGCACTCTTTTGTTTTTTATTTTCTGCCATTTTCACTAATATATGTCTTATCTATGTTTACTACTGTTACTTTTGATTAAAAAAAATAAATAAATAAAAGGTTGATAACGGACGGACAATTATTTTTGATTATCTAAGCACGAAACGACAAAATACATCATATAACATATAACCAAGAAGCAAATAACTATGCAAATAATACTATGAAAGAAATTACTTCTATACTATTTTTGGTTCGATAATAAAAATCCCTAACACCTTCTCTTGGTGTTATAGCGGTTCCTTCAGAAATAACCAATAGAAGTAATTGTTCTCTCGGGGAGCAACCCTTCTATCGGTACAGTGAGAGAACGAATTTCAAGAATACGGTTTTGGCATTTTCAATAGAACCACGCCCACTTTCTATTGGCTGTTCTATTCTATCACCGTCAAGAATAGGGGTCCTGAAAACGTCCGTTGCCAGTGCACAGTAAAAACTGGGGTAGTGCAAGAGCAATTTCAGTGCGCACCGAGGGCGCACTCAGTTCACTTTCTACTAATCTCAAAAGAAAACGCTATTAGATTTAATATTGTATGTTGATATTTTCGACTCAAATATTAAAGTTTAATAATAAAATATTTAAATGAGAACTATTGTATTGAAATTTTAATGATGTTCAGTTACGAAAATCATTGCAGAATTCTAGTAGAAGTGTTGTGCTCTAAGAAGTAACAGAAGAGGATTGAGTTCTGCGAACAAATAATGAAATAGATAGAAATAAAATAGCACTTTTATTTAACTAACCCTTAGGTACTCTGTGGAAGTCCATCTTACTAAGACCATTAAATATTGAAACTGTCACAGCTGTCTCGATAAACTATCATAAAAACAGCTGCCATTGAGTTAAAAGAGTTGATTTTTTAAATAAAAGTAGAAGATTTGTTAAAAAGTAATGGTGAAGTTAACCAGCAAAATTATACCTAGGTATTGATCAGCGGAGAATGCTCATTGGATGCGAGAAAGTAATACTGAATATCCTCAGTAAGTTAAAGTTTGGGATCTAATAGGATATAGGATATATAATAGATATAATAGGTAACCAAATGATTGGTCCAATCTTGATAGAATGAAGTTTATCAGTAGACAAATAAAACAAGTTGGTAGCAGCGACTAGTTTCGGTCTATAAGAAGATTTTAATGTGTGTGACTTGAAGATTCACATGGGTTTCACTGTGTGAAAATATTATTTCACTTTTTGAGTGGAAACATTCACGTGGTTATTTGGAGAATACCGAATTTAAATTCTTATGTAAAATGTTTTTTTCCGATGTGAATAGAAATCGAGAATCAGGGCAATGGAAGATAAATATCACACCGTTGGACATATTTGTCCAGGGGTTGATGACTACAACATTTCCTAATTGTTGGTTTAAAACCTAATGTAGGGTGCCGTAGGGCAAGGTACTCCTTGTGGAAGGAAGCGGTGGAGAAAAACTCACTTTTGCAAAATAACTTCGTGGATATGTGACAGCCATGAAAAAGGCATCTGTGGAAAATAAAGTCACAGTTAGCTGGGGGAAGACGCATGTTAGCTACTCTCTGGTCAGAGCTGCCCGATTCATTATCTTTGGACCCGAATCCTCCATAGGCCTAACCTAATTAAGTCACACTCTTAACAACAATTTAGAGAGAGATGGGACCACATAGAAGGCTGTATACTTCTAAAGGAGTTACTTAGCAAAAGAGTACACAGCTAAAAGATTCCTAGTAAGTAACTCATATCTATACAGATGATGTGAATAAGAAGAAGAAACCGTTGAACACATCCTTTGTGACTGCTGTCAACTAAATAGAAATCCGACCGTAAGGAGTACTGGCCAACACTAGCTAACAAAAGAGAGACTCTCCTAAAGGATGGCCACGACTACTTCAAATCAATAAGCTGGACTACGAACTAAAGGGGAAGGTTCAAGAGTAAGCGCAATGGATCTAATTAAGTTGAAGCTATTGGACAATTTACAGTAACAGAACCCTTGTCTCTTGTTATCGCTCGCATTTCATTACTCAAGCTGCATTGAGTGTAAACGAGCATGTGTTACAATGGCAAGCGGTATAAGATGATGCAAAAACTTTAAAATCTCACACAAATGTCAAATGTAAACTCGAGTTAAAATATGGCCGTCACTATTCCTGACTCATGCTCTTACTGTCTTAATGGCTGGCACTCTACATCAGGTTTTAAACTATGCATAAGGAAATGTTCTAGTGACATCAGCGTCATCTTCTTGGCAAATATGACCACCCCTGGTTTTTCCTACTGTATTGAGGCATAGGAAATATGCTTTATTCTATTTTGTATATGTGAATCCCATGTTATTTTACTATCACGGATCAATACCAAGGTTTTTACCTCTGATGAGGAGTTTAGTTTGGTATTAAGGAGTATGGGGTTTTTAAGATTCTATACTCTCATTTTTTCCGTCTTGATGGGACAATGGTTGACACTTCATATCTGAGGTACTTTGTGCAAGACTACATAATTAGTTCCATCAATGGGTGCGTTCACCCGACGTCAACAGTTGAGAAGTTGAGTAAGCGATCGCGTTCAGCCGACCCGTTGACTGGGCGCTGGATGGAAACAGCTGCAAATTTCTTGAAGCGGTAATTATTTCTGCTTTCCAACTAAGCGCAGAATTTGTTTTGACATTTACAAAATGTCCATAACCTTAATATTTTTGTTTATTGGTTTCGCGTTTCGCTTTTGTGTTTAAAGTTTATTAACTATGGATATGAGTTTATTTGATTTGGTATTAAATGAGGTGACCGACCAATAATGGACATTCTAAAATGATTATGAAAATCATCAGCACTGTAATTTGGTTAGGTTACATTCTCATAATAATCCTCATTTCGAACAGGAACTACTCTGTCAGGTTCCACTATATCGATTGCTGGAATAAAATTACCTATAATAGCCCCTATCTGGCCAAAATTTAGTTCATCATTCATCAATTCCATTAGAATTAGTCGCTGAATGTTCTCCATTCTAGATTGAGGTTATGTGACTTGTCAACCTCAATAGATGTTGAAAACGTCAAATAATAACGCTGAAATTCAACAATGCGTTCACCTAGTTTTAAGCTGTCAACTCATTTTATCACTAAACTGTTGAGAGCTTTAAGTCAGCTGCTGAAGTCGGGTGAACGCACCCAATGATATAGTAATAATCACTAGATAGAGCTTAGAAAGAGAGAGAGAGAGGGATTGAAGCCAACATAAGAGCGAGATGCAACTAGTCGAAACAGCTGAAAGGGCAAAATAGTGGGTGTGTTCGGGAAGCACGCTTTCGAGCTATGTAGCGCCAAGCGCCATAAAACGCAAACGAGGAATAGTACTAAATAGCGCCAACTGGCGCCCATAGCGTGCTCCCCGAACACACCCAGTATTGCATGTGCATGTGTTTTATCTTGATTATCGAGGTTTTAATAATTTTGCTTGTTTAATACGGTATATAGTGTAAATATATAGGTAAATAATAAATAGGTTTGACGAAAACAAAAATATATCCTTCCATGGGTAAATGTAGTATGTTATTTAACTAAAATATATTATATAACTGTTTTGAGTAGATAAAGTAGGGTAGATAAAGTGACACATTAACAGCTAACAGCAAGAGTAGATAAAATGTTTTAACTATTTTTTATTCAATAAAATTTACAAATTCAAACACATTAAGGATTAAAAACAACTGAAATTTTACAATTAACATTATTAGAAATAACTATTTGTGGAGCATCACAACTTGTACTCGTTTGCTTAAACGCACTTGATTCTTGATTTTCAGGTCTGCCAAGAATACACTTGGTAATCTTATTTCTTTTTGACTCTTCAATGTAAGATTCTGTAACGGATGACGATTTCCATCCACTTAAACGTTTAAATTTTACTGGATCAGCTCCAGTATTTGTGAACATAGTAGCTGAAGAACGACGGCAATAATGCCCCGTGTACATTTCTGAATTTGCAAGTTTCAAAAAATCTGCAATCTTCTTGGGGATATTATATACAGGATGATTGATTAGTGGGAGGAAGCTCAGTAGGTCTGTTATAGTACATATTCCAAAAAAAAGTTATTGACAAAAATTGTAAGCAGCTTTAAACTCCACGTTTTAAAATTAGTTACAATCTTACAGGGTGTTCTATAAGATGATGGCACACCATACTTATTTTTTTTTAATGGAACACCCTGTATTTTATTTTAAATTTGAAACCTGCATCACTTGCACATCACAATAATGTAAAGTTTTATTATGTTATAACGGGTATTTAAAAAGTTATAACCAATATTACCTGAAAATCGTATCAAGTTTAACTCCCTGTATAATTAAAAAGGAGTATAGGAGCATTGATATATTGCACCATAGTTTTTTAATAATTGTTAAAAATTATAAAACATATTCGTTTTCATAATATTCGTTAAATAAAATACAGGGTAAGAAAAAATGCAAGTACATTATTTTCTTGATAATTTTAAACAATTATTAAAATATAATTAAATTAATTCATTACAAAAATTACAGGTTACTCAATATTGTATAAACATTTTAATATGACAGTAAGAACAGCATACACCTCCAATTTGTGTATTTTATAATTTTTTAAACTAAAAAAATTTTTACTTCTAACTAGTTTATAACTGACATTGGATTACAATTTCAAGTTATATTAATCACATTACAATGAGCAGCAATGTTATTCTAATATAGTATTAATCTATTATTTTAAAATTTCACTCTAATTTTTCTCTTGGAATTTGAGCAAAATATGTTTTAAATTTCCCTATATAATTCCTTATAACAATAACAACAATTTCTCCTATAGTTCTCACTCTCTCTAATGTTGGAGTCAATGGAAAACCGTGGAAAAAAAAGGTGTTAAAATTAGTTAAAATAAATAGGGGATAGAATAATATATATATATAAAAAAAATAAAATAAAATATAATCTCTATATATGGCAATTAATAAGTTAAAGCAAATTTACGACGATTTAAAAAATATTAAAACGTATTTAGTTAAAATTGTGCCTGAAAGTAGCAAAGGCGATATATTTATAAAAAAAATTGAAGAGGCAAAAATTGGAGTAGTGTATTCTAGGATCTAGTCCTAGTGCTTTAAAGGGGAAGAAGTGTATTTTACCTTTCAATATCGCACAGAAGAAGAATGAATACAAAACTACTGATTTTTTGAATAAATAACTTTCATTTGTCCAATTTGATTTGATATTTTGGCAAAATTAACATTTTTATAAAGAATATATATGGGATGTATTTATTACGTATGCAAACAGATATACATATCCATGAGTAAATATGAAATACATATAAATTTCCTATAAAAATAATTTGACATTTATTTTAACAATAATTTTTCATGTACATAACTCGTTTCAAAGTGTATTTCTTGCACTCGGTTTCTGTAAACTTTACTCGTGCGTAATAATTCACTTTCCACATTCGTTATGTAATATATTATACTAAAACATACACTCTGTGTATGCACAATAAAAATGAAAATCTAATTGACTCTGGCGAGGGATTGTTTTGTGACACAACCAATTTAATTATCAAATCATACAGAGATTGTTTTCATAAATTTATTCCTGCAAACTAATCGTAAACAAAATTTCTCCGAACAATAAAATTAACAAAGTAATTAGTTCTCTTTGCTCCTACTATCCGTATATTTATTATATTTTTTTCAAAGAAGTGATAGCTTTAACTGAAATTGTTTGTACGATAGTGACACATAATATTTTCTGGTAACAAGCAGTCTATGCTGTTTAAACTATTATTGGAATCTTAACGTTACTCATATTATTGTTTACTGTTCATTTGTGTAAAGAAAGAATGACACATTATCCAGAGGTGCAGCGAAAGACTGAAGGCTACCAGGTGGTCGTAGGCACAACTTTTTGAGTAGTTTCTTATTCCTTTACAATAAAATTGTATTACATATACATTTTTCTTCCTATTTTATTTTATTTTTTTAATGAATACAATACTATACAAGGAATTTAAAGTTTAATCTTCTATTTCCGGGCGGGAATAATACATTGAAAAGTTGGAGGTTTTGTAAGTTTAGTTTAATTATACATTGTGCAAACCACTTATGGAATAAAATTATTTGTGGGGTTAGTTTAGAGGATTATAAAAAACGCTGGTACCCGTCAACTTTGAAATTCAAATGTAAACATAAATTTAAAGGGTGATACACGCAAGTCTGGTATCGTCCATGATCTATATTTTTAATGAAACACCCTGTATGTTTTTATAATTTTAAAAGCTTCTAAACAATACGATCTCAACGAACTATACCGTGTAGGGTCTATACCATATAGGGTACAGAGTGAAATTTTGAAATTATTTATAATTTTGTTCAAGATAAAATTATGAAAATAATAATGTTTCACACTTTAAATAATGATTTTATTTTTAATTAGCTGAATGCAGACCTAAAATTTCTTCACTAAGTAACAGTGATAATTGCAGAAGTCAAGTTGAAGTGGCAAACTTATTTAATCAGAGGTATCCTCAGTTGCCTAATATTTCTCAAGGTACTGTGTCTAAAATTCATAAACAATTTAGAGAACTTGGACATGTCAAACCGTTAAAGAGAAAACCGTACTTCATTGAAGATGATGTAAAAGTGGATATTATGTTAAGTGTCGTGGAGAATCCAACGTCAAGTACTCGTCAAATTTCTCGTCAAAATAATGTCACACAACTGTCCTAAGGTGTTTCCATAAAGAAAAACTTTATCTATATAAATTGACTTTTGTGCAAGAACTAATAGAAGACGATCCAGATCGCAGAATGGATTTCTGCGAAAGAATTATGAATAACTTGAACAGAAATGAAATAGCTGTTGGTACTATTCTTTTTTCCGATGAATCAACATTCACATTGATCGGGGAAGTAAACAGACAAAACTGTAGATATTGGTCAGAGGAGAATCCTCATTGGATGCGTGAGACACATACTCAGTATCCTCAAAAGATGAACGTTTAGGCAGGTATCATAGTTGATCATATTATTGGTCCTATTTTTGTAGATGGAAATTTGATAGCCAAAAAATATTTAAGCATGATTAGAGACGAAGTTTTTTCTGAGTTGGCCAACTTATATTTCAACGCATTAGATCCTAACCTACCGGGTGAAAATATCTGGTTCCAGCAGGACGAAGCAACACCCCATTATGCTTTAATTGCAAGATATTACTTGAATGAAATTTTCCCCAATAAATGGATTGGACGAAGAGGTAGGTACTATCGAGTGGCCAGCTAGATCGCCGGACCTTCCGCCCTTGGATTTTTTTCTGTGGGGTTATCTCAAGAACGAAGTATATGCAACACGGCCAACTAGCATTGCAGACCTCAATGAAAGGATAACTACAGAAATACGGGCTATTTCACCTCAAACTTTAAAAAAAGTTTGGGACGACTTTTATAGGAGACTGTGTTATTGCCAACAACAAGGTGAACATTTTAGAACATTTTGAGCATTTGTTTTAATGTAAAAAATCAATTACGTCAAGTATTTTATGTATTTACTATGTTGAACAAAATTATAAATAATTTCAAAATTTCACCCTGTATAATTCATAATAGACTCTACGTGTTATAGTTCGTTGAGATCGTATTGGTAAGGAGCTTTTAAAATCATAAAAATATACAGGGTGTTTCATTAAAAATATAGATCATTGACGAAGTCAGACTTGCGTGTATCACACTGTACATTTAAATGTATGTTTAAAAAGCTTACATTTGAATTTCAAAGTTGACGGGTTCCAGCGTTTTTTATAATCATCTAAATTTACCCCACAAATTTTATTCCATAAGTGGTTTCCACACTGTATATCAATATATACAATTTAAACAGAAAGTGCTTCCGGGAAGGATTTGGGGTTAAAATATTACATTAAATAATTTAAAAATCTGTATATTCTGTAGAAAAAAAACGGGCGATCCGAGCACGAGAAGTAGGAGGGGTGAGTTTTTAAGGGTAAAAATGGTTTACCTCGATTTCCAGTAAAACTTCAAGTCCTATGGAAAAAATCAAATGCCAAACTTGTAGGTAATTCAAAAATCTACAACTTTTTGTATTAACCATTTTTAAACGTAACCTCAAAATTTATGTGAAAAATTCAAACAACGAAGTTGTTTGTTTTTTATTTTTATTTTTCAGAATTATATTTTTTTTATGAAATTTTGGTAAAACTTACCTTAATATGCCCCAAATATACTGTAATTTGTTTGATTTAAAATATTTATTTTTTCGCCTTATTTTTACTTAATATCAAAAAAGCACCCTTTTTAGTTGTTTGTTGAAATCTTACTTCCTGCTATTGGAGCAATTTCGAGAACCATGACGTAAATTTGTACATTTTTAACCATGTTTTCGGCACAAGATTCTACTTTTTAATTTTTTTTTACTATTTAAAAATTTTGAAGATTAAATATTAACTTATTTGTTTGTTTATTATAGATTATTATAGTAGGATATTTCGATTAGCATTTTTTTGGTTTATCAATGTAACATGAAATCTTACGATTTTTGATTATTTAAAGATTAAATTTTAATAAACAGCTCAAAATTATACATAGGTAATGATAAAAAAATTCGAATTGATGCTTTTTCTATTTTTTTTTGCATTTTCTGAGAAATTTTATTACTAGAGCAATGTATAGTAAAAATAAAGATTTCTACGAAACCAAATGCTTACCGAATTTTTTAAAAAAGCTGATATTTTGACAAGAGAATTTTCGATCGAAAATTAGGGTGCTTTTTTGATATTAAGTTAAAATAAAATAAAAATATAAAGATTTTAAATAGTAATTATGAGCTTCTATTGTCGAGGCTCGAAGCTTAGCTTCTCGGTCTTTAAAGGATCCGAGACAATAATACACTTTTCTACCGAGGCTCATATAGCATTTTTTTCACTACTGGCATTCTATTTTTTTAAAAATTAGTTTTTAAAACTAAAAAATTTTTTGGACGGGAACCCAATCACTCTCGTTTCACATGACATGACAATGACAAGGCAATCAATAACATGTCCATAATCATGTTTGTTTTGATTTTTTAATAAGTATTGTGTTGTAAAAATGGCTACCAAAGTACATGGATAAGGCAATTCATTTTCATTTTTGAATAAGCACTTTCACTTTATTTTGACTTAATATCATAAAAGCACCCTAATTTTCGATCGAAAATTCTCTTGTCAAAACAGCTTTTTTAAAAAAGTCGGTGAGCACTTTGTTCGTTGAAATCTTGAAATGAGTAGAGTTAATTCCAAAATTATCGCGACAGCTACGGTTTTCCCACCTATCTTTGCCGTCGACTCGAACGCTAGCGATTACCCAGTTCGAGAAATAGATTCCAGTGGCCCAGCTACCGCTGGGACTAAGAAACACCGCACACGGAATCCGCTTAGCAATTGTTCTACTAGAATTCTCCGACTGCGCTGCGACGCGCGTCGATCGGAGATCGTCGGCGAATACCCCCACATTGCCGAATTTTACTTGAGCTGTCGCTATAATTTTGGAATCAACTCTAGTTATATAAGGAAATATTATTATACGTTACAAGGTCGGTAGGTGACTTATTACAGTACGAGTTAGTTTACGGAAATAAAAACGAGTACTTTAATAACACCTAACTGTCAGTTACTGTCAAATCATTTAAAATTTTAAAATACACTATTAATTGATAATACGTGTTTTTAAATAAAAATAAAGTAAAAGTAAGTAATTAATTATTTTGTTTTTAAATAGTATTTTTAAATGTCAAAAATGAAAAGTTATAAGAGCAGCGTTGCTAGGCAACATATTACCTGATACCGTAATGTTCTACTTACCGGAAGTGTATTTACTGGACTGGATGAAATAAAACATTTTTTCATTTTGCCTTTGCATCAGTTAACCTCATATTCTGTCAAATGAATTGGGATATAGTCCTAATCGAGTACCTTGATTAATAATAAACATCTTTCCTACCTCAATAAAAGTCAATAAATTTAAGTATATAGGCTGGTAGTGAAGAAATAAATTATAGTATACTCGGGACATAATAAGGTAAATTTTCACCAAATTTTGCAGAAAAAAAATTATTGTCATGATAAAAATAAAAATCCAAAAACTTGGTTATTTGAATTTTTCACATAAATTTAAGGTTATGTGAAAAAATGTTACAAAAGTTGTACAACTTACTATTAACTACAAACTTGTCATCTAATTTTACTCCATAGGACTTGTAGTTTTGCTGGAAATTAGATAAATAAGTTTTTAGCCTTAAAAACTCACCCTCTCCCACTTCCCGAACTCGGATCGCCCTAAATTTTCTAATGGGTTTCGTCCTACTATAATTTTTTTCCTTTTTATAATTGTTGTAGGCTTCGGCCCTGGCCTAAAAAGACAATTTTGTAAATAAATTTAGTTTAAAGCTATTGTGCTTCTGAGTTGTTTATAATTATTTAATTTTTAGAAAATGTCACTATTTCCACTAATATTTTCATGTGAAATGATTACGTATTTAAAAATGTACACTTATTTCTTCTTCTTAGATTCCTTCGTTAAGTTTTAACTTTTGTATTCTATAGGAACTGTTTTACCAAAAATGTCAATTGTTTTCAATTCGTGCTGAAAAGTAGGACAGAGTATCACGTAACATTTATGTTTAATTTTTTAAACGCCAATACAATATAAATATAATAATTTTGCAAAAAATGCTGTGAGTTGATTTACTGAATATTTTGAGTCGCATTAATTCGTAGAACTAGATATTTAGATTTGTATTAAAAGCATAACTGTTCCTAAAATGTTAAAACACTAGTGAAAAATACACATTAAATAATCACAGCGATCAACAATGGCTTTTAAACGATTAATTAAATTAATTATTCATAATTTGATTTATCTGGTTGTTTTAACCTATATGCTCTTAAGTGTTCATTGAATCTTACTTCAAAATTTCTTTGTGTTTGACCTATATATACAGTATTACATTTTGGACAATTCATTTTGTAAACACCAGATTTAAATAATTTGGGTAACTTTGTTTTTACATTTAACAATTTTGTTCCAACATTATTTTGTGCTTTAAATGATATTAATGCTGATGTTGCCATTTTAAAACTGTATTGGAAATATTTCCACAATATGTAATATTTTTATAACTTTTAATTTCTTTAGTTTGTTTTGGAAATATTGGATGTAGTGACACTTTCTGTTCTTTCTTATTAATTAATTTATTTATAAAATGAATTGGATATATATTATATGAATGTATTGGTTTTATGATATCAATTTCTTTATCAAAGTTATTTTTGTTCATTGGAATTGAAATTAAAACTGTATTGGAAATATTTCCACAATATGTAATATTTTTATAACTTTTAATTTCTTTAGTTTGTTTTGGAAATATTAGATGTAGTGACACTTTCTGTTCTTTCTTATTAATTAATTTATTTATAAAATGAATTGGATATATATTATATGAATGTATTGGTTTTATGATATCAATTTCTTTATCAAAGTTATTTCTGTTCATTGGAATTGAAAATGCGCTGTGTTATAGGAGGATTTGAATTATATGGTATGGTTATCCGTTTGTGTTGGTTTTCTATATTTTGAATAATTTAGTGAATGATTAACCTTTTCAATTCTTAAATCTAGAAAATTAATTAAAATTATTTTCTTCAACTTCTAAAGTAAAATTAATTTTAGGATGCAAAGTATTACTAAAATTAAAAAATATATCTAACTCTCGTTTGCTACTGCAAAACCTGCTAACACAACATCAACATGTCTATACCAAAATACAATATTGTTTGTATAACCAGAATTAAAGATTTTGTTTTCTAACTTATCCATAGAAATAATTGCTAAAATTGGAGAAATAGGACTTCCCATTGCAAGCTCCTTATTTTGAAGATATACTTTGTTATCAGAAGTAAAATAATTTTGATTAATGCATACATTAAATAGATCAATTATATCTGATAGACCTAGATGGATATTTCTTTCATTTAATAGCTTTTTAACTAGAACTATACATTCTTTAGGAGGTATTTTTCATCAAACGATACTAATTTAGTATTATTTTGTAAATTAAAGTTATTTAATTTCTTTATCAAATCTAATGAATTTTGTGCTGAATATTTAGATGTGTAACCATAATTATTTAAAATAGTATTTAATTATTTTAACGAATACTTGTAGTAAGATGGACTTCCACAGAGTAATGCTTAGTACAATAAATTTAATTGGAATGTAGTTTGCATTCCGGATTATGGTTGGTAACTGTCGTTTCAATCACAACTTGCAAAAATACCAAGAGCTTTTGGGAATGATTTTAAGAATCACAAGACAGTTTTAAATGTTCAAATCTATTCTTGGTATTTTAAATCTTCTTTTATACTTTTCAATTGATTCATTGTAGAAATCTTATAATTTGATCATATAGATCTTTTATTTTGAAAACGAACTTTCATCAAGAGTTTCAGTGCTCATTAACAAATACCTTTCAAAATATAAGCAAAAAATACCATGGGAAGAAATTAACTCCAACAATAAACTTAATCAAGTAAGCTTTTTTATAAAGAATTACAAAACCTCTGAAATAAAGAATAATTCTATCTAGAAAGTTTCTAGGCTTTGTGTTGTATTAGATTAAGGTGGTTAAAAAGTATTTTATACGGATGTGTAAAAATGTTTCTGTATACATGAGTATTTTAGTTTACTCAGTTTTAAATATGATGTCAAATTCTCTCTAGATACTTATTATAGATACCACTAAAAGATTTATAAACTTTGTATTTGATTTACGTTAACAAAATATGCTTAATTTGTTGTTTATATATTATTTAATCAACATTATGCTTGTATTTGTTTTGTTATTTAAGAACTGATGATGACTTATGGCATCCGGTGTACGAGTAGAATAATGAAAACATAGATACCAAAAGGTATTAAAAAGATAGATATGATTCTATAAACTCCATCTTATCTGTCTGTTTATAATAAAAAAATATTTATCGTTACTCTATGAAATGTTAGATTGTTTACTGAAAATCAAATTGTTTCTAATTTATTGATCATTTCCTTTCTTTGATTAAATATTTATTAAAAGGAAACCATTATAATTATAGTATCTTACCTCGAAGATTCAGAGACTAGCCTGTTCATGTATCACTGGAGCAATGGGAACTTGCCCCACTGCTGCAATGGAGGTGATTTTAAACTTAACCCCACTGCACATTCTGTTAGAAAGTGTAAGGAAGAAAACGATATATAGAATGATCAAAGAAGGAATTATCAGGGAAAAACCCCGATCACTTCATTTTGATCAAACTTGGGAAATGCCCCAAGATGATATGCCAAAGAAATTCAACTTTGTGAGAAAATTCATCACAAGGTTGAGTAATAAATCTGAATGGGATGAAGACACCATACAGAATTTAAATCAGAATACCATAAAGTGGTATACGGACGGTTCCAAGCTAGACGAGGGAACCGGGATAGGGGTTTTTGGACCTAAAGCCAAATACTCAGAAAGCTTGGGCACATACCCGAGCATTTTTCAAGCAGAAGTCCGCGCCATCGAAAGATGTGTGGAATTCAATATTGGAAGGAACTACCGCAGACAAGAGATTGTGATCATGTCGGATAGTCAAGCAGCCATCAAAGCGCTAAGCTCAAATATAATCAGTTCCAAGATGGTTTGGGAATGCCTAGGCAAACTAAATGAACTAGGCCAGAAGAACACTGTCACCCTCCTATGGGTCCCGGGACACATAGGAATAGAGGGGAATGAAACAGCAGATAAGCTGGCAAAAAAAAGGAGCTGAAACCCCACATTTGGGACCAGAACCATCTTGTGGGATCAGCAGTAGAGTAATCTTAGGAAAACTAAGGGAAGAAATGGAGAAGGAAAAATCCAAGTACTGGAATCAGCTGGAAGGACTGAGGCAATCTAAGATACTACTGGGGAACTATGACCAAAAGAGATCTCTTAGCTGCCTCAACCTTAGTAAAAAAAGGCTCCGAATTCTAACGGGAATATTAACCGGGCATTGCCGGTTAAAAAGCCACATGAAGAAACTAGGGTTAGCAGATGAAGCAAAGTGCAGATTCTGTGAGGAAGAGGATGAAACCTCAATACACATACTCGCAGAATGCCCTGCCTTGCAGAATTCTAGGGCTAGATACCTAGGAGCACATGAAATAGAAGAGGGGGATCTACCTGATTTGAAGCTCGACGATGTCCTAAACTTCCTCAGGAAAATAGGACTCGAAGAGCTGCTATAGGTCTGAGAGAATATCAGAACATGGCAAGTAAGAGGGGGGACAATAGATCCTATGGGTCGCAGTGTTATTATCACCCCTGACACATACATACATACATACATACCTCGATTTCTACTTCCTTGAAATTTTGTAATTCCTAGATTATATATTAATCTATAAAACGACAGGGTTATGAGATTTACTGTTATTTACTTCATAGAAAATATCTGTCATTTTGGTATCTATACAGTGTGGAAAAGCCTAATGAAATAAATTCATTATTTCGGTTACTGTACATATCTACAGAAAATCCTGAAACACGTCAAGTTTATATTATAAATTGACATTCTTTAAAGTGAAAATTTCATCCGTACCGTCAACCCCCTTTGAGGGACAGTTACAACCCTCCAATTTTTGAAAGGATTCTTCATTCTCTATTCAAAAATTAACATAAAAAAACAAAATTTCTGATATGTAATATTTAATTCTGCATAACGTAAAAAAATTTGAATGTCAATTAAGTAGATATGTTCATAATGCTGACGGCGAACGTCTTGCAACATCCTAATCTTGAATAAAAATGTCTTCTAACGTTAATTTACATATTAGGCGTGACCGATCTAATCGTAAGCGTTATTCGTTCTTGATCCTCGCCTCATCCAGCGATTTAGAAATGTTAAGTACAAGACTTCATCTTGCTGGAACCATATGGTATTTGCTGGAACTTGAGGGTTTCCTGGTTCAGGAAATAAAGTTTCCAAACCTGACACTACATCATTTTGTAGTAGTACTAAATAATTATCGACATTCAAATTCCCCTTAACGAAAAAGGGACCAATAATATGGTATTCAACAATCCCTGCCCAAACATTAACCTTTTGAGGGTATTGTGTATGATCCTCTCTCATCCATTGAGGATTTTCCGTTGACCAGTAGCGGCAATTTTGACGATTAACATGACTGTTAACGGAAAAAGTGCACTCATCAGAAAACATAACGTTTTCTAATTCTAATGGATGGTATTGTTGTTCAACATTTCCATCATTTGTTCGCAAAAATTTGTCCTCTTATTAAAATCGTCTTCCATGAGTTCCTGAGTCGGTATCATTTTATAGGGATCCATTTTATTTTCTTTCAATATGTTTAGTATCAATGTATGGCTGACATTAAATGTTGCGGATGCTTGTCTACTCGATGTATGTGGGTTTCCCTCAAACTCAAGCATCACATCTAATTTGATATCATCACTCAGTGTTATTTTTTCCATCTGCTTTACATGTCCAGATTGGCGAATTTGCTTTTTTATTTCATTAATTGGGATTTAGCCGGAAAATTCGGAATTTTTATGAAATAGACGAGCAATTTCCATTTGTGTTCGGGTATCTCCGTAACCAATCATCTGTGAAACTGTTACCATTTTTATGAATTTCAATCAACGAAATTTAAACGACAATTATAATATTGACAATATCCTGCAGTTATAATTATTACAAACCAATTTGCTGAGGCGTTTTAGACAAATTAACATTGCTATGAAGGTTTTTTAAAGGATTTTTTAAAATTGATATTAAAAAAGAACTCTAATATGGTTTTTACTTAGGTACTGTCTTATTATAAAGACTTAAACGGGAAACAAATTAGTAGTGTAGGTACTCCAGCGAATTTATTGCATTAAAAAGACTGGACGTTAAAAACGCATTTGACACCGCCGTGGAAAGGTATAATTGCGCCGAAGAAAGGTAATAATTCGCAGTTCGCAAAGGTATGTATAATATATATCATCTTGTTGCGGTCTACAAGGCTGGGTTCCTACTGGCAGTAGGAACAAAAATAAAAAGCATTACTGTAAGGGTAAATAACCTTATCATGCCGAACCTAGGAGGCCCCAAGGAATATACAAGACATATTCTGTTTGCGGTTTTAAACTCTATAATACTATATGGAGCAGCAATATGACAAATAGCCATGAGAAAAGAGATCTACAGAAATATTCTGTCGACTGTTCAAAGACTAGCCAAACGCATCGTAAGTGCATATAGAAGCAAGAATCCCACCAATCGACCTCCTTGTCGAGGAGACAATCAAAATAAGAGAAGGAGAAAACAGGGAAGACGTCTACAATGAAATCCTAGATAAATGACAAGAGAGATGGGACGCTAATGATGGAAAAGGAAATTGGATGAGACGATTGATGCCGAATGTAAATACTTGAATAAATCGAAAGCAAGGAAAAACTACTTCTTTACCTAACTTTTAACCGGCCATGGTGGATTCCCGGCGTACCTACACCTATTCAAAATCACAGAGACCAACGAAAGCATATACTGCAGTATACCAGACATGGCTGAACACACATTCTTCGAGTGTGCGAGATGGGAAAACCAATGAAGAGAGGTAGAGAGTACCCTTGGACAAATAACACCTGAGAACATCGTTTTCGAAAATGGGGAATGTTGGGAAATAATAAACAAAATGGGGAGAGGGAACAAATGAGCAATTAAAAACGGGGGTATTTCGTTGCCAAGCGGTTTCTCCTTCACCAAAAAAACTCCAGCTCATTTCGGTAATAAAATGATTTTTTTTTCGGTTGGTTGATCTGAACTTCGATCTCAGATCTACTCCAATCAATCCGAGAGCGTCCCAGTCTTTCAGCCGAACAAGAAAATCGAATATGCTCGGTGACCGATCATACCAACATTTCGGAGCTCGCATATCCGTGTCTTTTATCTATGACCAATATCATCCAGCCGAAAACGCTGGTTTAGGTTTAGGATCTACGTTTTTGTTGGTGTATATATTTTACAAATGTGATTCCTATTAGGCTTGTATTATTTGTATTATTACTACATAATAAATATACATATATACGGTATGGTTTTCCTTTATTTGCTATTATTTCGTTATATAATTTAATATAATTACTATAGAGAGTGTGGCCGATAAACGGCATATTAGAAATATCTCGAGAACTAGTGGTAACTGAATCAAAGAAGAACATGTTTATTAAAACAAATCAAAAGGCAGATTACAAACTAGCATGGATCCCTAGCCATACATAATAAATTGGCAGTATGCTAAACATACCAGCAAACATTATAAGGAACAGAACTGACATACTACACATTTAAAAAGCGGTCAACATCAATCAAAGGTAAATGGTACTCAAATATATAATATATTCTAGATCTAGATCACATTGTTCTAAAATGCCCTATAAATACATCAATATAAATACATCAATTTGACATAACAATTTAATTATTTCTATATATGTAAAGAATTTCGGAAGAACTTATTTATAAAATCTTATCCCACGCCACTGTAACGTAGCATTTCTGGATAATTGTAATTCTTTTTGACATTTGTTACTTTAACGTTGTATATAAATGTCAGATATTAATATTTTAGAATTGTGTAACAAAGAGCATCGCTTTTGATTCTCTTTTTGTAGGTTAGTAATATTTATATTTTGTTATACGCTTCTCCTATAAATAAACTCTTTTTGTAGAGCATCGAACTGTTTTTTCTAACTCAAGTAACTAAAGGAAGAGTTTGAGGATCCACTCTTACATATATATTTCTTTAGCCAGGATTTTACTTTAACTAAATAGAGATGCTTTTTTTTCACTATAGGTAATGAGGTTGAAAATTTGTAAGTATAAAACAGGTTATTAATAAAAAATTAATGATACATTTCTCTTTTACAGATTGGAAAATATTAACGGTAATGGATAAGTAATAATAAAAAATTAATAAATTTAAAAATAATATATATAGTTTTCAGATATCACGTCCAAAGGGTAGGACGTATGTTCTGTGGGGTAGGACCTCGACGGCGCAGCTGCTGCCGTTGCACCTACTATTCTGTACCCTTGCGCCATCCTTAGCAAAAACGATCTCTGCACCTTCATATTTATCCCCGCTCTTTCACCCCACACATTCTCCTTTCGCCCTTTCATATTACACATCAATATCCCCAGCCATGCTGCCTGTACTTTCATGTTCTGTGCTGCTTTTAACAAATGGTGCGTGAAGGATAGTTCACTATCCAACCACACACCTAGATATGTCGTCGACTCCTCCATGCGAGTTGACTTACCCTTCACCATAACCCCAACTTCCTTCGTCTTGTTTCGTCCCCATATGAGCAATCCCACCGTTTTATCGTCCGCTACTTCCAATCCGCATCGCTCTATCTTTTCCACAATCTTTCTACACGTCTCCAAATTCATTTTCTTTTCTTCTTTCTCCAGCTGCCCTCCTTAGCCCTTACCACCAAATTTATCACTCTCCCTAGCACAGAGATAAACAATTTTTCCTTGATAATCCTAAATTTTATTATTTTCTCTTTACTCATACCACATAGCAGACTGTAGTCCCCTACCAACTTTCCCGCCTTCTTCCAGTATCTCGCTGGCCACCATCCATACTTTCGGGAAATCTTTCTTCCTCGGTACCTTGTTGAAAAGCTCCCAGAAGAAATCCCTCCCCTTGATTCAAATTTATTCAAAAAGTTTTTGCACTATTATTAACTTAAATTTTTTTGTAGTTTATACATGCATGTTTTTATAGTTTTTATTAACCTATTACATTTTTTGTAATAAGTTTATGAAGACTCTAAATTATCAAAAAAAAATATAATGAATAACACTATACTGTTTTTAATAACATAATTACATTTTCATAGAAATACTTTTTTGATATTAATCCGGAACAAACTACAATTTATTCAATGTTACAATTAAATAATTTATTATACAGTAGTTCTGAATTAATCATATTAATTATGAAATATTTATAAAATAAATGGTAAAACGATTTTTTTTTACTATAAATACTAATAAATTACGTTTTTTATACTACAGGAGATCGAGACTAACTGCACGTTCGTTTTTATCACTGACTCATGGATACATAATTAAAAAGTTACAAAGACACAAATCACAAAGAAATATATAACATCGTGCGTTTGAAATGACAATATATTGTTATGCAATCTCTTATGCGAATGGTAATGCCGAACAGTTTCTAAGATATACAAAATTTGGTAAATGTTAAATCGTATGTAACTATTTCGATTGAATGCATTAAAAGAAGTTTATTAAAAAGAGTTCTCTATTTTTGGTTTTTGTCGATTTAACAGTTTTCCACAGCTTGCAATATTTTTATTCAATATTTTTTTTTTAATTTCTACGGTTTTTAATTTTATTATTTTATTTTTATTTTTTTATTTATTCATTACTTTCCTAAATTTGTGTATTCGTGAAAACGGAAGATATTTTGAACATTTACTGTTTTTGAATTTTATTTTATGATCTAAGGGCCGGTTTATTCATCTGTTCAGTAAAGTATCCGTTAGTTATTTGTTTACTAAAGTTAAAGGTCACCTGTAAGCAGTTTGTGTTCATTCAACGTATTTTATTCGTTCAGTAGTTACTGAATACTTATCACTACGGGAGATAAGGAAACAGTGTATTTTCTGTGGTTTATGACACTGACTTTACCTTAGAACAAAAAGTTCTTTTTGTTCTAAGGACTCTACTAACGAGTTCTATATTTTTTTTGACAGATGACATTTTACTCTGCATGAGCTGTGTATCTTGTTTGGTGTTTTCGAGATTTTAAAAGATTTTAGTTAAATCTGAGGGTTAACAAAAGCTGTTGCAGTGACGGAATCGGATTGTTTCTAAAAAATTTCATTATTTCCAAAATGGTTTTCTAACATAGTTTACAGTAAAATACCTTTCACATTTGTGTAAAAGTATTTCTTCTATGAAGGCTAAAGTTTGTGCAACCGATTTTTTTGTTAAACAAAATTATCCCAACAGTTTAAATTGTCCCATTGGTGAAATCTGTTTTGGCTATTATAAGGTCGGCGATCATTAATATGGTCAAGAAAAAGATTTATTTCGTCAATAACATCCATTTTAAAAAAATTAAGTAAAAACACAAAACACGCGAAAAACAATTTTAGGTTAGAATCTCCTCTGTAATTCCTTAATAACAGGTCCAATCGATCTGTAAGTTAAAGTCTTCAGTAGCTTATAATTACTGAAAACTTGGCGTTACTAGGAGATGAATAAACACTTACGGACGACAATCTTCTCAGTAACGCTACCGAACACTTTACTGAAAGGTGAATAAACCGGCCCTTAGTCTTTATTATATATAATGAATGACCTTTCTCCCAAAAAACACAGTTTTTTCAGTTTCTGAGGTATGTAAAAAATATACTATGTTGGTAAACAAATGAATGCAATAAGACAATTGAAAGAAAAAAGTAATATTTGCACCTATTTATACAATAGAACTGTTTCTTCAAACTCGTTATCCGACTCTGACTAGGAACTGTTCAATGACAAGGCCATTATAAAAAAGAGCTTTTTTGTGTCCAAATAAAAGTATTTACTATTTTATAAAAAGAAGAATATTTTCGATATTTTCCTTGTGAAAACCCGAGCTACAGGTTTAATTGTAATAGTAATTTGCAAAAAAAGTTAATGTTTGGTGTGCGGTTTTACCGGATTGAATAATCTGACCGTATTTTCTGGAATAACCTCCGATGCGAATTAGAGGATGCGTGAATATTTTCCTGGGTGATGGATAGGACGTGGACTAATATTGTTTCTGCCCGGATCGCCGGATTTTCCATAAGACACCCCATCCGTGGACAAGCTGTATATTATTAATTCAAATAGGGAGCTTATGTAATATTTTTAAAAAGTTTTACAAATACTTTTGATTATTTTTGCATTCATTGATCCGCTTGTAATGATTTGTTTTGTCAATAATCAGTACCATGTATATCGCCATGCTACCTTACTTTAGATTACCGTCATTACGAACCTTAAAATTAACCCCGATTCACCGCTATATTAGACACTTGCCGTAAGTGAATACGCTTTCCATTAATTAAAACCCTTAACTGAACGCAACCCCTAACCGGATCCCAGCTCTCGATATTTCACCTTAGTTTCCTTTTGTTTATATTTATTTTTGTTTTTGCGTAAACGAGTAAAAAGATAGTGGCGCCCTTAAACTCTTATAACCACAAACCTGACCTATAGTGAAACATTAGTGAATTAATGAATGTAGTGGGCGGGGTGGCTAATGCCTGGCAAGTAGGCTCTTCGGGCCCTTTTTGTCATACCCCAGGTTCTCTCCCCTCTGTATTTCACTCGTTTGGCGCCTGATGAAAGCCGTTATTGCGCTCGTAATGATCCATATGGGCAAAGGCGGTAAACCCAGGAGGACATCTAGCGTTGGTGTGGGTGTTGTCCTTAGCGCTCCTGTGACTCCCATGCCGGCGACCCTCTGTACATGCAGACACGTATTGGATCCTCGGTCTAACGATTCCAGTGTAGAACCAATGGAGAACCTTGGGATTTACTCCCCATTTCTTTCCTACAGATTGGCGCAGTTACCACAGTATGATTATTGACTTACTTATTGCCTTGTCAATATGTGGTTTCGAGGTCATCTTTTTATCCAGCACTACCCCAAGGTATTTGGCCACCTCCAGAAATTCAAGAAGCGAGCGAATATCTTCGGTGGCTTGGTGTCTTTAATATTTCTCCTTTTTGTGAACAAAACCATTTCGGCTTTCTTCGCATTCACTGAGATGCTTACCTCCTTGCACCATCGTTCATTGATGTTGCAGGCTACTTGCATGCGCTCGCATACCGTGGCGACAAACTTCCGGTTATTAAAACGGATCCGTCGTCGGAGTATGCTTGTGCGTAGAATCCTTCTATAGTAAGCCGTTCCAGGAGGCCATCCATGATAAGGTTCCACAGACGCGGCAAGAGTCAGCTGTTCTGGGGGCAGCCACCCTCCGCGCGGACCTGAGTAGCCTTCTAGGGTTGCTATAATCTTCCTGCTTTTGAGACTGGCTGTTATCCAGGAAACCAGTGTTCGGGAGGTTTCCCTAGACAGCAATTCAGTCTCAATGAGGCGTGCTCTCTCTTCTTCAAAGGCGCCTTCTACGTCGAAAAAGGTAGCATTAACTCAGCATCACTCCTTGAGAGAGTCTCTAGCCGGGATCTGCTCAGACTGAGTAATATCGTTACAAATTTTGCGCCCTGCGCTAATAGCTTTTTAGCGTTACAAATTTGGCGCCCTTAAGAGTGTTTTAGTGTTACAAATTTGACAATTTGAAATTTAGAAACCTAAGGATTAGTGCTTCCATCTTGAGATGTTTATTATGGTGGTATTTAGTTTACTCACTAAAAATCACGCGATTCTTTTGCTACGTTATTTGTGGTCAATTTTAACAGTTTTACGAAATTACCTTGTAGTAATCTAGAGGAAAATGATTCACCGATTGTCTGAGAATATTAAATCAATTATCCAACAGTTGTGGTTTTACGGTAAAAATAAATGTATAAACTTTTTCTTTATCGACGCTCCTACTAAAACAATTACACGAGAATAAAAAGTACTTCCCATTATTTATTTATATATTTTTTATAATCACAATCACTTTGACTTTATTTATCATGCTATCTATTCCTTACGACTTCCCTGAAATGATTAGTAGATTGTTTTGAAGAATCGAAGTAATGGATAGTTCAATTACATTAGCTAATGCAATTTTTTTCAGAAAACACTGATGTAAGACAATATTTTTGGAAAGTTTCATCATATACAAATTTTAGCATAATTTAATATGTACTACTGGAAATAATGAGTTATAAATTAGGGTTTTCTCGAAAACAATTAATAATAATTGGAAAAGTAACTAGATTCTAGACAAAAATAACTGGTAAATGTCATTTTAGTGACGTTTGTAAACTATTTGAATATATTATTTGTGATTTTTACAGTTACTAGTAAAAAAAGGACAAGATTTAATGCCGCGATTAGTGTTTCATAGCCGAGGCTAGGAAACCTGCCAAGAAATTGAATCTTCTTTTTTTTATGTGAAACATACATTTTTTCACTACTCTAGTTTTAATAATTAAATTTATACAATAATCAAACAATTAAATTAGTATAACAAAGGTATCTGGATCTTTTGTTAAATTGTTTCGGATCTTCGTTACAATGTTTACCGGTTGAGACTTTTGTTAAATTGTTTTTGTTCACTTTAATGTTATTGTCAATTTTACAAATTTTTCAAAGTAACAGTTCAAAATGAATTTAATTAAAAGTGAAAATGAGTCATTTCCAACAACAAAACATGAGATAAGGGAACTGACTCGAGATGTTGAATTGAAAATTATCGAGTTAATCAAAAACTATATACAAAATATTAAAAATATCAATGATTTGGCAAAATATCTTGAGTTACCAACCTCTTGGAAATTTGTAGGTTGGTTTCCACGCAAAAAAAAAGAAAAAGGTAGTACGTGTCACGGAACACACAGTAAGAACTTAGGTTATATTTTTGTTAAATAGTATACCTTTGTATTATATTTTTGTTAAATATAACAACATATTTACCATCGCCCAATTCATTTAACGTCAGCATTTATCGCCACCCTCCTCTCTTAAACCTTGCGTTAAGAACTAAAGTTATAAAAGAACAAATCAAAAGATAACAAAACGAGAAATTATTATCAGATGCCCTAGATGAAATGTATTTAAGCATGAAGGCAAGAATATACTGAAAATTAATTTTATTTAAAACCATGGGAAAAAACAGAAATATTACATTAATAAAAAAAGACAGTACACAGTTAATAATCTTATAACTCCTAGAAAGAGTCGAAATCGTTTAAGTAATATATCAGGTAATTTTTATATACCTAAGTAAAGTAACAAATAAAAATGTTCCCTTAGTACTTAATACAAATTGAAACAACGATTTCAGTTTACCTACCTATTAAAACATAATCCTTATTAATCGGCTGTAATTCAGTGTTATAACATATAGCTTACTAGGTATACGAGTAGGTATACACGTATGCACGTTAAAATTTAAAATAATTGTATAAATTCTAATTTCAAATTTCTCTGCGTAATTGTCTTTAATGAGGTTTTGACAGTTTTCTCGCATTCATAGTTTGGAGTAGGTACTTAAATAAATGAACTAGTACTATTTAATGTCTTTGGTGTGCAACCAGTTAACCATCTGGGGAGTATATTCCCAGGTACTTTTGAAGAGACTACTGGTACGATGTTTGCTTTTTTGGAAAGTTGTAATTTACCAATTATTGGTAATCACAAAATACTGCTTCGCAAGCTTGAGAGACATTTAATGTTGTCCTTTTATTTTTTTTTCGGGCTGAGATGGGTCCTTATCCAGAACCCAACAGTGTTGGACTCACCCTCGATAGGATGCCTACCAACCAAACCCACCTCAAAACTCGCCGTTACCCCAACCTCGGAATCATTACCTTAGCATACTTCAAGACGGGCGGTGGTCCCTCACACACTCTTCATCCATTTATGCTATTCGCCATCAGAACATTCCCTTCTCCTAACCATTTTCTCCACAACTTCGCTAACCTCTAGCCATTCTTTCTCTCTTCTCAATATTATCTCCATGTTCTCCCAATACACTGCTACCCCGAGTCTCCTCTCCAACTTTTCTAAATCCTCCTTGTTCTTCCTACATCTAAACACATGACCCTCATCATCCTCCACCTCACACCTTATTTTACCTCTAACGTCATATTTCTCACTCATCGCTCTAAATTAGTCTTCTAAATTATTAGCACGCAGGCAATGTTACACAAAGTACTTTGGTTATTTGCTCGACAATTTATTATTATTTTTCCTTTGTTCAAGATTAAATATCGTATTTATATCATATTAATATTACTGGTAACCGTAAAATCAAAATAAAGAAATCTTTTAAAATATGTGATGTGCACAGCAACTATTACTTTACTCTTTAGTGGCCATTTTTAACATACTTATTTATTATTAAGTTATATCACACCTTTTAAAATAAAGGTCTATCAATTAGTACGTATTAGAATATTTTTTGATAAAAAAAGGTTCAATATTAATCTCGAATTTGTTTAAATGGATTAATTTAAATTTTAAATGGAATGTTTTATCAAGTTAATTAAAGTCCATCGCATTTTATATTACTTTACCGCAGTTAAAGTCAGGACTATAGGAACAAAAACGAATTTTTATTTCTTACATAACAGAAGAAAATTTTGGACGAAACAGGTTTAAAAATTGAGTACTAAGTACTGGATACCATATTATAAATTTTTAAAAATCCACACACATAAGCCCGCTCCTGGCTAGACACTCGGTATTTGCCGGTGCAGGTAGTCAAGATGATTCGGTTTCTGACAAAATTGTATATACCTAGGGGATATTTATTTTTAATTAATTACAATTTAAAATTGATTTTAAAGGCTACGACTCTATTTCTTAATCAATTTAATAAAATCTTTTTTTACTTTGATAAAAATAATTTTCTATTAAGTTTTCTATTAAACAAAATTTACCAATACCTATTAGAACCATGATTACATGCGGAGTTGAATCTAGGTTCAACCACGGGTGAGAAGTAGGCTCCTAGCTCCAATACGGTAAAATTGATTTGGCAACTCCGCTCCGCTGTATAGTCCGTCCAACAGTTACGAGTTAATATTAAAAATATATTATAACTTTATACTAATAAGTCTTAGTAGATGAAGATGTCCATAAATGAAATTTTGCACAGAGGTAGAAAAAATAATTCTCTTTCATATGGCATATTCAAAAATTACTTACAAACGTTCCGAGTGGCCAAAAAATGGATTTTAAGGGAAATTTTCACGCAAATTCGGATATATCCTTTGGAGCTGGGGGGTAGATGAAGATGTCCATGAATGAAATTTTGCACAGAGGTAGAAAAAACAATTCTCTTTCATATGGCATATTCAAAAATTACTTACAAACGTTCCGAGTGGCCAAAAAATGGATTTTAAGGGAAATTTTCACGCAAATTCGGATATATCCTTTGGAGCTGGGGGGTAGATGAAAATGTCCATGAATGAAATTTTGCACAGAGGTAGAAAAAACAATTCTCTTTCATCTGGCATATTCAAAAATTACTTACAAACGTTCCGAATGACCAAAAAATGTATTTTAAGGGAAATTTTGACGCAAATTCGGATATATCCTTTGGAGCTGGGGGGTAGATGAAGATGTCCATGAATGAAATTTTGCACAGAGGTAGATATATATAGTCTCTTTCATCTGGCATATTCAAAAATTACTTACAAACGTTCCGAGTGGCCAAAAAATGGATTTTAAAGGAAATTTTGACGCAAATTCGGATATATCCTTTGGAGCTGGGGGGTAGATGAAGATGTCCATGAATGAAATTTTGCACAGAGGTAGAAAAAACAATTCTCTTTCATCTGGCATATTCAAAAATTACTTACAAACGTTCCGAATGGCCAAAAAATGGATTTTAAGGGAAATTTTCACGCAAATTCGGATATATCCTTTGGAGCTGGGGGTAGATGAAGATGTCCATGAATGAAATTTTGCACAGAGGTAGAAAAAATAATTCTCTTTCATCTGGCATATTCAAAAATTACTTACAAACGTTCCGAGTGGCCAAAAAATGGATTTTAAAGGAAATTTTGACGCAAATTCGGATATATCCTTTGGAGCTGGGGTAGATGAAGATGTCCATGAATGAAATTTTGCACAGAGGTAGAAAAAACAATTCTCTTTCATCTGGCCTATTCAAAAATTACTTACAAACGTTCCGAGTGGCCAAAAAATGGATTTTAAGGGAAATTTTCACGCAAATTCGGATATATCCTTTGGAGCTGGGGGGTAGATAAAGATGTCCATGAATGAAATTTTGCACAGAGGTAGAAAAAATAATTCTCTTTCATCTGGCATACTCAAAAATTACATACAAACGTTCCGAATGACCAAAAAATGGATTTTAAGGGAAATTTTCACGCAAATTCGGATATATCCTTTGGAGCTGGGGGGTAGATGAAGATGTCCATGAATGAAATTTTGCACAGAGGTAGAAAAAATAATTCTCTTTCATCTGGCATATTCAAAAATTACTTACAAACGTTCCGAGTGGCCAAAAAATGGATTTTAAAGGAAATTTTGACGCAAATTCGGATATATCCTTTGGAGCTGGGGGGTAGATGAAGATGTCCATGAATGAAATTTTGCACAGAGGTAGAAAAAATAATTCTCTTTCATCTGGCATATTTAAAAATTACTTACAAACGTTCCGAGTGGCCAAAAAATGGATTTTAAAGGAAATTCTGACGCAAATTCGGATATATCCTTTGGAGCTGGGGGGTAGATGAAGATGTCCATGAATGAAATTTTGCACAGAGGTAGAAAAAATAATTCTCTTTCTTCTGGCATATTCAAAAATTACTTACAAACGTTCTGAGTGGCCAAAATATGGATTTTAAGGGACATTTTGACGCAAATTCGGATATATCCTTTGCAGCTGGGGGGTAGATGAAGATGTCCATGAATAAAATTTTGCACAGAGGTAGAAAAAATAATTTTCTTTCATCTGGCATATTCAAAAATTACTTACAGAGGTTCCGAGTGGCCAAAAAATGGATTTTAAGGGAATATTTCACGCAAATTCGGATATATCCTTTGGAGCTGGGGGGTAGATGAGAATGTCCATGAACGAAATTTTGCACAGAGGTAGAAAAAATAATTCTCTTTCATCTGGCATATTCAAAAATTACTTACAAACGTTCCGAGTGGCCAAAAAATGGATTTTAAGGGAAATTTTGACGCAAATTCGGATATATCCTTTGGAGCTGGGGGGTAGATGAAGATGTCCATGAATGAAATTTTGCACAGAGGTAGAAAAAACAATTCTCTTTCATCTGGCATATTCAAAAATTACTTACAAACGTTCCGAATGACCAAAAAATGGATTTTAAGGGAAATTTTCACGCAAATTCGGATATATCCTTTGGAGCTGGGGGGTAGATGAAGATGTCCATGAATGAAATTTTGCACAGAGGTAGAAAAAATAATTCTCTTTCATCTGGCATATTCAAAAATTACTTACAAACGTTCCGAGTGGCCAAAAAATGGATTTTAAAGGAAATTTTGACGCAAATTCGGATATATCCTTTGGAGCTGGGGGGTAGATGAAGATGTCCATGAATGAAATTTTGCACAGAGGTAGAAAAAATAATTCTCTTTCATCTGGCATATTCAAAAATTACTTACAAACGTTCCGAATGACCAAAAAATGGATTTTAAGGGAAATTTTCACGCAAATTCGGATATATCCTTTGGAGCTGGGGGGTAGATGAAGATGTCCATGAATGAAATTTTGCACAGAGGTAGAAAAATAATTCTCTTTCATCTGGCATATTCAAAAATTACTTACAAACGTTCCGAGTGGCCAAAAAATGGATTTTAAAGGAAATTTTGACGCAAATTCGGATATATCCTTTGGAGCTGGGGGGTAGATGAAGATGTCCATGAATGAAATTTTGCACAGAGGTAGAAAAAACAATTCTCTTTCATCTGGCATATTCAAAAATTACTTACAAACGTTCCGAGTGGCCAAAAAATGGATTTTAAGGGAAATTTTCACGCAAATTCGGATATATCCTTTGCAGCTGGGGGGTAGATGAAGATGTCCATGAATTAAATTTTGCACAGAGGTAGAAAAAATAATTTTCTTTCATCTGGCATATTCAAAAATTACTTACAATCGTTCCGAGTGGCCAAAAAATGGATTTTAAGGGAATTTTTCACGCAAATTCGGATATATCCTTTGGAGCTGGGGGGTAGATGAGAATGTCCATGAATGAAATTTTGCACAGAGGTAGAAAAAATAATTCTCTTTCATCTGGCATATTTAAAAATTACTTACAAACGTTCCGAATGGCCAAAAAATGGATTTTAAGGAAAATTTTCACGTAAATTCGGATATATCCTTTGGAGCTGGGGGTAGATGAAGATGTCCATGAATGAAATTTTGCACAGAGGTAAAAAAATAATTCTCCTTCATTTGGCATATTCAAAAATTACTTACAAACGTTCCAAGTGACCAAAAAATGGATTTTAAGGAAAATTTTGGCGCAAATTCGGATATATCCTTTGGAGCTGGGGGGTAGATGAAGATGTCCATGAATGAAATTTTGCACAGAGGTAGAAAAAATAATTCTCTTTCATCTGGCATATTCAAAAATTACTTACAAACGTTCCGAATGACCAAAAAATGGATTTTAAGGGAAATTTTCACGCAAATTCGGATATATCCTTTGGAGCTGGGGGGTAGATGAAGATGTCCATGAATGAAATTTTGCACAGAGGTAGAAAAAATAATTCTCTTTCATCTGGCATATTCAAAAATTACTTACAAACGTTCCGAGTGGCCAAAAAATGGATTTTAAAGGAAATTTTGACGCAAATTCGGATATATCCTTTGGAGCTGGGGGTAGATGAAGATGTCCATGAATGAAATTTTGCACAGAGGTAGAAAAAACAATTCTCTTTCATCTGGCATATTCAAAAATTACTTACAAACGTTCCGAGTGGCCAAAAAATGGATTTTAAGGGAAATTTTCACGCAAATTCGGATATATCCTTTGGAGCTGGGGGGTAGATGAAGATGTCCATGAATGAAATTTTGCACAGAGGTAGAAAAAATAATTCTCTTTCATCTGGCATATTCAAAAATTACTTACAAACGTTCCGAATGACCAAAAAATGGATTTTAAGGGAAATTTTCACGCAAATTCGGATATATCCTTTGGAGCTGGGGGGTAGATGAAGATGTCCATGAATGAAATTTTGCACAGAGGTAGAAAAAATAATTCTCTTTCATCTGGCATATTCAAAAATTACTTACAAACGTTCCGAGTGGCCAAAAAATGGATTTTAAGGGAAATTTTGAGCCAATTCGGATATTTACAAAATAAATTAAAGCTGTATGTCTAGGAACATAAAAATTGAAAGTTTTTAACAAAACTGTCACGTTATATTAAAAAAATTGATTTCTAAAACCAATAACAGCTGTTTAGCCACAACTTCATACCCCAATATCTTTTTTTATTCAATTATTTCCCGCAAAAAACATTTTACATCTTTATATATAGTATAGGTATATAAAATAACTCTTAAATTTTGGTCCTTTTAATTAAATAATTGTAAATAGGTCTATTTTTATATATGGATAAAATTGAAAGAGTTTTTTAATATCAATTGTTTATATCTTGGCTAAAAGATAAATCAACCCGACATCTTCTAAATCGATAGTAGAACAACATTAAAATATAGGGGAATTAAACACGTGCCTAATAGTGTGCCTACTACCCTTCTAAAAACATTAATTTTACTTTATTTATTTATTTATTGTAAGGACATCGAATGTTCTCTAGGCAACGAATTGTATTTCTGAATTAAATAAAACTGTAGATAATGTAATAGGTACACATCAGTGACAATGGTTGAATAAAGAAATGTGTGCAATTAAAACTTTATTGTATTTTATTAATAACTTCTATTTTAGATTTGCTACTTTCGTACAAAGAAGCACTTTGTCTATCGTTCCTACTCTATTCTCTTTCATTCTATTTCATTCATGGACATCTACCCCCCAGCTCCAAAGGATATATCCGAATTTGCGTGAAAAATTCCCTTAAAATCCATTTTTTGGCCACTCGGAACGTTTGTAAGTAGCTTTTAAATATGCCAGATGAAAAAGAATTATTTTTTTTACCTCTGTGCAAAATTTCATTCATGGACATCTTCATCTACCTCCCAGCTCCAAAGGATATATCCGAATTTGCATCAAAATTTTCCTAAAATCCATTTTTTGATCACTCGGAACGTTTGTAAGTAATTTTTGAATATGCCAGATGAAAGAGAATTATTTTTTCTACCTCTGTGCAAAATTTCATTCATGGACATCTTCATCTACCCCCCAGCTCCAAAGGATATATCCGAATTTGCGTGAAAAATTCCCTTAAAATCCATTTTTTGGCCACTCGGAACGTTTGTAAGTAGCTTTTAAATATGCCAGATGAAAAAGAATTATTTTTTTTACCTCTGTGCAAAATTTCATTCATGGACATCTTCATCTACCCCCCAGCTCCAAAGGATATATCCGAATTTGCGTGAAAAATTCCCTTAAAATCCATTTTTTGGCCACTCGGAACGTTTGTAAGTATTTTTTGAATATGCCAGATGAAAGAGAATTATTTTTTCTACCTCTGTGCAAAATTTTATTCATGGACATCTTCATCTACCCCCCAGCTCCAAAGGATATATCCGAATTTGCGTGAAAAATTCCCTTAAAATCCATTTTTTGGCCACTCGGAACGTTTGTAAGTAGCTTTTGAATATGCCAGATGAAAAAGAATTATTTTTTCTACCTCTGTGCAAAATTTCATTCATGGACATCTTCATCTACCCCCCAGCTCCAAAGGATATATCCGAATTTGCGTGAAAATTTCCCTTAAAATCCATTTTTTGGCCACTCGGAACGTTTGTAAGTAATTTTTGAATATGCCAGATGAAAGAGAATTATTTTTTTTACCTCTGTGCAAAATTTCATTCACGGACATCTTCATCTACCCCCCAGCTCCAAAGGATATATCCGAATTTGCGTGAAAAATTCCCTTAAAATCCATTTTTTGGCCACTCGGAACTTTTGTAAGTAGCTTTTAAATATGCCAGATGAAAAAGAATTATTTTTTTTACCTCTGTGCTAAATTTCATTCATGGACATCTTCATCTACCCCCCAGCTCCAAAGGATATATCCGAATTTGCGTCAAAATTTTCCTTAAAATCCATTTTTTGATCACTCGGAACGTTTGTAAGTAATTTTTGAATATGCCAGATGAAAGAGAATTATTTTTTCTACCTCTGTGCAAAATTTTATTCATGGACATCTTCATCTACCCCCCAGCTCCAAAGGATATATCCGAATTTGCGTCAAAATTTCCCTTAAAATCCATTTTTTGGCCACTCGGAACGTTTGTAAGTAATTTTTGAATATGCCAGATGAAAGAGAATTATTTTTTCTACCTCTGTGCAAAATTTCATTCATTGACATTCTCATCTACCCCCCAGCTCCAAAGGATATATCCGAATTTGCGTGAAAAATTCCCTTAAAATCCATTTTTTAGTCACTGGGAACGTTTGTAAGTAATTTTTGAATATGACAGATGAAAGAAAATTATTTTTCTACCTCTGTGCAAAATTTCATTCATGGACATCTTTATTTACCCCCCAGCTCCAAAGGATATATCCGAATTTGCGTCAAAATTTCCCTTAAAATCCATTTTTTGGCCACTCGGAACGTTTGTAAGTAATTTTTGAATATGCCAGATAAAAGAGAATTGTTTTTTCTACCTCTGTGCAAAATTTCATTCATGGACATCTTCATCTACCCCCCAGCTCCAAAGGATATATCCGAATTTGCGTCAAAATTTCCCTTAAAATCCATTTTTTGGCCACTCGGAACGTTTGTAAGTAATTTTTGAATATGCCAGATGAAAGAGAATTATTTTTTCTACCTCTGTACAAAATTTCATTCATAGACATCTTCATCTACCCCCCAGCTCCAAAGGATATATCCGAATTTGCGTCAAAACTTCCCTTAAAATCCATTTTTTGGCCACTCGGAACGTTTGTAAGTAATTTTTGAATATGCCAGATGAAAGAGAATTATTTTTTCTACCTCTGTGCAAAATTTCATTCATTGACATTCTCATCTACCCCCCAGCTCCAAAGGATATATCCGAATTTGCGTGAAAAATTCCCTTAAAATCCATTTTTTGGCCACTCGGAACGTTTGTAAGTAATTTTTGAATATGCCAGATGAAAGAAAATTATTTTTTCTACCTCTGTGCAAAATTTCATTCATGGACATCTTCATCTACCCCCCAGCTCCAAAGGATATATCCGAATTTGCGTGAAAATTTCCCTTAAAATCCATTTTTTGGCCACTCGGAACGTTTGTAAGTAATTTTTGAATATGCCAGATAAAAGAGAATTGTTTTTTCTACCTCTGTGCAAAATTTCATTCATGGACATCTTCATTTACCCCCCAGCTCCAAAGGATATATCCGAATTTGCGTCAAAATTTCCCTTAAAATCCATTTTTTGGCCACTCGGAACGTTTGTAAGTAATTTTTGAATATGCCAGATGAAAGAGAATTATTTTTTCTACCTCTGTACAAAATTTCATTCATAGACATCTTCATCTACCCCCCAGCTCCAAAGGATATATCCGAATTTGCGTCAAAACTTCCCTTAAAATCCATTTTTTGGCCACTCGGAACGTTTGTAAGTAATTTTTGAATATGCCAGATGAAAGAGAATTATTTTTTCTACCTCTGTGCAAAATTTCATTCATGGACATTCTCATCTACCCCCCAGCTCCAAAGGATATATCCGAATTTGCGTGAAAATTTCCCTTAAAATCCATTTTTTGGTCATTCGGAACGTTTGTAAGTAATTTTTGAATATGCCAGATGAAAGAGAATTATTTTTTCTACCTCTGTGCAAAATTTCATTCATGGACATCTTCATCTACCCCCCAGCTCCAAAGGATATATCCGAATTTGCGTGAAAATTTCCCTTAAAATCCATTTTTTGGCCACTCGGAACGTTTGTAAGTAATTTTTGAATATGCCAGATGAAAGAGAATTATTTTTTCTACCTCTGTACAAAATTTCATTCATAGACATCTTCTCCTACCCCCCAGCTCCAAAGGATAACTCCGAATTTGCGTGAAAAATTCACTGATATGTCAATTTTAACACACTATGAACATTTATTAAGTATATATTAGTATTTAAATAATATTTTATATCATTTTATATTTTTGTTTTTATTAAATTAACTATAAAATGTTTTTTATCAACCACTAATTATCATGGTTCCTCCGTATTTAATTTGTAGTATTATCATGTGCGAGCGTTCAATTTTACCTACAACTTGCTGGTCGAGTATGCACAGTAGATTTTGATGCGCTGTTGCCAAATGAGCTGCTTGTCGTATTTCTACGGTAGGAGCTAGGAGCTAGCTTCTCGCCGATGGTTCAACCCGAGTTAAATTTCATGTAAACACGGATCCAGTTGAAAGTGGGTTGACTGGATTCTACTGTGCTTTTCTGGTTGTGTCGAGTCGAAAAAGCCTTGAGTATTTGAGTTGACGATTGGCAAATGAATTTTGTTTATGTTTATTTTGTTATTTTGTTAGGTTAATTTATTTTTTGTTTAATTTATTTACCATTACGGTTATCGATATTGCTCCTGTACTTTTCGCATGATATGAAAAAAAAGAAAAAAGTACTATATTCGTTAAAATGTTTATAACAAATTAATAAACAACTTTTGTGACTATACCTGTATACCTGCATGCCCTATTGCTTGGCCTAATTGTTTATTAACCATAACGTAATCTAATTTTATGTACAGTTACATAAAAATTTAACTTACGAAGCACCAAATTAACTTCCTTTAGTTACTAAAAATGCTGACGCCCCTTTTATTGTAAGAAAGTGTTATAATATAATAACCCCGCCTATGTATTCTTTTGCCGTTTGTCTTGAAACCTTTAATGAAGGTTATCGCCCTTCTAGGAGAAGAGGACGCGCATTTGATCTGTTTCTCAGTAGTCATAAAGTCAACAGATTTGATAGGGAACATTTTTATTTTCAAGAACCGTGACTGGAAAGAAACTCACGATTATTAAGAGTATTTTTTTATAAAAGATTAACGGTCGACATAATTTTTCATCCAATTGCATACAACAGTAAATCATGACATTTTTTACAACGAATACTTTCGAAACTGATTATCTTCACATAATATGTTATTTATTTTGAAAGCATTTAATTATTTTCCACCCAGTATATCTGACAAAGTCAGAATTATACCTTTAAACAACTCACATTTATGCAGCTAGTAAGTTGAATAAGTTACGCACTAGTGCAAAAATAGTAGTTTACCTAACAAGAGCGTAAAGTAATACTTTATAACCTTAATAAACTTTATTGTCATTTTTTTTTGAAAATTTGTAGACAAAGCTGTTAAAAATAAAAAGAAAACATAATGAAATACATCCTAGGGTTTAAAAACAATAATAATAAAATATATACAGTCTTTTCGGTGTACCTTGTCCCATGCGTGACGATGCATGTGTACACGAATTAAATCAAAAATTAAGTAAAACGTAGGTCGAGACATAATTCAATGTCAATATAAAAAAAATAAAAACTTACAAATTAACTAAAATAACATTTAAACCCACATCAAAATGTACCTACAACAACTGTTTTTTAAGAAATATATAAATTTATGGCAAAAATTCGAATCAAAAGCATAAATACGAATGACGTTTGTAAAAGCAAAATTTACAAAACTGACACGCAGAGCACAAAACGATAACCAAGAAATATTTCATTGTTCCATGGTTACACTTGTTGAAATACGCCACATTATTGTGACGTCACTGTCACTATTGCTTGACATAAGTCATATCATTATGTCCAAACAAACTGTGGCTGTCTACAATAAGTCCCAAAAATTTCACAGATTCTAAGACCTCCATAGTGGAATTAATAAGTGTAAAAGGTTGAAGTGTAGATGTACATGATAACACTTTGTTTTTAGAAACGCTTAAGCACGTGTGGTTAGAATCACACCATGACTTGACAATGTCATGTTAAGTCGTTCGATATGATTCTATGAAGTTCAGTGATATTCCCGTGGTTCCAAGTAAAACTGGTATCGTTCGCGAAGTGACAAATTTTACCGCTAATGCCTAGATTAGCAATGTCAACACCGAACCCTGAGGAACCCCACACGCTTTTGGTTTGCGTCATCTCATCAACCCTTACCAGCTGCACTCTCTCGCTAAGAAACGACTCAAACCACATCCTCTAAATCCACAGTACTGCAGTTTGTTAAGTAGAATATTATGATCCACGCAAGTTTGTGATAAATCACAGAATACTAGCTGTGGAGTGTTGTTTGTTTACATTGGAGTACTTAATTTATATATACCCTTTATTTAAAATGTTATTTGATTTTTTTATTCGATTATTGTTAAATGTTTTGTCCCAAAAGTTTTTAATATTAACAACCAAATAACAATCTTATAGATAGATTTTGTAACTTCTGATAACATCTGATATTATATGATATCAAGCAAAATGATCATGTTTGCCATGCAGGATTTTCATAATGTTTTTGAGGGTAGAATCATACCAAAGGTTTTTATGGGTACTTTTTCTCCTATATACATTTAACATAAGGGACATGTATTCCAAGAACGACAAAAATAAAAAAGTATTACATTAGTATAGTATATATTACATAAGTATATATGATAGGCAGTCTCCATCCCGAAATTTTAAAGAAATCAAGAAACTTTGTTAAAATACCTGGTAAAAATATTTTATAATAAGAAAAGTGATGAAACTTTGACGACAATAATTAGGTTTATTCACAATTTATTTACGGCTACTCCATTCATGTTTTCCAGTTAATCTGTCGCAAACAAAATTTCCATGAAAAATTAAAATTAACCAAGTAATTAGTTCCCGCTCCTCCTACTGCTTGTATTATAATTTATTTTTTCAAAGAAGTGATAGTTTACGTATGCCATTCAATTGTTGTATGTTAACAATGAGTTTGTATTGTTTGAAGCTATTACCCGAATCTTATGTTAATTATTTCATTGTTTATTGTTCATTTTATGTCAAGGAACAGTCGCCGATTGCTTATCACCAACTAAAATAGCACTTACATTTAATAGATTCTTTAACGTTATTTATATTCTTTTTGAAGACGAGGTTGTGCCTGGTTCGTCGTCTTGCTTATTATCTTAGATTTCAACATGCTGTAGATTATATAAGAAATTAAGTTAAATTAAGTTAAAAAGTTAAAAAAAGTCGGGAAGAAAATCTGATTAAGTTAACAAAAGTTATAAAAGGAACGCCAGCATTTATAAAAAAACAAATATTTTTATCTTATAAACTGTAACATTCTATGTAAACGTACGTACTTTTGTACACAACTGCACACGTACGAGGGTTGCTTTTATATTTCGGGATTAGAGAACACAAATATTAATCATCGAAAATCACTTTATTGTTTTGCATGCGTTTGAACCAATTGTCGAAGCACTTTTACCACTCTGATTGAGGTATCTCCAAAACATGCATTCTGAATGCAGCAACCGTTTCTTCAGATATCGAAAAACGTTGATTTCTCAGTTTTACGTACGAGAATAAAAAGAAGTCATTCGGTGCCAAGTCAGGACTATACTGCGAATGACTCATCAAATCGATGTTTTGGGTGCTCAAAAATGCAGTTGTTTGAGCCGATGCGTGGGAGCTCGCATTGGCGTGGTGAAGTGATCCGTCTTCGGCGGTTGGTTTTCCTGATTTCTTGGAAGACAACTGGCAAACAAATTGTTGTGTACCACTCAGAATTGACTGTTCTGCGCTGTTCTAGTGATACGGTTGCGACATGTCCAGTTTTGGAAGTGCTTCGTGCTCGAACAACTTTTGTTGGATTGGGCTTATATTGAAACACCCATACAGTGGACTCATGTTTACTTTCGGGCTCATACGCGTAATTCCACGATTCATCACCTGTCACGATGTCATAAACGTGTTCGAAGCAGCCTTTTTTTGAGCGATTGACAAATTGTGTGGGATCCAACGCGAACAAATTTTTTTGACCGTTAAATATTTATGCATAATTGAATGTATGTTGGTCCCACTAATACCTAAGGTTGTCTCAATCTCACGATGGGTCACATGACGATCTTGCGATATCAATTCACGCACAGCATCAATGGTTTTCGGAACAGCAACTGATGTTGGACGACCTGCACGAACTTTGTCTTGGAGTGAATTAAAGCCACGATTGAATTTACCATACCATCGATAAAAACAGGTCCTTATAATGGAGCTTCATCGGCAAAAATTGAAATAAATTCATCCATTCACTGTTGCTGTGTTAATCCACGTCGAAAGTTGTAAAAAATAATCGCACGAAAATGTTCACGATTTAATTCCATTTTTGGGCCGAGATGAATCTTTTAAGTTACTGTAAACAACACAAATAGCGCTCGTTCTGAGTACGTATAACCTCAAAAATGTCCAACTTTACGATAGAGCTGTCAGTTGCCAGATTGCAACACCAGGGTTGCCAAATCCCGAAACATAAAAGGGAACCTCGGTATTGTCGATTATAAAATAATCCTCTTACTAACAGTATACATTTATTAAGTCCTAGTGTTGTTTGATTGTACAGAGAGTTCTTAACAATAGATTATAATTAATAATATTTACCATTAGTTCTATATTTAAACTCGACCTCTGTAATATCGCTTTAACGACCCTTTGGAACAACAGGTAAGCTAAGAAATTTTAAAGATCTTTTTTAATAAAAATGTAACTAATAATATCTCTAGGTAGAATAAAACACAGCTGAAAGGTGGTTATCAGCATTGTTTTATGAATTAATGCGACACGTTGTTTCTTTTTCGGTAATTACATGAACTGTATGCAAACTACTCCCGAACGTTTTTTCTACACATATACGTTTTTACCTCCAACCAGAAGATTGTTTTGCACGGACTTTTTTTTTGGGCTGGGATGGAAAAGCTCATGTTCGAACGGGTTTTCCTCAGGACCCGAACAGTGTTAGATTCATCATCGCTAGGATGGTACCTACCAACCAAAACCACCTCAAAACTCACCATTGTCCCGGAGGTCTCTTTGCCACACAGAAACAGTAATTTCTCCTAACCACTCACCTCCTCCTCCTCCACCTCCTCACCTCTCAACATTATCTCCACCATATTTTCCCAATGTACCGCCTGCCCAGTTCAGAAATACATGATTCCCCATCACAAACCCATACTGGTTTTCCCTAAAGCTTCCATGTCTTTCTACTTCCTCCTTAATTCTTGTTTTTATTATCCCCTCCAAAACTTTACTTATCCCGCACAGTAGACCTTCCTACCTACCTTAGTCACTAGTACTACTCTGGTTACTTCGCTCGCTTCCGGAAACTCTTTCTCCCTCAGCACCTTATTAAAAAGTTCCAAGAAATGCTCCACATTATTGTCCAACAGTCCTTTTGTTAACTCCCCTATCAAGCCATCTATTCCTGGAGCCTTACTATACTTGATACCACATCCTTCCTTCTCTATTTCCTCCATCTCTACCGGCCTTATCCCCCTCATTTCACCTCTCCTACTGAAATCCTGCTCTACCCGAATTATATTATCCCCTACTATACTGTATTTGAAAATCAAGAGAGAGTAAATTCCCAGAATAAAAACTAATTCGGTATGCAAAACAGTACAGTACGTGCGGTAAAACTTCAATATTTGTAATGCATTCTAAATTGTTTTTGTTAATTTCAATACAAAATTTATTAAATTTCTTGGACTATCACATTATTTTATGATCTTTCATTGTTACTACAGTAGGCCTAAGAGGATTAACGTGCGTCATAGGCGTAACCAGATTAGAAAGGGATAATTGTTATTTAACGACCTCCGAATGGCAACAGCTTCTAATGACAGATATTTTGACTTAAATAGAGCTTAAGTTTCTAGAAATGCAGTTATTTGATTTTCGATAAACGTGACAAATAGTAGTGACTAAAAATGGAAGCAGTTTGTGAGTATACGCCAGTGAAAAAATTAAAACTAGACCATTTATCGCTCAATGAAAAGAGTGCTGTAGTGAATGTATGAATACCACTATTTTAAACATCAAAATCCCTCAAACACTATTGACAGTGTAGTTGAAACAACATCTAAGGCAATGGGATATGGAAAATCTACAATATATAGAGTTCTAAAGGAGGAAAAATCAGGTGGAGTAACCTCACCAAAGCCGAAACCAGTAGACAAAAACTATTAAAAGTCAACGTGGACGAGTTTTTTAAAAATGCTATTCGTAAGCTGGTTCACTCATTTTTTATAAACAAGCAAATACCAACTTTAGATAAAGTTTTGCAAGCCATTACGAATGATGTTGATTTACCCACAATAAGCCGGGATAAACTATGGAAAACGTTACATGAGTTAAACTTTAAATTTGAAAAAATGGGCAGACACTTAATGCTAATTGATTCTGAAGAAATTGTATGTTGGAGAAGACAGCACCTCAGAAGAATACAACAAGTTTAAGCTCAAAATAAAAACATTTATTATTTAGATGAAACATGGGTTAATGAAGGACATTGTGTAGGAAGAGTTTGGAAAGACAAAAATATAAAATCATCCCATCAAGCTTTTCTAGAAGGATATACTACTGGTTTTAAGGAACCTATAGGAAAAGGTAAAAGATTAATTATTTGTCATATAGGCAGTACAAACGGTTTTCTTGAGAATGGTTTACTCTTATTTGAATAAAAAAAACCCGTTGATTATCACGAAGAAATGAATGAAGACGTGTTTGAGGAATATTTTGAACAGATGATTCAATTCATACCAAAAGGATCGGTTATTGTAATGGACAATGCAAGTTACCACTCCAGATTACTTGAACCTTTACCAACCACTAAATGGAAAAAGGATGAAATTGCAAAATGGTCATCTAAAAATTTAGCCTTTGTCAATACAATGCTGAGGGCAGAATTGTTAACTATTGCTAAAAAACATAAGCAAAATTATAAAAAATATAATATTGAGGAGATCGCCAAAAAACGAGAAATTGAAATCCTTCGTTTACCACCCTACCATTGTGAGCTGAATCCAGTAGAATTGATATGGGCTCAAGTTAAAGGTTATGTTGCCAGAAATAACACTACTTTTTTATCAGATGTTAAAAATCTCTTCAATAAGGCAATATCTGAAGTAACAAGTGAAAATTGGCAAAAATGTATTAGACACGTTACAGAAATAGAAAAAAAAATGTGGGAGCTAGATAACATAATTGATATTACTATAGAGCCCATTGTAATTTCTCTAGAATCAGATGGTGAATCTTCTGACACAGAGTGCGAGGAACCATAACTTTAAAATTATTAATTTATGTACTTTAATTTTATTTTTAGATTTTTATTTTTTAAGATTTAATATTGTCGTATTTTTTGCATGTTTCTCGTCAAATTTTATCCTTGCGGTTGGTTTTTTTTTTCTCATATACCTACTTAATTGTTTTTTAGCTCCTCATATTAATTTATAAGTAATTGTAATTATCTGTACATATTATATACATATTTTGTAAATAAACATATGCCTAAAACAAAATGCCTAAAATAATATTGACTTTTTCTTCATTTTACCCAAATTAAATTACTACTTACGAATTATGTTTATCTATCTAAAATTGGTAATCTAGGTATAAATAACTAAAACAAATTAAATATTTCTATTTCCATATTAATTTAATTTTGAAAACGCACGTCTATGGTTTACTGCCTTTAACACTGATAACTGCAAAACATTTCTGGGAATTTACTCTCTCTTGATTTTCAAATACACTATACTTCTACCACTGCAAATAGTTTCTTAATAATTTCTTTCTTCCAATCTTCCTCTAGCACCATATTCCTAGTTCCCCCCATTCTTTTCACTACTATCTCATAAGCCTTACCCCATGGATGATTGCCCAAATTCCCCAGAAACAATTCCCACTTACCTCTTTTCGGCCTTCCTCTCAAGCTCCTTCTTTTTCGCCTTGTATTTCTCCTTACCCTGACATTCACCTTTTATCCTTAACATCCTTCTTCGTTCTTTATTGCACTCCTTCCACGAATTTTCTATTTACTCATTCCACCAATAATTAGTCATATATACACGCCTGTTGCTACACTTCACGTCTCTTTTACAGGCTTTTATCACTTCATAGAAATCATTCACATCATGTCTGAGTCCTCTTTCTATCCCCTCACCTACTTTCTTCCTCAGTCTCTCCGCCTCGGTCTTCGTCCAAATTTGCATTATATCTTCTGCAACCTCTTATTCCATCTTCCTTATGTCTGTCTCCACGTACCTGTGCAAGCTCAAGCCTTCCTCATCTTCCATCACCCACCAGCTACATACTCTTTTTTCCAGCCATTCGTCACATGGAGTCACATCTATATACGAAGAACCGTATGCCCCTTCACAAAGGTGGACAGCAACCCATCATTGAGCACCGTTAACCCGTTGCATGTCAACACCCAATATTTTTGGCGTCACTGTCACTACTCTCCTTATACGTATCCTTTTCCCTTTTGACACGCTCAAATCGTCCTCCAGGCAAGTCATGCATCTTTCATACTCCTCCAGACTTAGATTTAGGCTAATGTACACGCTGCACACCGCCAAGTCTCCCATACGCACGACCACCCATCCGATTCACTTTCTCACTTCGTCTGCTCTTAGTCCTTTTCCCACCACTCTTATTCTCTCCTCCGCTGAATCGTCCATAATCCATCTTTACTTTTTAACATATTTTGCGTTTACCTCAGATCCACAGGTTTATCTGCAAAAATCTCACTCTGTCTCCAGTCTTTCTTCTTCCTCTTGCACGGATTATAGAGTGCTAGACACTGTAAATGTTTTACTTTGAGAACCAATTCTACTGCCGTATGAAGGATCCTCATCGCCAACGCCAGTTTTTAAGATAAGTTTTTTCATAGTGTTACTTCATTATATCCTATTTTTGAATATTAAAAATTGTTTTTGTGAAACACACTTGCTCAATTATTAACAGATTTCTTAATATCATTGTTTTAATTGATTTGATTGAATCTTTACTATTAATAACAAAGTGGAAAATCAAATTTGTTCAATTTTTCCAACGGGGAAAGCCGTTCAAGAAAAGCTAAAAGAAGTGAAAAACATTTGAGGTTTTTAGTTTAAAAATTATCAAGGTTTTTATAAAATAATTTACGGCAACATTTATTTCCATTGATTTTCGTTTATCCAAGTCTCTAGAAGGTATGTGATTTTATTTTCTTTCTCAATTAAAATTTTAAAAATTATTGATAATAGAGTTTCCAGAGGTGAGACTTTTTTTAGGAAGTTTCCTCATTTTAAGGATCTTTTTTCTAATTTCGGATATCTTTATTAATTTCCGAGATATTTGCATAAAACCAAACCCCTTTTTATTTTTTTAATAAATTGTTTACAATTTTTGCAACTTTGTTTAGCCCTTCTTGAAAATTTCCAAAAAGTTGTTAGAGGTCATTCCGAATCGAATGAGTCCTGGAATATAATTTTTTTCATACTGTACGGTAAAGTGCCATTTCCCGGACTCGTTTGCATCCGGGAAATGGCACTTTACGGTACACTTGTACTTTATAGTACTCTTCAATTCTCTCAATGTTGTTTGAATTAATAAGTGAATTAACATAAACTAAGCTTTTATTCTAGTTTTTGAAGATTGACATTAATTGTACAACTGCTGTTGCCACCAATATGTATTAATGGAGTTGTGTTTTCTGTAATCGCGGAAGACGTGTGGCTGGATGTACTGGATGCACTTCAACAAAAGTTTCTCCCCTTCGGATCATTTTTGCAATCTTGTTTTTGCCTGTAATCGATTCTTTTATATACTTTCCTGCAACTGAAGAACTCTTCCATCCACCGAGCTGTTTTAGAACTTTAAGGTCAGCTCTAGCATTGGCCAACAACGTTAAGGATGTCCTCCTGAAGCAATGACCTGTATACTTTTCTGGTTGGTCTAGTTTTAAGAACTCAGCTATTTTCATAGGTGCTCCGCCAACAGTATGTACACCATTTCTATAAGGCAGGCATTTTCCTTGTCTATAACCCACCAAAAGAGCTTTCAGGGAGACGTGTTACCGTAAATTTATGTATTTTCTAAACACATCCAAACAGTGAACCTCATCACTGTTGATTACAGTGAAAGCTTGTCGAATATGCGTTTTTGTCTGGTTGATCTTAACTACTAGCTGAGTACCCGTATCCTCCACATCACTAACTTCTAAATTATAGATCTCTTCCCTTGGGCAACCTCCAGCAACTCCAAGTAATGCTATCACTTTGAGTAATAGATATTCTTTATCTGCAGCGTCCCTCATGAAGCTTTCAGTTTGTTCCTTTGTCAGCACCTTCGACTGGTTTGGCTGATGGTCTACATTTTGTTTTTTAAAAAAGCTATCAACTTTGGCAAACTTGTTGACATGTATGTTGACATTCTCATTAACCATAATCATTGATTTTACCATCGAGTATTTGGACCATAATGAAGAAGGGTTGAATGTTTTTGACTGAAAATTTAATCTGTTGAAAAGAATATTCTTTAAAAAAACTGTTCTTACCACATCCAAAAAGTAAGCCAACATCACATTTTCATCAGCACTACTTTTCAAATTGTGTTGTTCACGCCAGTTGCAAAACAGCGCATATTCTTTTTCATATCTTTTCGCAGACTTAACTGAAATTATTTGCCCTATCGCTTCCGCAGTTTTCTCAGCAATTTCATCTAATTTCAGATCCATTTTCTCTGCAGATATTTCGTGTGTGCAGAAAAATTTAATATGTTTGCCTTTATTTACATTGTTACTTGGTAACCGCTGTTCATTTTTTATTTATAAAGCAAATCAACCATGTTAAGAATAAATCAAGTAATATAATAATAATAAAATGATCAAATATGTGATTTCAGTTTCATATTTTATTGCCTTTAAAAACAAAGGCAGTATGAAAAAAATATAGTACGATACACGTCCGTGAAGTGATTATTACGGTACTCGATAAGATATTCTTGACTCGGCTCCTTCGTCGCCTCATCCATAAACATCTATCTCGTAATAAGTCACTTCCCGGACTTGTAACGTAAATAACTATTTCGGTGCCCTTGCACAGAAGTTCACTAAAATGGATCTTGTGAACTAGTCTAGTACGGTTATTTCAAACATCAAACGTCAACTACTTCGAGAAGACAAAATAAACAACAATACATTTATTTTTTATCCTCGATGAAAGCTTAACTTTTCCAATAATTATCGGTATATTTCAACCTACATTCACAAAACCTTATAAATTATTAACCTCATTAATCTATTGGAGAAAACCACATGAAATATTTTTAGCAGTTTTTGAGTTTATCACGAACAGATGGATTGATTACATATAAATGTGCTAATCGGAATGTTATTTATACAGATAGAGTATTTATTACATCGTCAATAAATTAAATAGTTTAGTTACTTTTAATAAAGAGGCTTTTAAAGTAAGCGAAGGTGAAAAATGGAAACAATATTTTTTATCGTTGTGTTTGAGATTTCAGAGAAAAATGTCAAGGTCCCATTTTAGATTTATGGTAAGTTTAGGTAAATGGATATTTAATTGAAATACTTTTTTCTCGCTAGAACGATATGGACAATTCACATGAGTCGAACAGTATATTTTTTTACGACCCATTTAAGAAAAAGTCTATAAAATAAACATTTTATTAAACTAAAAACTTCAAATTAAAAACTTTTAACAATTTTATTTATAATTTTACTAATTCAATTTTAAATTTCCACTAATTTTTGAAATAAAATTAACATTTTAACCGCGTGAGAGGTTGGGTTACTTACTACCACTGGACTACCGAATAATATGTTACGAATTATCTATAACGTCAAATGTATTACATAATTTTATAAAAACTGAATATTCATTTATTCTGTTTTTACTACATGCCAATTGGTATGGATTATTTTATTTAAACTTACTTTTGTAAATAAATATTCTTGATCCATCACTTTTACAAACATATTTTTTATAAACTATAGAAAAAAGTTATTTTGACGTTTCTTTGAAATTAAAGCAAAATTGAGTTGACGGACACTAACGCAAATGCTATTCAGTTAACTTAAATGTCCTACATTTTCATTCTGTAAACTGTGCAGAAAATGGTTAATGTACATATAGAAAAAAAAAATGTTTGCCTTCTAGTGAAAAAAGTAAAATTTTTCAGGAATAAATTAGTAAAAATTTAGTTTATGTTTTTAGGTTAACACTCATAACCAAAATAAATTCTTCCATTTTCTTACTTAGATCTTATCTCCGCTATCAAATCATGCAAGAGCACCGCTTCCGGTTGTAACAGCTTGCATTTGGGTAAATTACAGTATATTTTTATCTGATCCTCCAAAAAGTTTCTAGGACAATGGCCATTGTAACATCCTTTAAAAAAGCACTCTAGCTTCCTCCGCACTCTCCTGTTATCACTAACGTGTATCATGTGCAATACTCTTAAAGTTTTTTGACAAATACAGCATAATTTCCAAAGAACAGTCGGGATTTCAAAGTAAAGTCAAGAGAATCTAATGTTCCTTCACACATATATTTCTGAAGAATTTCTGCGTCACGCAATTAAAAACAAAACGCGTGGTATGCTGAGTGTAGGCGTCGTTTTGCTCCACGGTAATGCTCGTACACATTCAGCAAATCGAACGCAAGAGTTCATCACTTCAGTCGATCTAGCGACTACCATTTCTGCACATGAAGGCGGATTTGGCGGGGAAGTGTCATAACAATGATGAAGTGGTAAAAACGTCTGTGTAGCAGTGCTTGTCCAGTTTGGCGGCAAGCTTCTTTGACGACGGCATACAAAAGCTGGTCCCAAGATACGACAAGTGCCTTAATAATAATGAAAATTATGTAGAGAAGTAGAGGAAAGGATGCTCATTCAGGTAGGTAAGCAGTTCGGATCCATAGACTGCGATTAGGTCACACTGTATTAACACACTCCTATCTGCTTTCTGGTCGAGACCATCCACTCTGCCCGTCATGTGAAATACGGTTAACTGTAATGTATATCATAATGGAGTGTCAATCTTTAAATAATCTCAGAAACAGTTTTGGTCTCTCCACAGTTTTTGCAGAAAACTTGAGGAACCCTGATCTGCTTAGAGCAACGATATCGTTTCCTAAATGCACTGGTTTCTACTGGAAACTCTAATGTATATGTGTATATGTGTATGTATGTGTATATATTCAATATAAATAGAATTGTATAAAGCCACGCAGCCAATGACCTAGTAGTCGACGCTGCATAATCTACAAAAAAAAACATGCCTCGTATATCTTTTGTTTGCAGCGTCCCTAAGCGAACCGAAGTCGTGAATTCCTTATGTTGTGCATCCAGGATTATTTTTTGCGGCCTATACATCTTTTTCCTTCAATCTTTCCCTCCAATATCAACCGATAAAATACACATCTGTCACCCCTCAAAATATGTGATCTTCGTCTTTTTGATGATATTAAACAATTCTCTGTCTCTTAGTTTTGCTCTTCTAATGACTTTTTTGTTTCTGACTCTCTAAACCGATGATCTTTTAAGCATTCGACGTAGGGTTCACATTTCAAATGCCTCCAACTTGTTAATTGACGAAGGCATGCTTCCATACCGTATAAAAGTACAGACCGTACATAAAATTTAATAATTTTATATTTTAATTTAATATCTAATCGGTGATCAACTTATTCGGATGTTTGGATGGACGTTTCTAGAAATTACCATAAACTTGACAACATTTAATATTAGACCCAATGGACTGCTTGCATCATTAACGGAATTCAATAGCGCTTGTAAATCATCAGCACTATCTGTTAAAATTAAAGTATCGTCAGCGTATCTTATATTATTGATAAAAATTCCGTTGACTCATATCCTAAATTACTTACAGCAAGAGCCTCTCCCTTTCCACGTACAGATTGAACTGCATTGGCGAAAAAATACATCCTTGCCTTACTCCTTTTTTTAACTGCGAATGCTTATGTTTCACTGCCAACTTGGAGAAGTACTTCAGCGGTTTGGTTCCAATAGAGGTTGCAAATCATTCTAACATCTTTGTCGTCTAGGCCGTCATCAATATATCGTGCTTGATATGATCAAATGCTTTCTCATAATCAATAAAGCACATAATACGTCTTTTCGTTGGTCTAGACAGTTGTTCTATACAAGCATTTGCAGGCTGAAAATAGGTCCTCTGGTACCAAGTCCACTTTTGAAACCAAACTTTGCATCTTCTATATACTCGTGTGTGTGAGACACGCAGAAACAGTTTTAAAAAGTAGCTCATAAGAATTATGAGAAGATATTCGTTGCAATATTTGCGTTTTGCTTTTTGTGCATTATTAAGCCATACCCACTTTAATCTGATGCTAAAAGATTTGTTATATTATTTAACATATCTTGTAGGCAGATGATAGAATTATTTACTTCCATGAACATTCGAACTTATTCAATTTGCTGTTATTACTGTCGAAAGATTAATAAGTCATTTGGGATGATCAATATCCCCCACTATACCTATCCAAAATTATGTAATTCATTAAATGATCAATCTTCATCTATCGCTTACGTTGTGAAAACCTCTGCTTAACATTTGATTCTTATCTTACCTGAAAACACCATACACTAAAAAGTGCAATTCTGGAAGCTTACCTTAAAACTGTCCCGTCAAAACCTAGAGGAATAATAGACAAACGCCTTCGTGTAACAGGAAACCAAACAAATTAAGAAAAAATTTAAGGATGCTGTGTAATAGTAATTAGGGGAACTGCGTAATTATAGAAGCACTATTACAATACATAGTAAATAAATAAGAATCTTGGAGAAAGTTCTGTGAGAACGTCTTCTCACCCAGCATGCATATCAGGAAGGAAAATCAACAGAAACAGCGCTGGACGAAATAATCCAAAAAGTCAATAACTCCATGGTATAGAATATAAATACTGCTACACAATTCTTTCTACGAAGCTTCTGTTTTAAAAGGATATCCTCTACAATATGTAACTGACATAGTAAATAAATAAGAATCTTGGAGAAAGTTCTGTGAGAACGTCTTCTCACCCAGCATGCATATCAGGAAGGAAAATCAACAGAAACAGCGCTGGACGAAATAATCCAAAAAGTCAATAACTCCATGGTATAGAATATAAATACTGCTACACAATTCTTTCTACGAAGCTTCTGTTTTAAAAGGATATCCTCTACAATATGTAACTGGATCAAAGTGATGCTGGAGAGCAGGCTGATACTAACAACACTGTGGCTACCCGCAGGAAGATTACTTTCCCCTCTACTGTGGACACTACTTAAGGACAACCCTCGGACCTCGACAATCAGGGAATAGAGGTGCGAGTCTACGCAGATGTGCTAGTGATATTGGTAAGACGAAACCATGAAGAGGTTATCTCTAAAATGATTCAACAGCATTTGACATTGTTACTAGGTGGTGTAACAAAATACAACTCTCGATCAATCCTAGTAAAGCAACAGTCATTACTTCCACCAGGAGGCGGAAACAGGATAAACTCTGAATGCCCACCTTTAGAATCTAAGACGTCTAGGGAAAAATTAAAAAGTGATCTTATTTACTCCTAGGTATATCGAATAGCGTAGCTAGAGGGACAATATTAAACTGGGTAGATCGCATGAGACGAGGTTTAAGACATTCAAATGCCTTTGTAAGATATCGCTCTAAAAAGAGATCTCAGATATACGAATTGTGATAGGATTTGACGTGATACTGTGGCCTTATAATGGGTATATAAAAGCTGACTGACAGAGAGTGTGGGCTATAGATTCTGTCCAATGGCCCTGATGAGAAGAAAGACGCTATATACTTATTAAAAGGGATGGGTTGGAAACTGTTCAGTGTTTTGAAATGGTAGCCTTTTGTGAACACGTTAATATATAGCTGTGTGTTAAATTTTAACCTTCTAGTTCACCTGGAAGTGAGTTAGAGTTTTGATGATCTACCTATGTTATAATATGTCAGTTAGTCATTAGATATTTACGTTACTAGTACGGTAAGTATTTATTATTTCATACTGTATCCTAAAACACAAAAGGACAGTGAAAAATTAAAATATTAAAATATACTAATCGCTGCTTGCTATTTTTGAAATTTTCATTCAATGCCAAGGTAGATGGCATGTAGTTGGTAACCATAGAAACATAATATTGAAACACTTGCTTCCGTTGCCGCTTCGAATTCAAGTGCAATGGTTAACGCGTCGACAAGGTCTTTTGGTCGGGCCAACCGCACAGCTCTTTGTAACTCCGGGTCCCTAAGGCCATCGGTAAAGGTTTGGACTGCTAGACACTCCAGGAACTCTTCTGCTGCTGTCGGATAAGCAAATCGAACCATTCTAGCTACCTCTGCCTCGAACTCCTGGATAGATTCTCCACTCTTCTGTTTACGGTTCTTCAGCTGTGTTCGGTACACGGGTTGTAGGTGGGTCTGACCATACCTCATCTCCAGGCGATGTACTAGTAGCTCGAAGTTGTCAGCTTCGTCGGGCTTAAGGGAATGCAAGACATTCAAAGCATCGCCTCGCAACGCTATGGTTAGAGATATTGCCTTTTCCCTGGATGACCATCCGTTCGCCCTGGCCGCCGCGTCGAATTGCTTGACGTAGTTGGACCACGAAGTTGTTCCATCGAAGATAGGAGGTTTCATTGTTGACCGCATCTGTGTAGTGTCTCCGCTTCCCCGTCGTTCGACATCCACGCTGAAAGTTTCCATTCTTTCCGCATCTCCTTCGCCGCGGTGGACGTAGCGATCTTGCCGAAGGGCCTCTATTTCTTTCTGAAGTTGTTGAATCATCACATTCATTTTGGTATCTTCATTGCGTAGTTCGGCTACTTGCTGGGATTGCTCATTTCTTAAGGTGGATATTTGTTGTGAAACATAGCTTGGCAACTCTTCACGCATTTGATGGACCAGTCTTCTTGTTTCTTCATCTGCTCCTCTTGCTGGCTCTTCATTTGATCTTTCAGCTCTTCTTGTTGACTGGAAATTCTAGTGACAAGCTCTTCTTGTTGACTGGAAATTCTAGTGGCAAGCTCGGCTAATTGTTGTGCTTGGTCTTCTTGCTGGTTTGTCATCCGGTTGGTAAGTTCTTATTGCTGGCTCGTAATTCTATTTGTAAGTTCGTCTAGTTGCTGAGTTTGGTTCTCTTGTTGGCTGGAAATTCTAGTGGCAAGCTCTTCTTGTTGACTGGAAATTCTAGTGGCAAGCTCTTCTTGTTGACCCTTTATCTGACTGGACAGCTCGGACATTGCTTTGTGCATAGGATCTTCGAATTCCACCGAGTCAGGGTCAATATTTATACTTAAATAGTACTCACGTAATCTATTGATTAAAATAGTTTTTCCTCCGGTGGTATCCAAATCCAATTCTTCCAACTCTCTTCTGAGCTCTGCCACCAACAGTTCACGTAACTTCTTTCCAGGCATTCTTGCTTCTTCACCCCACACCTGACACCAATTTGAAACACTTGTGAGGACTTTTAACACAATTTATTTACAAATTGTTTGAATACAAGAATTCAGCTGGTTACAAATTACTAACTGTCACTTTTGACTTTTATACTTCACAAGAGCTGAACGAACACTAACTCTACTAACGCGAATGACCCGCTTTATATACCAAAATACTTGACATCTCGATTTTTCTCGAAACAACTATTTACTTAAATCCAAATAATACTAGAATCACGAATACATATAACAAGGATGTGAAACTCGAGTGGAGAGGGTAGCAGGAGAAAAGGCGCCTATCTGGGCAGGGTTAAATTTGTTTGATGTGGGTAATTAGAGGCTTATTATTAGTTTATAGATAAATTTATTAATCGTATAAACATGACATTAAGTGACAGTGACTAACTACGACATACATAACATATATGATTTTTTTAATTTTACTTAACACACCGCCTCAATGGAATGTTATTGCTATTCTAACCTAACAACTCTAATTCACACAACAGCTGATTTAATGTCACAAAATTATAAGCAATACATTTCATTGAAAACGTAAACAAACACAAGAAATCAAAACACATTTTCTAAAAATCTTAACAAAAATGATGAGTGCACAAATACAAAATATTGTAACTAATGAATTATATAAATACAATTATCATTTCAACATGCCTTTCCTAAATGATTCGAATTTGATTCTAGCGAGAGATTTTGTAAACAAATCAGCACAATTTTGATTGGTATTAATATAGTCAATTAAAATTTCTATTGCAATCTGATTATCTGGTATTTGAGCTGGAGTCCAAGTATTCATCTTTTGATGTGAATTTAATTCTTTTTGGATTGCTTCATTCCATTCTGGACACTTTTTGGCTTCATTATAGGTCTTCGGCTCTTCATATGATTCAGACAATAAGCAATAAGCTTTATAAATTTCATATTCATCTAGATGTTTTGGTCTTTTAATTTCTCTTCCACTCCTAGTTTGTGTTACATTTTCCATTACTTCGTCGTTGTCATTTTCAATATCTTCTTCGCTCTCTATATAACTTTTCTCTCTGTTTTCTTCTCTTGGATCTTCTGCATCATAAAATTCCTCTTCATCTGTTTCTTCTTCGTTTGATTCATATGGTTGAATTTTTGATTCAACTTTTTCTTCATTTGTATTTCCATGATTTTGTTTGTATTCTAAAATACTTTCGTCAAAACGTACGTCCCTGGACTTAATAACTTTATTTTCTGGAGGTATCCAGAGTCTATATCCGCCTCCACAATATCCCACCATCACAGCTTTTGTCGCCTTTGGTTCAAGTTTATTTTTTCTAGGTAGTTGAACATACCATGCTCGACAACCAAAAACTTTCAGTTTACTGATATCATTACGGCCATGCCATTTTAGTGATGGGGTTTCTCCTTTACCGAGGACTGAAGTAGGTGTTCTATTTAACTCGTATACTGATGACATTAATGCTTCTCCCCACAGTATTTTGGGTACACCTGCGTCGATAATCTTAGTCCTGACCATATTCAAAAGGGTTCTGTTCATACGTTCTGCTTTACCATTCATCTGCGGACTATAGGACATAGTATATTCTAAATGAATGCCCTTACTTTTGGCAAAATCTTTAAAACCCCGTGATGTGAATTCACCACCATTGTCCAAACGAAATCTTTTAATTTGAACACCAAATTGTCTCTCAGTTTCATAAATATAATCAATTAGATTTTGTTCGGCTTCATTTTTGTTTTTCAAAATTTTTACAATAAGGAAATGTGCACTGTAAAAAATTTATGTAATTTTCCATAAAAAACAAGTTAATATTAAAAAAAAATTTAGTTAAATTTATACATTTTGGCTTATTTTATATAAAAAGTTAAGTAAACTGGAATTTTTATGTAAAATTATACAACTTTATGAAAGTTTGTTCAATTTATTTAAAAAAACACAAAAATTTGTGTAATTTTTGCAAATTTTGTGCAAATTTAGCAAAGTATATTTACTTTTACACAGTTATTCTAAAAATGCAAAAAACAAAATTTAATTTTAAAAAAGTTTGGTAAAATAATGTTAAAAATGTGTAAAAATACATAAAATGTTATTCTTTTTTTTTCAAATTTTACCTAAAATTTCCAAAAGGGACATATTTTTACATAAATTGTGTAAAATCACGCAAAACCTTATTTAATATTGCTACGACAATGGGAATTTCAAACAATTTATATAAAAATAATTAAAATGTTGGGCAATTTTAGCAATCAGTTGTACAAATATATATACTATAGAGCTTTATTTAGTGTAGAAATACAGAACAAAGGAGTGAATTTGCATAAATAATTGTTTTCTATACAAAAATTCATAATCTATTATTTACATTTAAACTTGAAGTTATGAAAAATTTACCAAATAAATATTATATAGTATTTTCTAATAAAAAATTATCGAAAATTTTCTAAGAACGTTTAGTTTTACACAATAGATGTAAATGTACACAAAATATGACCGAATAAGGCTATAAATTTAGCTATTTAAATTACCAAATGTGTAAATACTTTTTTAATTTGTGTAAAAGTATAAAAAGTTTGTTGATACAAAAGTTGCGGACCAACTCGTATAATAAGACTGACAACGGCCACTGCGACAGAAATATTTTTTTGCTAAAATCTATGTTTTTATAGCCATAAAACGCCACAAATTTTTTTTCGAAAACACTATTTTTCTTTCTGATATTAAAAAAACTAATACAATTTTATGAATTATTTTAAATAATAATCAATTATAGTATGTTGTCTACCAAACCATTGATTATTTAAACTAATTTAATATCAGACCAAAAACTGCAATTCACATCACATCTCTAAATATAATTTTATGAAGTTAATGCTAAATTAATAATTTATAGGTACCTATAAATTAAGTAAAATATTTTATAAACTCTTCTTAATTACTTTTAATAAGTATATTTTTTCTGACAGACTTTAGGAAAATTATTCTTAAAACTTAAAATTTTAAGCTTCTTATAATTATTATGGTACTTTACTTTTTTATAATAATTGATAAATTTTTTTATCTTATTAGCGATTCAAATATAAATGTTTAAATAGTTCAGTGTTTTTATACTAGCAGTTTACAATGATCTTATACTTTACAGCATATGACAATAAACAGGTAATTACAGGAAAAAATTCAGGACCCCACTATAACTCTTCGTTGGTCCGCAATTGAAGGGTGCTCAAAAATCCTAACACTTTTAATATATCCAATAAAAAAAAATGTATGTACTAACTTTTTAATGAAAAAAACTATATAGCTATTAAGAAAAATAACCACATTTTAATTATTTATGTTTTATAAATACTTTATAAAATATAAAACCCTTTTTATTTTAATTAGGTATTGTATAAATAATTTAAAAAAGTCAAATACACAAAATGTTAGTCTTTTTTTTAATTTTAAACAAAATGAGACATATTTTTACATATTTTGTGTAAAAATATACAGCGGCTTATTTAATACTGCTACGACAATAGGATTTTCAAACAATATATTTAAAAATAATTACACAAAATGTTTGTCTTTTTTTAATTTTAAACAAAATGAGACATATTTTTACATAATTTGTGTAAAAACATACAGCGCCTTATTTAATATTGCTACGACAATAGGATTTTCAAACAATATATTTAAAAATAATTAAAAGGTTGGGCAATTTTTGCTATCTATTGTACAAATATACATGGTCAATAAAGTTAAAAAACATAATTTTTTTAAAAATTGTAGCTACATTTTATAAAAAAAGGGTTGAAAAATTTTTTCTTTTGGTTAAATTTATTGTTAGAGTGAAAGATTTAATCAAAGTTTTTTTCCAAATATAATGATATACAAAAAATATTTATTTTTTAGCTTCCACGTATTTTTAGAAAAACTAGCATTTAAAATAAAATGACAGCTGACGATTGTATTTTAAAAGCAAATTTTTTAATTATATGTGGAAGTTTCATTCAAACGTTTAGTTATTTATTATTCTTAGTAATTTTAGTTTTAATTTTTGTTTGCATGAATCCACCTTAATACTTGAAATTCCCATAGATACCAATTATTTAAATAAAACAAAATATTTAATAATTATAATAAAATACTTTAATTAATATTATAAAAAGTAATTTTTACAAACCTCCCTGTCATGGCAGAGGTTTTACTGCGCTTGCTCATGTGTGTACCATGAGTAGGGCATGAGTAGTTGCATTTTAGCCGTTAGCGTGTAAAGTGTAGTTTTTGGAAGTGAAAAAGTTAATACAAGTATAGGTAAGTAATATTTATTAGAACATTTTATTAACTAATTAAAATAAATGTTAATTTGTGGTATTTGTTTAGAGGATATAAAAAACTCGTAGGGATATAAATTAACAGTAATTTTAATTAAATTCGAGGATATAGGAACTCAAAAAAACACGTAATTTTATTAATTACTGATTAAATAGCATGTTTTCTATTTGGACGATATAATTATTGTGTTGTAACTACTATTTAAAATTAATTTTACTTTGTTTTAAGACTTCGTAAAATCAGTTTTTAAATAAATTTGTTGAAATTTGCACAATTTTTTAATTAATAGTAAATAATTTTTTTCTAAAATTACACATTATTTATGGTTTTTTCCACATTTTTTTTAAATATAATAATTTATCTTACAGTTACACATATATTTTGTAAAATTACACAAGATTTATAAAAAATTACTTACTATTTATGTAATTTTCTATTATCTTTGCTAAAATAATAACTACAGAAAGATCCATCGAAGAGCAATTTAAAACTTTACCCTCTTAATGCGAAAATAAGTAAGTATATTTCTTTACGTGACAATAACTTAAAAGTCACCGGAAAAAACAAAAATTTTATTTAAATATATTTATGTATGCAGTGTATCTGTAGAGTTTTAACCCCCTCCCCATTTATTTTTATTATTTTCTGTAATTGTGTGTTGAAAAAAAATCCTTTAACATTTTTTTAGTTTTGTCGTGCACCATTTAAACTGAAAAATTATATTTTTTCTGTCAAAATGTGGCCTGGCCGATATTTATTATTAAGTTATTAAGTTAAGTTGAATAAGGCTGCATTTTGTTCTTTATTAGATTAAATTAGATTTTTAACTTTACGACAATATTCAACAGTGTTTTTTGTGTCAGTTTGATAAATGTTTTTTATGTAAAACATATATAATGTTCTTTAAAAAATAATTTACCTAAATGTATTATTAAACAATTTTTGTAAATATTTATTAAGTATGTATAATAAATAAAATAAATTTCTTTTTTGATAATTAATAAGTAATTACAAAAAAATTTAAAAAATTATTTTAAAGTCTAAATCAGCTAATAATAATAATCAAAAAATTGTATTCCAATTTCAAAATTAATTAACAATTATGTGTTTTTTTTTCAGATGACAAATATGTTATTTATGCCGCAAAAGAAAAAATTTGTTGTCGGCAAAGTTTGGCAAAAGCCATTGAAGTTAGTTTTGGATTATATTTCATTTTAAACATGAAATATCCAAAAAACTTGTTTGTACAATGGAAACCCTGCAGCGGTACTGCAAAGAATGTTATGGGTGTTATAGTTAAGTTTAGTTTTAACTGTAAGTAATATAATCTATTATTATCATAACGTACTTTTTATAAGTTTTTTTTATATTTTTTATAATGTTTTATAATGTTATGGCTGTTATAGCTTACGTTTAGTTTTAACTTTAAGTAACATAATATATTCATTATTTTTTACCTTTAATGTAAAAAGATTTTAAAAATTACATTTAAATAAAAACTTTTTTTTATATGCATACCGTTTTTTGATAACCTACTTAGTTAAACATCTTTTACGTAGTACCTTGCTGCCAAAGTTTTATGTAGGTAAGTATATATGATACAAATTATTAATATTTTTAAAGAAGTTCAATAAATGAAATAAGCCAATATAATAACAACGTAAGAGACTATAGTTTAAAGTTAATTATTTCTTGTACACAACTACCAATTTTCATACCTAAAATTGCTCACTAGGTACTTTGTTTAAAATGAAAATACTTTTGTGTATTTTGACTTAAAATTTGTTTTAAATTAACAATTTTATTATGTGAGATTACTCAATATTGGTTTTAAAATTAATCTACTATTGTGTATTCTTAATTACGAGTTGTTTAAAATTAATATTTTTAATATCTAAAATTATACATTATTTTGTATAAAACAATACTATATTTGCATATTTTTACTTAAAATTTGCTTTAAATAAACAGTTTTATTATGTAAGATTAATCAATATTATCTTTAAAATTAATCTACTATTGTGTATTTTTAATAAAAAATTGTTTAAATTTAACAATTTTGATAAATAAAATTTCACATTATTTTGTTTAAAACAAAACTAATATTGTTTATTTTTATATAAAATTTGTTTCAAATTAACAATTTTATTACGTAAAACTACTCAATTTAGTTTTTAAACTTTATCTTATTTTGTGTATTTTTGTTTACAATTTGTTTAAAATTACCAATTTTAATACGTAAAATTTGACAAAGTATTTTTAAAATTAAACAATTTTTGTGTTTAAATACAAAAAAGTTTATTCAAATTTACACAAATAATATGTAAAATTTCGCATAATTATTTTCAAAGTAGTACGATTTTTGTGTATTATTAGTCCAATAGTTATTAATAATTACACAAGTTCTATTTAATATAACAAAAAATTTGCTTTAAAATTACAATTTTATTGAGTAATAATAAAAATAAAATTACATAAAAATTAATAATAAATTACATATTCGTTTTCTATTTTTACACTTATATAAGATTATGTATTTTGAAAATTACACATACATTTTTTGTGTAATTTTACATAAATTTTAAATTCAAACAACACATATGTAAATTTAAACATCACTTGATAATTTCAAATATTTTGTGTAAAATTTCATAAATAGTTGGTGCAACTTTTTTCAATAATTTTTTGTGTAAAATTTTTTTACAGTGTGAAAAATCATCCAAGATTACTTGATAATATTTTCCTCCAGTTATTGTACAAGGAGTTATTGGTCCGCATAGGTCACTATGCACAAGTTCTCCAATATGTGTTGCACGTTTTTCATTTGGTTGGAATGTTGGCCTTGTAGCTTTTCCTTCTATACAAGTAGGACAAATCTTTTTGGGAACGCCTAATCCAAGTTGCCTCAAAGCTTCTTTTCCAGCATGTCCTAATCTTTGATGCCATGTTTCAGCGTCCACACTAACTTGACAATTTTGATTTATCACATTGTCTATATACAATATATACAGTCCACCTTTATTATGGCATTTAAGGGAGAAATTGGATCCACAAATTTGTGTGTTATCTTTTGTTACTATTATCTTGTGTCCTTTTTCAGTTATTTTTGAAGCAGAAATGAGGTTATGCTTCAAATTTGGAACAATGAGGGCTTCAATGGCAATACTCTGACCCTGGCACTTTGCATTTAATTTTCCCAACTTGTTTGACTTCAAAATTTCACCATTTGCTATGTGAATAAATATGTAATTGTCCAGTGTCTTGACATTAGTCATATATGGTTCCAGATTTTCTTTCACGAAGTGATTACTAGCTCCTGAGTCCAATACAAAGCTAATACATCCAATATTTACATGTGAGTCACACAAATTAGCAGCATAAAGAACAACTTGTTGATTACCATCAGCTGTATTTGCTTGTTGTCTGTTTTGTCCTTGATTACGTCTAAAACCACGTCCCCGACGTCTAGAATAATTTCCTCTGTTTTGATTTCCGGAGATTGCTCCTGAATTATTCGGAGATCCACTATTTACATCATTTCTTTTAGGACAATTGGCTTGGAAATGGAATTTACTACCACATACAAAACATGCTTTTGTAAAAGCTTTAAAACTCACTTCATTATTATCTCCATGTGCATTGTCTAGTTTAGATTCTAGCTTTAGCTCTTCATCTAGCAGCCTGGCCTTCACGAAATCCATTTTTACATCACTAACTGTTTCTAATGCAGTCACTACTGTATCAAATTTGGATGGCAATGATAACAGTAAGTGGCACACACGATCACTCTCATCGATAGTTGATCCAAGGTCTTTAAGGTCACGTATTATTGAATCGAATTTCAAGAAATGGTCCTCCAAACTTTCATTGATTCCAGAACGTAAACTGAACAATTTCCTCCACAAAGATAATTTAGTAAATGAACTTGTTCTAACAAATATATCTTTTAGAGCTTGTAACTGCTCTTTTGCAGTAGCACAATCTTTAATAATGTCCAAATGCTTATCTAACACACCCTGAACGATTATGGACTTTGCTTTAGCATCAAGTCTCTTGAATTTTTGTTGCTCCTCAATTGATGCGGTCGACGGTGGCGAATCATTTTCAATAACATCATTACACTGTTCTCTGGTTAGCAAAGTCAAGATGCGAAATCTCCAGTTGTTGAAATTATTCGCTTCCAAAATTGGCACAGAAAGACTACTCACAGCTGCCATTTTGTTGCTGTACCTTTTTCACTTCTTGCAAACTTTTCGCGATTACGCTAAGAAAAATTACCCACAGTTTACCCAAGGAACAGTCCTGGGCCCATAACCTGTTTGATGTGGGTAATTAGAGGCTTATTATTAGTTTATAGATAAATTTATTAATCGTATAAACATGACATTAAGTGACAGTGACTAACTACGACATACATAACATATATGATTTTTTTAATTTTACTTAACAAAATTCTCGGTCGTTGCGTACTCCGTACTGCGCAACAGGCTGTCTTTTTCTTTGTGCGAGCGAGATAACCAACCGCATGTGTTTTCGAATAGTTATGATGTTCGAACTGATGCGCAGTACAAAGTACGCAACGACCGTGGACTAGACTCCGCCCAGATAGGAGCCGTAAATTCAGCCACGGGTGCTTATAGCTCGGCATAGGAGTTTCACATCCTTGTTATATGTATTCGTGACTAGAATGTTCCCGAATGACTACCAACCTAAAATAATTATATATCATGTCAAGTTACTGTCAAAATCTTCTTCCTCATTTACGGACTCTACCCTTAATGACAAGCAGCTACATCAAAATACATGCATTTCTTTCGCATCTGTCACAATAATCCGTCACATTCATCCGTCACACATCTGTCATACATCTGTCACCCGTTGCAATATTATTGTTTTTAAATATGTAATATGATGCTGTCATTTTTCACGAAATGGCTCAAAATCAATTCATTTTTGGTAATGAATATATAATCGTTAATATTAATATAGGCAATAAGTAAGATATGTTTATAGTTTTGCTGTTGAATTTCAATAAATGTATATTCGTACGTTTGAAACCTGAGTTTTTATTAGTTTTTAATAGGTTCGTTCCAATAATAGTACGAAACTATCAGAGATTGTTAAGAGCATGTGCAAGTGAATTTTAGCGTTCCTACCATATATTTAATACTCTCCAGCATGTGTAGATTTTATGCATATAGCGCATGCTTGAGAAATCTCGAAAACACATTTACCCATTTGAATTTTTCTGTGTTTCGCTACAGGCGCACAAAATATGCGCAGAACTGACTGAGGCAGAGAGCACCATATTGGAACACCTTTCACTTATAGAAACTGTCCATATAGGAGTATTAAATAAATATATGGCTCCAACAAAAATCTGTGACCGTTTGGTGACTGATGATAGTAAGCAGTTTCAAGGTTACACGCAAACGGTTTGAAAACTGTCACAAGAGTTTGTGAATTTGCAAGGAACTGTTAATCAGGAAAGGAACTTATGAAGAAACCACGTGTTTATCCATTTAATTCATGTAGGTTTATATTTAAACCAATTTCAAAAATTTTGATTGAAAATTTAAAATTTATATACAGAATTCACCGGATTGGAATCTATAAACATAAATTAAAACGTACGACTTACCTTATTATCGAAAACGTTTCGGATCCTAAAAATTTTCTTTCGAAACAGTTTATAATTGATTAATTTATTTTTATATATGCATGTATGTATTAAAAGTGTACAAAATTAGTAGACAAAAGCGTAAAGAATAATTGGAATATTGATTTTTAAATATCGGTTAACTTTTCCCCACAATTCAATCATAGAAGTTGGATATTCGTTATAACTCGGTCGAAAAGGAACCTATTAAAAAAATCAAAGTTTAAATTAATCTCCAGGTTTCATATAAAAACTTTTAAAGTTTTTAGATAGATTGGTCAAGTTTATTTATTTTCAACAAAATTGAACTTTATTAATAATTTAAATATTGTAAAGCGAAATAAGTTGTAAAAAACTTTATAAGGTTGTAGTTATAAGCGCTTAGAACGTTTTTTTGTTTATAGCTTTTTACAGAAGGTAGATAGAGAAAAAATATTTTTGATAAAAGTTTCTAAATAAAAAAAAAGAATAATTTGAACTTGGGTGGACATCTCTATCTTTATAAACAAAAATTTTCTGATTTTTTAAAAATTGAATTGTTAATAACAATTATTAGGGTCCCATTCTACAGCTGTCCACACTCGAAATTCGGATTCAGCAGGTCAAAAATATCGGCCACGAACACCCCCCTGTAGCGCGCGGACTACAGATTCTCAATAAGATTAAAATGTTTAGAAAAATAACCTTTGGTACCTACTTGTATTATTAACATATTTCTTCATTTGTTAGGAGAATTATTTAATGGATTGTTAAACATGTGGTTACTAATTAAATAACAAAAAATACATAACAATTTATTAAGTTTAAATTTTTTTTCTATAGAAAACACACTAAAAAATACTGTAACAACTGCTCCAGCTAAGTCTCGTCATCCCACCAAAAGAAATTAGTACTGTTTCAAAAGAACAGTTGTGGATTTCTCTCAAATTTCTTTAAATACGTGTTTGCGTAGAAACAAATTTGAAAACAATCCTAAACGAATCCTTGATTTCTGTTGGAACGAATCTAATATATATAGGCCTGTCAAGGTCAAATTTCATTACAGGATAGTAGCATGTAATGAAATATATTACGTGCTACTATTCGGTAACATTTTATTTTCCAGATTGAAATCAAGTACCTACGTTAAGGTATGTTTTAGGGTACAGTATAAAATAATAGTTATTTATGTACCAAGGACGACAAAGTGTCGATTACAAGCTGAATCTGCATATTGCTGTCCGAGGCAAAGCTGCTACATAAGATCAGAATATTTTTAAAGGACTGATGCCATCACAAAGTTCGTCTGTGACTGTAAAAACATGCCTTTTGCCTTTTTTTGAGTCAGGAATAGTGACTATTAACATATTACCTTGATCGACTATATTTTGAAGTGTCATTTTACGAAGCTCTTCTCTACTAATGTCCAGATTTAATCTTTAATCGAAAAAGTAGATTTCAGCATTGAATAAGAAGACCACAAAGTCGATGATTTGCAATTTTTGGCTTTAAATGAGAAGTACTCCAAAAATATATTTTCTGTAAAGTTTTTCACTTTGTGATCTTGACACCAGTTTAAAAACACTTAATGTTGTTTTTCATAAAGTACCCTTGCCTTTTGAGGTAATAAATCTAAAGAAACTTCATTTACTAAAACTTACATCGCTATCGCTTTTGGAATGAACCTCCATTTTCTTAATTTTAAATTGCAACTAACTTGTTTCATGTGTTTAAACTGCAAAATGTTAAAATCAGATACGTGACAGCAATGGGTAACTAGATGTCAACTTTTATTTAATCGCCTGTTATTGACGAATTGCTGCGTACAGACAGTTAAATACTGTGACGTATTCAGTGCGGCGAAAAAGGTTTGCGGACGAAAAAGGTTTGCGTACGAAAAATGTAGATTTTAAATAATACTCCATTTTTCGTTCTACAATTAGTACGAAAAATGTCATTTTTTGTAGAGGTCGACAGCATAAATTATTTTTGGTTGATGATCATTAAATAGCTCTGTAAGCTAGCCTGTTTATCTTTGATAGATTTTAAGTTTTGAAGGGTATAAAAGTAACTCTAAATAGTCTGTGTAAATGTGCGTACGGTATAGTAGGTTTTATTACTCTCTATTTCATAAAAATAGACTATGTATAATATTTTGCAATTACATAAAATTAAACAAATATGCTTTAAACCAACTGACTTATAATCATAATGTATAGAACTTATTTTTAGCCAACATTAGTTACCGATATTTTTAAGATAACGTTTTTCAGAATGGTCTAGTAATTAAGTAAAAATGTGTGTCTGATTGCCAGTTAAAAATAACGATGTGACGCAATCAATAACACTTAAAATGAATGATTGTTATTCATTCATTCATCTTTTCATTCAACTTTTTTCTGCATATATCGCAGCATTCCACAAACCCACATTTATTTTTAACTTTGTGTTTTGGTTTATCAAGCAGACTATTTTCCGCTATCAACTGCGTCTGAAATTGACGCACGTTTTGATGTCATAACCAAATTTTTGCTATATATTGTTTGTAGTCATTAAACAATAGTTTCCACCAACTATGTGGGTTTTTTAAACACGAATGACGTATAATTATGTTTTAGGATTTTTGATTATATATTTAACTTAGAATTCATGTTCGAATGGATCCTGTCCAGGACCCATACAGTGTTGGACTTATCTTTAAGAGGATGGCTACCAACCAAACCCACCTCGAAACTCGCCGTTACCACCGTCTCGGAATCACTACCCTAGCATACTTTAAGACGGGCGGCGGTCCCTCACACACTCTTCTTTTACTCCTGCCACTTGCAACCTCAACAACAATCCCTTCCCCTAACCATGCTCTCAACTACTCCGATTACCTCCTCTCAATATTCTTACCTCCTCAACACCGTCATGTTTTCCCAATTCACCGCCTCCCCAATTTTAATCTCCAACTTCTTTAATAAATCCTCATTCTTCCTACATCTAAACGCCCCACATAATCCTCAACTTCACACTTTCTTTCACCCCGCACACTTCCGCCCTGTATAGCATACTCTGTTCAATCGTCCTACCAATAACTTTCCTCTTCCATTCTCCTGGTCCTTTCACATTACCCATCAATCTCCCCAGCCATGCTGTCCGTACTTTTGCTTTGTGTGCTGCCTTCAACATGTAATTTTTGAAGGACATCTGACTATCCAACTACACACCTAAGTATTTCATCAAGTCGTCCACACAAATTTTTCTTCCTTTCACCATCACCTCTAGGTCCCTCGTCTTGCTTCGTCCTTTTACCAGTAATTCTCTTACTTTTTATCTCTTCCTCTTCATTTACTGTGCAAACTAAACACACACATTATTTTAATAGATAATGCAGAAGAAACCACCTATGTAATAGATAATTATATAATAATTTTCTATTTTAAAATTATACATCTTACAAGAAATGTTTGTATTTTTGATTAATCTAAATAAGCAAATTTGATTAAGAAACAAACAGACGGCATTGCAACGACACGAGGAGGAATTCGAGTAATTTCAATAAAATATGGAAATATCGAAAAATTATTTTCAATCTTCCTGTATGTGGACAGGTGACCAAAACCGGAGAATTTGATATTTTATATATTTTATATTTTAAGTATTTTATATTTGTTTGGTTTAATTATTAGGAGTTTGAAATTGGAAGATAGTCAACTTTTTTATTTATGTAGTAGATAACGAAAAAAATGATGGTTTTTAATTATATTTAAATAAATTGTTAAGTTATTTTTATTATTTTAGAGTGGTCTTTTTAAGAAATTATTAATACCCCACAAAATTTAGATTTTATTTTTATTTTAAACCCTACTTGGCAAATTTCGTAATGAAATTGATACAATGTTTGTAAAAATTATAAAAATAATAAGTACATATTTATATTAAATAACAAGGTAAACAATATGTTTTACATTTCAAAACAAACAACCGTTAACAATATTGATCAGTGACCTAAAAAAATTTAATGAAAACTAAGTTTCTCTTTTTATTTTAATTTTGTTTTGCAAATATTATTTATTTTAGCACTTTTTCATTTTGTAATAAAAGATAGAAATTTATACTCGAGATCCTACAATTTTTTAAAATTCGTTTTAATTCTGAAAACAACTTAATCGCTAAAAATATTTTTAACACCAAACATGAAAAACAGAAAAAGAGATTTTAATTGTACTAACGTAAAAATGTTAATCATTCATTTAAAAAAAAAATTATTGAATATAATTTTTAAACATTATGCTGGTAAAGTTATATTGGATTTATTAAACAATTTTTCGTTTATTACTGTGTATCAAAAATCACAAATATGTCCTATAAGATTCTGGATTTATTTGATAAATATTTTTACAAATACCATATTTGTTAGGTCAAGGTCTGCTTTAATTTTAAGAGGTAAAGATTTGTCTTATCTGAACATATAACGAGTAATCTTTTAATATAAATGTTATTTGGTATTCATAAAAAAATGGAGATTATGCTAATTTGGATATAAAATCAAAATATTATTATTATCTTGTAATAATATTTTTAAATATATTCATCAATAGATATAAATTATTAGAGCATAAATACAAGACCTTGACCAAGCTGAAGATTATTTTTTTTAACTTTTGTGCTAATCTAGTCATGACCTAGAACTTCCAATTATATTCTCAGCTATGTTATAAAATGAAAATTTTGATAAAAATATGAAATATTGGTATTTTAAATATTAAATTTAAGAAACATTTCAATATTTTGCAAACAATTGTTTTTACTAGAGAATAGTTATTGAGGTAGTAAAACATTAAATGAAAAAGGAGTTCAGTTATAATTAAAGCAACTATAAACAAAGTAAAAAAAATATATTTTTAACTTGTATTATTATTATTATCCAGCTCCATATGAGTAGAAATAACGTTTTATTAAAAAAACTTTTTCTCCTGAAGAATAAGAACCATAATGACAAAGATTTTAAACATTATGCATTATCAATAAATTGACAACTAATGAAAGGGATACCAAATATGATAAATTTGCATGCAAAATTTCGCAGCCCTCTTAATTCCGGTACTGTTTATTTTGGTGAGTTTTCTTAAAATAGTTTTGTTTAACTAGACTATTAATCATTTATACTAACAAGTGAGAGGTGATAAATAAATAAACTTTACTTTGAAATATGTTGTTCATTTGTTGTTTCACATTATTTTTTTATTTTACACTTAACTTTTCAAGGTAAATATTTACCACTAAGTGGTTCTTCAAACATTCGATTTATTTACATTTGAAAACTTTTGATTCAAGCAAAGTGTATAAAACAACATTTATTTGAACAAAACTAATAATCAAAATTTTAGTAATTTACACAAAACATTTTTTCTAATAGTAACTTGGTATCTTTGGTCTAAGCTCCGCTAATTTGGATTTCACGCCTAAGCGCAACTAGAGTCGTTTTTTTGGGGGGGCTTAAGCCCCAACGCTATACATGGAATAGAAATAGAACACAAACAGCCCGCCATTTTTTAGGTGGCAAATTTTTTTTAGGTGCCACACCCAAACTACCCCAAAATCGCTAAAAAGTTAACCACATAGCTTTTCGTATAAAAAACATTACCCACTGCGTCTAACCAGCCAACATACTAATCTCATATCTCAGTAGAGTTTTGAAAAAAAAATACCAAGGTATTTGTTTAAAATGATATATGGATAGGTATATGGTTAGGACATGCATGTTAAATTTTTAGTAAAGGATTACATAGTGTAATTATTATATTGAGTTAATTGAGGGGTCTAGAAGTAAAAGGGTTCAAGTGCAGTTTTTTTTAAATAAATATGATTTAAATGCGGAAAATGATACCTAAAGGATACTTTTAGTTGGTGGTAAAATGATTTAACTTCATTTGCGTTCTATGCTGCCATCTCTGTTAGTGTTGAAGAACTTATCAAAATTCAGTAATACACTTTATTGTCATTTATTATCTCACAACTGCTAAAATGGCACTTAAACCCTTTTACTTCTAGGCCCCTCAATTAATTAATTGTCCCGTTTCATTTAAAATTTCAAGGGGGTGCTAATGGTAAGATAGGGGGGCTTAGACCCCCCTAGCCCCACCCTAGTTGCGCCTATGATTTCACGAAACAGATAAGATCTGCGATGTGGAATGTGATGGTGATAAATTATTCCGTTAAAATTTGTGGCTACACCTGGCCTTCTTGGTAACGAATCTTCGGATATACACCCTTGATTGATTTAGTAGAATCTGTGAATAGAAAATTTTGAGAACTGTCTAGTCAGTTTATTTTAGTTTTCATTTTAACCATGCAATGAGTACAAAAATTAAAATAAGTCTGTCGGTATGGATTTTTACTGAGCTGTTATGTGAAATAACTTAAAAAACAGAATTTATTTAAATTCAACAGTTATAGATCTGTATATCTACTATTTCTGTTGACCTGTTTTATTTATGGTATAGTATTCCTTGAGCGATACAATTTATACCTAAGGAACTGGCAACACCAATATAAATTGTTTTCAGTATGTTCTAAGTGTAATAACTTTTTTAATTTTACATATTTTATTTTTTAAATTGTTAATGTGTTGTAATGTTCTTTTTTTAAATTATTATATTCATCAATAATTGTAACATTTTTGTGCAATTGTACAAAAACGTTGATGCTCATTTCCTACGCCTCAGCTCCTGCATTGGCTCCTTGCAACTGAATTCGGGACCATTCAGATGATCCATTAACAGGTCCGATTGAGCATTGAATTAACAAAAATAGTTCTCCATGGCTTGTCCATGAAAACTGCGTGCTTCCTCAGAATTTGGTTCAGACGGTCAGATACGCTATATTTGTAACATCTTTTGGCTAAATCTAAATCGTAAGCATAATCTTGGATAAAGAGTATGCAGGATTGCTAATGCAAAAAATACAGAACAATTGATGGTCTCAGCAAAAATATGCCCACTACTTACATTAGAAGAAACTTTACTTGTCACATAGTAATAAGTGCACTTGGTTTACTAGCGAAGACTATCAAATATATAACACAAGAACACCTATGCTTTGTATTTATTGATACAGTAACAAACGAAGGGCCATAAATATCACCCAGGAGATTCATTACTAGTTAATGATAAAATTCTTACCGAAAAACTGGACCTCTCTGGTTTGGAGAACCGTGTTCTAATGGGTGACATTAATTTTAGAGATATATCTTGGCCTTTATCTAAAATACCTATCGATTTAACTAGTGCTAAAAATATATTCACAGATTTCGTTCTAGATTCTAACCTCTATCAATTGATAACTACCCCTAGTCGCTTTAGAAATAACACCTCGATCAGGTGGTTCGGAGTCTTTTCTTAGTGAGAGACTGCAGCTTGTACGAGTTGATAAATTAAGGTCTTCATGCAAGCAAATAGAATATGGGGTTCCACAAGGTTCGGTATTGGGTCCTATATTGTTTTTGCTATTTATCAATGATATTGATAACTTAAGCATCGACGGTAAAATATGTCTATTCGCAGACAACACTAGCTTTTCTTGGAGTCACCCGGATATCACCGAACTTCATAGAATCGTTTCACAGGACTTAATCATTATCAAATCATGGTGTGATTCTAACCATATGTGTTTGAACGTTTCTAAGACAAAGTTTTAGCATACACATCTGCAATTCAAACTATTATGTTAAATAATTAATAAATAATTTTGGGACTTGTGGTTGACAGCTCTCTGAGATGATATTTACATATTAACGCTTTGTCAAAAAAACTAAGCTCTTGTTACGCGCTGAGAACAATATCTAGGGAGCTTCACCTGTCAGCTTCCAACGCAGTCTATTTTGCCCTCTTCGAGTCACATAACCGATATTATGCACTTCCTTTTTGGGGTACATGTTGTGTGATTTAAATTACAAAAGAGAGCTGTTCGGTATACGCTGAAATTAAGCAGTAAAACTCACTGTAGGGAATTTTTTAAAATATTAACACTTCCATCCGTATTTATCTTTGAATCCATTTCCTTAATTCTGAAACATTTACCTGAAGTCTCAGATAGACCATCTCATAGACCATCTCTTAGAAGTGCAGAGTATGACCTCTATTTACCAAAACCACGCACGGAACTAATCAAAAACTCTATTTTTTATAACGCTAAGAAAATGCACCACAATCTACCCTTTGAAATAACCTCACCAGTGGTGAACTCGGGAACCCATAATCAATTTAATCTGGAATACGTTGACTTTACTGAGAATACTGTTACTTTTCAAATAGTTGATTTTGTTAATCTTAATCGTCAGATATGTAGTATTAACTGGGCTGACATCTAACAAAATCAAGACAATCTGGATGAAGTTTGGCATACTTTCACAGAAGTTATTGATATTTACAAGAAACGGTATACGTCACAAAGATCTGTTTATAGAAATAACGTGAAGACAGGGATTAACAGTGAAATGATCAGTCTAATCAGGCATAAACAAAAGTTGTGGCGAAAATATAACGTACAAATAGTTCAAATGACTTGCAAAAACATAAAAATTTCAATAAAGAAGTAAAAAAATGTTTGAGTCAATCTAGAGTTGCCTATGAAGAATATATACCAAGTTGTAACAACTCTAACCTAACTCTAAGAAGCTTTATAAATACATCCAATATTCTTTACCGTCCAAGGTCGCAGTTCCGATATTAAGAAAAATGATGCCACTTTGCTATAACACTTTTGAAGTGGCTAATATCCTTGCTAGCACTTTTTCGAGTATTTTTACCCCTGAAACCTCTCAAAATCAACTTCCAGATATTCACCGTATAAGAGTTGTTAACGCACTTAATAATATCTAGTTTTCAACTGATATTATTAAAAATCATTTTCTTAAATTAAAAAATAACTCATCTCCTGGATTGGACCAAATTACACCATTACTTTGGAAATACTGTTCTGAAGCTCTTGCCTTTCCATTAACACCAATAATAACTTCATCTTTTAACTCTCATATTACCACGAATCTGGAAAACCGCTGCAGTTACACCCTTATTCAAGAAAGGGAACAAGCTTGATCCTAATAATTATTGTCCGATCAGTCTCACTCCCATTATATGTAAAGTAGTGGAATCTATTATTACCAAATCTATTTCGAAATTTCTTGAGCAATCAATTATTCTTCAAGAACAACGTCGGTCAACATTGACTAATCTTGTCTGGTGTATTAACGAATGGTCTGCAGCTTTAGATGGGAAGCAACTTGTTGATGTCATTTACTTGGACTTTGCTAAAGCATTTGATCGAGTATCAATCAATTTACTGCTATATAAACTTGAACACCTTGGCATCCGTGGAAATCTTTTAGAATGGATTAGTACTTTTCTGACCGATAGAAAGTTTTGTGTTAGAGCTGGAAACTCGTTATCATCCGAACAAGAAGTGTTAAGTGGTATACCACAGGGATCCGTCTTGGGTCCGCTGCTATTTGTGCTGCACGCGAGTGATCTTCAATTCCATATTAAATCTAAGTAAGCTTTTTACGCAGATGATACCAAAGTGTTTTCAAATCCGCATTCAAATCATGCCATTCTTCGAAGTGATTTAAACTCGATTTTTAAGTGGTGCACAGATCGGTTGCTACCTCTTCATACAGATAAATGTGTTGGGAAAAAATAAACCGCGTTTTTCTTACTTTAACGACTGTCAACATGTTGGCAAAGTTAATTCTTATAACGATCTCGGTATTACAATTACAAAAAATTTCATATGGTCGGAACATACATCAAACATAATAAAAAAGGCTAACAGTAAGATTTACATCCTTCGTTCCGAAGTTCCATTTGTTTATAATATAAAACGCACATTCGGCCGCTTATGAGATATGGTGGTCCTGTGTGATGTGCAGACTTAGGTCGCGATAGAGATGCGTTGGGAAATATTCAGCGTAAAGCCACAAAGCTATCCTACCAGCAAAGGAGATCATTATTCTCAGAGAATGGCTATGGCTGAATTATCCACCTTTGAAGATCGTCGACTCCGGGGTGATCTTATAATCACTTTCAGATATTTATGATATAACTTCGGCAACTTAAAACATTTGTTTAAGCTGAACAGCTGATTTAAGACTTCCGGGGGAATGCGTTCAAGTTAAAAAAGCAGAAGCAAAAAGGCAATTATTGTGTAGAAAATGATAGTTGGTTACAATTCACAAAGAAATGTTAATTATTGTATCTTTTATATTTTTTGTATTTTTGTGTTGTTTGTGTTGTTTATAATAATTTTTATATTTTGCCATTTTTTCATTTTTTAAATTAATCTATTGTTTGTATGTACCTAAATTACGAAAATTTTGATTCTAAAAAGTATGTTGGTAGCACTGTGTAATTTATAACATTTGATAGTTTTGAAATTTAAATTATCAAATGTTATAAAGCTATTTATGTATCAAGGGCATTGTAAGGACGATAATGCCCGGAAGGTGGAAATAGTAGGCCCGAGGGCTAGGTTTTTGCCTGATGGGTATTAGAGTCTAACAATGCCCGTGGTGCATACAATGCTTTATGTTTTTAATATTTTTAATTTTTAATAATTCTAAAGAAATTTATCAAGTGACTTGCAGTGATTATTTAAGTTTGACTTTGATGTTAGTCAGTTGGCATTTTTTGTTCAAATATTTGCTTAAAATGGAAGAAATTCCACAAAATATAAGAGAAAAGGACATAAAAGCGACCGAAAATCTTTTGCAAGTTAAATTAAGGCAACAGTATGATCGGGAGTATGGCATTATTTGGTATTTGGAAAGATGTCGACGCAATTGTTCAAATAACCGAAACCGTTCTAATTGCATATTTTCAGGAACTGGTAAGTTATTGATTTTATTTTAATAGATATTATGTTTAACAAATTTTAATACTTTTAGTCGGAAAAATACAGTCCGAACTCTCCGAACCAAGTATTCTACCCTAAGGTCTACGTTAATGGTCTATAAAAATATAGACATCTCGCAATACCATCGTCTCTATAGTGGGATCAGCTACATTTTCCGGCACATTTTAAAATTGTAATTTTTATTTTGGAAATAAAGTTTAATTTTTAGAATTTAAAGAAACATTATTTTTTGTATAAAATGGATCTTTATTCTTTATTATGAGAGAAATAAAATTGGATAAGCAATAAAATTTCCGGGCATTATCATAATGCCCTTTTTTTGAAAATAAACGTAAATTTTTTAAGATTGCTGTTCGGTTATTATTTGCAACTAATAAAGATGTAAAAAGATTTTAATCATCAAAAATTGAAAGAGTTACGTCAACCCGTTGCTTATATTTCAGGGATTCGTAATTGCTATAAAACTCAACTAGCTAATGCAGATGTATCAGGTGAACATGAACTATTCTTATTTTTAACGATTGGATGTAAAGTTGTACAACTATCTACTTTATGGGTAGAAAAAGGATTAGTGAATGGAGCCTAGGTTACGTTCAAGAAATTGATTGTAGTAACCTTTACCTTTTGGAAGTCAATCTTACTAAGAATCTTAAAAATAGAACTTTTTAAACAAAACGTCTACTATTTATTTAAAACATTTCTCAATGACAGCTCTTTTGCTAAAAACGAGCATCGTCAGATTGACATATTGAAGTTACATTTTGTTTTTTAGGTAGCTACCTGATGTTGATGAAGTAGTATTAAGACTAGACCAAGTATGGAAGTAATGAGACATAACAATATTAAAGCCTAGATGTTATTAGCCTTAAGGGATTATCCTGGATGTATTTCCCTCTAGTATCAGTACAACTGTGCAATGATTTATGAAAACCAGGAAAAAACTATATCATGCTGGATCTTCCCAATAACTAATAGTTTGAACTTAACTTCCACTTCTATTTAAAATAAATAATTTTAATTAAACGTGGAAGTTAAGTTCAAACTATTAAATGTTTATTATTCTTAGTAAGATGGACTTCCACAAAGTAAGGGTAAGTACAATAAATTTTTCACACTAATTCTAGTTATGAAAATAATGGTAGTGTTCCAATTCTAAGCATAACTATTTTGGAAAAATGAAAATTTTAATTGTTTACGTAAACAATTTCTATTTCTATTCTATCGTTTATATCGTTTAATGTTTTACAAAAAGCAATTTATTTAGTACACAAGTATTTCATAATTCATTATCTGTTGAATGTAAGTAAACATAATTCATATTATTACCTTGTATACTAAAAATAGCGGTCATTTAAGAAAAATATCAAATTTTTCGAAAACATGTTATTTTCGACCGAAATTTCTATTTTAAGAGTTTAGTAAATCTGTTGTTCAATATTTAATCTAGTAAGAATGTTTAATATCCAATGACGAATACATTTTATATAAACAAAACAAAACAAGTTAAGTTAAGAAGTGGCAATATTCTTGATTTCCTTCTACATTTGTTTGATAGGTTAAGGATCTTTACGCAGTTACCAAATTTTTTTGGTTTTTTTTTTATTATAATAATAATAAATTCATTATTCTGACGATGATGATATATAAAACCAGCTGTTATTGAGATTAACAGTTCATTTTTTAAATAAACCGTGGAAGTTTTATTAATTTTAATTTCGTAAAAGCGGTAGATGTATTCAGAAATTATTTTGTATTTTCTCTACTTGTTCCAGGTAACTGAGAGCCCCTATGCAGCTATTATTATGTAAAAGTAGAAATTATCGCACTTCATAGAGTGTTTTTATGAATTCATTGATGACATTTTTAAGTTATTTATGTTTTTTTTTTCTTGTTGATGGAAGTTGTTTAAAAACAAACCGTTGAGAATAAAGATAACACCTCTGTTTTTGACAGGTTTTTTTTTAATTTATGTTTGTAAGTAATGTGGGTTAGATGGTCAATGTTAGGGCTTTTACGACCATTCCTAGGCATAGCGAATAGCGTGGCCAGAGAAACAATATCGAACTGGGTAGATCGGAGGAGACGTTCTTACTGGTTCGAGCTGGAGGGTTTAAGACACTCAAAGGCATTTGTAGGAGATCTCTCTAAAAAGAGGTCTCAAGAGCTGCTGAATATGAGCAGACAGGACCTACGAATAATGATAGGACTACTGACTGGACACAGTCGCCTTAATACGGCATATGAAAACAATTAGACTGACAGAGAGTGCGGACTGCAGATTCGGTCAGGCGGAGGATGAAACGGTGGAGCATATCTTGTGTAAGTGCCGGGAGCTCGAGAGAATTTGGATCAATAAATTTTGTCTGCATCAACTCGAGCCCAACGACTTCATGGAAGTGTCGGCAACGACCCTGATAAGCTTCATCAGAGGCACAGGGCTGATAGAACGACTATAACCTAGGGGTGAGCCACAATAGATCTTTCAGGTCGCAGAGGAAGGGGCGTTAAACGACCACTCACATAGAACATAACCTAACCTGACCTAGGGCTCTTGCGGATTATAACTATTTTAGACTTCGAGTCGTTAACTTCAAGTTTAACCCTGGACTACTCACGTGACAAAAAGTTATACCATTGCTTGAATTAAATTTTTGTATTTACGAGAGAAAATAATTATATATTATAAAAAATAAAAGAGATATACAGGGTGTACCAATCTTACGACAAAGTTCGGTATGTGGGTTGTTTTAGGAGATATCATAAAATGTTATTAACAAAAATAGTAGATGTCTTTAGGGACCATATTTTGAAATTACCTTAAACTATACAGAGTGTTGTATAACTCCGTTACAAACCAAACAAATTATTTTTGAGTCCTTCCGAAGGTATGGACACGTTTATGTAAAAATCGAAGGTAAATCAACGCCCTGTATCTTATTGTACGTTGAAGAAAAAAAAAGTACTTTGCCTAAAAAAGTTTCGTAATATGATACCATATCACCGTATTCTATTAAATATTAATTATTTTCCCTTTTGTATACAGGGTGGACGATACTCAAACCTTTCATTTTCTCTCTTCTTTCAAATACAACACCCTGTATTTAAATTTTATTATATCATAAATAGAATATCCGATTATGTAATTTTAATTTTTGTTAAGCATTCCCTATACCTAAAGTTTATGAAAACAGAGTTATTTTGTAATATTTATTGTAAACCATAATTATTAACCGATTATGTGAAAGGAATAAACGTTGAATGTAACACATACTCCTAAAAATTATAAATTTAATAGTATTATGTAGGTCAAAAACAAGGACATTTTGAAATAAGATTCAATTGACACTTAAGAGCATATAGATTACAACAATCTGATAAATCAAACTATACAAAACACTTTCTTGAACATTCACACTCATTCATACACACCAGTGACATTCAAATATTACATTACAAAATTTAGATTTCCTCGAAGAACTTGAAATAATAAGACAATCAACAATTTAAAGTAGTTAATAAACAAATAAATCTTGGAAGTTCTCCACCTTTAAACTGCTTGTTATTGATTGAGTTTTCATTTTATACGTTGATAAGACGAAATTGTAACAGAAATATTTTATAGGTAATTATTTCAATATTTTCCGCTAAATGGCAGTAGACTTAGCTATCCATTTTGGAATTTATTTTAATAAAGACATATTACTAAGCTAAAATGTTTTTATTAGATGTGTTATATTTTACAAAGTATAATAAATAATACAAAAAAAAACTAATAAATAGCTAACAATCACAAAAGTTATGTAAAATCCTAAAAAGTATAGGCTTTAGTAATTTTTCTAATTTCATGCAAAAAATATGTTGTGGAATGTCCTTTTGTCCCTAATATTAAGCTCTGAATCTATTTTTATCTTGTTCTTTCCTTCTTAAATATTATTTAGATGTAATTTTTTAAAATATAAAAATACCTTTGGGGCATTGTTATACGGAATGGGCCTAAGATCTAATCCTTTAAAAATTTTACTAATTTGATTAACATTGGCACTTACAGTAAGGAAAACAAAACACAAATATGGTAGTCAAATGTGTACGTGAATATTTTTAACTTATTTTTTTTAATAAATCTCAAGAACCGTTCATAAATGTGGACACGTGCGTGCAAATAAATAAACATTAACACAAAAATTGTTACTTTGTAAAAAATTTTGGATCTTTTTCGTGACGTCAGCGATGCTGGTATTAGTATTTTATCCCTGATTTATGAAATTTTAAGAAATATTGAAAATATTTTGCAATATTTAAAATGACTTCACTACGTTTTGCATAAGACATAAGGTTTTATTACTATTTAATTTTATAAAAATAGACTATAAGCTGTGAATATTTATTGGTCTACGTTTTAAATTGTTGAAGGTAATGTTGGTAAATTAAATATACTGCTCAACAATTGAAGTGGATATTACAAAAATCTGTAACTTTCTTTTGTTATTGGTTAATATTAAATCAAAATTCGATAAAATAAGTCTTTATTCTTTTACGTTAGAATATACTCAATAAAATAAAATAATCAAATTCTTCATGAAAAAAAAACAGAAACAATAAAACAGAAAAAATTGAAAAATGTTAAATCATTTATGGCGTAGGTTATAAAGTCCTTTCACGAAAATTAATATCGTCTGGGTCCACCCCTAGCTTGTCTTAGTGCTGTTACTCTATTTGACATGGTCCTTATTCAATTATTAATAAATTGCTGAGGTATGTTTGCCAATGCATCTGCAAGGCATTGGCGAGCTTTTCTAGGGTTCGACCATCACACATATTCAGCCGAAATCTGGACTCATCCGTAAACATAAGTACCTCCAATTCTGAAAATTCCAATGACTGAGTTCTCTCGCCCACCGATATCTGCATGTACGCCTTCTGGCTCTTAATTTACATACATGCAACCTTCTTCTAACAGTTTGACTAGATAACATTCTTCCGGTAGTATGCCTAAAGAAGCTGTTAATTCTCGAAGCAGTTTTTCTTTCAGTTTCAGCTATAAAGCGGTCTTTAGCAGGAGTTGTAGCTCGTTCTAGTCCTCCTCCATGCCTGTACGCTGCAGACCCAGTTTCCAAATATCGATTACATGCACGACTGACAACAGTTTGGGACACATTTAGCCGTGTAGCAACTTCTTCTTGACTTAAGCCTTCGTGTATCCAACGTACTAATCGATCGAGTGTTTCTAATCGCCGTAGCGCCATTTTTTCTCAGGTAAACAGATTTATGGACTACAGTAACAATGTTTAAGTCACTGCAAGCACTTCTACGCGATTAAAATGTTAGTATTTTGAAATCGAATTCCTCCAATTCTGGTTACAGAGATAACAGCGTATAAAAAGAAAAAAAAACGAAAAAAACGATTTGCTATAAACAGAGTTAGTTCACTGATAGCATTAAACGTATATTTAAAATATTATTTTTGTACGCAATTTTCTGAAATTTAAAAAATATCCACTTCAATTGTTCAGCAGTGTAATAAATATATGGAAATACTTGACAAAAAACATGACAGAAAAATTAAAATCTACTCTTTATTTTGTTTAACTTATTACACTAACTAGGGAACTACCCACAAATCGCAAAGCATTTAAATATGAACAATAAGTACCCATAAATAACATTTTACTACGTTTATGAGGCGATATGTGGAAATTGTAAATACATTCTATTGTGAACAGATTAACTAAATATTTGACATAATTGTAATAAGATAAGCAATTTTATGAGGTTCATATCAATATCAGCTTATGCGTCATTACCTAATAATTTGATTTGTATCAACCTTTTTACATACCTATAAAGTATACCTATCTAATGATTATTCAAAATAGTTGGGAATCATAAATTATTTTGAGAAATTACGGGTTAAAATATTTGTTATTATTATTCTTTTTATCCAAGAAAACGTTTTTAAGTAGACCATTATCTCTGCTCATCCGGAGTTGGACAGAATAATGACCCACATACAAGTGTCAGAAAGATATCAACAAGGCGGTTGCTGAAAAATTTCCTCGTAAAGGCTCTTCAGGTTGTCAAAGAACAGTTTGTACCAAATAATGAAGGGCGCGTTTTTAACCAAGCAGCACGGCATACAAGAGTTTGATACACACATTAGCGGTGACGTAACGGTCAGTTCGCATTTTAATCGTTGTCTACAGCTACGAGTATATCATACAAAACGGGTAATTTTAGCTTACCTTGTATATAACAAATATATTTTGAAGAAAAGGCGATATTGGTTGCATCCATTTTCTGACTCAAGACTTACTAAAGGCAGATTTGTTACATCCTTTGTAGATTTAAGGGAAAATCGTGATAAGCCATTTTTCTCGTTCCTTATTGCGGCGAATAAATGACCATGTGCATTCGTCCACATGCAGCAAGGTAGAGACGTATTAATGGATACGATACCGCTGCGGGCCGGTGGGGACTGCGGGACAAAACAGACGCAAAGCGAATGTGCGTTAACGCAACGGTAACGCAGATGGGTGTGCTATCAACAACAATGTATTCCAAACCATAGTTCCGATATCACTGCGGTACCGCATGTCAAAATCATGCATGTGTGCATCGGGCCTAACGAACAGCGCGTAAACTGAACATAGGTAAAACATCTACACGTCGAATGTTCAAATCTATTGACGGAACATTTTATTTAGTTACAATTTATTTTTATTACTTTTTATTAGTATTTAGTTGCTTGTAATTAGTATTAGTATTTGTTTCATTAGTATTACTGTTTAGTTTTAGTGTCTATTTATACAATGGTGTTAGTTTTAAAATGAGTCAAATCCAAACATAGTGTAATAATCCAAAAGGAACCCCCCTTCCCCACCCCGGGTTGATATTGAGGGAAAAAGATACAATAATTCATAAAAAGTTAAATAACATATCGGAGCTCCCCCCAGATAAGAGTAGCAATAGAGAACATGGAAGATAATGCACCCAGACCAATTATGAACTATGTAGATGCGTTTCACATGAGTTATTATAATTTTAAAAAGAATTTCAGAAGAAGCGTAAAAAGCATTGTATGTTTTTAATTGATTGATAACAATTTAATTTAAATCTTCAATATCTGTCGAGATTCAAGGATCGAGCCCTAGAACATTGAAACATCTCTACTGTTTGTTCTCTTGTTAGAACTCACCTCCCGTGGGTTGGGCTACCTATCGGGCGCGTCCCCAGGTGGCGGATAGGGGAACGGCCAGGAGAATGGGGGCCCTGTCCGGGAGGCCAATATGGCCTCACGGTTGTGATCACCGGACTCTTGGTCAGTGGCAAAATTGAGTAGGGTGAGGGGAATTAAACCTCCACAAAAGCCTTTGCTAAATATGCCACCGCGGACCTGCCTACCTAAGCTAAGGTGTAAGGTATCGTGCCGAGAGCTGAGTGGCCGCAGGGTGATATGCGGTTGCGAACGATCCCCTTGAGGAACAGGGCGAAACCTCATTGTAACTAGCCTTCCTCTGGTAATGCGGGGCTCTGCCAAAAGTGACCAACCCTTTCCCCTGCCACTCGTGGGAACACATATGGATAACCAAGAACAACAAACAAACAAAAACAATCCTGAGGATGGACAGAAATGCTCACCTTAATCTAAAGCGGTGACTGGGGATGGTCAGAAATGCCCACCGCAATACACTGCTCAGAACGAGGCTGGACATCGAAGATCACCTCAGGATGAAACACAAAGACCAAGGCGTAAACGCATCTGCGGCGCCGAGGCCAAAAGGAGGAAAAGGGCAAAGGAGGCAGGGAAGGCTGCAACTATAAATGCACCTTCTCCCGCCTCCACCCCACCTCCAAAGGTAGGGGCACCTCCTGCGGAGGGAGCCAAAGGTTCCGCCTTGCATAAAGGTGATAAACCGGCGGCTACACCTGCAGGAAAGCGCCCCCACCTGAGTACCTCCACGAAGAGGACACCAAGAAGGTCGAAGAAGCTGCGCAGCGATAGAAATGTCGCTGCACCTTCCCAAATCTTTGCGGAAGCCGCCTTGAGGATCTCAGAACCACTGTGAAATCCCGCGATCCGAAGAGGACGGATGTAGATCTATACAATCGACTCTTAAAGGGAGCTCTGTGGGATACAGAGGCCCTGACTCCTGGCAATAGTGAAGAATTGGAAAGGTACACGTTATCTATCCAAAACAAAATAGACGTTGCCTATAAGGAATCCTGTCCGATGAGGATGGTACAGACAGAAGGGACAACCAATAAATGGTGGTGCCCTGAACTGGAACACCTCAGAAAGACCGCGCGAACAACCTTTAATAAAGCAAAACGAACAAAACTTGAAGAGGACTGGGAAATATATAAAGCCAACCTCAGAAAGTACAAAAAAGTATGCAGACAAAAGCAAAGAGAAGCCTGGAGAGCCTATTGCGAGGTAATTGAAGACTTTCCGCAAGTCTCAAGGCTACAGAAGGCACTCTCAAGCGACCATCATAGGAGTATCGGCATCCTGACGAGGGAGAATGGCGACAAAGCCACCAACCTCCAAGAGTGCGCTGAAATCCTTATGGAAACTCACTTCCCAGGTTCTGACTTCCCGGGAACGACGAACCAGACGGAAGTACCAATAACACCCTCACAATACGACTGGCAATTTGCTAGCACCATAATTGATGAGGACAAGATAAGGTGGGCCATATCGGGCTTTTCCCCTTCAAAGCACCAGGACCTGACGGTATAAGACCAGCCTTACTACAATGGGGATTGGATATTCTTATGCCGCACCTGGTCGGAATATTCAGAGCCTCATTAGCTCTGAGGTATGTTCCCAGTAAGTGGAGAGAAATACGAGTGGTGTTTATACCTAAACCAGGAAGGATGGGCTACACCTTACCAAAAGCATTCCGACCAATTAGCCTCACATCATTCTTTTTGAAAACAATGGAGAGGCTGTGCGAGCGGTATATAAGAGATGAAGTCAGTTCACAATCCACTTCATCCAAATCAGTATGCATATACTCTGGGAAGGTCCACTGATTCGGCCCTACACCAAGTGGTTGGCAGAATCGAGAGATCACTGGATAATTTAGAATCCACCCTGGGTATATTTATAGATATCGAAGGAGCGTTCGATATGAATAGTGACAAAGATATTAAAAAATGTTTACCTAAAGTGCAAAAAGTGTAAGTGAAACGCATTACAAGTTGAACATTGGTTCAAATAATATAGTTAAGATTTAAACAAATTATATTGTTTTGTTTCATTAACGATCTAGAAATAATAAATTTACAAAAAAATGAAAAAAATAAAAATCAATATCACAAGATTTAAAAATCATTTAACAATCAGTCACATTTGGTCTATATGGATGATTTACTTCTTATATAAATTTAGATTTTTTCTGTTGACTGCAATACACCTATTTATCTTTCAAATCCATTATTATGAATTTGTTTCTCCGTCAACCAAACAATTTTTTCTTCTAATAATATGATACTTGACGTAGACAGTTTTGTTTATGGTATTCAGTGTTACAATAATTCGGTGTTGTCATTTAATCTTTTGATATTAAATATCGATTGATTTTCGAATGTCCCGTACAAATCGATCAACATTAACAGTGATAAAATACGAATTTGACAAATTTCTGTCGAGATTCAAGGATCGAGCCCTAGAACATTGAAACATCTCTACTGTTTGTTCTCTTGTTAGAACTCACCTAGATTCTTTTAGTTCAGTTTAGTCTCCGCATTACATTACGCTCTTCCGTTAAATCGAAGGTGCCATGTGCCTTTTGAAATGGGTCAGTTTCTTGGTTATTAGGCGTTCCGTTCTCATTGAAACCTTCAGTTCTTCAACGTATGCCACAAGAACATATTTTTATTACGAGTATTTAATATTTTTAATAATTTAGACTGTTTGTAAAGGTAATGAATTTTGAGATGAGCTATGGCCATGAAAATAGCTGCGCGGTAATGCAATGCAATAACACACTAAATTCATAAAGTGAAAACTAAAAACATTGGTTTGGTTTTATGACAAAGCCATAGTATATTTATAGTCTAGTCAAATTATGTTAAAAATAAAATAATTTTATTGCAAAATATAATATAAAATTTGTAGCAATAATATTTAGTTAAATAAAATAAATACATTGCCTTCCACTTCTGATTAATAAATATTAGTATTAAAAACATAATTGCGAAAAAATAGTGGAAGTAATAGTTCAATCGTTCCGTTATTTATTGTTCTTAGTAAGATGAACTTCCACAAAGTAAAGGTTACCACAATCAATATTAATATTTATAAATTATTTCTTGAGAAGTATAATTATATTTAAATATTTAGTTGCCGCCTTTATTAGAATTTTTGAGGTTACAATTTAACAGGAACAAGTTTAATTATGAATAAATGAGTATTCTCATAACACCTAACGGACTTTTATTGTATGATATTTTATTTCTTCCTGTTTTTATAAATTAGTTTTAAAATCCTTGAATTTGTTCTTAAAGGTCAAATTACCTAAAACACGTAACTGCTATACTAATACTTATAATACTGAAGGAAGATTATGTTATTGGACAATTTCTCAAAATCAGAATAATAAAGTACACTTTACCTGGAAGAACGTATAACGAAAAAAGTATTAGCAGGATTTCGACGATAAATACTTTCCAATGTTTTAGAAACTCTAGACTGGGACCAAATGAAGGCATCATGTGTACTACCTGGAAATCTGGCATTCACAATCAATACCGTCAATGTACTTGTCACATATCTAAAAGAAATAAAAAGTTATAAATCATTATTTATGAAATTATCTGAGTTGGGAAAAGAAAAAATTATTACCAACTGAACATTAAGAGAATGATAAATTTTCCTATAGACTCTCTGGCTGTTCTTCATTATGTACATTGGGTGATACAATCGCCACACGCGTACAATCTATAACTCGGACTATTCCAGGAAATTAATATTTTTGATAAAAACTGAAAAAACATTCTTGAATTCATTAATGTTTTACTTTAGCTCCATTTTAACTGAATTATACTACCTCTGTCTTATATTCTCCAGTTCTCCTATGTTGGAAAGCTAACCCACTCATTTAAATATTTCAAACGAAGTAAACCATCCATATCTCAAATGTGACTAATAGGAAATCATACGAAAAACCCAAAGTCTATGTCACAGGATTTTATTCTTCATGGAAAAACAATAATAGCTACTAGTTTCGGCCTAACATTGAGGCCATCATCAGGCTATTAAAAAAAGGTAATTTTAGTGGTTTAAATTAAAAAGAGAAGAAAAACCATACCTCAGTGTATAAATTAATACATATTATTATGAATTTATTAACTTTTGTTGTTGCGTTATTATGGTTTTCTTTTTTTTGTTTCATTTTAATTTTTTGATATTTAAATGGTGTTTTCGCAAACCCACGTTGGTTGTGACAAGATATTATGAGTTGTTTGTTTTATTTTGATTTGATGTAATTGTTGAAATTTTTTATTACAATAATGTTCTTAGCCCCTTAAATAATATGTATGATGACGACTAACTCAAATAAAATTAAATGTTTCTGCGCTCGTTGTTTAATTCAAAAATAAATACTATCGTTTATCGAAAAATTATATCTCAGGTAGTACAGGTTTTACCACAGATTTATACTCAAACAAAATTATAAATTTTCTATCAGAATGAAATTCAAAAATCTTTACAATAAAGTCGTATAAATGTCCTCCAGCGGCAAATAACTATTATCGCTTTAAAACGCACACTTAATACAAATTAAATAACGGTACCTTTTTTAACTCTGTTTCTCGAGTGTTCGCCGTTCTCATGCAGATGTCGCTGGGGTAGATTTTCGCTGACGAAACGTGAAACTTGTAGAAAACACGTGGGATGGAAACTTCGGTGGTTTAATTAAAGACAGAAACTCTTACGATGTAGGAATTTATTGTTATTCACTCGTAGATTTTTTTTATACAATTTATTGGTTAATGAGACTCCCTTTTTACAAGTGATGTGTTACAAAGTTTTACACTAGGATTATTTTTGATAAAGGTAAGTCAAACTTCTTATATTTGATACAACTGTTGTATCATTATAATTACAGTTGGAACTATAATATTATAAAGTGATTCTGCTTGATTCAACAAACCTATTTTCTATTCAAAGTCGAAGAATGTTAACTTATAAAGTTAATAAAATTTATGACTAATCAAAGTCTTTTTTAAAAAATGTAAATTACGAGTTGAATCTTTTTAATAACTGTTGTTGAATGTTTTGAAAATGAATCGTGAAAGTTTTTAAAATTAAATCTTAAATGTTTGTTAAAAGTTTTTAAAACAAGGCTTGAATGTTTGTATCAAGGGTCTTGACTGTTTTTAAAATTAGGCTTGAATCCCCTTAATTCTTCCTGACTGGTTCTTTTACGTAAAGACTGAGATCCCTGTCTCAATATTCTCTGACCAATAAAAATGCTTCATTTTAAAATCTCCACGAGAACCAATCAGAAGGAACTATTCCTTAATTTGCTTATTTCTAACTTCTATCTAATTTCTAACTACCTATATTTTACAAACAATTTTTTTACATAATATATACAACAATCATTTCTAATCTTCAATAATTTTTTTATAATTTATTATGGTCGGAAAAGCTCTCAAATTATATTAACACTGAGGCTTGAAAGTTATAAATTAGACCGATATATTTCCGAGTAACACTTACGTAATCACGCAGGTGGCATTCTAAGTTTTTAAAGTTCGCGGAAACTAACTTCAAACACGCAATGCTGTTTACGAGCACTCGTAGTTATGTTAATTTGACGTCACACACGCAGGTGCTCTTCTAAGTTTTTAAAGTTCGCGGAAACTAAATACTTCAAACACGAAATGTTTTTTTCGAGCACTTGTAATTCTGTTAATTTGACGTGCCATTCGTAGAAGAACTTTTAATATACACTTTTGTAGATTTTTGAAAATCCTTTTATATGTTTAACGGAAAAATATTCTTAGAAAATTTATAATTTGTTCGTTTGTTTCTGACATTTAGAATTATATTTTCATTATTATTTTCTTAATGGTTGTTATGTTTGTTACTTATTGGATATTTATTTAGTTTCAATTAATTAGTGTTGATTAACTTATCTTCTGTTTCTATGAAATGTGATTACCTTTTATTATTTATTTGCTTTCAATTGACTTAATAACGATTTTGTTTTGATCATAATAAAATATATTTCTTACTGAAATTAATCTTTTCTTTAATGAATAATTTTTATAATAATATAACTTCGTCTCAATATATAAGTATAAGGACCACAATTAAAACATAAAATATAAAATTATAAACATTTTTCAAAGGAATCAACAAATCAAAAATAAAAAATAAATATAAGAACATGTAGGATAAAATGTATTAAATTTATGGTCTAAAATTAACTTTTTATATGTTTTAAAAAGAAAGAAAAATGGGAGTGCGAGTTCAACATAGACATATAGATTTAAAAAACCTTTCCAGTGTAACTGTAGTTCGACAAAACAGAGGACAAGAAGAGGAAGTCACAAGAAGAAGAATAAAAGGTTTGTGAGGTTATGTTGACGATAACAATTAAGATTAATTTAAAATGAAGATAAACAACCTAGTAAAATGTACGAAGCTAATTAGTCATATTAGAAAGAAAGCAAAACCAATTATTGAAGAATGTGGACAACAGAAAACAAATAAAGGAAATATGGAGGACAAATTAAAATTTGTTAGAAACACATACCATTAAGGGTCCTTTGGTCTCAACTGTTCATTCAAACATACAGCTGCACTGTTTCTTGATGCTTCATTGATCTCTAACATTTCAAGTAAATTTATCATGGGACCTTTAAAACATTTATAACCTCGAAACGTTGGAATTAGAAAAAGTGTGATTTTCAGCAATGATATGGTTGGCAAAGGCAGATGGTGAATTAGGTGGGTCAAAGTCTTTGTAATTTTTTTAATTGAGATGTTTGTTTGGGAAACACATCCAAACCTTTTTCGTTTTGTATTCCGGCATCCTCAACATCCTCATTTATTTGGTCCCATATTATAGCATTCGCCATATCCATGGTTAATTTTAAAAAATAGAAGTGAAGGATGATTGAAGATCCCAAAACTGAATGCCAAACAGATCAAATCAATATCACCTGAATCCGGGACAAAAAATCTGTTCAAGTTAAAAATTTTTATTTATTTTAGTTCTTATACAAGAAAATACCTTACCAAATAAACACTCCTTAATCCAATCGAATTCAAATAAGTGAAGAACAAGTAAGAAAATAGACTAAAATATCTTAATCATACACTCAAAACATCAATAAATACAGAACATAAAGGAAAAAATAACCTAAGTCCGTGGACACGCCTCTATACCGTTTTCGTGACAAAAGTCAAGGGCTTGATTGGAAATGTGACGAATGATTGTCCAATAATAGGAGAATTTTCTGTGAACTAGATGGGAACATATATTTCTCATTTTGTACTTTGCATATCCGTTCTACATTTCATCCCCTGCCATACTGGTGCTATATATATTTTTCTTGATACACATTTATCCTATATTTTACCTATCCTTTTTACTTCTATGTCTATTCTATACATCAACTATCTTTTAAATATCAAGCTATTAATCACTTTTACTATGCACATCTGTAGAAAACTGGAGCATTAACGTCAACAAATCTTTAAAACCATCATAAAACCAGACTCGTGTGTAATAAAATTTGGACATTTAAGTGTAGAGATTAACAACTTCCTAGAATATTTAAAATAAATAAAATAAAATACAAAAATGAAATGTTTTGGTTTCCAATACGGTTATCATCCTTTTATATGATATTTCAATATAAATACATTTGTCACATGATTTTCACATTTTTATAATCTTTTTATAGTTTATATTTGTATGAAAAATGATATTATTTTGAAACTAACTGACACAGTCTACTTGAATTTTCACCAATGAGTCCAAAATTCAAATCCCTTATTATTTATGGGCCTTTAAAATAATTTTGGCATAATATTTTTCTCGTTTTATGATTTGTTCATATTTTAAGATATATTTTTATATTTCCTGGATTATTTCAATAAAATAACTACGTATTTTTTGTTTTTTATTTACAAATATTTACAAATATTTTAGAGCTTCATATTGATCCATAAGTGACGATGATAGTTTATTAAAACAGCTTTTGTTGAGCTAATAAGTTAAATAAGTTGTGCTTAGTTTTCTTAGTTTATAAAATTGTTTAAACTTCAAGTAGATATCTTCATTAAAATTTGGAATAAAAAAGAAGAAATAAAAATACATCTAGCAGATCAGCAATTTAAAGATGTTAATGAACAATTAAATCTTGGAAGTACTCCACTATTAAACTGCTTACTTTGATTGCGTCTTAAGTATACATAGATAAGACGTATAAATGTAACACACATAATTTATTAAGCTATTGGAAAGATCAGAGTGATATAGTTTTTTCCTGGGTTTTCTATATCATTGCACAGTTATACTGTTCTTGGAGGGAAATACATCCAGAATAATCCTTTAGGGCTAATAACATCTAGGATATAATATTATTGTGTCTCATTACTTCCATACTTGGTCTAGTTTTAACACTACTTAACATCAGGCAGTTACCTTGAAAAACAATGTCAATCTAATGATGCTAGTTGTAGCGAAATAACTGTCATTGAGTTTTAAAAAGTAATTTTTTAAATAAAAGTGGAATTTTTGTTAAAAAGTTGTTCTTAGAAATATCTTTTTATTTTAATTTTTTTAACTCCATTATTTTCAACAGTTTTCCGAAACTTGTTAATCAATATTCAACAGAATAATCAATTAAACGAGAATATAAAATTATTTAATCTTCATGGATCTTCATTAAATTTTGGAATAATATCCAAGTATAGTCTAATTTTTTAAAATGAGTCTTGTTAAAGAATTCATTTTAATTTGAGGAATTTCAGAATGTAAATTGTCCAAAACATTTTCACTAATGTCACTATCTGAGTCAATAACATCTTTTTATTTAAATTTTTTAAACTCTATATTGATTTCAAAAGTTTTTAAAAACTTATTAATCAATATTCAATGGAAGAAACTTATTAACTTTAATTAATCATACGACGAAAAGGACGAATGTAGAAAAAGAATATTGAGAGAATTAGAAATTTCTTTCTTTAAATATCTTTGGGAATAAATCCAAATCTGAGGATTTTCTTTAACTTGATTTTCTCCAATATAATTCGCTTTTGGTTTCTTCACATTGTACAGGACAATACTACTGACTACGCCAATTACGTTAATTAATAACTATTACTTTCTTCTTTTTATTTGAATAACATAGATACTACAAGTACAGCATGTTACGATTAATAAAAGCTGGAAAAATCTAATTGCACTAGTGGAAAATTCCTAAGGTTGAAAATATAAAAGGTGAGAAAATAACAATTCATCAAAGTTAATAATACAAGTATGTTAAATACCGGAATTTATCTGCAGTATTCTAAGATAAAAACTGGGCATCCCTGATTCAGAGGTTACGCTGGAGGTGACCGGGTGTCAGTGGGGTATTGGGCTGCTGTTTTGAAACTTTATTACTAAGTAAAATAATGTAAAGAGATATACTTACATTAAAAACACGCCTCGTATATTAAAAAAAGTTTAAAATATTTACAGTCGTTTTGTGACTAATACAAACATATTTTTATGATTACTGTAAATCGTGAAACAATTGTTAATATTTTGAATTTTTTTGAGTATTTTGTGGAATTTTTTAACACATTATTTCAATTTTAAATAAACATAAACTTTGTTAATGTTAACCTGATAGTTCAAGGTACTATTTTTTGCAAATTTTGTTATTTGTGTGTCATTATTATTATTTCGAAGTAGAATTATTTTAATTAGTTCTACCGGATTGTAGTGGTATGATGTCCTTGGTATAAATAGTCCTCTCAACGTGTTTTCTGAAATAGACAGGAAGTTGAATATCTTGGAATGACAATTTCTACGAAAAATCTTAGAGGATGTTAATTGAACAGGATCTTTTTCTTTTGTTAATTTTTTTGTGAAATTAAACCACAATCCTTTTTTTATGTTTTTATTTCAACGTTTCGGTAACGTACCAGCTACCGTTATCAAGAACTTTAGTTTTTTAAAAGTTTTTGGAGAATAATAGTCCGTTCTAACAGGTTTGGGTAGATAGACTACTCTAACTTCTCCCTAATCCTTTGGAATATATTGCAGACCATATGATGCATATTCCCCCCATACAGGTGAGGCAGAAGTAGTAGGATCCACTGCAGTAGGGCTGGATATATGCCATCTGGTCTAGGTGTTTTAAAGGTGGAGAAGCCCTTTATTGGGTATTTTACCTTATCCTTATCAATGACACTCGCTGAGATACCAGTCAGTGTGTGAGGTTTTGTGTATCTCCTCCTCTATTTCCGCAGTTTTAATAACGGTGGAGCCTGGAAAGTGTGTTTCTATTTGCAGTTCAAATCATACTATGATTTGATCATATAGTAAAAGCCAAATAAAGTGACGTGCACCTCACCAAGGTCATAATTCTATTGTATGTGTGGCTACATTTCTATAGAAAAGTGTATGTTTTTGAAGTTTGCTAAAAAATCACTTCTAAAAATAGCCCGATCAATAAAAAAACTTTTGTAACAAAATAATGTATATACAATATAGCTCTTTTGAATTTAGACGTCCCTCACTGTAAAATTTTGTGTTAAAATATCCATGAAGAGACCACCAATTAATGACGGAATATTAGTCACTGCTAGAAATATTGTCATGTTGCCGCTTCGTTTGTTGAGTTTTCAATCAGTGTTCTATGATTGTTGTACTCGTAGTGCCATCGATTTTTGAGGTTATCTTTCAAACAACAAAGCATTTTATTTTTAGATTGTCCAAATGCCCAAACAGCTAAATAGTCGATGCAAAGAAATTGTAGCTTCATTAGTTAACTATTTTGAAGAAGAAAGGAAGAATAATGGACTTTTGGTACCCTTAAACGCTGTGCAAGAGGTAATAATAAAATATCATTACCTTACTGTACAAAAATTTGTATTATTTTAGCGTGTAGCTGCTGCTTTAAATATCAGTGTAAGAACAGTAAGCAGCATATGGCAAACGCAGAAAAAAGATGAACAGTTTGTCACCAAAGAAAAAGCATTGCGCTCATAAATGAGTAACAAGTACAACTTTAATTACAAGCTTTATTGGTGATACCATTTACAATATGTATCAGAGAAGTAAGTATAACAAATGTACATTTAACAAAATTTTATTTCTGTATGCTTTTAGAACAGCACGTAACGGTTCAATCATTGTGGTCCCAACTGAAAGATAAAGAATTATTTAATGGTAGTAGCACTTCTTTAAAAAGATTGCTCAAAGAACTTGGGTTTAAGTGGATGAAGGCTAATCCACGACGAGGACTTATGGATTTACCAAACGTTGTTTTTAAAAGAGTACACTTCTTGAGAAGTTATAAAGAAGCGGATGAAGATTTTCACCAATTGGTGTTTCTCGATGAAACCTGGATATTTCAAAATGGCATCATTGGCCATTCTTGGTAAAATGAAAATATAAAAAGTGTTAAAACCACTAAAACGGATGACAAAAGGTTTGTTGTATTAACATAGATTGTTATATGAACATTTAAATATTATCATTGCAGATATATTATACTACATTCTGGAAATGAAAATGCATTTATAGAGGGTGATGAAGCAATATTTTGTTCAGAAACTCAACTTAGTGATTATCATGTAGAAATGAACCATACGAATTTCTTGAGATGGTTTGTATATCAGTTGCTGCAAAACTTCTCTAATTGTACTTGATAATGCCCCTTATCACAGTATGCTATTGCATAAAACTCCGAATACAAGATGGTCAAAAAGTGCTATTGAAAAATGGATAACAGAAAAAAAACATTCCCTATTCTCTTATGATGTTTAAAACAGAACTGTCGCACATAGTTTCTCAATAAATATACAGATAAAATCTTACATAAACATTTTTCTTAGAAATAAACCACCAACCAAGTATATAGTGGACGATATGGCAGAACGGTATGGGCACAAAGTTTTACGTCTTCCTCCTTACCATTGTATTTTTAACGGTATTGAATTAATTAGGGGCATAGTAAAAAATTATTACAATGGGCACATTGGTAGAGATGGTAACAGCGAGAACAACTGCCTAAACATGTGGCATAATTATTCTTGTTTTGTGGAAAAACTTTATAAATCCTACTGAGAAATATTTAAATGGTACGAGAGAAAAAGAATATTTGATCGTCAAGAAATTGGTTCAATAGTAATAAATTTTAATAGTGAAGAGAGTGACACTAATTCAGAAAATGTTTAGTTCATTGATATTGATTTTTTTAATATCATGTTTTGTCTTTGAAAATAAGTTCATTAAAAAAATTTTTTTTTTGTTGCTTGTGGTTTTATTTTGATTAAATTTATTGTTTGGTAACTCAGTAATTACCTTGCCACTTTTATTATGGAGTACCTTACTTTGTGAAATAAATTCATGAATGTAATTAAACACAAATGAAAAAAAAATATCGCTAATTTTCAAGTTCCATTTAATATTATGTGAAATTTTCTACCTTCACGTTTTTTGATTACTACATTTATTTTCTGTTAATTTTCATACTTCATAAAGAATCTGACAATATTGTAAATGTTCACAATGATGACGTGAATGCAACTTTATTTGGCTTTTACTATAGGTAAGTTACTTGATATGATTCTATGAAGCTTATTAATGTCCGGGTTGTCAGCGAAGAGAAAAATTTTATCGCTGATGTGTAGACAAGCAATGTCGAAACCTATGGAACTTCACACTTTATTGGCTTACTTGAAGACATATTGGTCTCGTCGAGAAGTCATTTAAATCGGATTTGGGTTACACCGATCCGAAAAATCTGATTTTGGTGTCAATCTATTCGAAATGACAAATATAAAAATGTTCCTGAATATAAAAATCCGTCTTAAAAAATTTACTATTGTTATTAACAATTTAAGATTTTAAAAAAAGGGGGTTTACATTTTTGCTAATAACTCATAAATTTTAATAGCTAGAACAAATAACTGAACGCATTCTTAAAGGGCAGGAAATTTCCAACAAAAAAGTCCCAACTCCCCCAATTGTAGCTCAATTATTTATAGGTCTAAATTAATGTTAAAAATGGCCTAAAAACGGGCGGCGCGTGACCGTCGCAACTACCAAATGACATAAATTATTTTTTTTTCAATAAGTAAATATTAATAAAAGAAATTTAAAAAATTCTAGCACTAACAGAACATTTCAGAGAACATATTTCTGCAGTCAAAAAATTTTTTATCTATCCATTTGTTAACTAAAAAATTACATCTTCATTGTTACTACCTTTAAATTCGTTACTGTGAGTAAAATAAAAACACAAGAATTTTTTTATAAAGGAAATTTTTTAAAATGGATTTTGATATTCAGGAACATTTTTATGTTTGTCATTTCGAATCGATTGACACCAAAATCAGATTTTTCGGATCGGTGTAACCCAAATCCGATTTAAATGACTTCTCGACCAGAGTATATCGACATTTAATAAAAAAATTTAAAATTTTAAATTTTACTCAAATATTCAGGATTTATAATATTAATTGTCTTATTATTGAAGGTTGTTAATTTTATAGCTAATAAATATTTTAAAGCGTCAATATCGACAAACTATAATTCGTGAAAAATTACATACTAGTAGATGTGCAAAGTTTAAAAAATATGTCAATAAAACCGAAGTTCTACTTGTTTAATTATTTCTTAAATTGTCACTTGACCAAACCCAACCTGACCATGAATGTTCACCTAATCGTTTATAAATATAATTATTATTTACCTGTTTCATTAAGTTTGCTGCTAATTACTTTTTTTTTATTTGTGTCGCTCGTTATTACTTTTTTTATAACATAAAAAGTTATCGTAAGCGATAGAGATAGAAACCATTGACAGTTTTTCAAATTTTTCTTTATCTTAGAGACGTAATTACGATTGCAAAATCAACATTTCTTCAGAAAAAATTGTTTAGTATCTTTCACATGGAAGTAGAATATAAAGTTAAATTAATTTATGTTAATAAACAACAAACATTCACATTCTGCGTCTGACAGTCTATTGGTATTCCATTAAACTGAAGCAATAAATTTGAATGCGACTTTTTTGAATCAGTTAAAAACATTTTTCTCGGAAAGTATTGTATTGACTGTGTTGAATTTCATATTTACGTCAACTCGTGCCAAAACTAGAACGAAACATGCATGTTTATAGAAAAAAACATGTTTATCTATAGGCTGTTTTGTTTGCTATTATTATAATACTTTGCCAAAATTCTTGGACCCCCTAGTAAATTTAAAATCAAAATATTTTATCATGGCTTGTTTTTTTGTACATTTAATTTTTATTTATTTCACCAGCGCTTGGCATCTAAAAAAATTTACAAAAAAAATTTCCTATAATTTTAGATTTAAACATTGAAAAACTGGTTCATATTGATTTAGCCTTTTTATTAAGACACAAACAACTAAACGGTTGAACGAAACTTCCACTATTTATTCGAAAAATACGTTTTTAAATTCAATTACAGCTGTTTCGCTAAAAACTAGATTCGTCAGATTGATTGATAGTATTAAGGCTAGACCAAGTATGGAAGTAATAAGAGATAAGAATATAAAAGCCTTGATGTTATTAGCCCTTAGGGAATATCCTGGATGAATTTCCCTCTATGATCAGTATAACTGTGCAATGATATATATAGAAAAACCAGGAAAAAACTGTATCATGCTGAGCTCCTTGCAATTATGCCTGAGAATAGAAATTCAATATTTAAGAGAGCAAGAATAGTGGCTTTGCATGATGAGGCTACAAAATCATCAAACCGCGGATAGACTAGGGATTCCTCCCTAGTTGAATAGTGCGTTTGTTTTAGGAAAATAACAACTTTGACTGGAGACGTGAAACTGGGCGTCCTAGGGTAATGAATGCAATTTACATTGAACGCATAAACAAATTAAACGCAGTTTGTAATACACTTCTTGAATTATAATAAGTGTCTCATTTTGACAAACATAAAGGGGTCCAAGAATTTTGGTGAATCAGAGTAGTACTCTTGTGACTCGGTCTGATAATTTAGACCGAAACTAGTGGCAATAATTATAGTTCTTCAATAAAAGTTTGTGGTTTGACTTCGTGCTTTATTGAATCTTCTCAACATTATAATATAATAGTTTGCCTTTAAAAACTAATATGTAATGGCATATTTGAGATATACAACAGACGTCAATTATAATTTATGATAATTGAACAGAATAGTGTCCATAACTTATGGAGTTTGTACTGAAAGATATCCTGAGATAGAAAAATATACAATATTTTTACTAAACAACTAGCTCACTCTGTACCAGTTCAACTCTTCATTCCAAAATTCATGATTCAGGTACCTTTGGTTTACTATTTACTTTTAATTCACTGTGTATAGCTTATTTATTATAATAAAAAGTATGTAATATAGCATGAACGTTCTCACGAATCCTTTATTACCACATTGCGTATCCCACCATAGAAATCCCTCAAGTTATGGAATTGTGACAGATGTTTACCGGACTCTATATACGCATTTTCACTCAGGGGATCATTTATCTACCACATGTCACTTTTTCATAAATTTTTATAGCCGTTTCGTTTGGCGACGCCTATGTTATTAAGTGGTTTGATACAATGTTTTGTTGTATGTACTTAGGTATCGTGTTTTTGTAACATTCGTGAGGGTAATGACTTCCTTTAGAAGTTTGCGTGAACATGCACACTGTACAACGTCCGCTAATACGTTATTTAAGTTACTAGGTCATTTCGCGATAACTCGTCAACTTTATTTTCATATTCTCAGAATCCATTGGATTCTTTTTAACTCCGAATTGTTGCAATACATTTTAGAAAGTTCACCTGCACGCTGCACCCCTTTTCCGAATAATTCTATTTATATTTTAGTTTACTGGGAATGCGGTAGTCTGGTTGGTTTTAATAACTTTTTTAAACATAATTTTTTATAACGTATTACGTGTGTTGTACTAAAAAGTACCAAATTTAGTAAGAAGCAGTATCCTTTTTATTATTTAGAAATGAAAAATAAAAGTATATACTTGTAAGGAAATAGTTCAGTACATAGTACTGAACTATGGCCTCGGATCGGGTGAGGAGGACACAAAATGTTACAGTTCTGTGATATAGTTTATGACAATAATTTCAAACATATTTTATGGGTTAGCCAATCGAAGACTGTACACATGGACATCCCCTCATTACAATAGTGAGAATAAAGTTACAGAAATCAATTAAGGCTTATCTAGAGGCAGAAGTATTTTTAGGTCATGACTCAAAGGCTCCGCAACATATCAAAATTATATCAGAAAGATAATAACCTTTTACAAAATCAAAGATTACCTATAACGACATATCAATGGTGACTTACTTTTTAAAAAGATCCAGAACACGCATGTAGAAGACAGTGGCAAGATTTAAAAGAGGTCATAATAAAATCTACCCATAGTTTGCTTACCAGAGAGAAACGAAAAAGAGTGGATAACAGAAAAACTCTTGGGACTCACATCAGAACGGAAACCGTGTAAGACATAATACGGACGTAAGAATAATAAGATACACAAAAAATCAAAAATAAAAAGAATCTAATAGGTACTCAGTGTTTCACCAAGCCAAGTAGCTTGGCTTAAAAACAAAAAGCTTGGCTTGGCTTGGCTTGGCTCGCCTTGATTTTGTTAATCCAGGCTTGTTGAACAATCTTTCTCAAGCTTAACCAAGCTGTATTAAGTTTTTAAGCTTTTTGACCTACTGTGCCGATCACGTGCTGTCTAGTAACCCCTCTCTCCGTCGCATTTTGTTTCAATATTATTGTAAATTAAATTCAGTCATTGCTAATCTGTCGAAGCAAGTACACAATTACATTGAGCGACATTCATAACAACAGCTTTCTTCGTAGAACGATAAGCACCGTTTTCATCTGCAAAACGCATGCGCATTAAAAATTTGGTGTTCGCACACATTTAATGCGCATGCGATTTGCAATTGGAAGCAGTTGCTAATCGTTCTACGAATAAGCTAATATGTATGTAGAGGAATTTGAGGAACTGTTTCAAGACAGCGGATCTGAATATGTACTAGAGGAAGCAGAAGTATTGTCTTCTATCATTTCTCAAGAAGAATTAAATCGCGAAAAACTAATAAAAAATAAAGGTCTCGAATTTTGTTAAAAATTAGTCAAGGTCAGACCAAAAAACGGACTTGTACTTGTACTGGTGTACAATCAACTATACTTAAAATGAAAAATGGGGCATGTACCGCTTTAAAGAGACATATACAAACCAAAATTAGGCATTCTCATGAAAAAGTCTTTCCGTTAGAGAAAATATTTAATTCAAATTCAAATAGTTCTGCCATAAACTGGCTGCAAAGCCGAATAATTCCAAGTAATGAAAAGGGCCGTGGAACATTTTGAAAAAATATATAAAACTACTTAATGACAGTTGTAAAAAAGTAAAATTAATACTTACTCTTAGGCGGAAAATGATAAATTCGATATAGCTTTTTCAAGTTTATACAAAATATCGCCAACTATAAATAATATTATAGCTTAAATACGATAAATACAGAGATATACCACAGATTGAAGATATTCTTAACTGGTGGACAAGTCACGAGAATGTTTTCCCAAATTTATCTAAAATGACAAAAGATATTTTATCCATCTCTGCAACCTTTGCATCCATAGAAAGATATTTTTACGAACCTCCCTTACTGTGACCAAATTACAAAATAGATTGAATGAATTTATGAGTATGATAGTATGAGAGTGTCTATGAATACCAATCGATTCTCTTTGTTCCATCCTCATACTGGCAACGCTGTATCATTATTCAGGAGTTATGCTTACGTTTTTAATTAGTGGCGTGCTATTTATAAGCTGATATTTTTGAAGTCAGTCGACGTTGAGATATTTAACCCCACAATTATCTTTTTCCCAGGCTAGAAGAGATACCCAAATTTTTCTCCTCTCAATCTCAGTTAGAAACCTGAAGTAATACTGAAGACAGTGAACACACAGCATAGTAACTAAAATTTATCGATTTCATATGGAAAGTTGAGAAACCAAAATTAAAAATTGGTGTAGGTATTTTTTATACATATCATATCCGTGGTAATTTTTCCGTTAGTTTTTTGTTTTTTACGACTTAAAATACTTAGGAACAATCAGATTTGAAAAAATCGAGATTGTCAACTAAAGGAATAATTACCATCCAAAATAAGATATTGAAATCATCAGGGCTACGCCACTGGATTAAATTATTGAAAAAAAAACAAATATTTTAACTTACTTATAAAACGAAACATTGGGGCTTAAATAGTCCGGTGTTTTACACACTTGGCATTGACCAACCATTTCTTTCACTAAATTTCACTTAATATTATACAAAAGCCGGGCGGCGTTGTCGCTTATTGATCAACTCATTTCTATAATCTAACAGAGTGAAATAGTTCAATGGTTAAACATTCCATAAAATGAGTTGTATAATTTAGGTGGTTATAATTCATAAAATATTAATAAGAGATAGCAAAATGGTCAGAATATTTTTGCAAATGTAATCAACAAATCTATATATGATTCAATAACAATCACAAATCTCTTATCTTAAATGAAGAGCAGGCAACATTACAGCACAACAAAGTTTAGTCGGCCATATCAAGACCACACAGTCGACCAGAAATAGGTAATATTTGCGCAAATAAAAAAACTTTTATGTCTAAATCCAACATAAGGCATCAGAACAATAAACAGAATCCTTTTTGTTATTTCAAAATGAAAAAAAATAAACATCATAGGCGCAACTAGAGTCCTTTTTTTGGGGGGGCTTAAGCCCCAAGGCTATATATGGAATAGAAATAGAACCCAAACAGCCCACCATTTTTTCAGGTGGCAAATTTTTTTTTAGGTGCCACGCCCAAACTACCCCAAAATCGCTAAAAAATTAACCACATAGCTTTTCGTATAAAAAACATTGTCATCCACTGCGTCTAACCAGCCACCATACTAATCTCAGATCTCAGTAGAGTTTTGAAAAAAAAAATACCAAGGACAAGCATGTTACATTTTTAGTAAAGGATTACATAGTGTAATGATTATTAAGTTAATAGACATGGCGCTTTGTCCCGTTTCATTGCGAATCACCCCAATAAAAAAATGTTGAAACTAAATTTGTTTTAATTAATATTTTAACAAAAATAAGACTAGTTATTTGTGTAAAATTCAACAAATTTTATTCAGGGTGACTCGAATACATGTATTTTTTTTAATTTAAAGTTAACTTTAACTTTCTTTATTTCTTTGAAAAGTCGTCTACAACAAAATCTTAACAAATGTCTCTTTCAATATACAACATAGCCAGATTGAAAAATCAAATTATTAAAACTGCGACACCGATATTCACATAGATTGAGCATTCGTGCCGGTGATAGTGTGTGTAAGCGCCGCGCCGTGCCAGCGCTGAAGTCGCGGGATGGCCGGCTGATAGAAATGTCCAAATTTCAGTACATTGTGGCACCAATATCTGGTAGCAATTTCGTAGCATCAGATATTGGCGGCTGATACTGCTTGATTTCTAAAGTTTAATTTTATATTTTTAAAATAATTTCAACATAATATTTGGCTGTACAATCTGGTCAAAAAATTTAAAATTTGAAGGGGGGCTAATGGTGAGCTAGGGGGGGCTCCTAGTTGCGCCTATGATAAACATACAAATTTGTTGTACTTTATGGAAGCCCATCGTATTGAAAACACTAAACAAACAATTTTTTAACCATTTAATTGAAAAAAATAATATTTTGCTAAAAATTCAGAATAATTTTTCAATACCGGTGTATTTAGGTAATCCATGAAAGCAGTGTAAATTTCAAGCAACGGGCTCCATTGTGGCTGCTATAAAAAATACTGTGACAAATCAGGAGCCACTTCCAAACCTCCCACGTTTGCATTATTTTTTAAAGCAGCCTCTACGCAATTAAATATAAATTAACTGACCGGAAATGTTATTTAAATTTAGATTCAGAAAATATTTATTTTTAGTAAATGTATATTAAAGGTTTCTTATGTCTGATAATTCGTAAATTGTTGTGAATTTAGTTTTCATGACAAAGAATGTTCATTTTGTTTATTTCATTCTTTATTTTTACTTTTTCTAATAAATTACATTTCAATGAATACATGAATAGAACTGATGATTTCTTTTTAATTCATATGAAAAAGCAATAATTTTGGTTTAGGTTAGGTCAGGTTATGTTAAGTCAATAATTAGATAAGGATGATAACTACTACTTTTGTCTCACATTAACACTTCACATTATTAAAAACCGATAAACAGAAGGTTGGTATAATCTTCTCTGCCATTTTGTAACAGCTACCAAGACACTAAATCCCCAGTGTCTTATAAAAAAATAATTATAAAGCTTTTTTCGTACAAGATAGAATCAACTAGACCCTTTATATTTTTCCCCATCTATAAAAATCTTCTCTTGAAAGTAAAATAAAATTGTTGTAAATTATATTATTACGTTTTTGTTTCCTACTTACAAAACACAACGTCTGGCAATGCTCTGCTGGTAAACAAATCTGTCTCGACGACAAGTATTAGGGAATATGCCTACTCTATGTTTACTTATTACTCTGAGGATGATGCTAATTCTAGTAAAACGGCTGTCATTGTGATTAAAAACCTAATTTTTTAATTAAACGTGGAAGTTGCGTTAAAACGAAGAGTTTTTTTATTATTGTTAGTAACATGGACTTCCAAAAAGTACCTAAGGGTTAGTACAATAAATTGTGGAATATGGTTAAACCATGGTTTTAGTGACAGTAAGGGTTAGTAAATTTAATAATAAAATGTGTTGACGATACTGAAAAAGATCTCGTCCTAAGAAAGATTTATACATTTTACGAAGAACAAATTATACCAACCATGGATTTTGTAATAAAAATATTAATCAAGAAGGAAAAATAATAATTTAAAATTTATCGCATTTCACATCTTACAAATATCTTAAAAAATAATTTTAATTAAAAAAATTAAATAATATAATAATTAATAGGTACTTTTCCTTTTAACATTATGTTAAAAACAAATATTTTTTTTTAACAATAAGCCTAAATATGAGAAAGTACTACTCAATTTTCCAGGCCGAAGTGTACGCTGTGCGCCATTCCTGAATCTGTGGTAACAAATCTACAAAACAACTACCTGCAATAATACAGTCATTCAACTATGACAAACTGTGTCCAACTTTGGACAAATATCCCTGGTCTGAAACATTCTAACGCTTTCATAAATGCTTACTGCATAGGGCTTTAGGGTGAGCGGTATAAAAATGTGCAGACTATGTAAAGAGAATGAAGAAACGACATTTTTACTAAGATAAGCAGCTAATGCAACCAGATGAGGTTATAGCACTAACGGCCAAGAACTGTATGTATGTGTAGTAAATACATAGTGATCTGGGCTGCGCGGCCCTGAAAATCCACAATTTGAAACTAAAAGACTTTAACCACAACTCAAGTTTTTAATGGATGATAATGGGTTATTACAAAAAAACTTTTCGCTAAAATTTTGTAATTTTTTTATTTTTCAAAAAATTGCTTTTTCCCAGAGAGGAAACACTTAGTGACCCCTCTCACTGCTTCCCAGGTGCCAATCTGAAGAAACCCGAATAGATGGCAGCCCTTCCTATGAGAAGTCTTGTGATTCCTGCCTATTCTCTATAGTACCTAGTACAGCTCTTTAGGTTAGGATAGGTTAGATTAATGTTTGTGAGTGGTCCCTTCCACTGCGACCTGCAAGATCTGTTGTGGCTCATCCTTAGGTAATAATTGTTTAATCAGCCATGTGCCTCTCATAAAGCTCATCGGAGTCGTTGGCGACTCTTCCATAAAATCCATGGGTTCTAGTTGATGCAGACCAAATTTATTGATCTTTAGTCCCTCAGGCTCTCGACAGTTCCACAAGATATGCTCTGCCATTTCATCCTCAACCTTACAGAATCTGCATAACGCACTCTCTACCAGTTCAAATATTTGCATATGTCCATTAAGGCGACTGTGTTCATTCAGTAGTCCCATCATAAATCGTAGATCCTGTCTGCTCATATTCAGCAGTAGTTGAGATCTCCTTTTAAAAGATATTTTATAAATGTCTTTGAGTGTGTTAAACCGTCTAGCTCGAACTAGTAAGAAAGTCTAAAAAGTGCTAAAACTCTGCTTGGAAAATTGTGGATAGGTTACCCAAGTTTTGGCTTAGATCCATGTTATATCCATTTATTGTGTAAATTTGTAGTTTTCAATGTAGCCTTGATATTTTGATATATGTCAGATTTTAAAATAAATTTCGACACGTCACAAGTATTCAATTTGTCGATTTATTTCTACAACTTTATATATTAATAGATACAAATTGGCGACGACGGTAAAGTTTCACGCTACGCGATAATCAAGATACAACTTTAAGGAAAGTTGTTTTTCAAAAACTGTCAAAACCATGAATGCAGAACAATTTGAAAATATTTTGGCCGCCATGCAAGAAAATCAAAAGGCCTTAATCGATCAGCTACGTCAATATCAATCAGGTAATCCGGTTTCAACTACTTTTGTACCCCCTTTCGAAAATTATGACAAACAAAAAGAAGATTTTAATACCTAACTATAAGGACCCTTTTGAAAATTATCTTAAAATTAAAAATTTATTCGAAAACAAGAAGTTTGCTGCAGAACTTTTATTGAATTCCATAGGATCATCAACATTTTCGATCTTATCATCACTTGTTGCACCTCAAAAACCCAACAATTTTGAGTATGATATATTGATTCAGAAACTTCAGCCTCAAACGATATGGTTAGGTTAGGTTAGGTTGCCGAAGAGGATTCAATAAGAAATAAGAACGATAATTCAGAACAATAAACAACTAAAAGGTTGAATTAACTTTCACTATTTATTCTATAAATACTTTAAATGCAATGACAGCCGTTTCGCTATCGAAATAGCATCGTCTGACGACTTTCACACAGTAAGGGTTAGTACCATAAATTTTAAAAAAATAACGATAATGCTCAAAAAATTTTAAACCCTTATGATTTGCCAACATCGGGAATGATTGCTGAAAGTTGTGCTCGACCATCAGTATCATCAACAATTACCAATGCGTATCCAGAGTCGGGAACATTTTTGCACGGTTTCAATTTTGAAAATGCTTCATTAACTAATTGTACTTTTAATATTACTATAAATAAAAATGATGTTTAATTGTTGTTAATGACATTTTGTTGTCAATGACATTTATGTCCTAAGAAAAATATTCTCATTTCACAACACAAGTTTTTATCAACTTTTCAAGAGGAAAACCAGTCGATAGCTGATTTTGTTGCTATTTTACGTCATTCCACCTTAAATTGGGATTTTATTTCATCTGGCATAATATGTAAATTCAATATCTCAGACAATTTTTTAAAGAGCTCAGTTTATTAGAAGCATCAGTGACTCATCCATTCGTGAAAATCTTCTTCAATCTGATGAGAAGGAATTTAATAATTTGGTAGAGAAAGCGCTAGGCTCTAGAATCCTGTAAATTAGATAGTAGAGAACTTTCATGCAATAGCAACAAACCTGCAAATATCAACAAACTTAATCACACAACAAGAGATACATCAAAATTTGCATTAAATTTAAAAAATCATCTTCAAAAATCAGAAATCGCTTTTCGCGAAAATTCAAGCAAATGTACTTTATCAGAATAGGTTGTCCAGAGAAGAATTTTATGTCGTTCCAGATAATTTTGAACCTATTTTAGGACGTGACTGGATCAGACATCTAAATATCAATCTTCAAGAGCTCGATGATCAACTTTACTTCAATACTAACCAGTGTAATAACATACCTTCTACAGAAGAAGAATTTGTCCAAAAATATTTAGAAATAGAAAATTTAAGGTTTCCCTACACTTGCGCAAAAATGTTAAACCGGTGTATTTTAAAGAACGAGACGTACCTTATGCTCTTAAAGATAAAGTTGATGAAGAACTAGATAACTTAGAAGCCACTGAAATCATTTCAAAAGTTAGTCATAGCGACTGGGGTTCGCTACTAGTGGTCATTCTAAAAGCTGATGGCAGAATTAGACTTTGCGTAGACTATAAAATTGGTGTAAATGATAAACTAATAATCGCAAATTATCCAATACGTAGAATTGAAGATATCCTTAACAGCCTAAAAGATTCTACATACTTTTGTCGACTTGATTTGTATAAGGCCTATCTACATTTAGCTGTGGATGAAGAGGGAAGTTTTATTCAGACTATACACATAGAGGGACATATCGGATACATCGCCTTTCATTTAGAATAAAAACTGCCCCTTCTGAATTTAACCGAATTATAGATCAAATACTCTCTGACCTTAAAAAAACTGATTCCTATTTTGATGATATAATTATACATGGATCAACTAAAAGGGAATGTCAAGAAAATCTGGATGCTTGTCTTCAAAGATTAAAAGAATCGATCTTCATCTTAATCGAAGAAAATGTGCATTTTTCGAAACAAGTATAGAATATTTAGGACACGTTATTCAACACAACGTAATTTCAAAGAGCCCGAAAAAAGTTCAAGCTATTTTAGATATACCAAGGCCAACAAATGCTGATAGTGTTCGACGTTTTCTTGGCATGGTAACGTATTATTGTCGATTTATTCATCATTCTTCGACTAAAAAATATCAACTTGGGAGGCTTTTACAAAAAAATAAAAAAATTACTTGGAATACTTCGTGTGAATTAGCTTTCAATAGATTGAAACAAGAGATTGCTAGTAATAAAGTTTTAACTCCGTATAATCCAAGTTTACCTTTAATTCATAATTTAATGTGATGCTAGTCCAACAGGGGTTATCAATGGTGTAGAAAAACCAGTTGCATTTGCTTCAAGATCGCTTACCTCAAGCGAAAGAAATTACAGTCAATTAGATCGAGAAGCTCTTGCCATTATATTTTCTGTAAATCACTTCTTTATGTATTTATTTGGCCGAAAATTTAAACTTATTACTGACAATAGTCCTTTAATCAGAATCTTTCATCAGAATTCCAAATTACCAGCAATGAATTCTTCTCTACTTAGATATGCTTCATTTTTATCTGGATTTGATTATGAAGTTGAATAAAGGAAAGCTTCTGCTCACGAGAATGTCGATTGCCTTTCTCGAGCCTCAATTATTCAAAATTCAAACTCTTTAGACGAATTTCTTAATGAATAAGTAAATCAACTTTGCCATGCATCAGTTACTGAAATTTTCAGCTACAAATTAACCCATGAAAACCTACGTATTGCAAGAGAAAATGATCCATTTTTGTCAAAAATTAAATCAGACCTAAAATCAAACAATCAAGCGGATAATGATTTTACACTAGAGGATGAAATTTTATTTAAAGGGCATAGAGTTGTCATTCCAACAGAAATGCAACTATTAGTGCTTTCGAAACTACACAGCACACATGTTGGTATAACAAAAATGAAGCAACTAGCAAGAAAATATTGTTATTGGAAAGACATTGAGAATATGGTTCGTTCATGCCTGGCATGTCCTGAAATTAGAAAATCTCCTTCAAAGGCCCCTTTACATCATTGGGATTCACCAGAAGAAAATTGGGATCGTATACATATCGATTATGCAGGTCCATTTCTAGGTTTTTTTTTCTGAGTCGTTGTAGATGCAAAATGTCGATAGATTAAAATCAAAATTATCCAAGATGTACCAACTTCTGAAAAAACCATTGAACTACTTACAGATATATTTAGTTTTCATGGATATCCTCGAGTTATGGTTTCTGATTTGGAAAATTTTTCCAAAGTCAACAATTTATACATTTTTGTAAATTACATGGTATTTTTCAAAAATTCACTGCACCGGACATCCATCAACAAATGGCTTAGCTGAACGTAATGTCCAAACAGTAAAAAACAGATTAAAAGCCATGTCTGAAGATCGAATTCTTATTTATAAAAAAGTGCAAGAAATTCTTCTTCAATATCGTGCCACACCTCTTGCCTGCGGTAAATCACCAGCCGAATTGTATTTGCATAGGAATATAAGAATAATGTTAGATGCATTACAACCACCCAAAGATCAATAAATGAAGCGTCTGGTACAAGACAGTTAAGCGAGGGATGTAGAGTTCAAGTTAGGTTTTATGAAGGAAATAAATGCCTATGGAAATTTGGAACTATTACAAAAAAGTATGGTATACTACACTATCAGATACAACTAGATAATGGTTACTCGTTAAAAAGACATATTGATCAAATTCAAATAACAAAGGTTCCCAAAGATAATAGTAAATTCCCAAATGAAGTTCCTATTTTAGAAAATTCATTATCATGTCGTAATAATCAGCTGTTACCTCAATTTATATCACAATGTCAAAATCAAATATTAAATCCAAGTCAAGACGAACAATTATCAAATCCTGTCCAACCATTCAATCCAAATCAAAACGAGCAATCATCAAAGCCAATCGAAAATGATGTAGAAGTAGAGCATGAAGAATTTATTAACCAACCAGAGACTATACATATACACCCCGAAGAAAAAAATCAATCTCAAGGTCAGTTAAGACGGTCAACACGGAATAGACATCCGAGTAGGTACACAAGATTTCGTTATCTAATATTATACATTATTTATTTATTTTTTTAATTGTTAGAATATTATTGATTCTTAAAATAGCGTGGGAGAATTGTTATATCCATATATTGTTTAAATTTGTAGTATTCAATGTATCCTTGATATTTTGATATTTGTCGATTTATTTGTACATCTTTATATATTAAAAGATACAACAATCCACCCTTGGCTTTCCTCCGTGTACCCCAGCTTCAACACCTATCGCGGTCTGACCAGTCTATACCAAGACTGGTCAGCTATTATAAGATTCGATCTATTCGTTTCTCATTCATCCCTTTCTGGGAATAGGACGATAAATGGTTTGTGGTAGCTGTATTTAGGGCCTGCATCCTGGCATTTCACTAGTATTCTGTATGCACCAGCCATCGCCTCCCTTTTCAACCAGATGTGAAGTGAAGGAAGATCAAAATTTCGATGACAGCGGTAGGAGTGGTAGACATGGTTCCCGTTATGATTAAGCATGCCTGCTGTTGCTGCTGCTTCTTCTTGGCGATCTTCCGCTGACATTTAGCTCTTCAAACTGCACCATCATCGAAGTTGATTTAAAAGCGTTTTTATAAAAAAATTGTATTTAATTGTTGACTTATATACTACATTATAAAAATGAATTATACCTACCATAAAAAAGTAAAATGCCAAAAGAAGCCAAAAGTGAATAAAATGTTCTTATAATTATGTTATAATTATTTATTGCCATTCATTTTAAATAAATTCTAATTTCCAGTTGCGAGTATGGAAACAAAAACTTGTTTTGACGTTTGGAATTTCAAAACCAGTTATATTTCCGTTTACATCCTATAAAGTAGTTAAATTAAACATTCAAAATACATGTTTTAACTTTAACCTATTTTCTATTATCTACATTTATTTTATATATAAATACTTCGTAAATTTTAGAAGGATCTATACAAACTAAATCGGCTAGCAACAGAGACCAATTATCCAGTTTTGGGAAGTTTGTCTGGGTCTATAAATAAATACCCATTTCTGAATATAGAATAAATCAATACCGGAACTGTAAAGAGGGAGCAATAGCAAACTCAGAATTTTCAGAATAACTAAACGGTAAGGTGTGAATGCGATATAATCAGGGACGGATTTATTTTTATTATTCAATATTTTTTAAATTAAATATACTTCTTTAGCTTAATTTTTATTAAAAAACTTTAGTGCTGATATAAGTAATGAGTTAAATAAAAACACCAATACTAAACTTGCAAAGCCTACAACCTCCAATACCCATCCTATCTCTCAACCTACAACCTCCAACATCAACTCAAAGCTTTTCCAAGAAAAAAATCTACAGCCCTCTCTACCCAAAAGCAACTGTAGATGTTAAAATTGTATTTTTGTTTGATTTTATTTTTCTTTATAATAAACTGTTAGACATGAAATTTTATATTTTTATTTCTGAAAATTATATATTTATTTAATGTCAAACATATATTAACAAAATAAAAATAAAAACTTCCAACATTCTCCTGCCCCAACTTCAAAATTCACAAATCTTACCAAAGCTTTCAAAACACGTCCAACTCTTCATCTTTGTACCTTCTTTTCTTCCATGATTATAATCCTATGAGTTTCTTTCTGGATTTTTTCTTTTGGTCCCTTCATTATGTGCTTTTTCCTTCTGTTTTTGTTTCTTCCAGTTTCAATGAATATATTCTTTGAAATGGCCTTTCGTTCGTATTTTGGCAAACTCGGTTGTTTCCATCTTTCATACAGTTCCAAAATTCTTCCCATAGGCTTTAATACCCGTTTTATATTGTCTGTAACAACCCATACATCATCTCCGACTTTTAACTGCCCTCAATATCTTTGACCTACATTTACCAAGTCTGCAAGGTGTTCTTCCTTAAAGAAGCCCTTATATTGTTTAAATAAACAAATCGCCCCTTTAATAAATTGGAATCAACCTGATCCAAATCAGAAAATTTGCCTGCAATGGCTTCAAAAAATTTTGATGCAATAAGTACCTCCCAGTCATCGTCACTTGAAACATAGGTGAGTGGTCTATCATTAATCACAGCTTCTATGTCACATAGAATCGTATACAATTCAACATCCGCCCCACCAGGATGCAGATGGTATATTTATATTTTATAATAAATTTTAGAAGTGACTTTTTTATATTTTTTATTTTTGACAACAAAATAAAAAATAAACTTCCAACAGTAGACATTCCTTAATAAGAACGAACTTCTCCAAGGCCATATCAATTTTCTCAAACTGAACTTCAATACAGAGCTCCTAAAAACTATCTTTACCATTGAGCCTTTAGCTCTCGAAACTAAAATCTCTCACCTCTTCGGCGACGAATCCAGCTCCAGAAAGGTCAACTATTCCTTTGTCTATGGAAATGTAGACAGTGATCTCTCCATCGTTGATTTCTCCAACATACTTAAGGAATCTGGCCTACAGTTTACCCAATCATATCTAAATCATCCAACCAACCCACCTCTTTGGTAATGATGATTACCAATAGCAACAGAAACTATCGCTTTGCACTCTCTGGGGAATTCCTTTCCATGGGTTTATCTTCCCATGTGAACCCTCCAACTCTGTAGTACCGTTACAAGGACCCCCATCTGCCCCTCATGTGGAAGCAGATGCGCTATCAACGCAATGCTGTTATGATGGGGATTTTAACGCCCATGTTCCGGGACACCAGTGAAAACCCAGCTGCTACTGATATAATTAGGGAACTCATTCCACTACCCATTATCACATTCAGGAATCCTTTTCCAATTTTCTTTGGCCACCAATAAGAAACTTCCATAGACGATCAAATCATCTGCACAGACCTTAATATAAAATTTCGACCAGGAATGATATAATGGCACTACAATTACATCCGATCACCTTTAATTAGTAATCAAAACATCCTTATTCAATTCAATTAAACCTCCACAACAACGTCTTCTTCTTTTCGCAGCTCTTTTTAGTTCATTCCTGGACGTAGGCCAGTTTCCATGTGTCTTTGTCCTGTGCTATCTGATACCCACCCTATCGTTAGTGTCATCCAGCCAGCGGTCTACCAGTACTTCTTTAATGTAGTCGCAGTCTCTATTGTATTATACGTTTTGTCCACCTTGATTCATTTTTACGGGTTACATCTTCCTAATCTACACAATTTCAGGAAGGATTATTATTTCAACACCTCATTACCATGCATCAAAAAAATCCTTCTTAAAAGACAATTATATCGTCCCTTCCTTTGGACAAGAGACCCCCAAGTCAAGACACAGTGGAACCACCTTAATGCCCAACGCAGTGGATAAATACCACTGCGGTCCGGGACTACAGACAGGGAAACTTTTGGCAAAAATTAAATCCACTTGTGGGCAAAAAGAATAAAGCCACTTCCCATATTTCCTTCCGAGGTCAACAAGAAGCATTCATCTCTCCCATTACTCTCCATTTTTTCTAGACAATTTTAGTTCAGACCGACCTCCTTACTAGTAATACAGCCGCACGTCTTCACCCCATTCCGAGAAAATCCCTTCTCACTATAGAAGACATCAAATACTCCTGCCAGAGTGGCAAAAACACTGCCCAGGCTCCGAGTCCAATTCTCGAAATTCTCTAAAAAATCTTCCCGAATCTATCTTTCCCGTTTAGCATATCCATACTTCCCCAAATGTTGGAAAACTGCCAACTCAGTAATGACCCCAAAATCCGGAAAAAACCCACATAACCGGAATCTTAAAGACCTATCTCCCTTATCAGCGTTTTGGGGAGAGCCCTCGTGAGACTAATCAAGGACAGACTGTGGAACTTTCTCCCTTCTCTTCTGGATTTAGCCCAAAACATTCTACTCTAATCATACCTATCAATTTTCCACACGATGATTTCCCGATCGATAAACCAACGTCTCTGCAGTGCAGCATCTTTTTGGATGTTCAGAAGGCTTTCGATTAAGTCTGACATGTCGGATTGATCAGGAAACTCTGAGTATCCGCCTACCACTTCCAATATTCAAGTTTATTTACTCTTACTTATTAAACAGAACTATAAGAGTCAGAATAGGACACAGAATACAGCCACAGTGCCTGTACGAAACGAGTTAGAAATAACTCATAACTCACTACATTCAGTTTAAGCCCGTTGTCTTCGAATTCTTCATCCCCGTCCAACGGCCTCGTAGCATTTTCTTGCAATTTAAAACGCCTTCATTCCCTTAGCAATACGACAGCCGAAAAGAGAACTTTACTAAAGAAATTTACCACTGGTTACCAGACATAAGTACGGAGCACATATTCAATGATTCGATTTTTTGTTTTTGTAGGTTAACCAATAAAATACCATTTTTTTGTAGGTCACTAATAAAAAAAGACTAACATAATCTTAAGAACTTTCGACTATAGGTCACAAAAAAATTTGTATGTCGGAGCATTTTTTATAAAAAGTATAAATTTTGCAAGCCCCAAAACAAAAATCAGCTTTTTATTAATAAATTAGAGCGGGGGGTCACTCGGAAGGTACCATTCGATTTGTATGCCAAGTTTTTCTCAGTTTTCCATTGTATTGACTATTATTATTTAATGTGAGACACTCATCAAATCGACGTGTTCTGCTCTCTATCGCGCTTTTTCCACTATCAGAATTTGATCCAATGATAAAAGTTGGGTGTCTCGTCAAAACGAAGCTGTGTATAATTAAAATTATATATATTATGTGTATTTGTATATTATGTATAATTAAATTTTTTAGCAAAACTTTCACTTTCGTTTAAAAATTAGCTTTAATTTAATTCAATTACGCTTAATTTTTTAAATAAAAATAAATGAAATTTTGTTCAAACGTTTCATTATTATTCTTAGTAAGGTGGTCTTCCACAGAGAACAGTTTACTACAATAAATTTGATCGAATCCTTTATGTTTGTTCAACTTAAAAGTTATGAATGTTTTTCTATAATTAGCAAACAATTCTCTATTAGAATAATCCTCATTGATAAAATTTTATAACTTTATCAAGCTTATTGCTTATAGGCAAAAGACCGCCGCCAGCGGCTTCCAAGCAACAATCTGTATTCAGTAGCATAGAGGTAAACTGTCGTATCTCCAGTTTAGAATGTTTTGAGAAATTAAAAAAAAACAATTATTTCACATAAAATAAAGAACTACAAATTAACAACAGGTACTGTCAGAACAGAATTTTGAACTCTGTTTATATAGGATCTGCTTGATAAAGCGACGTTACTTAACTTTTCGTATCTCATACCTGTACTTTGGTTTAGTGGACGACTATTTACCTCAACAATAAGCAATAGGTAAAAAAGAGTTACTGCTTGTTATTATAATGTGAAAAATATTTTTATTTCTAACTCAAATATTATTAAAATGTACATAAAACAAAAACTTGACTTTCTAAGTTTATAAACATAAAGAAAATGCCATAATTAATATTAATTAAGTGATTTAGTCATCGTCATCACTCTCATCCTTTGAATCTATGGGAATATTTTGGTAGTGATGAAAAGTTTTTGGAACCCACTGGAGAAGTGCTATAGAATATCATGAATGACGTCAGATGCGCAAATCGGATGAGTTTTGAACCGCTAGATATCATACCTTGTATATTTGTATCATGCATGCGCACTACTGCTTGAGGAGATGCTATCGTTTACCTAAGCGAATACGGAGATACTACAGTTTCTTATGCGCATATCTGCTGAACTAATGCACTTACACTTACGATCATTTACTACAAGAAAAAGAAGAGTTTTATGTGTGGTATAATGAAGTTAGTCTAAATTTGACCAATTGTGGAGATACGACAGTTTACCTCTATGCTACTGAATTACAATTATTAATGGCCTTTAGTTATTACTAGCTAAAATATTTGGCCAAATCCCCTTTTACTATAAATAGGAAATTTACATTTTATTGTTCTCCATCTGTACTGGCCAAAACCGTTTAAAAATTTAAAATCGGACAATTGGTAGCGGTAGCAAAGAAGATGAAAATGTTGACATTAAAAAATTGAAATTGTAATTAAGAGAAAAATCATAGTCGCACATACAGGGTGTACCAACCTTACGACAAATTTCGGTATATGGGTTGTTTTAGAAAATATCAAAAAATGTTATTAACAAAAAGAGTAGATGTCTTTAGGGTCCATATTTTGAAATTACCTTAAACTATACAGAGTGTTGTATAACCCCGTTACAAACCAAACATATGATTTTTTAAATGAGAACCCCTGTTAGTCAATTATTTGAACTCAGACTGCAGCATTGCATTGATCTTAACGGTGAACACTTTGAACATTTTGTTTAATATTATGGTTTGAATTATACTTTCGGAGACTTGTTTTATTTAGAATAAACTGTTTATTAAAATTTATTATTTTTAAGGAATGCTACATTCAACGTTTATTCATTTCACATAGTAGGTTAATAATTATGGTTAATAAATATTACAAAATAACTCTGTTTTCATAAACTTTAGGCATAGGGAATGCTTAATAAAAATTAAAGTTACATAATCAAATATTCTACTTATTTATGATATAAAATACAGGGTGTTCCATTTGAAAGAAGAGAGAAAATGAAAGGTACGAGTTATCGTCTACCCCGTATACAAAAGGGAAAATCATTAACATATAATAGAATACGGTGATATTGTATCATATTACGAAACTCTGTTAGGCAAAATACTTTTTTTTTTCTTCATCGTACAATAAGATACACCTACCTACGATTTTCACATAAACGTGTCCATAACTTCTGAAGGACTCTGTATAACGTATCAAAACCTTATATCAAAAGCTTCAACAAATGTGAGAAGTCCGAATTCGGTATAATATAAAGGGGTTCCCATTTAAAAAATCATATGTTTGGTTTGTAACGGAGTTATACAACATTCTGTATAGTTTAAGGTAATTTCAAAATATGGACCCTAAAGGCATCTACTAATTTCGTTAATAACATTTTTTGATATTTTCTAAAACAATTCAATATTCAATCAACTCGCTTGACTCCTCAGTTTGACCCCATTTTAATAACCTACAACTTTTCTATACATCCAATTGCAATTGCTTCGGTACTTTATGCGTTATATAAAAAAAAGGAAAAGCACTTTTCTAAAAAAAAAATCTGTTTCAAAAATTAATTAACAACACATACTATGTAACTGCTAGAATTTTTGTCAAAATTCACTATATCTGCTTGGCCTACAAATTTATTAAAATAATGGGCTCTAAACGACGTTGTGATATTTTATAAGTGATATTTTATTAAAGTAATTAACACAGTTTAAAGCTGAACAAAATCAAGTTATTTTTTTAAAGTTTATTTCAAGAAGATCATCAACTAAATTAAAAATTCGAAAAACGTTAATTTCTAAGTATTTATTAATATAGACTTGATTATAAATTTGATATCATGAAACCTGTCTTGCCTTCAGCTACTTTTAATTCAATTTTATGAAATAATAGTTAAATTATCTTTTGATAATGTATACATTAGATTGATTGTGTAATTTATGTTCATTAACGCATTCTTAGAATACTATATTTAGGAATGTAAAGCATTCATTAAATGTTTTCAAAATAATGATTAAATTTGTTTTTTGGTATGTTTAATTTTATGTCGATATTTTCGGTTTTATCACGTTTGAATTCCAGAAAGGAAAATACCGTTTGATATACAATAAAAGCTACGCAACAATTCCTTACACGATATTTCTGGAAAATGTTTTAACATTTTATAGGCAACGAAACAGATAAAACCTCAATGTTACTATTATTATATCTTTTATTTCTGCATGCATTTATTTTTAGATAAAACCCACCCGACACATTAAAATAAATGCGGAAAACCGTCATCTTTTTAATTAACATAAACTTTTCGACCACTTAAATTTTCGAATGAAGTCAGTCATGGTCATGAATAAACTCTGACAAATATCTATTCAATCATACCGTATTGTCTTTGATGTTGCGATCAAATATTCTTTCTCTCTCGAACCATTTAAATATTTCTCTTTCAGTATCATTTATAGAGTTTTTCCACATAACGGGGGTAATCATGTTAAGTGCCTCATGCCACATGTTTAGACAGTTGTTCGGGCTGTAACCATCTCTACCAATGTGCCTGTTGTAGTAATTTTTTACTATGCCTCAAATTAATTCAATACGGTTAAAGATACAATGGTAAGGAGGAAGACGTAAAACTTTGTGCCCATACCGTTCTGCCATATCGTCCACCATATACTTGATTGATGGTTTATTTCTAAAAAAATGTTTAAAATAAATGACATTATGTAAGATTATATCTGTATATTTACTGAGATGTGCAACAGTTCTGTTTTGAACATCATATGGGAATAGGGAATGTTTTTTTCTGTCAACCACTCCTCAACAGCACTTTTTTACCATTCTGTATTCAGAGTTTTATGCAATAGCATACTGTGATAAGGTGCATTATCAAGTACCATTAGAGAAGGATTCTCAAGTCTTGCAGCAACTGATATTCTCAATTTCAATTTCAAGAAATCGCCTGGTTCATTTCCCCATGATAATCACTAAGTTGAGTTTTGAAGAAAATATTGCTTCAGCACCCTCTATAAATCCGTTTTCATTTTGACATCCGTTTTAGTGGGTTTAACACTCTTTATATTTTCATTTTGCCAAGAATGGCCAATGATGCAATTTTGAAATATCCAAGTTTCATCGAGAAACACGAATCGATATATACCCTCATCCTTCGCTTTTTCATAACTTCTCAAGAATTGTACTCTTTTAAAAACAACGTTAGGTAATTCCATAAATCCTCGTCGTGGATTATCCTTCATCCACTTAAACCCAAGTTCTTTGAGCAATCTTTTTAAAGAAGTGCTACTACCATTAAATAATTCTTTATCTTTCAGTTGGGACCACAATGATTGCTGTTCTAAAAGCATACAGAAATAAAATTATATTAAATGTATATTTCTTATAATCATACTTCTACTACTACTTACTAAATAATATCACGAATAGAGCTTGTATTTAAAGTTGTATTTGTTACTCGTTTATGAGCGCAACTCTTTTTCTTTGGTGACTCGAACTGTTCACCTTTTTTCTGCGTTTGACATTTATATGCTGCTTAATTTTCTTACACTGATTTTTAAAGCAGCAGCTAAACGCTAAAATAATACAAATTTTTATAAAGTAATGATATTTTATTCGCATATTACCTTTTGCACAGCGTTTAGGGGTAACAAAGGTCCATTATTCTTCCTTTCTACCTCAAAATAGTTAACTAATGAAGCCACAAGTTCTTTGCATGGACTATTTAGCTTTTTGGGAATTTTGGTAATCAAAAAAGAAAATGATTTGTTGTTTCGAAAAAAACAGTTTGTATTATAAATGTTTTTCACCAGATAACTTCAAAAATCGATGATACTACGAGTTCAAAAGTCACAGAACACTGAAAACTTACATAAATTGGTGGTCTCTTCATGAATATTTTAACACATATTTGTATATACATTATTTTGTTACAAAAGTTTTTTTTTGATCGGGTTATTTTTAGAAGCGATTTTTTAGCTTTTACTTTACTTACATACTTTGCTTTGGAGAGGACTACTGACAGTAGCGCAATGTGGTAGTAAAAACTTTTTTTATTTCCAAATTTTTACACTTTGTATTTGTATATAGTAGTAATGTAAACTGTCTTTACTTTTAAATACTTGTACATACCTATTAGTTACTTTGAGCATCAATCCCCGTTACTTAGGACTGGGTAATTTGGGTATTGGGTACTTTTAATTTTCACATTTCAGGTCACTAAAGTATTTTGATGTAAAATTTCGTTATTTTTAAAAACTTTTATTATCAAATACATTTACCGAGACATTTACTTTGTTCTCGTACTCGGTGGTAGTAGATTTTTCAGATTGTAAAATAGGTGGGTATTTAGAAAAGTATCTATATTTTAATATAAATTTTATTTTTGTTCACATTTTTTTATTTTTTTATAAACATTCCACAAACATAAATCAAAAACATAACTTTCTTTAATTATTAAAAATACGAAACATAAAATCTAAAACAGCAGTATAATTGGACGAAACATAAAATGATTATATTATATTATTGAGATTATGAGTTTACGTTGGTTACTTACACGTTTTCTGTTTGATTTTGTCAAACGAGTATGGGTACAAAAATAACGGGTATTTAGAGCAACAAGGAATGGGTACTGTGGGTATTAAACCAATACCCGTTTGTATACGTACACAAATAAATAGTTTTTAATCGCACATACCTCGTATAAATATCTTCTATATTCAAAAACAGATGTCAAAATTCGAAGAGTCCCTAATAGGTAGATGATCGGCACAACGGTCGTAAACGGTTATACAAAATGTCTGCCAGGCTGTACCTCCAGAAACGATGAAATGAATCTCATAAATTCTGCTATAATCTGGATTGTTTTTGTTGAATTGACTTTATTGGTAAGTACTTTTATACCGTTAAATACTTTATAAATAATATTTTTGTTGAATACGTTTTCTAATTTTCCAATTTTTTTTATTAATAATGATTGATGATGCTAATTAATTTAATTTCCTGGTCCTTTTATACTTTTTTCAAATTATAACAATAATGACATATAATTAGGACTTCAATTGTTTAAATTTGCAAAAAAATAACCTAAATTTACGAAAATTGTTGAAATATTTTTACATGTTTGACTATTTCTTTGATAATATAAAGAAAATCTGTATTCTTACATTCATTAAAAATCTGTTTAAATTATTTTTTGATCAGTTTTTCCCTATAAAATCGGAGTTTGAAATATGCTACTTTTGGATATGTCAAATACTTTAAAATCATTATAAATTTAAGCTAATAATATAAAATTAACTTAAATCTATGCATAAATCTATTAAAATATTAAAATATAACTTTTAAATACTAATTTAACTTAAAAGAAATAAAATTCAAGCTTTTAATTTAACCTATTATATGAACTAGGTATTAACTATTATAAGTGCTGATTTAATTAAAATCTCTTGATATTATCAAAGATTAACATCTTATAACTAATATACAAACTTTTATTCTCTCAGGTTGTGATAATTTGTATGAATACTTATCTAATATCGAAGACTACCAACAATATTTAAACATTTAACTACTTAAATTACACAGTTGTTTATAAAACATATGATTTCAATTCAATTATATTCTTTTTTGTTTCAGATTCTAACTTTAATTTCAGTAGAAAACTATGTGAATTGTAAATTGTTACATGAATTGGGACTTGTTATTTGAAGTGGGACTATTTTGATTGTTATTGAATAATACTCTGGATCCTATCCAAGATAAAGTTGTCAAATACATTCTCTATCTATTTGAATGTTTCACATTTTAGATTATTATACTGAATACTTTAGATGAAATAAAGAAAAGTAGCTGATATTTTAATGAAAATTATTCTGATATTCTTTTTATATTTACATATTGAGGTAAGTTTTACATTTTAATTTTACTGAGCTTAGTTATTCATCTCACTATACTTAAAGAAAAGCTTTTTAATCTTGGCTTATTAAAAATTAATGTACTGCATGCAGTCCATGCTGTCTAGTAAAAGACCGCCTGAAGATTTTTGGTCTTGATCTCGATTCTGACATAATTGACAACATTTTGTATCGGGAAAACTAGGACGTCGAAATTGTTGTACCTTGCTTAAGTAGGGCGGATGGAGAAATTTGACTAGTAGAATGCAGTTCACTATGAGTATTAAAATCCAAGATGGTCGTCAACAAAATGGCCGGTTACATATTTTCACAATGTTCTGAAAGATTATCAAATGAATACAAAACAATAACTAAAATTATAAAAAAGAAACCTATTACTCATAAGGCACTAAATACATTAAATAGATGAATGAAAAGTACTGTGTATGAGAAATAAAAACTAAAAATTTATGTAAAAAGTTTTGAATTGAACCGGTTTTATTCAAAATAATGTACTTAAAGCGAAAAAAATATTTATTAAATCCCGATTAATTGATAACACCCCTCTGCCTCATCAATCTAAGTATTCACAAACAAAAAAATCGTTGGGTTTAGCGTAAAATGAGTTGACTGCATGAAAACATTTAGGGCCCAATGATTTTATTTTTTTGTCTGATCAGTGCCATAAATTGATGATGGAAGGGGTGTGATGACTGAAACCTAGGTCCTACCGAATTTTATTTTTTAGCTTTTGGTACATTATATTTATTAAAACCTTTTAAATTATATATTTTTTTACATAATTTATTACTGCTCCCATTACTTCATCGACAATAATTATTACAACACTTTTATTAAATAATTGAATGGTATTCCTTATAATAATAAACTGTAATACAATTATTATTTTATTAAGTTTGAAAAAACCTAAATGCAATACTGGAACAACTGTCGTAGTGAGTATTCCAAAATTCTGGGAAAACTGGTCAATAGGGGATGACTGAAGCTTTTGTGTTAACCGTAATAAAATTTTTCAGAAGGGAACGTTAAATTTAACCTCTATTCCTAAAAATTGTAATTCCGTTATGAAGAATAAAACTTTACGAAGAATTCTATTCTGATACACTAGCAGGAAAGTGATGTCGTTGGGTTTATATTGTTGATTCGATGAATGGACTTTTTTAATATGGCTTCACTTTTTATTAACATGATTAAGCCGTTAATGATAAAAAATGTTACCGAGAATTTGATCCATTAAGCATTAAAATGCTGAGAGCCTAGTAGTTGATAACGAGTTTTAGACTGGGAATTCATTCATTGAAAATAGACTCAATGGAAAAAATTTACTATAGAAATTAATAATTTCCTATAAGGTAATTTCACATCACCAACTAACAGTTGGTAGTAGCAGTAGTGACTACGAGTATTTATTATTAATTTTAAGTCATTCTGATCACATTTAACCAATATTCAGCAAATAAATATGTACATATACGAGTTAAAATTCGCTTATTTTGGAGTTGCAAAATGGAAACAGAATTTCTTGCAAATCCCATCCTCTTTAATAAATATTTAGCTAAATTTATTGTACTAACCCTTACTTTTTGGACGTCCATCTTACTAAGATACGACATCTACATAAAAATAACGCCATCCTAGTTATGTAGAGGATCTTAAATCCTTAATCTGGGCTCGTCTATTTTTATTTTCTAACCCTTTGTAGAAGAAAAATCAAATCTCCACCAAATTTCATGCACACATTCATTCATTCATTCATAAAAAACTCTTCGTTTTTAACTCAACTTCCACGTTTAATTAAAAAATTAAAAAAATTTTAATCACAATGACAGCCATTACGCTAGAATTAGCATCGTCAGATTGACATATTGAAGTTACATTTTGTTTGTTTGTAACTAGTTACCCGATGTTGATTAGATTGTATTAAGGCTAGACCAAGTATGGAAGTAATAAGACATAACAATATTAGAGCCTAAATTTTATTAGCCCTAAGGGATTATCCTGGATGATCAGTATAACTGTGCAATGATATAGAAAAACTATGAAAAACCTATATCATGCTGATCTTTACAATTACATATTTGTGTTACAATTACGTCTTATCTATGTATAAAGTAGAGATTCAATTAAAGCAAACAGTTTAATAACAAATAAATCTTGGACGTTCTCCACTAAGGAAACTTGTACTTCATGAACTGAACTGAACTTATCTCTAGTTTCTAGAGATCCGTTGGGCTCGGTTAGTTTTCTAGTGCTGCTTGCATCAGTGGTATTTGCGTCAGGAAGGCCTAATCTAATCGGTTACATCAAATGGAACTACTACGGTAATTACATCTAATAATTTACATCAAAGTAAACTGCTACGGTAATTGCATCTAATAGTTTACATCAAAATGGATTGTTATGGTAGTTGCATCTAATAGATTACATCAAATAAGTCACTAAGTCTGGCTACCTTGGCGGTAGTCTTGCCGTGTCTTTCCGTCCAGGCTGTATCTTTTGTGTACAGCCAAAGGGATAGGTTCCGTAGCGGTGGGAAGGGAATTTCTTGTAACATGTCTATCGCCAATCCATTTATCTGGTTGTATCACAGAAGATACAGCCCGCTACGCTAGTAGGGAGAGATATACTCGCTAGCAGGAAAAAATATAGTCTCTAGTAGAAAGCAATATATCCATTCTAGTAGCAGTTCCTTTTAATGAAGCAATATACCCATTACAGTAACAGTTCCTTTTGACGAAGAAGCAACCACCACTAGCCAACACCCCAACTACAAGCATCGGTACACAAACCGAGACCACTGGATCACTCTACCAAATACGTCAAGTCCATTTATAACATTTCCGTTTCCATCTCCTGTGGCAATTTACCATTTTTTTATTGATAAACAAATATTCTTTAATAACAGTTTGATTTATATACCCATGGATAAGTCTTAAGGGTGCAGCGTTTTCGGTTGACATTAAATGTAGTTTCTTTTTGCTTTCAAATTCAATCTAATTACAAGGTGTTTCTATCTTTTTCACCTTAGTTTGTGTGTAGTTTCTGTTTATTTGTTAACGTAAAAAAATATAGTGGCGCCCTCAACCCTTATATACCACCAATCCTTATATAGTAAGCATTATCTTGGAGACGAACCACTCCTTGAGAGAGTACCATAGCCGGGATCTCTTTTGAGACTAGTATAGTTACAAATTGGCTCCCTGTCTTTTTGGGAACTATTAATGTTACATTCTAATATATGGTGAGTCGGGGTTGATTTTAAGGTTCATAATAACGGTAATCTAAAGTAAGATAGCATGTCGATAGACATTGTTACAGTGTCAAATATTTGTTACAATAAAGTAATAGTGTGTTTCTAAAAATATGTATGTAATACATAATGTAACTTCTCGTGAATAATAGCCATCATTATACGCTCATTGAATAATATACTAATAATATCAAAACCATTCCTAGGAAAAGCGAATAGAGGAACTGGGTAAGAGGCTCTTACTGGTACGAACCAGCTTTCTAAAACGAAATCTCAAGAGCTGCTGAAAATGAGCAAGCAGGTATTATACTACGAATTGTAATAGAACTACTGCATAATAATTATAATTATATATTAGGTATTGCCTATCGCATGTATAATTGTTGACTTTTGATTATTATGGTAGTTCGATGAGCGGTAAATAAATCGATTTGTTGTAAGCCTAGTGGTCAAGCAAATTGGTAATTTCCGTTTTGTCTTTGCTAAGTGAAGGATACGCCGTATTGATTGGCATTTAAGGGTTATGGCTATTGTAAAATCTTATACCATCTGCTTTGGTGGGATTTAAAAGCGCTTAACTGCTCATTGATATATTGATATATTAATTGATTAAATCCCTTTTAGGGATTTACTTCGTCTGTCTAATAACAGCCACCGCGCACTAGCAGCCAGGTCTCGCCGGACAAGGATTTCTTATGTACACTGTGCACTTGGCAGCGAAGACCAAAAAATTGAGAGGGTCAGTGAGATCTTTGGCGGCACGCACGTGACCAACTGGTACTACGGCGTAGTGTTTCCATGAAATCAAATAAATGAATCTGCACATTGGTTGACCCAACAGCGGCCAGCACAGTAGCTCTGCAATGTTCTTGTCTAGATCACGTCGAATTCGTTCTTCATTTTTAATTGTGTGTTTATTTCTATTTATATCATTCTACCTATAATAAAGAATGGAAAATAAGAAAACTGAAGTTTTTTTTAAATGAATTTCACAGTGAGCAGTTCATTCTAGAAAAAGAAAAGAGACCATCGATATGGAATATGGGATTGAACTCCAAAAAAAAAATGGAAAAATATGACAGCAAACTACACTCGGGAACTCAGAAGGCTAAAGAAAAGAAAATCAGGATCAGCATCAGATTGCAAATTCCCATATATCTAGTTTTCCCAAAAGTCATTCTTAAGCAAATGCTCCTGCGATGTTCCTACTGAAGGTGATAGTACCAAAGAAGTGGCAGGAACGAAAACAGAAACACAAGTTGAAGGACCATATAATTATAATAAGAGTAGTTCAGCGTCTATAGAGAGAAGGAAAAGAGCAAAACCTGATTTTGATTAATCACATTTGAAATTAACGTCTGTTGAGAGTCGCGATAAATGGGATAGAGAAGCCGAATCAGACCATGAACGACTGTTTTTGCTTTCGTTACTACCTGTAAAAAAATCCAGATTTACTACTATCACCAGAAATGGAAATTATGTCCATCATTCAACGGAATCAAACTTCAGCATTCTCACAAAATTATAATAACACCGGGAGCGTGTATCAATACTCTAGTGCACCCATACAGCCATACAACAGTATCAATAATTCCCTCAGGAGCTTCAACATCAATGTTATCACCAAACTCAGAACCATCGCCACCAGAAAGAACGGACTCTGCTCTTTCAATCCAGTCAGTGCAGTCTTTAACATGTAGTACAGAAGATTATCATATAATTGAACTTTTTACAATGATGGGTGAATTAATTTTATTATCAAAAATTAAATAAAAAATGTAAAGACAATGTGTTTTCTTATATTAAAGTGACAAGGAGTTTAATTTATACTTCTTATAATCGACTTGTTTAATATATTTAACACCTCATCACATGATTTAACGGACATTCTGGTGAAGTTCAAAAACCTCTCATCATCAGTTCTTCAGAAAAGGTTGAACATACCTTTTTCAGGTCGAAGCTCCAATACCGTCTTTTTTTGTCTTTCTTTTTCGTATGAGGTACCATATAGCAAATGCTTGTACAGCAGCTTATAATTCTATTATACATAGAGCATTTTCAATTCCAATGAACAAAAATAATTTTAATAAAGAAATTGAGCTCATCAAACAATTAGCTACATCTAATGGCTATCCAATACAGTTGATAAATAAATTAATTAATCAAAAGGAACAAAAAATGTCACTAGAACTAATATTCCCAAAACAAACTAATGAAACTAAAAGCTATAATAATATTACATATTGTGGAAAAAATTTCAATACAATTTCAAAAATAATATCTTCGGCAACATCAGCATTAATATCATTGAGAACACAAAATAATGTTGAAACAAAATTGTTAAATGTAAAAACAAAGTTACCTAAATTTAATAAATCTTGTCCAAAATGTAATGCAGTATATATAGGTCAAACACAAAGAAATGTTGAAGTACGACCTAAAGAACACTTAAGAGCATATATATTACAACAACCAGATAAGTCGAACTATGCAAAACATGTACTTGAACATACCAATGACATTCAAATACTACACATTTGTGATAAAAAAAAATTTGGATTTTCTTGAAGAACTTGAAATAAAATACAATTAGCAGATCAACAATCTAAAGTAGTTAATGAACAAATAAATCTTGGAGGTTCTCCACTATTAAGCTGTTTACTTTGATTGAGTCTTCATTTTATATATACGTGATTGTAACACAAATATATTAAGTTATTGTAAAGATCAACATGATATAGTTTTTTCCTGGTTTTTCTATATCATTACACAGTTATACTCATCTTAGAGGGAAATACATCCAGGATAATCCCTTAGGGCTAATAACATTTAGGCTTTAATATTATTATGTCTTATTACATCCATACTTGGTCTAGCGTGAACTACTTAATTAACATCAGGTACCTAGCTACAAACATTCAAAATGTATCTTTATCAATATGTCATTCTGACGATGCTAGTTTTAAGCGAAACAGTTGTCATTGAGTGTTTTAAATAAATAGTGAAAGTTTTGTTTAAAAAGTTTTATTTTTAATGTTCTTAGTACTTTTATTATGTATACATTTTAGTGTATGTTAATCACGTGCTTAATAACATTTTTTTTTAAGATTTGTAATTCTTAGAAGGATCCTATATGGTTCTGTGATGTTTTAGTATGAACAATAATGGGATGAGATATGTCTGTTTAAACCATTTCTGCAAATGTACACAATGAACATTTCTGAGTAGTACATGAAAATAATTCTTGGTTCTTCTTGTGTACCGTTCCAAGAAAACAGATAACCATTATTTGTTGAATGTATTTGTCAAGTGCAAGTGCGTGGTTTATAAAAGTAAAAAAACAAACTTTTAGTTTATTATTTCAAAGTTTCATTATTAATTACTAGTCACTGATTTTATATTTTGTTGCTGACGATTAATCAAAAGATCAAATTTATTTGATCTTTATCAAAATTTAGCCAGTTAGAATAAATGTTTACTTGTTGTTGAATAAGTAATATTTAGAACAAGGGATAAAGGAATTAGAAATAAAAATATTACAGTCTGGATATTGTTAGCTCTTTTTGATCAAGCAGATGTTTTGCATAATGCGACTTATCTGGTTATTGTATTCTAAGTAAGTGTTCATTATATTTAGGAACATTATGCAGACTACTAACTTAAACATAAACACCAGTAAAGCAAAGAATTAGAAATGTTGCACATTTCTGACACGGAACAAGTATAGGAAAAGTCAAATAAAGTTGAGTGCACGTCACCAAGGTCGTAATACTATTGTATGTGTAGCTACATTTCTATAGAAAAGTGTATGTTACTTAAGTGTGCTAAACAACCACTTCTAACACTTTAACTTTTTTGGAATTAGACGTCCCTCATTGTAAAATTTTGTGTTAAAATATTCATGAAGAGACCACCAATTAATGACGGAATATTAGTCACTGCCAGAAATATTGTCATGTTGTCGCGTCGTTTCTTGAGTTTTCAATCAGTTTTCTGTGACTTTTGTACTCGTAGTGTCATCGATTTTGTGAAAAACATTTATAATACAAACTTTTTTTTCAAAACAACAAAGCATTTTATTTTTTAATTGCCCAAACACCTAAATAGTCGATGCAAAGAACTTGTGGCTTAGTAAACTATTTTGAAGAAGAAAAGAAGAATAATGGACCTTTGTTACCCTAAATGCTGTGCAAGAGGTAATAAGCAAATAAAATATTATTACTTTACTTTACAAACATTTGTACTATTTTAGCTTGTAGCTGCTGCTGCTTTAAAAATCAGTGTAAGAAAAAAGGTAAACAGTTCGAGTCACCAAAGAAAAAGCGTTGCGCTCATAAACGAGGAACAAATAAGTACAACAACTTTAAATACAAGCTTTATTCGTGATACCATTTACAATATGTATAATAAGGTCAATACTAAATTTTGTAAGAAAACCTGAGCATTTTCTATATGTTACAAAATGTGTAAGGTGTAGGCTTTGCCATGTTCATTTTTACTGATTTTTGCTTACAGATCTTACAGATGTGCTGAGAACCCCACAATAAATGTACTTAGGTTAAATCACTGTAAACTGTCTCGAGCTATTGACCCTTTTTTAGTAATGCAAGTTTTTTGCTTTCAAGGTACTATGTTCCCCTTAAATAATAATAATAATAATAATAATAATAATAATAATAATAATAATAATAATAATAATAATAATAATAATAATAATAATAATAATAATAATAATAATAATAATAATAATAATAATAATAAAACATTGTCCTAAGCAAACAATAAATTTGGATCAGTATTATTGGTGAGTAGATGCTCACTATCTCTATGAATAAATTGCATTTGCAATTTAAATTTAAATTTAATTTTAATTTTTAACTTAATTACAATTAAAGTAGTAGCTAAAAATAGATTTAAACTTACTTAACTATGTGTAAAAAATAATATGCTAGACAAAAGTGAAGTTCACAAATATTACTTAAATTTTGATCAAATATTCATACATTATATTATATATCCATATATCTTGGATAATCTTAAGACTACAATAATTTTATTTAAATAAATAATCCAGTCTTACAAAAATATAATACTCATTTCATGTGGCGAAAACCCCAATTAAACTTTTAAGAAAAAAAAATTAAGTGTTTTTTCTCTTATATAGTAATTTTTGTATCACAGATTAACAAAGCGGTTAGTAACAATTAACTGAAAGTATTCTACTACCATAATTCAATAAGAAGTGCAAAATAAAAAACTAAATCATACACATTCTTTAAATATACATATTTCAGATGTCGAAGCAAAATTCAATTCGTACATAAGTGAATGTGGATATTCCAAGAAACTCCAACATACAAAAACCTTTTGATATTATAAATAAAGCAACGAAAAATAAAAATAATAATGTGAATAGCGTTTTGAAAATATACGGCCCAACGGCCAAATTCTTAGAAATTGGTTTACCTATGTTCTCATCCACACCAGGTGTTTGCTGAATTTATTAGTACGGGTGTTAAACAGCTTGTACACTCACAATTTATTTAAACTGTAAAATATATTTACATATCTTTTATTTCTTTTTCTTTTTATGATAATTATTCTTTCTTTCCTTCTATGGCGATTACCTATTTTGAATATAGTTTAATAAAAAACAAGTTATCTCATTATCATTTTTTTAACACAAATTTTATAAACAAAAATTCAATAACTGCTTATTTTATTAATACTGCATAATGGTATCGATGTACCAAATTTGCTATATAAACTAACATTTTTCGTTCCAAGAGTCCAGTCTCTGCAATATACACCACTCAACAATTGAAGTGAATATTCTGTCATTGTTGTTTTGGCAGAGATACTAGACTTTTTATTTACTAATATGAACTGCCCTAGTTTCTGATTTAAAATCAAACGGTGTTTCAGCTCTAAAACTTTTTATTCGAACGGAACAATTCCAGCAAATTTTTATTTTACAAGTTTTTTTTTTTACAACTTTTTTCCACTGACAACTGTCAAATATAATAAATAGCATACTAATATATTAAATTATAATACGCGTTCTTTTGATATGAAACGTACGTCAAATTTTTGAAATATACGTCAAAATATGTCACGATTTGTTGTTCTCGTCGACATTCCGGCCCCCAAAATCAGGAACACCTTCCTGATTTTCTACACGGAATCCAAGGGGTATAATCTTGTCGACACCTCTCTTGAATGTTTTTCGTTTTCGCCCATCACTGTAGGTGATTTCCACAATCCTTATAATATTATCATTTCCAGGATACAATTGAGTAACGATTCCTTTCTTCCAAGTGTTTCGCGGAGATTGATCATCTAAGAGCAACACGACTTCACCAATCTTGAGTGGTTCCGCATCAGCCAACCACTTTTCTCTCATAAGCAGCTTTGGCAGGGCTTCAGCTTTCCACTTCTTCCAGAATAGTTCCAACATAAACTGAGATTTTTTCCACGCCTCTCTGCACCTCTCGTTTAACTCTTCACTGTTTACTGGGATGGATACACCAACATCTGCGAAACCACGGAGAAAGTGATTAGCGGTTAAGCAATCTGGGTCAGCTGGATCATTGGAAATAGTAGTTAACGGCCGTGAATTGATAATGTTTTCTGCTCCTTTCAAAACAGTTAATAAAAGTTGGTCCTTGGGGTGTTTATCGTTTAGAGTGGCTTTCAAAATACGCTTGGCCAGTTGTACCATAATCTCCCAGGCGCCACCAAAATGGGGTGAGTATGGAGGGGAAAAACTCCATTTAATGTTTCGAAGCTTTGGATTGTCCATGATCGTTTTCCAGTCTAAACTTGCCCAGCTTTCACGTAACACTTTGGCTGCCCCTTTGAAGTTTGTGCCACAGTCACTAAAAATGTGCTTTGGTCTTCCACGCTGGTCGATGAACCGAGACAATGCCATCAATGTTTCGTCCGTTGACAATGAATATACTATTTCAAAGTGAATGGCCCTCGTCACCATGCAAGTGAGTACCATCACCCAACGTTTCTCTCTATGGCGTCCGACAGTAACTTCCAAAGGTCCAAATAAATCTGTTCCGGTATAAGTAAACGGCGGATTGCCAGCGGCAAGTCTATAGTAAGGCAAATCACCCATTTTTGGTTGAAGCGGTTTTAGTTTGGCGAATTTGCACTTCAAACATCTGGTTGCTATCCGGCGAACTGCTCCTGCCCCACGAATAATCCAAAATTTTCTCCTCAAGTTGTTCAAAACAGTAGTATGACCTTGATGACCATTACGTTCATGCTCGTCCTGAATGAGTAACTCTGTAAAAAGGTGATTCGGTGAAAGTATAATTGGTTTTTTAATGCCCTCTTCAACATCTGCGTGCTTAATTCTACCGCTTACTTTCACCAATCCATTTTCAATTACAGGGGAAAGTAACCATAATTTGCTGGATCTCTTTAGGGAACCTTTTCTCAACTCTTCGATATCATCATGAAAACTTTCTATTTGAGAGACACCAGCCAAAATATTTTCTGCTCGTTCCCATGAATTTGAATCTACACTGGAGCTAAGATGTTTTTGTAGAAACCGTTTGACTCGACTCAAGTACACGATATAGGCCTCGGTTTTCTTCATCACTGGAAACCTGGAGTTTTCTTTTAATTGCCAAGGCGATTTTATGATGGCTTCTTTTTTCACCTTCTTTTTCCAATGTTCAACAGCATTTAAAAATCCAGATTGAGCCCTAACTAATCGGTTGTAAGAAGAAAACCTCGATATATCCACACTTGCATATGAATCGCTAGAGATAACAGTTGAAAAAATGTTAATCTTTTTGATCTCTGCATCTTGCTCGATGATTGCTCGGCTAGTTTTATCTTCCTTGGGCCAATACTCTTCTGGTCGTTGTAGAAATAATGGTCCTGTCAACCAGTCAGTGTTTGGAAAAAGCTCAACATCTTTTTTTACTCTGGTGCCCTCATCTGCTGTGTTCAAGTCAGTGGGAATCCATTTCCAATCCATGACGTTGGTAAGCATGTGAATACGATTTACGCGATTGGCTACAAATTCCTTGTAGCGTAGCCTTTCAGTCCGAATCCATAACAACACAGTTCTAGAGTCACTCCAGAAAACCTTTCGATTTATCGGTACTTTCAGATCTTCACCAACAACGTCTGCGAGCGATGCTCCCATTACAGCTGCGATTAATTCCAACCTCGGTATAGTGAGCTTCTTCAATGGTGCCACTTTTACTTTAGCGATAACAAATGAGACGCTAATATTTTCACCGCTCGATACACGTAGGAAGGATACAGCCGAACACGCTTCTTCGCTTGCATCTACTAAAGTATGTAACTGCACATCTGTTGACAAATGTATGTTATAGACATACAATCGAGGTACTTCTACTTTCACTACATTTTGTAAATGCTTCACCCATGACTTCCAATCGGCATAAATTCCATCCGGCAGGTACTCGTCCCAATCTATTCCCGATTTCCATGTTCGTTGCAAAAGTATAAGCCCGCGTATCTTAAAGTTTGCTACAAATCCAAGTGGATCAAATACTGACATAAGTAAACTGCACATTTGCCTTTTTGTTGGTCGTTCTCCAACAAGAATCTCCGGAGTTACTTTCGTAAAATTCCCAGTGAAAGTAAATACGTCTTTCTTTGCGTTCCACCAAAGTCCCAGTATTCTTTCGATTGGCATCGTTGATTTTTCGGCAAATACTTTAACACTTGCAACTCGATCCTTTTCTGGAATAGACTCCATGACTTGTTCGTTGTTGGATAGCCATTTACATAAACGAAAATTTCCTGCAGCATGAATTTTAGTAAGCTGACTCCTCAATTCAATGCAGCCTTCTATTGTCTGATGTCCCGAAAGTAAATCATCACAGTACATATCTTCATGTATAACTTTTACTGCCTCCGGGTACTGCCGCTGAAATTCATCTGCATTCTTATTTTTAACATAAATAGCAGAACACGGGGAAGAACAAGCACCAAAAATTAGGACATTCATTTTATACGTTTTGACAGTTGCATCTCCGCTTGTTAAGTCACGCCATAAGAACCGCTGAGCATCTTGATCTTGACTCCGCACGTTAATGCGGTGGAACATATCCTCTATGTCGCCGTTGATCACGTAATTGTGTACGCGAAAGTTTAATAATACTGACGGCAAAGGTCGTATCAGGTTCGGCCCGTCCAGAAGAAAATCGTTAAGGCTTTTACCATGGTTTTTGGCTGCGGCGTCGAAAACAAGTCTGAGTTTACCGGGTTTATTGACGTTAAATACTCCAAAGTGCGGGATGAAATAAGTCTTTTCCGTTACCTCCACAACTTCATCATCTGTCAACTCCGTGATATAATGCTTGTCAATATATTCTTGCAGTTTGGAATGATACATTCTACAAAATTGTGGATCTCGCTTCATACGACGTTCGTTTGCCAACAATCGTGAGAAAGCTTCTTGTCGAGATTCTGGGAAACTTGTGTTTTCGTTCTTCCAAAGTAGCCCACACTCCCACTGTTCACCTACCCTTTTGACGGTGTCGTTCAGAATTTTCAACGCACGACGATCTTCCACTGATCCTTTGATGTCTTCAGGAAAAACGCCAAATGAATCCAAAGAGAAACTCTGTTTAATCAAGTCGTCTAGTTTCTCGCCTTCATTTAACTGCAGTGAGTGAATAGATGTTAGTTCTCTGTGTCTGTCTGTTTTCCCTGCTAGCACCCAACCTAACAATGTTCTTTTAGCTATGGGTTTGTCCATGCTTTCTTCTAGGATCTCCCGGTGAGCTGTAACTATTGGATGATCTTCCCCAATAAGAATCTGAGGGGACACAGCTTTAAAACTCTCCAATTTGGCTTTCTTAAGAAATGGAAACTGATCTTTGATTTTCTCTACGTCTTGGGTGTACGGAGCTAGTCCAAAATCCGGTACAACAAGAGCATCTGTAATCTCGTACTTTCGAGCTGCTTTAAAATTTCCGCAGATTCCAAAAGAAACTTTTTTGATTTTCCTCGAGTGACTTTCCCAAAGACTCCTCTGCATTCATGATTAACTGTCTCGCCGGTGATTCCCAAAGTTGCTGCGAGGCTTTCTTCAATCATTGTAGTGTCGGCACCACTATCCAGCAGCGCGTATGTACGTTTTGTTCCTTTCGGACCGATAACTTTTACGGAAACAATTGACAAAGGCTTAGACGATCCTGTCTTTATAGCGCTGGAGTTACTTGTTTCACTGTCCCCAACCATAAGCATTTCAGGTTCACCGTTATCATCCTTGACTTTCTTTTTGCTAAAAATGTTAACTCCATGAAGTAGTTGATGATGATGGGCTTTACACTTTTCTTTAAAACCACATACAGCTTTCGAAGAACAGTCCTTCTTAAAATGTCCTTTAATTAAACATCGAAAGCATAAGCTTTTCTGTCGAGCGAAACTTGCACGATTATCCAATTGCTCATTTTTAAATTTAAAACACTGTATTATGGTGTGGTTAGATTTTCCGCAAAAGACGCAGTCTGAAGTTGCTTTCACATTTTTTTCAGTGTTTAACTCGACAGCTGCAGAGGATGACTTTCTTTCGACGGGAACAGAAATCCGATGTCTATCTTCTTTCGATTGAAATTTTTTGAGAACTGGATCACAGATTCCAACTAAAAGTTGTTTTTGAAGGTCCAACCAACATCCAAACGTTTGCAGGTTTTTGGGAAGATTACTATATAATAAATACGTCGCCCAATCTTTTTGCATAATGAAAAGGTAGCTTTTCAACTAACTTTTCCAGTAGAATGCGATCCTGTAGGTAACTTTCTTCCTTTAGACTACGAACAGTTTCCACGAAGTGCAGCACAGTTGTTGCAAATTTAATCATCGTTTCTGCTTTGTTACTGTCCGGTGGTTTGCATTCTTCAGCAGCCCTAATCAGAGACTTGATAACCAATTCAGACCTTCCAAATTCCCGTTCCAGCTGCTCAAGAATCTTTGCTACATTGTTTGGATCATTCAATAAGGCAGCAACAGATTCTCGAGCTGATCCGCGCAAAGCTTTACGCAAACGGATGGCATTTTGAGAAGTATTAACCATGTTTTTTGGAGTCGTCCGGTTAAATTCGCCAATAAATATCGGCCAGTCTACAGCTGTTCCATCGAAAATTGGTAACTCTCTAGGCTCCCACTCACGCTCTCCTTTAACTTCCAACAGAACATCTTTCAGAGCGGTTGTGAAGTCAATTATGGGATTACCAACTGAGTCAGAGTGTTTTTTCTTTTCTGTTGTTGTCTCATCGTTTGCTTTCCTTAGTATTTCATCGAGTGTCCTAGAGGAATTGCTATTGAATTGACCAGATATTCGCAATGGAGATGTATGATTTTCTACGAATTCATGGTTGTCTTCTTGAACCCAACTATTAATGTCCTGTTCTTCGTCTATGGCGATTTGGATGTTATCTTTTTCCAGTTCGTATTTTCTATTTAGATACTCACATTGTCGGATGTAGTCTTTATTGATTCTTGCAATTTTTAATTCCATGCGATTAAGTTCGCACCGAATTAGTTTTGCTTCTTCCTCATTTGCTAATTCTAACCGCAACTTGAGATCGGCAACTGTATCTTCCAGTTCTTCTTTTTCGCGGGAAGAATTGGTGTCCAACTCCAGCTTTTTTAACTTGTATTCGTTTTCTAACACACGAAATCTTGAATTAATTGACATATGCGATGTTTGACTTGCACAATAGCGAGCTGTTTTATTTATATTTACCGGTTCGGGTATTATTTGCGATTGTAATAAATCGTTTACAGCTGGATTTCTACGAGGCACTATTGTTTCAGATGCTGCAGGCGCTTGAACTCCCAAACCTTCATAGTTTAACCTATCAGGCATCACAATTTTTCTTTTTTCGGTCATTATGTCTAAAATTCGCAGATGTTTCGATGAATCTTGAAGTTTTTTCTAACTGAAATCGTTGATTCCCGGGTTTCGGCACCAAATGTTGTTTTGGCAGAGATACTAGACTTTTTATTTACTAATATGAACTGCCCTAGTTTCTGATTTAAAATCAAACGGTGTTTCAGCTCTAAAACTTTTTATTCGAACGGAACAATTCCAGCAAATTTTTATTTTACAAGTTTTTTTTTGACAACTTTTTTCAACTGACAACTGTCAAATATAATAAATAGCATACTAATATATTAAATTATAATACGCGTTCTTTTGATATGAAACGTACGTCAAATTTTTGAAATATACGTCAAAATATGTCACGATTTGTTGTTCTCGTCGACAGTCATTTTAGTTTGTCATTGGTTAATAATAAATCAAAATTCGATAAAATAAGTCAATCTTTATTCACGTTACAATACCCAAAAAAATAAAATAAACAAATTTTTCATGAAAAAAACAGTTCATATCGGGTGAACATGGTGGCCAGTTTATTCTTATAAAACCGTGATATTCAATGAGATCATTTACAATTCCCTCACGGTGCGGACGTGCATTATTGTCGATAAAGACAAATTGTTCGCCTATTGCACCAAAAAATGGTACAATTATTGGATCTATAACCTTGTCCCTATATTGTACAGCCGTAATTGTCATATTCATTAACACCACTAAATCACTGCTGCCATCATAACATATGCCTCCACACACGCAAACTGAGCCACCACCAAAAAGAGTGGTTGGCGCCATCAAACGTTCATTGTGTCGCTGTACTCTGTACACACGCTGTACACACATATTCAGCCGAAATCTAGACTCATCCGTACCTCCAGGTACTGTTTTCTCTCGCCCACCGATATCTGCATGCACGCTGATCCGCAGCCAACCGTGGATGTGAACTACGCATTCTGACTCTTAAATTACATGCATGCAACCTTCTTCTAACCGTGGATGTGAACTACGCATTCTGACTCTTAAATTACATGCATGCAACCTTCTTCTAACCGTGGATGTGAACTACGCATTCTGACTCTTAAATTACATGCATGCAACCTTCTTCTAACAATTTGCCTAGATATCATTCTTCCGGTAGCATGCCTAAAGAAGCGGTTAATTCACGATGCAGTAAATGTTCGTTTTCTTCTTGCAGTTACAGCTATAAAGCGGTCTTGGACAGGAGTTGTAGCTCGTTCTCTTCCTCCTCCATGCCTGTATGCTGCAGACCCAGTTTCCAAATATCGATTCCATGCACGACTGACAACACTTTGGGACACATTTAGCCTGTAGCAACTTCTTCTTGACTTAAGCCTTCGTGTATCCAAAGTACTAATTGATCGAGTTGCACTGTTTCTAATCGCCGTAGCGCCATTTTTTCAGGTAAACATGTTAAAGTCACTGCAAGCACTTCTACGCGACTAAAATGTTAGTATTTTGAAATCGAATTCCTACAATTTTGGTTAAAGAGATAACAGCGTACAAAAAGAAAAAAACAGAGTTTACTGATATTTCATTTCATTTGAATATAGCCTTTTCTTCATAATTTTCTTCTTTTTTCTTCTTATTTTCCTCCAGTTTCGCATTGCACCTGTTTGTTTTGTCTTTCTTTTTATGTTTTATTCCCTATTTTCTTTGTTGGTATTTTTTCTCTGGAACTAATTTCGGCTGTGTCCCAGTTTACTGATAGCATGAAACGTATATTTAAAATATTATTTTTGCACTCAATTTTTTGAAATTTAAAAAATATCCGTTTCAATTGTTGAGCAGTGTAATATGTTTTATACTGGCAATGGAAGAACCAATAATCATCTCTAATTCACCATTGGAGTATTTAGAAACTATATGCGTTTTTTTTATTCCAAGTGAGTTAGGATCTTCTGGATGTGTATTTTAAATAATTAAGAAAATTATGCATATACTTATAAAATAGTTAACAGAAATTTTTTATATATTTTTAATAATTTTTTTCAAGTCGTGGTTTCTTTGAAAATTTATAATCAAATAATGTTTTATAATTAGAATAATAAAAAGAATAATTTAATAAAAAAATTTGATATATTAATGCATTTTATTTTACGAAAAATGTTCAATTGTTTAAATTGTTATATTGTGTTCTATGATTTGTACCATCAACGATTTTAACCTTACTTAGTTTCCCTGATGATTGAAATAAAAATTTCTGAAAGCTTGGAATACTAAAAGAGATTCTTTACCTATTATGTTTTCCCCAATACTTTTCTCACGTTTGTGTCCTAACTGATCAGCAACGATCAACCTAGTGGTTTCTTTTGCGTTTTTGTGTGTTTTTTAATTTATTATTATTACTATGTGTGTAATCTAATAATGCTGTACTTGGTAAATATCGAAATAGCAGCAGATTATTACAAAATATAAATAAAAGCTTTAAGAAAGGTTTCGTAATTAATTTTATATCAAATACATCTCGTGGGCTAATCAAATATAAAATTCGAACTAACAAAAGGAATGCTAAATATTTAATGTTGGAAAAATTACGCCATGTTGCCGCGTTCAAACATGTATGTATGTATAACTTACCTAGCGCAATATTGTAGTGAAATTTGTAAAAAGACAAATATTAGAGAAACGTTGTTTGACATTACTAGATTCTAATACTATTTTAAATGTTGGGCAACATAGTGCTGTTCCAACAGCTGTGACGTGAACCACATTTATACTGAACAAGGTATAGTTATTAATAATATTGTATTTAAATAATTGGTAAATCTGAATGATATAATTAACATCAGAACAAATGTTTTAGTTTGTTTAATTTATAAAATGTTTTTAAAATGGCATTTTAATAAGCAGATTACAGAAACAGACCCATGTGACCAATATTCAAAAAGTGACGCATTGTTATACATAATGATGCAATAATATACAAAATATTTTGATCGTAGGTCTGTTGGTTACTGGAGGATACTGTAAAGTAACTAGTTATATTTTAATATAAACACGTAGAAGGTATATTTTAGGATTTCTTTTGATGTACATTTAAGAAAATGCATCGTAATTTGGTTTATTTTATTAATATAAGAGGTTTTTAAGCGAAAAGCTTAACATTTTGACATAGGTTGGTAAAGTGTGTTCAACAATATGGTACCTACAATAAAAGGGTAGTGATGTTAATAAACCACTTTTATTGCGATCGTCTGTCACGGTTTATTGCTTATGTTCAATAATTGCACACAGGATAGGTTCTTGTATTTGTATAATTTGGGTTGAGTATAATCATTTATATTTGTGTTCCCGTAGTGAGAGTTAGTCTATGCTGTTTAATAATTTTTGTGAAAAATGTTTCGTCCTTGGAAAACTGCATCAGCGGCGCCCTGTGTTACTGTTCCTATTCGACGACGAGTTTTATCTCTTGATGGCAAAGAAATCGTCAGAGATGTTCATCAGAAGCTGGTCCAACGGGGTTGAGCTTTTACTCCTGCTGTAAGAGAAACCAGCGATTTGACAGGGATATCGGAATCATCAGTGAGAATTCACATTTCGAGGCCAATTCATCCGAGACGAAAACGAAACGATAGTGGTGTTTCCAGAACCACTGATGACGGAGATAAAGATTTGATAAGAAGAACTATCTACTCTATGTAAGAAGAAAACTTAGTGCCTACTTCAGATCATTGCAAACAAGACTAAGGAGCTCCACTGAAATAAGGATATCAATTGGAAACTTATGGACACTTTTATCCAAACTAGGTTTCAAATACTGCAAAATTGACAAAAGGCAAGTTATTATGGAATCCCAACAGGTCTTCACAAAGACCAATAGTCTATTTGGATGAGACCTGGTATGATACCCACGATACGCCGGCAAAAGGGTGGACCGATGGAACAGTGCAATGCCAATCAAAAGCTCCATCGAACATAGGAAAACGAATTATTTATGCTGGATCAGAAGATGGTTGGATTCCAAACAGTTTGGGACCTTCGGCGGAGAACATTCAAGATTCGTCGTTGGATTACCACCAAGATACTACAGCCGAATTGTTCGAAGATTGGTTCGAAAACACTTTACTACCAAATATTCCCCCGCATAGTGTCATAGTTATGGACAATGCCAGTTACCATAGTCGCCATTTGAAGAAGGTTCCAGGCTCTTCAAATACAAAAGCGGAAATCCAGGAATTTATGCTCCAAAACAACATGTACTTTGAAGAAGGATATAAAAAACGCAGCTTTTAGAGGTTCAAAGGACATTTAACATACAGAAGACATATGTATGTAACACAATTGTAGCATCCAAAGGGCATACAGTTCTTCGTCTTCCTCCTTACTACTGCGTATTCAATCCGATTGAGCATATGTGGAGAAAACTAAAGAACAAAGTGCTGATCCAAAATACTATACCTGTAATTGGATTAATCCGGCAAAATATAGATGACCCAGACGCTGATTGTTTGAAAAGAACAATAAACCATGTTATAAAAGTGGAGGATTCATACATAGAATTTCATACTACCATAGAACCCCTTATAATTAATGTAGAGGACGATAGTGGTAGTGAAACTGAATTGATATATTAACATAATTAAATTTTTATTAAACTTTATTGTTAATATCCTTTAATATGCGTTTCTATTAAAAAATTATTTCTGCAAATTTAATCCTGACCTGCATTCTTTACCCAAACTTGCCAATACCTAAGATAAAAGTACCTAAGAAGTTTATTATCACCATCAGTCCCCTTTTATTGTAGGCACTATATTGTTGAACACACTACACCACTTTTTTACACTATTGTATTTACTTGTTTCTATTATTTATTAGTAACACTTTTACATTAGCTCGGGCTGTATGTATGTATCTATACAGTGCTTTTCAGGTAAAAGTACCCACCACGTGAAATCCATACGCACATCATCCCAAAAAGTTAAACGTTTGGTGTGGTATCCTAGGTGACCACATTGTCGGACCTTTCTTCATCAACGGAAATTTAAATAGTGAATCATATCTTGAGTTACTCAGGGAAGGGGTTGACCCACGTATTACAACAATAATAGAAAATGATGATAATCTTTCCGAAGATTTACTGGTATTTCAACAAGGCGGAGCTCCCCCACACTATGCTATGCCTGTCCGACAATTTTTAAACAAAACATTCCCCGCTCGTTGGATAGGTAGAAGAGGGCAGATGATGGAGTGGCCACCTAGGTCACCGGATTTAACACCCCTGGACTTCTTTTTATGGAGGTATTTAAAAACAAAAGTTTATGCTACCCAACCAGAATCTCTGGATGATTTACGAGAGAGGATAGAAAATGAATGTCGACAATTAAATATAGCCGTATTAAGCAATGTCAGAGAGGCATTTCAAAATAGATTATACCATTGTATGGAAGTGAATGGTATTCATTTTTAACACTTATTGTAACTGCATAATAAATAGCACAGTTAAAAAGATTAAAGAGTTTGAACTGTTGTACAACCCATTTTATTACAGGCAAATAAGGTGAAAGTAAAAAATAAGTAAAATTTGTGCTTTTAAAAGAAAAATCGTTTATCTCATAAACTAACCACTTTAACCTACAAGTATTATATATTTTTGAAATCAGCTCAAAAAGGAGTATCCAAATTTTACATAAAAAATATGAGAAGTAATTTAAAAAAAAGGGATGCTGCTAGGGGTGAGGGGGTGGCTTTTCTAGTAAATTTAAACAAGCCATAATGCTTGCCCCTTCCAACATAAATTGACGTGTTTTTGGATTTTTCCTAAATACCAGTATTACAAAAGTTATTAAAGCTGGATAGTTTTATCTGTATAGAAAACAATTGATTTGTAAACGGTTTTCGTTGTGTTGAAACAATCCTTTAATATTTTTTTTTCCACTCTACTAGCCCATATGCCTAACTTTATTGACTTTTGTTGAGGTAGTAAAATTGTTCATTATTAACCAAGGTAGAAAAATACAGGGACTACTTGATTAAGAACTAAATCTCAATCCATTTGTCAGAATGAATGAAAGACAAAATGAAAAAGTATTCTTCCTTACTTGTTTGATAGCTATGAAAAAATGAAAATAAAATCAAAACAAAAATTGTTGGATAAGTTATCGATTGCATTTTCATGTGCTACGTCAAGTGAAATGGGAGTGACTGGTGACACGTCAAAAGTTTTTATTAGGTTTACAAACTAATATTTAAATAAATAGAATGCCAGTAGTGAAAAAAATGATATATGAGCAACGGTAAAAAAGTGTATTATTGTCTCGGATCCAGACCTTGACAATAATACCTCACTTTTCTACCTACAATAATTACAATTTTCTACAAACGTCTGTAAAAGTATAATTTTTAAAAGTTAGTGTCTAAAATGCCATTTTATGACACTGGTGTTAAAAGTTAATCATTTTGAGCACTAGTGCTAAAAGTGATTTATTTTTAGAGAATATGTAAAAACATAATTCAAAACGTAGTGTTTATTCAATTAAACGTACAATTAGTGAAACTACAATTATGATAAGAATATGGCCAATCTCATTGGTTGATGTAACAGAATTTACTTTGGTTAAGCTTGTACCATGGCAGAGAACAATGTTATCCGCCAAAGTTTTGAACAACATTTGATCCGCAATGTTCTGCTTCCTTTGTAGCGAGTCTTCTATATAACCCTCTGCTACTGTACAATACTGGAGTTCCATCCACCGTGTCTTTTAATTGTAGTAAGACCAGCACCAGAGTCCGCCAACAAACTTGCTGAAGAACATCGAAAACAATGTTTTGTTACTAGAAAAAAATAGTTATTGATATACCTGCTAAAAGTGATTTTATTTTGTTTCATGGGAACTTCTCTTGTCACAAAATAAAATCATTTTTAGCACTTATATCATAAATAACTATTATCCTGTTTATTTTGTTTCTTTCTCTCACCTTTCTCTTCAATGTAACTATCTTAAAGATGTTTTTTTAGGAAGTAAAGTACTGTAACTAGTCATCTTCAGTGCTAAAACGAATTTAAGAACTGAATACAAATAGTAAATAAAACACCCAATACGGTAAGTTACGTCAAATTTAATATTTCATCAATAAAACATCAACATAATTATTCGTGTCAACATCCGATAACAATAGCAACGTTAGGAACATCGACAATAATTAACATAAAACTGTTATTAAGTAATTCATTGAATAAATAAAGTTTAAAAATTAAGAAGATCTAATTTCACACCACGTATTGCTTAACCAAAGAAATATAAGTCTAAAAGGACGTATATGTTATGAGATCTCATTACTTGCATTTTATTGTTAAATGTCACTTACAAGGAATGTTGACAGTGCGATTTTTGACGTTTATAAAAGTATACAAAAGTTGTGTGCGATAACTTCCTATTGTCTATTGTAAATATAACGCAAATGTTCATTAAAAGAGTTACATTTAAAAGAATATGTAACGTTTCCTAAAAGCAATATATCAATTCAGCGAGTTTTTTATAAAAAAATTATCGATGAACGAACTAGTTTATATTGTCAAGTACTCCATGGACCGTGACACATGTAGGCATCTGCATCTCTGTTGGCCCTATAAGGAATTATAAAAAAGTTTAATCTGTTAAATATGAAGGTACCTTGACATAAAGAACATTGATGAAATATTTAAGTTGTAACAAACATCCTGCAGATTATCAAACAGGACCTTATCTTAGATATAGACAAAATTGCTTCCTAGAACTTTTCGGTAATTAAAGCAAATGCAAAAATTTCCCAATAATTAATGATTTTTATAGTAGAAGAAGGTTGTATTCATTTTACAATTTAAAACGGAGGTGGATCTAATAGGAATTGCATTAAATTACTTGGTTGAATCCTCTCAAGCATACCAGAGATAATACTTCTTAGAACTTTAATTAATTATAAAGTAGTAATGGAGAGCATGTAAATAACAATTGTTCCAAGAAACTTTAATTGGCGCTTTATTAAGATTATCAATTGACAAATTATTTATCCATTGGTATTTGTACCGAAAACTAATATTCAGTCGTTTACTATGAATTATTTCTAGTACCAGTCCTTAAACATTCGCTACTCTCTTAAATTGAAATTTCAATACTGGATTGAAACTTAATTGCTAATTTATTATTTTTTCTAGCATAACTAATTAAGTGTAATGTGTTATCTAAATTAAAGGTATTTATAAAATAATATTATAGTGACATAATAATATATTATTAAAATTATCCAATCTTAGTTGATCATACGTTTTGAATACTTTACTTTGTATACAAAGATTATATATAGTACAGTATAACTAAAATAAGTTGCTACAAAGGGTACCGCCTAGCGGCAAATATCCTTTGTCGGAACATTGTCTCCATAGGCGTACAGGAAAACTTTAAAACAAAAGGATTGCAGTTTTTAAAAATTGTTAAATACCTTTATAAGAAAAAATATGACAGGAAATTAGCTAAAATCCAGTAGAACTCACTTAGTCAGATACATTCTCTATAGATGTAGAAAATCTGCATAACTACTTATAGAAAATGAGTCTGTCTGGCAAAAACCAACGGGGAGGTGTGAGTCACTTTTGAGGTAATCGTAAGAGTGGAGTGTATCTGCCTTCTTTGAACTAGAATTTGGAATTTTATTTAATATCCGCGAATGATAGGAAGCATTGTCCATAACGACTACTGAATTTGGAGGAAGAAGCTGCTCTTGAATCCATTTTTCGAATAAATCTGCAGTCATATCCTCATGATAGTCGGCTGAACATTGCGTAATATTTTTCGCAGACAGTAGTAACGCATTTGGTACAAAACCGTTTTCACTTTCGGCGTGAAGAATTATTATACGATTTCCTCTCGGACATGGCGCATTTAAACTGCATTTTTGAGACTGATCTACCCAGCAAATTTTTTTTTTTTTGTTTTCCTGCACCTGCGAATGATCTATAACGTCACAGTGCTTCATAACCCGAGAAATGGAGTAAATAGAAATTTTAGTTAACGTATTAATCACTTTATTACCGCATCTAATTTTTTATTATCTTGATTTTTCAAACACTGATACATATTTAAAATAACCCTCAGACACTGAATGTGTAAATCTTTATTGCAAAATTCGCTACTAACCTAAACTGTTGCGATATAATATCTTCTGAATTTAAATTTTGATCTGGATTTTCATTTCATTCAAAAGGTTTCCAAAACGCTGCCATAATATATGCAACTAATTTAAGGTTATCAATTAATATGGGCAAAAATTACAATACGTAAACCAATTATTAAAAATGAATTACCGAAACAAAGATATATCTGAAGTTAATACTTAACTGCCCCAAATAAAAATCTGGACCCTCCGCCTCCGCATTAGACACCGACTTTATGAGCTACAAAAAACTGCAGCAAAAAAATAACCCCGAGACCCCTGCACGCAACAGAATATAGCGGACCAATAAAAGCTGTCAAAAAGTGGCGTGCGTGCTCCACTTGTTTTCGCGCTGTACAGCTACTAGTCTAGAGAGAGCTGGGTTCCGACGATATAGAGTGGATGTTAAACGGGACAAATATGTCGTTTTCATGCAATTCTTTCTACTTTGATGCCTAGTAAACTAACTCACTCTGTATGACACTTTTAAATGGATTTTAGCAATTAATATTGGAAAGACTATACATACAGTATAACAAACAAATGGTGTACTACTTCAAACCTGCTCATTTTCATTATTGAACTGAAATATTGGATTCCTTTAAGCACTTTTATATGAGTAGAATAAAACTTGTTTTTAGTTGATTGATACTTAAGCAACGTTAACAACGTTAACAGGAAGGCGAAGTGTAACAAATATATTTACATTTTTTTCTGCTTGTTTTCGAAAGCTTACAACAATGTTAGGTTAGGTTAACACGGTGGTTCAGGATGAAATCTACGTAGGCCCGTTGAGATGCCGTATGGGGTGGTCACCACCCCCACCAGTACGCCAACCGCCGAAGGTCGGATAGGCTGTCCAAATAAGGCTGTCCCAAAGCCGAAAATTTTTTTACGGATAGGGCAGGACAGTAACAGAGTAGGTGCACCATCGTCTCTTCCTCCTCCTTATCCAGACAGCTTCTACAGAAGTCATTATGTTGTAGGATTCCCATACATGCCGCATGGCATCATCCAAGTCAGTGTCCAGTGATAGCCGCAATCGAGTTTCCAATAGATTTCCTGGACAGAGATAAAATATCTTTGGTTCGTCGCAAGTCAAGCTCTGGAAATCGGCCCTAGTTTACAATCGCGATAGCATCCCTTGTTTTTCATTCTCTGGAGAAGTGAGGGTCCACAATAGGGGTGAAAACAATCTTTCTTGTGGGGTTCCCCTTTTGACCATTCTTTTTATCTGGCAACCAAAGACTTCTGCATGGATCTCCCTACCAGATATCATGATGTTGACGAATTCGACAATAGGCTTGTCGATTTCCAGTAGTTCTAATTCCTTCGTAACAGCACTGGGAGTTATATAGTTGAACGCCCCCTTAATTTCGAAGAAAGCTACCAATAAGTATACCTAATCTTTGAGAGAGTTGTGAGATTGTTTGCCCTCTTTAGGAATGAAAACAAACCCCCCCCACCCTTCATTTCTTTGTTATATTTTTTAGGCTTAGGCATGCCTTGAATATGAGCTCTAAACATGGAATCACCTGTATAGCGTTATCCTTATTAGGTGATTTGTAGGGTTGAAATTGTCTCATAGCCAATTCAATTCTCCCCATCGAAGGGTCGATGATTTGGTCTGTACCGCCCACTTAGCTGCTGGCCAGGAAAGTGGGTGTCTACCAGTAGCTCTACGATTTCTACGTCCGTGATCGTCCATGTGCCATCAATCTGGTTTGCTTGGGTGGTTTGGCTCCATCGGGTTGGATGGTTTGAAATTCCGCAGTCTGTTGCCCTCTGCAACGCTGTCTATACTAGAGCAAAATTCAGACCAATATTTATTTTTTTGCGACTGGCTTTGGTTTTCCCCTGGCTATTTTTTTCGTCGGGCATCCTACATTCATTGTTCTATTAAATGTTTCTTTGAGGCTGTCTCTACCAGTTGGTCCAAACCTACCTTAGACGTGGGAGTGATTGGTACCTGTGTTGGATGGGCTCGGCAGAAGCGTTCTTTATACACGAGCCAGTCTGTGTTATGCTTATTATAAATTGTTTTAGGTGTTGGTTTGTTCACATTCATATCAAATTCCAGGTATCGTTGATCTGACATCGGTGATCTCGCGACACCCTCCAAGATCGTATAAGATTGGCGGCACATTCATTGGTTAATGTTATGTCCAGAACATCTTGCTTTATAGCGGCAATAATGTTAATTAATTTGAATAATGCGAGTAGTATGACTTCTCCTTCATTAGCAAAACAATAGACGTGGCCATAAGTATCCACTTTGTCGATTGTCATAACGTTTTCTATTAAATTGTAATTGCTGAAAAGCAGCAATTTTGAAAAAATTGTATAAAATAGTTTATTATTATTATTATTATTATTATTTTCGTGTTCCACAGAGGTTATCTGGAAGTGGCTACTTGTTTCGGCATTTAATGCAAGAAGACAAGTATTTTATTAATATTCCTTTTTTTTTCCTTCTCTACTTTTTTGTGCTATCTGGTTTTTAGTTGTTATCATTTAGCACTCGTCTGACAATTCCACTTGTTTCTATTAGAACAATTTTTTGAAATTGATAGTATACTTGTTCTTTTAAATTTAGTTTCTTGAGACTTTCAATAAGTGAGTTCGGTATTTCCCCAGTTGTCCCTATAATTATTGGTACTATGGTAACTTCTTCTTGTCCCCACATTTCTTTTATTTCATTAGCAAGAGGTAAGTATTTGCTAATTTTTTCTTTGTATTTCTTTTGCAGGTTTCCAGAGAGCGGTATGGAGAAATCTATAAGGTAAGTATGTTTGTTTATTTTGTTGGTGAAAACCAGATCTGGGCGATGGATGGCTAAGTCAGTTATTATTTCTCTATCCCAGTATATCTTATATGTTTCAGTTTCAATTACACTTTCTGGGCTGTATTTATAGTAGGGAATTGATTCTTTTATTTTTAGGTCATATAGCTTTAGGAGTTCTTGGTGGATTATCTTGCCGACGTTGTTATGTCTTCTGGTGTATTCTATTGAAGCCAATCCCTGGCATCCGCCTATTATGTGATCAAGGGATTCTGTTTGTTCCTTACATATTCTGCATTTGTCTGTTGGGATTTTTTCTTTCATTATATATTTTTTATAGTTACGTGTTGCTATAACTTGATCTTGTATTGCTATTACAAATGCTTCAGTTTCGGGGAATAGATAACCGAGTTTTAGCCACATGAGCGATGCATCTTTGTTAATGTGTGGCTGCATTAGTGTTGCTGGATAGCGTCCGTGAAGTTCTTTTCTTTTCCACTGATCCTCGAGTGTATCATTTTCTGGTTCATCATTGTTGTCCTGTGCTAGATTTAATGGTGTGAAATTTTTGTCTAGTTTTTTCAGAGATTTATATATTTGGTTGTTTGTGGCTTCATTATTAAAGTATTTTCTAAGCGCCATGATTTGTTTTTGATTGTGCAGAGGTATACCTATTTATGATTCCTTGTCCTCCTTTATTACGTGGGATATTGATTCTTTCTATTGAACTGCGAGGGTGGTGCTTGCGAAATTTTGTACACATTGTGCGGATGTCGCGGTTTAGGTTTTGAAGGTCCGTGTCTGTCCAGGATATTATTCCAAAACTGTAGGTAAGTATTGATATAGCATAAGTGTTAATTGCTTTGGTTATATTTTTTGAATTTAGCTTTGTTTTTAGTATTTTCCTTAGTCGTTCTTTAAATTTGTTCTTTAGTGTTTCTTTGCTCTGTTTTTGGTCTATCCCTCTTGATTGCTGGTATCCTAGATATTTGTATAGTTCTTCTATTTCCATACCTTCTACTTGTCCCTCGTCAGTGTTTATGTCATATCCTTCATATTTTTTCCATTTCCCTCTTTTCATGGCGTTTATTCGACACTTATCTAGCCCAAATTCCATGTGAATATCGTCGCTAAATGTCTTTGTTATTTCTCTTTATTCTCCGCATATAGTTTCAAATCGTCCATGTAGAGTAGATGACTTAATATGTTATTTTCAATGGCAATACCCTTGTTCGATTTATTTAGTATTTGTGATAGTGGGTTTATTGCCATACAAAACCAGAGCGCACTAAGTGCGTCTCCCTGAAAGATTCCACGTTTTATTTCGATGTTGTCTATGACAATTTTTGTGTTATTATTATTTATACTTATTGTTGTCTTCCATTTTCTCATTGTTTGTTGCAAGGTGTTTTGAATAAATGGATCGATTTTGTATATATCTAGGATTTCTATCAACCATGAATGTGGGACACTGTCGAAAGCTTTCCTGTAATCTATGTAAGCAGTATATAGTGGCTGTTTTTCTTTCTTTTTATGCTGTGTTATGATGGTGTCGATAATTAGTTGCTCTTTGCAGCCTTTCGTTCTTTTTCTGCACCCTTTCTGTTCCATTGCTAATATATTGTTTTTTGTTAGGTGGTTATATATTTTGTCTGTTAATATGGATGTTAGTATCTTGTATATGGTAGGGAGACAAGTGATTGGTCTGTATTTATCTGGTCGGTTGCTTGTGGGTGTTGTTTTTGGAAGTAAGTAAGTAACTCCGTCCGTCATAAAGTCGGGTATTTCCGCTTGTCCTTGTAGAATTTTGGTAAATATTTCAGCTAGTTTATTGTGCGTTACTGTGAAGCGCTTCCACCAAAAGTTATGTTTACCATCTTTTCCTGGAGCCTTCCAATTGGGTGCTTTTGTTAAGGCTTTTTTAATGTCATCTACCGTTATATTATGATCGTTCATTTGTTGTGTGTTCTTCATCTTTGTTCTTTCTTCTTTGATCCACTTTGCTGTGTGTTTATGTTTTCTTTCTTTGGTCCATATATTACTCCAGTATTCTTTGGTTTCATCTTTGTCGGGAATTTTATTCTCTTGATCGTTTTTTGTATGCTGGTTTAGTTGCCTATAGAATTGTCTTTCATCTTCTTGAAATTGTTTGTTGTGTTGTCTACGTTGGCTACTTTCTTTAAGTCTTCTTAGTCGTTTTGATTTGGCAGCCAATTTTTGTTTAAGAAAATCTGTTACTTCATTTATGCTTTTGTTGTTCTCGTTTTTGTGTTCAGCCAGTATCTCTTGCGCTTTGTTTTTTAATTTTTGACTTGCATTAGGTTCTTTGGCTTTTGTGAGTCTTCCTATTTTTGACCGTAGTTCTTCTATGTCTTTGCTTATACGTCTTGCCCATGGTGGTTCCCTATTTGTTTCTCGTTTTTGTTTTGTTTGCTGTTTCTTTGGTGTAATCAATTTTAAGGTTGTGGCCGCTCCTATATAAACCAGATTATGTATTGTGGCGATGTCATCATTCTCATTAATTTTGGATTCAATTAATGTGTTTATTTGATTGACAATTTTATTTATGTCCGATTTTATTTTGGTTTTGAGCTTTGGAAGCTTAGGTCTTATATTTGCCATAGTTCCATAGTATTGTATATAGGTTTCTTCAAAGCATTCATGTATCTGTCTCTCTTTTTCTGTAAGTTCTTCTATTGGTTCATTGTTTGCTTGAATCTCAGTTCTTGGTGGTGTTGTTGGGTTTATTCCTAGTTCTCTTTTCGCTTATTATTATTATTATTATTATTATTATTATTATTATTATTATTATTATTATTATTATTATTATTATTATTATTATTATTATTATTATTATTATTATTATTATTATTATTATTATTATTATTATTATTATTATCAATATTTATAACTAATTAATATAGTTATAAACTAATATGTAATTTTGTTAAAACTGTGCGTTTTTGAAGCCACTTTTAGTAAGAGTAATTTGTTTTACATGAATCAGCAAAACTTTATCTAAATTTCCTTAGACGTCAATAATCAGCTATACATTTTTTACGAGATAACACACATAAATGTTTAATGAATCCATTTAAGGATTGACTAATTATTATTATATTATTCTTAATATATATTTCTAAATAATAATGTTTTTATTTTCATTTTAAATAAACTAAATATACTAGTTTAAATTTCCTCCTTCATGTAAACTATTTAATAAAAATATTACCGTACACACTTGTTATATAAATATCGAAAAATAAACTACAACATTTTCAATAGTTTAATATTTGTTTTGAGAGAAAAATGTTACACAAAAATAGAATATTGTGCAATGATCATCTTAGGTTAGGTTTTATGTGAGTGGTCGTTCAACGTCCCTTCCACTGCGATCTGAAAGATCCATCATGACTCACCCCTAGGTTATACTCGTCCAATCAGTCCAATGTCTCTGATGAAGATCATCAGGGTCGTTGGCGACAGTTAAATGAAGCCCCTCGGTTCGGGGGCCGTTTTCATATGCCCATTACGGCGACTGTATACAGTCAGTAGTCCTATCATAATTCGTAGGTCCTGTTGGCTCATATTCAGCAGCTCTTGAGACCACTTTTTAGAGAGGTCTGCCTTTAATTGTCTTAAACCCTCTTGTTTAAACCAGTAAGAACGTTCTGGAAAGTAAAGATTCAGATTTAAAAGAAAACCTGATCAAATTGAAAGCAAACATCGCGTATTTGACAGATTTGTAAAAAAAAATTAATGACAATAACTTATAGCTACAAGGGGACAGCCTAAATTTAATAAAAATAAATGGTGTAATTTTGGCTTTTCTTGAAAAATGTATGAAGCAGAATGTCCCAGGCAGAATGTCTTGATGAGGATATTCAGACATACGTTCAACATTTAAATTCCCTGCATGATGACTTCAAAAATAGATTTTAAGATATTCTGACGATGGAAATAGCACCATGGATCATAAATCCATTTGATGAAACGGAAGTGTCGAATGTGATATTACAACAGGAACTACTCGAGCTTAGCACCAATGAGGAGCTGAAGGTGAAATTTAAAAAAGGCTATCAAACGTTCTGGCTGCAAGCTACCCGAAAAATATCCTGGGCTGTGGGAAATTGCGAGGAAACTTTTGATAGCATTTCCCTTGTCGAAAAAAGTTTCAATGTTGTTACATACCTATCAACAAAAAAAGGAGCAGATTGAACATCACATAACGGGGAGATTTGCGGTTATTCCTCTCAAAACTGAAGCCCAATATCTGTAATCATATTATTTTAACAAATAGAACACAAGAAAATATACTATTTTTATTTTTATTTTTATTTTTATTTTTACCACTCCTAATTTAGGGTAGGAACTCAGCCGCGACGCAAATTTCCATCGTTAGATATAATTTTTACATTTTTTGACGAGTTTTGAGAATATAGTAGAAATGTAGCAGAAGGGGGTCCACCGAAACCAGTCAAATTTTAAAGTGGTCTACGAGAATAAAAAGTTTGGGAACCTCTTGTCTAGCCTATAAGACTTATATGTCTACAGTCGATATTGTCTGGTTAAAAGTCCTACTATCAGTTTAATTGACATCCGTCCGTGTGAGAGTCCAGGAAAAGTCTCTGTACAGGCACTCGAAAATGCCTGGACCTTAGACTTTGCAGATCTGCCTCTGCTCTGATTCACTGTAAATTTAGGAATATGCCCTATAGACTTAAAGATCTTAAATTGATTAACGTAGGTCAAAGTACAGAGAAGTCTGGCTGACTTAAAACAATCTGAACTATAGTGGAAAAAGTAAAAACTTTTTGCACGAAGTAGAATCTATATCGTTTTTCAAATTTAAAAGGTTCCCTGTTTTGCTATAATTTGGTGAATGATTACTATATATTAACTAAATGTAGCTGTAAAGAAATAAACATTGATAAGTAAAACATTGCTTATCTAATTTATTTGTTTATTCTAAAAAAATGCAATCAAGGACATGAAGTACTATTAGACTGTTATACTTAGGACTTTTAAAATTATATACACTATAACATAAGAAAATCATTTAGAAAGTTTTTAAGTTTAACTCTTTATAAATTTTTAACCATTGTCTTCTTAACTATGTAATGTGAAGTATTTAAAATCATATATGATTATTTTTTATGTAATTCACGTACATATCTAACATTTAATGTTATTCTTGAATGTTTTCGTGGAATTTGTAATTGCTGAAATTTTGTTGTACTAAAACAGTTAAGTGTTCACGACATAATTGAATTTTAATGAAATAATTTATTAAAGAATGTAACAGGATATAACTAAATTTCCAATTTAATATAGCTACAGGGTATCCAAATAAGGACAGTAAAAGATAATCTCTGGAAAACAAATTACCAGTAAGCCAAAAAAATTAGTATTAGTATTATCAGATAATACTAATCACTTAAATTATCAGATCATTGTCAGAGCTGCGGTCAGTTTTATGTTCCTTTTTGGTGTGGCTTTTTATTATGAGACCACAAAGCGCTCCGAACCAAGGAAATGTTTATTCGCGAGACTGTCAGTCTCAGTTTATTGAGACTAACTTTGGCTCATAAGTAAAAGAAAGCCTTTAAAGCAGATGTTTGTCCTTCAAGTGCCTCTACGGAGGATCTCTTGTACGCTAACGTATATAGCCTGAAAATTTGTTGGGGCGTTATTAAGGAATTAGGATAACCGAAAATTCGGTTTTATTACTCCATCGATTTGCATAGTACCTATTTAAAGTGCTTGATCGTACAATGTACCCTAATACTTGATGGTGTAGGCTCGGTTGGATAAGTTCTCTCTGCAGTTTAAGACTTGAGAAGGAATATGTTTTGGCTCTGAAATTACCATATAAAATATGGTACAGTTTTCGCATTTACAAACCCAAAGAGCTGAGCTTAGTTTATTACATTTAAGAATGTAAACAGTTCTACCGTAGTTTATAGAGAATATTCTCTTTAAACTATGATTCTACTGATGCTTCCTATTTTTAACCCGATCTGTGGCTTCCAACTTATCAAATGACTGCTTACTTTATTGATGATACGCAGAGTGATTCGTATTAAAGATTCTTGACCTAGCCCTAGTATGTACTGTGACATTTAAAATATTAAATAAGAGTATAATAAATATAAGAAATTAAATATCCAAGTCAATGTCACATGTGACATTGACATTTAATTTCTATTTCTTAGTCACATTTGAGCTATGGATGATTTACTCCATTTTAATAAATATAAAATCAACAGAAGTTACTTTATACTATCTCAGTCTGTAATAACTTTTATTATATATTTTGAGTATACGGTCACTATATTGATCGGTTATGTATGTATGTATGTATGTATGAATTAGGGGTGATAAGTACACTGCGACCTATAGGATTTATTGTGTCCCCCATTCCTTGCCAAGTTCTGATGTTTTCTCAGATTTATAGCAGCTGTTCGAATCCTACTTTCCTGAGGAAGTTTGGGACATCGTCGGGCTTCAAATCAGGTAGATCCCCCTCTTCTATTTCTTGTGCTCCTAGGTATCTGGCCCTAGAATTCTGCAAGGCAGGGCATTCTAAGAGTATGTGTATTGAGGTTTCATCCTCTTCCTCACAGAATCTGCACTTTGCTTCATCTGCTAACCCTAGTTTCTTAATGTGGCTTTTTAACCGGTAATGCCCGGTTAGTATTCCCGTTAAAACTCGGAGCCTTTTTTTACTGAGGTTGAGGCAGCTAAGAGATCTATTCTGGTCATAGTTCCCCAGTAGTATCTTAGATTGCCTCAGTCCTTCCAGCTGATTCCAGTACTTGGATTTTCCTTCTCCATTTCTTCCCTTAGTTTTCCTAAGATTACTCTACTGCTGATCCCACAGGATGGTTCTGGTCCCAAGTGTGGGGTTTTGCCAGCTTGTCTGCTGTTTCGTTCCCCTCTATTCCTATGTGTCCACCCATAGGAGGGTGACAGTGTTCTTCTGGCCTAGTTCATTTAGTTTGCATAGGCATTCCCAAACCATCTTCGAACTGACATTATTTGAGCTCAGCGCTTTGATGGCTGCTTGGCTATCCGACATGATCACAATCTCTTGTCTGCGGTAGTTTCTTTCAATATTGAATTCCACATATCTTTCGATGGCGCGTACTTCTGCTTGAAAGATGCTCGGGTATGTGCCCAAGCTTTCTGAGTATTTGGCTCTCGGTCCAAAAACTCCTATCCCAGTTCCCTCGTCTAGCTTGGAACCGTCCGTATACCATTTTATGGTATTCTGGTTTAAAATCTGTATGGTGTCTGCATCCCATTCAGATTTATTTCTCAACTTTGTGATGAATTTTCTCACAAAGTTGAATATCTTTAGCATATCTTCTTGGGGCATTTTCCAAGTTTGATCAAAATGAAGTGATCGAGGTTTTTCCCTGATAATTCCTTCTTTAATCATTCTATATATTGTTTTCTTCCTTACACTTTCTAACAGAATGTGCAGTGGGGTCAAGTTTAAAATCACCTCCATTGCAGCAGTGGGGCAAGTTCCCATTGCTCCAGTGATACATGAACAGACTAGTCTATGAATCTTCGAGAGATTTTTCCTCGTCGTTGGGGCTTACTTGATTAATTTAACAATAATAGAAAATAAACTAATATTTTCTTGATTACCTACGAACCTATTTTATTTTTGAAAAATTTGTTGAATACACAATGGAAGACCAAATCTAAAATTATAAAAAAATGTATAGGGTACTATTAAGAAATTTAAAGTTAGGGGTTGTAACTAAGGGATGAATATTTAGGGTATAATTTTTTCCACGCCATATTTAAGAGATATAGCCTGGATAAATTAGTCTGGGACACCCTGTATAATTTGAGTATCAACATGTAACTGGTAATATTTTCTATTATATTTTTAAAGATGTATATAATGAAAAATAGTTTTAAATTTATTCCAACATTAAATTTTTAATTAATTAATGTCAACTGATCAAAGAAAATGGTTTAAATTATATCTAGTACAATAAACATGTAATAATCATATATCTTCTTAGACATAAACATAGTAAAATAAGCTTTATTTATATATTTGTAACTAAATTTTAAGTAAATGTAAGTAAGTAAGTAAATGTAAATAATTTTCATTCTGTAATTTTACCAATATTAAATTTTTGTATGGAAACAATTTACTATAGTTAAGACAGAGATGCAAATAATGTTCTAGCACATCGTTAGCTACCCAGAACCTCCAGGAAGTTTCTGGAAGCTTAGAAAGTCGTGGAAGTCAGTTAATTATAAGAAGTCAGTGACAGAAAATCAGTAGTTGAAGTCAAGGAATAAGTGAATAAATTTAAATCATCAGTCAGTGATAAAACACAGTGTTCAAAAATAATTCCTAGTGAATAAAAGTAGAAAGGTAAGTTAAATTATAAATTATAAGACTATAATTGATCTATCAGGACATTTTCGGATTGTATCACTGTCAATTAAACCCTTTATAACTAATATGGGCACACGTAAAAGTGAGGTGGCAAGAAACTTTTAAATTGAATGACGTTAGACAACTTTTGATACATTCTTTTGGAAACGTAACTGACTCATCGTCGGATAAATAGGACGAAATGGAAGCCGACAATCAAAGGAGTAAGTTCTTTTTGCATTAATTTATATTTAATTCTTACTTTTTAATATATAGCATATTTTTATTTAACTTTATATTTTAATTTGAATTATGCTTTAAAAAAACTTCGGTTCTACGGTCATGAGATCCATTCAGCTACCTGTCATGACAATATTATCTAGGGTTTCTATTGTGTTTTAGTTAATTAACTCCAATTACAGGGTGGACTCTTTGAAAAATAACATCTATGACTATTTATAACAATAAATAACTGAACGGTTGAACTAAACTTCCACTATTTATTCGAAAAATACGTTTTAAAATGCAATTACAGCTGTTTCGCTAATAACTAGCATCGTCAGATTGACATATTGAAGTCACATTTTGTTTGTTTGTAGCTAGGTACTTGATGTTGATAAGTGGTTTAGGATAGACCAAGTAAGGAAGTAATAAGACATAACAATATTAAAGCCTAGATGTTATTAGCCCTAAGGGATTATCCTGGATGTATTTCCCTTTAAGATCAGTATCACTGTGCAATGATATAGAAAAACTAGAAAAAAACTATATCATACTGATCTTTACAATAACTTAATATATTTGTTACAATAATGTCTTATCTATGTATAAAATGAAGACTCAATCAAAGTAAACAGTTTAATAGTGGAGAACTTCCAAGATTTATTTGTTCATTAACTACTTTAAACTGTTGATCTGCTAGATGTCTTTGAATTTCAAGTTCTTCTAGAAAATCTAAATTTTGTTTTTTATCACAAATGTGTAGTATAATATTGTCATTGGTGTGTATCAGTGAATTTGGATGTTTAAGTAGGTGTTTTGCATAGTTCGACTTATCTGGTTGTTGTAATCTATATGCTCTTAAGTGTTCATTAAATCTTACTTCAAAATTTCTTTGTGTTTGACCTTAAGATCATATAGATTACAACAACCAGATAAGTCGAACTATGCAAAACACCTACTTGAACATCCAAACTCTCTGATACACACCAATGACATTCATATACATTAGTGATAAAAAACAAAATTTAGATTTTCTAGAAGAACTTGAAATTAAAAGACATCTAGCAGATCAACAGTTTAAAGTAGTTAATGAACAAATAAATCTTGGAAGTTCTCCACTATTAAACTGTTTACTTTGATTGAGTCTTCATTTTATACATAGATAAGACATTATTGTAACATAAATATATTAAATTATTGTAAAGATCAGCAGGGCCGGATCTACCTAAGGGCTGCTTGGGCTGCAGCCCAGGGCCCCGAGGTTACAAGGGGCCCCGGCCCATACGTCGGAAACAAAACAGAGCATTTTCAAATAACCATTTCACAAAAAAAAAATGAAAAACGGTCAATCACTGGAAAGGTCCTGGCTAACATATTCAACCAGTGTTGGTGCTGTTTTTTGTTTGCTTTACAAACTTTTTTCTAAATACTCTTCGCAATACACGACTGGATTTTCTGATTAGAAACACATAGAAACTTGTTTAGAAACTCACGAAAATTTTAATGAACATAAGAAATCAATGTTAGTGTGGTTAACACGAAAAGAAAATAAGTCTGTTTTAGACAAGCAGCTTCAGGAGCAATTAAGAAAAGAAACAGAATATTATCACAATGTCCTAAAACGGGTAATTGCAGTGGTAAAATTTTTGAGTATACAGGGCTTACCATTTAGGGGTTCCGAGGAAGTATTTGATTCTCCACATAATGGTAATTTTATGGGGGCTCTGGAGCTATTGGCAGAGTTCGTTCCATTAATTCGTAAACACATTAAACAACGGGAGCTGCGACCAAAACCGATAATATCGTACTTATCAAAAACAGTATATGAAGAAATTATTGAGATCATGGGCCGACAGCTAATTAAACAAATTATAACTCAAATAAAAAACCAAGACACAAAGTATTTTTCAACTGTGATGGATTCTACACCAGATCTGTCTCACAATGATCAACTTGCTATTGTATTACGATACTGTTTTCAGGGAAAAGTATATGAAAGATGTGTTGCCTTCATTAAAATTAGTAGTCTTACATTTATTTAATATTTTACAAGACTTTTTAGTAACAAATGGATTACTTCTGAGTAATTGTAGGGGGCAATCATATGACAACGCTGCCAATATGGCGGGTCATTACAATGGTGTACAAGCATTATTAAAACAAAAAAAATAACACCGCGGATTATGTGTCATGTGCTGCGCATTCCCTTAACCTAGTTGGTGTAGAATCTGTTAAGGTTGCAACTGAAATTGTAAACGTTTTTGGAGTAGTGCAACAAATATTCGTTTTCTTTTCTGCTTCGACCCTTAGGTGGGAACTGTTGAATCGTGACATAAAATTAAAATTCACGTTAAAAAGTTTAAGTCAGACCAGAGGGTCTTTGCCACTATGATGTTGTCAAAGCCTTAAAAAATAATTATGATGACATCATGAAAATTTTTAAAACTTTCAGCGAAAATGAGGTTGAGAAAGGTGATTACCGAAATTTATTCAATAAAATGGCGAAGAAGTTGTGAAGGCAACAAGTTAATTGTGTCATTAAAAGATTTTGTGAACAACATACGACACAATCAGATCAGAAGCTAAAGGAATACGAAGAAAAAGCTAAAAAATTAAGTACTGGTGTGGGAATAGACTACAATGAGATTGCTACCACAGCAATAAAGTATATATACTATTATGATTTTATTATTTTATTTGTTGTTGGGTTCTTATGTTTTCTTTTTTGTTTTATTATTTTAATTTTTTCTGATGATTGAATGTTATTTTAGTAAATTCACGTTAATTGTGACATGATATTATTAGTGGTTTGTTTTTATTTGATTTGAAGTAATTGTTGAAGTTTTTTACTACAATAATAATGTTTTTTTTTAGCCCCTTAAATAATATGTATAATGATGACTAGCTCAAATAAAATTAAATGTTTCTACGCTCGTTTGTTTAACTTGAAAATAAATACTATCGTTAATCGAAAAATTATATCTCAGGTCGTACAGGTTTCACCACAGATTTACGCTCAAACAAATTATAAATTTTCTATCAAAATGAAATTCAAAAATATTTACAATAAAGTAGTATAAATGTTCTCTAGCGACTAATAATTATTATCGCTTTAAAACAGTTTATACGCACACTTAATACAAATCAAATAACGGTACCTTTTTTAAATTTTGTCTCTCGAGTGTTCGCCATTCACATGTAGGTGTCGCTGGAACTGGTGGTCTATCTTCTCTTCTGGTGCACACGTGGTATGTAGAACTTCCAATGGTTTAATTAAAGACAGAAAACTCTTACGATGTAGAATTTATTATTGTTTATTTATGGATTATTTCATACAATTTACTGGTTGATAAGACTCCCTTTTTACAAGTGGTATGTTACAAAGTTTTATACTAGGATTATTTCTGATATAAGGTAAGTCAAGCTTCTTATATTAATTTGATACTAACTTTTGTATCATTAAAATTACATTTGGAACTATTATATTATAAAGTGATTCTGCTTGATTCAACAAACCTATTTTTGATTCAAAGTCGAATACTGTTAACTTATAAAGTTAATAAAATTTATGACTAATCAAAGTCTTTTTTAAAATATGTAGATTACGAGTTGAATATTATAATAACTGTTGTTGAATGTTTTGAAAATGAGTCTTGAATCTTTTTTAAAATTAAACTTGAGTATTGAGTCGTGAAAGTTTTTTAAAATTAAATCTTAATTGTTTGTTGAAAATTTTTTTAAACGAAGCTTTAAATGTTTGTAAAAAGGGTCTTGACTCCCTTAAAATTTGGCTTGAATCTCCTTTTATTCTTTCTGACTGGTTCTTTTACGTAAAACTGAGATCCCTCTCTCATTATTCTCTGACCAATAAAAATGCTTCATGTAAAAACTCCACGAGAACCAATCAGAAGGAACTATTTCTTAATTTGCTTATTTCTAACTAACTACTTATATTTTACAAACAATTTTTTTACATAATATATACAATAATCATTTTTAATGTTCAATAATTTTTATATAATTTATTATGGTCGGAAAAGCTCTCAAATTATATTTACTGAGGCTTGAAGTCATAAATTCGACCGATATACTTCCGAGTAACTCATACGTCACAACGTGCACCTGCTATTCTAAGCTCTTGGAGTTCGAGGAAACTAAATATTTCAAACACGCGATGTGTTGTGTACGAGCACTCGTAGTTCTGATAATTTGACGTCACACAGGCACAGGTGCGTTTCTAAAGTTTTGGAGTTCATGGAAACTAAAGATTTTTCAAACACGCGATGTTAGCAGTCGTAGTTCTGATAATTTTACGTCACACATATGCACAAGTGTTATTCGTAGAAGAACTTTTTATACACTTTTGTAGATCTTTGAAAATCCTTTTATATATTTAACAGAAAAATATTTTACAAAAATTTATAATTTGTTCGTTTGTTTTATTTTACATTTAGAATTATATTTTCATTATTATTTATTTTTTTTAATGGTGATTTTGATTATTTTTATGTAATGTGATTACTTTTTTATTATTTATTTTGCTTTTAATTGACTTAACGATTTTGTTTTTGATTTAATCATCATAATACACATTCTTATTGAAATTAATATTTTCTTTAATGAATAAATTTTTTTATGATAATAAAACTTCGTCTCAACTTCCCCCCAAACTTGTAATAAATTTATCGACGGATAAATTTTTATAAGTTTCCATTTTCTATTTTAACTTCAACTATATCCTATTTTATTTTATTTACATATTTATTTACACTTAACTACTAAATATATTTCTTGAGTGAACTTACATGAAACACACCACGTGGAGTTTCAGTGTCCGGAAATATTAAATGATAGCTGTTTGTACCTCCCTCATTATCAATGACATAAGGTCCTTCATATAAAGGCTCAAATTTTCCACAGATATTCTGTTTTTTATTTGATACTCTTAACTTTTTACTAATACCAAATCCCCTTTATTGAATTTTACTAGGTTTTTACGTTTTTTATTACAGTTTTTGATATAATTTTTTAATTTTATTTCCTGATACTCTCTCGTTTTATCTTTTAATTTTTCATAATCTAAATCCATATGCCAATGCCTTAATGGTTCTTGTTTTTTAAATAATACGACTGGAGATAAATTTGTACCCGTTGTTGGAGTGTTATTAATAAATTTCTCTACTTGTTCGATTGTTTCATCCCAATTTTTGTGATCATCATTTACTAATATTCTTAGATGTTTTAATGCTTCTTTAATGCTACGTTCTGCTCTATTACTTTGTGGTCTTCTTATACTTGTGAAACAAGGAACAATATTTTACCCCTTAACCACTTCAATAAATTTTCGTTTCTAAAATAACTAGCGTTATCCATTAAACAAGTTTTAATATTGCCATTTGTATTTATGTATTCTGTTAAATGTTTTTTAACTATACTTTTATTTATTTTATTTGTAGGTACTAAACTAACGTATTTGGAAAATATATCTACAATAACCATGATATTTTTATTGCCTTGGTGGCTTGGAATTAAATTTGTAAGAAAATCTATTGCGATTATTTCTAGAGGTTCATTTGCTATTATCGATTTTGGCTGACTGGTATAAGGTGAGTTATTTTCTTTATTATATTGGCATGCTCGACATAATTTGATTCTATTTTTTGTTATGCTAAGATCATTTTTAGAAAAGTAATTTTCCCTAAAAACTGAATGTACTGCCCTAACGCCTGGGTGATTTAATTCTATATGTATTTGATCAATAATTGATTCAGCTAAAAGGTTTGTAATAACATATAGTTCGGTTTCATGAATAACTTTATAATATATGCCTTCCTTTACCAAGGCCCTTTCTTTTTCTTTGTTTGATAGTCTTAATTGATCCTTTTTTATTTCGTTAAGTGAGAAAAATGCCTATTTCATCCTTTAAAACATTGAGACCTACTTGAAAACTTTTCACGTTTGATCTAATTTCGTCCATTCTAGTAATGGAATCACTGACAATATTTTGTTTTCCGGGAATATGTTTTATAGTAAAACTATATTCCTGTAATAATAAAGCCCAACGGTGTATTCTGGCATTTGCATACTTATTGTTTAGAATTGTTAATAGTGCTTGATTATCCGTTTCAATTATAAAATGTCACCCAATAAAAAATATCTTAATTTATTTACACAATATATTATACTTAATAATTCTAACTCTGATGCCGAATATCTTTTTTCAGCATTTCTTGTTATGCGAGAAACAAAGGAAATTGGCAGTTCTACACCATCATGGATTTGTGATAAAACACCAGCCAAGCGGTGAGTAGATGCATCCGTTCTTAAGATAAATTCTTTCGAATAATCCGGATGATATAATTTCGCATTTTTGCAAAATACATCTTTAATTGTTACAAAAGCTTCTTCCCTTTGCCTTGTCCAGTTAAACGGAACATTCTTTTTTAACAATTCTATTAGAGGAATCTCTAGCTCTGACAAATTTGGAACAAGTCTTTTGTAATAATTCAAAGTACCTAAGAAGCCCCTTAAACTTTTTAAATTATGTGGTCTTTTATATTTTTTAATTATTTTTAATCTTTCTGGATCCATTTCAATTGATTCCTTTTTTATTTTGAAACCTAAATAGGTTACTTCACCTTTAAAAAATTCACATTTTTGGATATTCAATTTAAGACCTGCTACATCTAAAGCTTCAAAAATATTATTTAAATGTGTAATATGTTCAGTCTCATCTTTAGAAAAAATTAAAATGTCATCCACATAATGGATGGCATATTGACTATGTGAATCTAATATTTTATTCAGAGCTTTTAACAGTGCACTCGTTGCTGATTGCAAACCAAAAGGCACTACATTAAACTGATATACCCTGCCATTGATTCTAAAACCTACCAAATGTCTACTTTTTTTCTTCAAGTGGTATTAGCCAAAAAGAATGTCTTAAATCTAACTTCGAAAAAATTGTTGTATTTGTAATCCTACCTAATATTGACTCTATTGTTAATGGGACTTCAAATTCTGGTATTGTGCATTGATTTAATTTTCTACTATCTAAACATAAACGTATTGTATCATCTTTTTCTTAACCACTACTATAGGATTAATATAGGGTGTAGTACTATAACTTATAATACCATCTGCCAACAGTTTCTTTAAATGTTTATCTACCGCTTCTTGATATTTATAGGGAATTGGATAACTTTTTGACTGAAAACTCTCTATATTTTTAACTTTTATACTATGTGAATAATTTTTAGCTACTCTAGATTCATCATTAATTAAACTTTTATATCTTTCTACCAATTTTATAACTTCATTTTTCCATCCTTTATTGCAATTTATCACCACCTCTAAATTCTTTTCATTAACCCTATCATCGGCATCAATTGCCCTTTCATCATAATCATAATTTAATTTATTTTTGGTATCTAAGACCCTTTCTAAATGATTATCATTTCCATTTTTATTTAAATTTAATTCGGCATCTATGGCCACATTATTAAATATATTTCGGCACCCTTGTACCATTAAATTGCAACTAGATTCACAAATTTCACTTATTTTTTCTTGGCAGAAATTTTTATTACTATTTTCTAATGACTCGTCGAATATACTAATTATATTATAATTACTAGTTAATTTTAAATCATTTATTACCTCAAATTTTATTTCATTATCCCCAAATATTACTGCATTTTTGATATAATTTATTATAATTTTATTCTTTGATAATTCATCGTTACCCAATAATATATCATATTTTAATTTATTGACTATCAATAACTGCACATTTAATTTTACATTATTTATATTCAAAGAAGCAAAAACTGTTTTATTAGAATATCCTAAACTTTTATCATTTATCCCTGTAAAATTTACTTTTGGAATATTGATTATATTGTTTTTTAACATTGAGATTTTATTTACTGTATTTTCTGATATTAAAGAAACTGTAGACCCTGTATCTATTATAATGTTTAATAAATTGTTATCAATATTTGCTTTTATTAATACTAATTCTATTTCTTTATTTTCTAGATGCAGATTATCCTTGTCCATTAAAAATTCACGTGGGTGTACAAAATCACATCTAGCGCTATTTACATTGTGCACCCCTATTGAAAATTTGTGGTTTGGGCATCATCTACTGGAGATCTGGCCCTAGGAGTTCTACTACCTGAACGTGCAATGTCTCTCGGTGTATTATTTGTCTCATTTATCCCCTCATTACTGTTACTCGTATTAATTGCGTTTACTTGTCTATTATTATTGTTTGTATTTGCTCGATTATTGTTATTTTGTTCAAATCTATTAAAATTTCTATTATTATAATTATTGTTAAAATTTCTAGTGTTCTGATTATTATTGTAATTTCTATTATTATTGTAATTGTTCCTATTTTCATTATTTTGATTTCTGTTTTGATTATTGTAGTTATTGTTAAAATTATTATTATTATTTTGTCTGTTAAAATTGTTATTGTTACTTTGCCTATTAAAACTTCTATCATTGTTATTAAAGTTTCTTACATTATCTCTATTCTGATTGTTGATACTATTACTTAAATTTCTTTCAATTCTCTGCAAATATGTTATTAAATGATCAAATTTATTAATATTTTGTACTGCAATTATCTCAGATATTTCAGGTTTGAAATGTCTTGATAAAAACATTACAATTTCTGCTTCTGGTATAGGAGGAGTTAAATATTGACAAGTAGCATAGAGTTGTAAAACATAGTTGGATAGATTATTCTTTGTATTATCAAATTTGCCAAAATACAATCTTTCCCTGACTTTACTCTGTTGTAATTCTGACCAGAAAGTATCTAGAAATACCTTTTCAAAGGTTTCAAATGAATCTACAAACATTTCTTTGCAATTCCACCACAATAGTGCATTGCCTGTTAAACTTGACCTGATAAATTCTTTAAAGTCTTGTAAATTTTTAATTTTATAGTATTTATTTTTAATTGAATGTAAATAATTTATAGGATGTATCTTCCTATAATCCCCACAAAATTTCGAACTTTCTTCAAACTTCCCCCCTATATTTAAAATTTGAAAACCCAAGTCAGGTGTTACGCGATTGTCTGATAATTCAGAAATATTTTTATTCACTTGTTTTATTTTATTTTCGAGTTCCTCCTTTAATTTCTTGATTTCTTCACTGTTTCCCACGTTTATATTTGTATTTAATTTTTCTTCTATTTCTTTTCTTAATTGTCTCTCTGTTTTTCTGTTTTCCTGTTCGGCTATGTCCAAATTTATTTGTATTCCTCTTTTCACGTTATCTTCGATTTCTGATATTCTTGAGTTTAATTTCAGATTGTTTTCGCTTGTTCTTTTGTCTATATTTTGTACTTGTTTATTTAAAAATTCTTGTTTTTCCTCAATTACTTTAATCTTTTTCTCTTGATTTTCTACTTTCTTGTCCAATTTTTCCGTTATTTCATTCAATTTTCTCGTTATTTCCTCAGAATTTTGTCTATTTTGTTTTTTCATTTCTTCAGAGTTGGCTTCTAGTTTTTTCGCTATTTGTTCTGAATTGGCTAGGATGATGCTCATCAAATCTGCCAATGTGACATTTCCTCCAGTTTGTGAAGAAGTACCATCTTTTTGTTGAGGTTCGTCTTCTTGTTCCCCCTTTCTTCTGGTTCTTCAGCATTGTAGTCTATGTCTATTTGTTCTTGGCTTTTTAATCTGTTAATTAGAATTTGTTTGGTTCCTTTATCATCCAAATTCCTGTTTCTAAGTTCTTGCCTGAGTTCTTCAACTTTCCAGGTGTCAAAATTAACTTCCTCTTTATCAGACATTATGTTTCGACTTTTTATATTTATAATAAAATGTTAGAAATATTTATTTTATAGGTTAATTACAGTTACAATAATGTATTAGTATTTTTATTTTTAAATAAATTTTAATGTAATGTTTATTGATTTATTTTTTGTTATTAAACTATTAAAATCTGTGATTTTAATCGAGCCCCACGTTGGGCGCCAAGTTATTATGATTTTATTATTTTATTTGTTGTTGGGTTCTTATGTTTTCTTTTTTGTTTTATTATTTTAATTTTTTCTGATGATTGAATGTTATTTTAGTAAATTCACGTTAATTGTGACATGATATTATTAGTGGTTTGTTTTTATTTGATTTGAAGTAATTGTTGAAGTTTTTTACTACAATAATAATGTTTTTTTTTAGCCCCTTAAATAATATGTATAATGATGACTAGCTCAAATAAAATTAAATGTTTCTACGCTCGTTTGTTTAACTTGAAAATAAATACTATCGTTAATCGAAAAATTATATCTCAGGTCGTACAGGTTTCACCACAGATTTACGCTCAAACAAATTATAAATTTTCTATCAAAATGAAATTCAAAAATCTTTACAATAAAGTAGTATAAATGTTCTCTAGCGACTAATAATTATTATCGCTTTAAAACAGTTTATACGCACACTTAATACAAATCAAATAACGGTACCTTTTTTAAATTTTGTCTCTCGAGTGTTCGCCATTCACATGTAGGTGTCGCTGGAACTGGTGGTCTATCTTCTCTTCTGGTGCACACGTGGTATGTAGAACTTCCAATGGTTTAATTAAAGACAGAAAACTCTTACGATGTAGAATTTATTATTGTTTATTTATGGATTATTTCATACAATTTACTGGTTGATAAGACTCCCTTTTTACAAGTGGTATGTTACAAAGTTTTATACTAGGATTATTTCTGATATAAGGTAAGTCAAGCTTCTTATATTAATTTGATACTAACTTTTGTATCATTAAAATTACATTTGGAACTATTATATTATAAAGTGATTCTGCTTGATTCAACAAACCTATTTTTGATTCAAAGTCGAATACTGTTAACTTATAAAGTTAATAAAATTTATGACTAATCAAAGTCTTTTTTAAAATATGTAGATTACGAGTTGAATATTATAATAACTGTTGTTGAATGTTTTGAAAATGAGTCTTGAATCTTTTTTAAAATTAAACTTGAGTATTGAGTCGTGAAAGTTTTTTAAAATTAAATCTTAATTGTTTGTTGAAAATTTTTTTAAACGAAGCTTTAAATGTTTGTAAAAAGGGTCTTGACTCCCTTAAAATTTGGCTTGAATCTCCTTTTATTCTTTCTGACTGGTTCTTTTACGTAAAACTGAGATCCCTCTCTCATTATTCTCTGACCAATAAAAATGCTTCATGTAAAAACTCCACGAGAACCAATCAGAAGGAACTATTTCTTAATTTGCTTATTTCTAACTAACTACTTATATTTTACAAACAATTTTTTTACATAATATATACAATAATCATTTTTAATGTTCAATAATTTTTATATAATTTATTATGGTCGGAAAAGCTCTCAAATTATATTTACTGAGGCTTGAAGTCATAAATTCGACCGATATACTTCCGAGTAACTCATACGTCACAACGTGCACCTGCTATTCTAAGCTCTTGGAGTTCGAGGAAACTAAATATTTCAAACACGCGATGTGTTGTGTACGAGCACTCGTAGTTCTGATAATTTGACGTCACACAGGCACAGGTGCGTTTCTAAAGTTTTGGAGTTCATGGAAACTTTTTTAACTTTTCAAACACGCGATGTTAGCAGTCGTAGTTCTGATAATTTTACGTCACACATATGCACAAGTGTTATTCGTAGAAGAACTTTTTATACACTTTTGTAGATCTTTGAAAATCCTTTTATATATTTAACAGAAAAATATTTTACAAAAATTTATAATTTGTTCGTTTGTTTTATTTTACATTTAGAATTATATTTTCATTATTATTTATTTTTTTAATGGTGATTTTGATTATTTTTATGTAATGTGATTACTTTTTTATTATTTATTTTGCTTTTAATTGACTTAACGATTTTGTTTTTGATTTAATCATCATAATACACATTCTTATTGAAATTAATATTTTCTTTAATGAATAAATTTTTTTATGATAATAAAACTTCGTCTCAATACATTTCATTATAGAAACAGTTTTTTGACATGGCTATTAGTTGAGTACTTAGATAGGCCCCTAAGTAGTTTCAGCCCAGGGCCCCACAAATTCACGATCCGCCCCTGATAATCAGTATGATATAGTTTTTTCCTGGTTTTTCTATATCATTGCACAGTTATACTGATCTTAAAGGGAATTACATCCAGGATAATACTTAGGGCTAATAACACCTAGGCTTTAATATTGTTATGTCTTATTACTTCCTTACTTGGTCTAGCCTTAACCACTTATTAACATCAAGTACCTAGTACAAACAAACAAAATGTAACTTCAATATGTTAATCTGACGATGCTAGTTATTAGCGAAATAGCTGTAATTGCATTTTAAAACGTATTTTTCGAATAGTGGAAGTTTAGTTTAACCGTTCAGTTATTTATTGTTCTTAGTAAGATGGACTTCTACAAAGTAAAGGTAACTACAATCAATTTCATATATGACCATGTTTCACCAGAAATGTATACTATACTTTTAGTTATTTTTCAGGAACCACCCTTGCTTGGGCTATGAAGAATTTGCATTTATAATGTATTCACTGTGCTGCCAACCCCAAATAATTGAACTATTATAATAGCTAAAGAAAATTTACTTTGGCGTTATCAAAGAAAAGTCCTTTTAGAAAGCTTTTGAATTTGTGAAATTTCAAATAATAAAGATCGTTGAAGGCTGCTAACTTAATCCAAAAAAATATTTTACCTCATCACCGGTACTAAATAATTCCTTACCACAAAACCCGAAATACTTTGTATGAGAACGAAACCAAAAACGCGATTTAGAAAATAGGTTAGATTTGATTTTCAGAATTAAAATTAGCTACCGGTTAAATTAAAACCACTAGAACTAATTATGAATTAATTATAATTATCTATGTGCATAATTTAAGTTAATGTATTCCCATGTCGAATAGATATTCTTTGGATGCGGTTTATATTAAAATGAATCTGGTATGGCTGTTTTACTCTCTCTGTCTGTCTCAATGTTATCAGGAGAAGAAACGGTTCTAGAAACGAAGATAAATTTAACGCTAGTAATACTTTCAAGAAAGATGAGCTTTATAAACTCCACACTACTTAATTGTATTTCCCAGAAACAAAATAATCAAGGTTTGTGGGTGAAAACCAATTTACTTGGAACAACGCAGCACTTCCGTTAAATATAAATTGTTTTAACTTGACAATTATGTTTGAATTTCTAATAAAACATAAAACTAATGTAATATAAAAGTCAGATAAGACCAAAATTTACAGTGTGATTCATTAAGAATTTCTATGAATTTGCAAATTCTAGACTTTAAAATATAATTATTTTGTCCAACATACCATATACAAATATTATATTCATTCCTAGGTAAACTGTTTTTCAAGGAATACGGTTGTAGGAAAGAGCTTTTCAATAATCGTGGAAAGTATTAAGGGCAGGATATCTATGTATTACGACGGTTGCTTTTATATTTCGGGATTAGAGAACAAAAACAAATATTAATAGTCGAAAATTACTTTATTGTTTTTCAAAACATTCCCCATGAAGATCTATATACTTTTGCATGCGTTTGAAACAATTGTCGAAGCACTTTTGCCACTCTGATTGAGGTATGTATCTCCAAAACATGCATTCTAAATGCAGCAACCGCTTCTTCAGGTGTCGAAAAACGTTGACCTCTCAGTTTGTTTTTTACGTACGGGAATAATTAGAAGTCATTCGGTGCCAAGTCAGGACTATACGGCGGATGACTCATCAAATCGATGTTTTGGGTGATCAAAAATGCAGTTGTTTGGGCCGATGTGTGGGAGCTAGCATTGTCGTGGTGAAGAGTGATTCGTCTTCGGCGGTTGGTTTTCCTGATTTCTTGGAAGACACCTGCAAACAAATGGTTGTGAACCACTCAGAATTGACGGTTTTGCGTTGTTCTAGTGGTACGGTTACGACATGTTTTTCCGAAAAAGCAGGCGACCATTTTCTTGGAAGTGCTTCGTGCGCGAACAACTTTTGTCGACTGCTGTTTACTTTCAGGCACATACGCATAAATCCAAGATTCATTACCTGTCACGATGTCATAGACGTGTTTCGAAGCACCGCGATCGTATTTTTTGAGCATTTCCTTCGATCAATCGACATAAGCCCTTTTTTGAGTGATTGACACATTGTGTGGGATCCAACGCGAACAAATTTTGTTGACCGTGAAATATTTATGCAATATGCAATTTCGGATCAACAACTGATGTTGGACGACATGCACGAAATTCGTCTTGGAGTGAACTACGGCCACGATTGAATTCACCATACCATCGATAAACACTGGTCCTTGACGGCTGATTTCTCTCCACAATTTTCTGTTTTGTGTTTCCAATTTTTAATTCCGACCCTTTTGAGATCCTCTTCTACGTGTTGTATCCATTTTAATCTGGGTCTGCCTCGTATCCTTCTACCTCCAGGTATCCATTCTATCATCGAATATATCGTCGTTTTAGGTCCTGCTCTGTATACATGTCCCAGCCATTTTACTCTTTGTTGTTTTATTTTTGTTACTATATCTTCCCCTATCAATTTTAATATTTCATAATTTGTTCTTCTTCGATACCCATTATCTGTTAGTTTAAAGGGTCTCAGCTTCGATCGCAATATTTTCATTCTTCTTCTTAGATCTTCTTCTTGTTTTCTGGTCATCGTCATCGTTTCAGCACCATACATAAATACTGGTCCAATAATAGTTTTGTATATCCTAAGTTTAGTGGTTTTTCCAAGGATTTTATTTTTTAATAAATTTTTATTAATATGGAATGCTTTATTTGCGGCTATAATTTTTTCTTTTGTATATCTTTGGCTATCGTCATTCCTAAATATTTGAACTTATCAACATCTTCGAATGTGTGCTCTCCTATTGTGATATTTGTGTGTTCTGATTGCTTACCTAGTCTCATTATTTTAGTTTTTTCTTCATTTATTTTGAGTCCCATTTTGTGTCCTTCTTTCAACAACTCAGTGAGCATTTCCGTCATTATATGTCGCTTCTTGGATATTAGAACCACGTCATCGGCATAAGCTAATATTTGACCTCCGCCAGTCCTTATCGTACCTTTCCCAATTCTAACGCTAGATTAAATAGAGTTGCTTAAAGTGAGTCGCCCTGTCTGACACCTTTATTAATTTCAAATTCTTCAGTTTCTCCCCTTTGTGTCTTAATACTTACTGTTGTTCTTCTCATTGTCATACATATCAGTCTTGTTGGTTTAGGATGTACCCCCAGTTCTCGTAACGCTATTAAAAAATTTCCTCTTTTAATCGAGTCGAAGGCTTGTTGAAAATCTATAAAAAGTAATTCTACGTCCATATTGTATTCATATGCTTTCTCCATAATTTGTTTCATTGTATGCATCGATAGTTGACTTTCCTTGGGTGAAACCACATTGGTATTGACCTAGTATATTTTTTGTGATTTTAATGAATCTTTTAAGTTACTGTAAACAACACAAGTAGCACTCGTATGTCAAAACGTTCTGAATACGTATAACCTCAAAAATGTCCAACTTTACGATAGAGCTGTCAGTTGCCAGATTGCAACACCAGTGTTGCCAAATCCCGAAATATAAAAGGCAACCTTCGTAAACTTATGTAATTTAAAATGATTTTAAGTAAAACAGGAATGTGCGAGAGGCGTGAAGTGGAGGATGATGAGAGGGACACGTGTTTAGATTCTGGAAGAAGGAAGAAGTGTTGGAGAGGAAAATTGGAGATGCAGTGTATTGGGAGAACATGGTGGAGGTAACGTTGAGAAGGGAGATAAATTATTGAATGATTTTCGGCACAATATTTTCTGAAGTTATATCCTCATAACACAACTTTTGTTATCGATGGGATTCTATAACGACTTGCTTTTTATCAATTGTACGATATGTAAATCCCATTTTAGACAGCGCTTATCTGAGTTTCGTCATCAATGAGACGTTGCTTCAGAGCATGTAATGTAGGTAAGCGTTGCTCTTCGTAGAGACGATTCCAAAAATAACGCGACAGCTCCAGTAAAATTCGGCAATGTAATGTGGGGGTATTCGACGACGATCTCCGATCGGCGCGCACCGCGCAGTCGGAGAATTCTAATTCTAGTAGAACAATTGCTAAGCGGATTCCGTGTGCGGTGTTTCTTAGTCCCAGCGGCAGCTGGGCCACTGGAATCTATTTCTCGAACTGGGTAATCGCTAGCGTTCGAGTCGACGGTAAAGATAGGTGGGACAACCGAAGCTGTCGCTATAATTTTGGAATTAAAATCAACTCTACATGGTTTAGTCCTGGCAAGTCCTTGACGGCTTCGTAAAGTTATTTGCTGGAACCGACATCTTTTCGTATTCTTTTTGCTTTGATGGGCGTACGACTCTTTTCGCTGTCGTAAGAAGGATTTTAGTCAAATCACATATTTCACTTACAGCTGCACTAGCGTCAAGTCCTCTGTTCAGTAAGGAATTATATATAGTTTCTAAAATTTCTTTGGCAACTAGAGATAAATGCTTTTTCTTCACCAGAGTATTATTGTTTCTCCACTAACGCCACATAATATTATTTTATACTTATATTCGAATGATAGAGCGTATTAGCAACGTATTAGGTATTAAATGCAACAAGACTTCATGAGAAATAAAAACTGACAAACTTAAGCAAAAACCTTAAAATTTTACTGCTTTGTCTATTTCACATTATTATAATCCGGAACCCTGGGCTAATCTGGGATGTTGATGGCTGAATTTGGCATACATAATGAGATTGCCTCAGGTAGCTTAGCTACAGTCAACCATTTTTCTTGCAAAACACCGGGTGGTTAAAGTTTTGGACTTTAACAATAAATTTTGTATGCTTTCACATTTGAAACATGGTAATTTTAAGTACCTTTTTTAAAACGATGCAAAATTATAGTATACAAATTATTAGTTATACTGAGAAATAATTTCTAAGAGTTATTATCTAATTTGTTTTGTGCTTGTTAGAATCCATTCTAAGTATATATGCTTTTATTCTTACGTAAAAAGGTTTAGAAAGTCTAGGAATACTTGATCAGTATAATAATAAAAGTTACACTTGACTGACTGCCTTATGAACAAAGTGAGTCTTATATTATAGCTATAACAGTTAAACATATTTTAGTAGATGGTAGTAGATATTTACGTTACTAGTCCGATAAGTACACTTTTACAGCACGAGTGAGAGAGACAGTACGGAATTCGAAACGAGTACTGTAAAAGTTTACCAGACATGTGACTTACAACATTTTATTTCATACTGTAGCTGGCTTGTAGTTTGGTACCATAGAAACATAATATTATTGTTTTTAAATATGTAATATGATTGCCATCAACCGATTTTTACGATGTGGCTGAAGATCAATTTATTCCTCGCAACAAAAATATATCCGATAATATTAGTATAGGTAAATTCTGTTTATTATGGTACGTGTCCACTTGAGACAAAATAGTATCGATACCACTGTACTCACAAATGTATACGGGTCTGAGAGAAGTCTGATAGACAAGTTGTGACAAGTCTCCGAGATTGAGCTTGTCACAAGTGGACATGCAAATTCCTGTACTTGAGATCTAGTCTCCAGTCTTCTGTATGTGTCTGTATGAGCTGAGACTAGTCTTGTGATTTTGTGGTGTTTTAAAAAAAATTAAAAACATTACTAAAAATTATCTACGTTATTACTACTATACGTTATTACTACTTTAAATTACTAAAGTTATTAAAAATTACAAGTTATTTTAACTTTTTGTTCTATTTTTTAATAAATAATTAATATAATGAGTACGCGAAATTGGGTCGATGACGAAACCAGCTCCCAAGTACATTCGACGATCCACCCAATTTCTCACCCAACACTTCTTTTTTTTCATTTTTGTTTTTAGTTTTTGTACAATTTAAACGCAATTATAAAAGCTATAGTGTCTGACGTGAATCCAATTTGAAGAATTCGACACTTGGACACTGGACAGTGTAGACTGTGTGTGTTGACTCTCAAGTCGACACGGAATTGTCTTGGTCTCGAGACTAAAAGTCACCAGCGAGTCTCAAGTCGACACGGAATTGTTTTGATCTCGAGACTAAAAGTCACCAGCGAGTCTCCCAGGCCTGTCTTGAGACCCAATTGATCTCAAATGGACATCATCCTGAGACATATCTCGAGATTTTCTCTCGAGATTTTGTAACAAGTGGACACTTAGCATTATTTTGCTATTGAATTTCAACAAATATACATTCATACGTTTGAAATTTAACTTTGTTTTTATTAATACAGATCTTAGAGCGAAATATATCCAGGATATCTCTTAGAACAAATAACATCTAGGCGATAATGTTGTTTTGGCTATCTCAAAAAACAAATTCTGTGGGAGTTTTGTTTCAAAGCTATTTGTTTAATGTTCCTAATAGGATCGACTTCCACACATTAAGAATTCGTACAATAAATTTCAAAATAGCTAGGCTAGACAGGTCACTCGTACGTATTGCTCTCCAAAAACAGAGTTCAAGTACTGCAGACTATTCAATCCTATGATAAAGTTTCCCATTTTATTTTTCCTCACATTGCTTAACAAATCAAAATAATTCAACCAAAATCCACTCCCTGAAAACGAGAAGTAAAAAACATTATTTATAATTACATTTTTGTTACGTTGAGCACTAACAAAGAAAATTTGTAATAATTTTATACAACAATAGAGATGAAAATGTCTATTGAATTATTTTGCAATGAACTATGAAATCAAATTTTGCTGTTGAAATGATTTCTTACGAAAAAAAATCGATATGATTATTGACGTCTTTTTGTTTAACAGATAATTTCAAATATACTGCGTGATTTAATTAAATATTAGTAAAGAAAAAGTGATATTTATATTAAAAATATATTTACATGGAACCCATTTTATTGGTTAGACAACAGCAGCTAACCGTATAGCGTGACATAAATAAATGCGGTAGATAATAATAATCTAAAATTACTACCCGCATTTATAGAATACTAGGAAATCGTAAATAAACTTATTTTCTATCTAAATAAGTGGCATATTGATTAGGATTACCGAGAACTAATCAAAATGATATAACGACATTGGAAAGTAGTGGTCTAATGTAACGTTTATAATTACGTACCGAGCAATCTTCATAATTTTATTTAGTACCGTTTGAAACTGAATATCGTTATAGTACAGTTATAGCTAAGATAACAAGATCAAGCTATCACGTTTTCAAGGAATAATGACTGTAATTTAAATGATTGTTACAGGTTACAGCTAAGGAAGATATTTATATAATTGCTAAACGAGTCTATATCGAATACTCTCGGATTTTTAAAAAATAAACTAAAATGTCTACCTTGGATGTTCTTTACAACAATTAATCAAAATAACCGTAATATCACAACGATAATTACACATTTGCAAACAGTGGCGGGAGAAGTAAGAATAAATATTTTGTCTCTTTTATTAAAGTTCTAAGCTCAATGCAGCCAACACATTAAAATAAAATGACCAAAATTACATATGCAATGAAAGTAACTGAAAGGGGTCACCAATTAACTTAATTTGTGTTTCTTTTAGATATACTTATTGTTTAAATACCAAAATTCGCTTGAGTACCTACACTTCTAATTTATTTCCCGTTGCAGTATTTATAATAAGACATTACCACTAAACATATGAAAGACGATTTTGATAGGAGAACAAATTTTTGCGAACAAATTATGGAAATGTTGAATACCAATAACATTTAATTAGAAAACGTTATGTTTTCTGATGAGACCACTTTGTACAACCCTGAAGCCGAAATATGTCGATTATTTTTCTCGTCTTGTGGTACTAAATTAAAATAATACCATCGAATTTGCTGATTTCTACCAAAGATTATCTTTGGTAGACGCAAAGAGCAAGCGGCTCTGCCACCAATCCCCCCTCCCCCCCCCGTAGAACAACAGACCGTGAAGATCGACACCTAAGATTATTGACCTTAGGAGACCGTTTCTCCACTACCAGGTCCATTGCAAATGAATGGTTTGCAGAACACGGAAGACCTATTGGCATGCGAAGTGTTTACCGACGAATAAGACTTTTTGGCCTGTTTTCATACCGTCCACACTGGGCCCTCCATTTAACTCTAGAACACCGACGTAATCGCCTTTAGTGGTGCAAAGAACGGTCACTCTGGGATCAGGAATGGAACAGTATTGTCTTTAGTGACAAGTCTCGATTTTGTTTAGGCATGCACGATGGTCGAGCAAGGGTTAGAAGACGACGTGGTGAAAGGAGAAATCCACGGTTTTTTGTTGAAAGACATGTTCATTAAACTGTTGGAGTTATGGTTTGGGGTGCTATAGCTTATGGTTCGAGATCACCTTTAATCTTCATCAGAGCTAACATGAATGCTCAGCGTTACATCCAAGAAGTTTTTATCTTAACACCCTGGCAAATCTAACTTTCCAAGAGTCACAATAGACTTCTTTCAACATAATGATGGCACATTGTTACCTTGGCCACCAAGATTTCCCGATTTATCCCCAATTGAGCACGTGTAGGATATGATGGGTAGGAGATTGCTCAATTTACAACGTCCTCCTCAGACTCTAGAAGAATTTCGAGTGGAGTTGGTGGTTGCCTGGAATGAGATACCATAGGAGGACATTGACCACCTGATCAGAAGCATGCCTAGGCGCGTTGGTGAATGCGTAACACCTCGGGGTACATCCACACATTATTAAAGGTAAAAGGGCCTGAAATCAATGCAATCATTTTGAAATTTTTATCATTTACTTATTATGCTTCAGTAACTACTTATACAAAATTTTATAAAAATAAAATCATTTAAACTGGAATTTTAATGTCACTTAGTATATATACAGACCCATGAGAGGAAACCGCAATTCACGGCTTATGCCACTGTGAAGTATATTTTGGGACCAAAATATGCAAAAAATCATTAATTTAATAACCCGCTATGAGGAGGTTACCCAGATCTGTTCCTTGAGGTAGTAGTTGGGAACAAAATACATGGGAAGCAGCTAAAGATAATGGGGAATTGATGAAAATAATAAAAAAATAATATTTCAATAACATAGTTTTGTTGGCATTCCGATACGGGAATACCTATCAAGATAAAGCTAACTGCACTAGGAATTGTATCAGTTTAATATCGAATTTTATATGGTTCTAAATCAAAGAAACATCTTCGGTTTTATACTTTTAGAATTTTAACTGTGATGATACTGTTCATTAACTTTTTCATCGCCAGTCGCCTGCCATTACAAATAGGGAACTGGTTTAAATTCTGGAACATTATTTGTACCTACAAAGAAAACTATTCCGTAATTTTGTAGTGACCTTTATATCAATATTTTACAAAAATTCTCGTTATGAGGAACCAAAAACATTCAGAAGGATGAATTAAACACTTACAAAGCTATAATAATTCTCCTTCGCCGTTTTCTGATGTTTCTGAAGTGTCGTAAGCAGCACCATGATCACCAAAACTAAAAACTATCAAAACTAAGGCTAATTTAACGACCCACTTTCGTCCTTTATCAAAGTAATTTTGAGAATTGCCGATTAAAGACTACTAACTGGTATAAGCCCATTATCAACAACAGACCATTATTGAATGACCTGATATGGTGATGGTAAATAAAAAGCTAAATAACTTCTGCGGGATCTGAATATGTCTATTTGCATTTACTCCAGAGGTAGGTAAATTTTACTAGCAAATTCTGCGGTAAGTCTTGGGATAATAAAAGCCATTTGCGATTACGCTTGGGTTTTCACATTACCAGTATTAGTGTAAGATAATAAGTTGGCAGTTGACGCAAACACTTGTTAGTTTTAATAATCTAGATAAAAGCTATTTTTCTTGCTAATTACTACGATACCGTTAACCAATTTTAAAAATTTATATTGTAACTATATACTTTACGTTGGTAACAAAACGTAATATTAGTTACCTTACCTATCTTTAAAATAATTTAGACATTATATTATTTAGTTAATATTATTCAAGTTTATTTCTTATAATATACGTCGCACTCTGACACATTCGTTTGCAGAAGGGTCAAATTATTCTAAAACCAAATTTCGGAATTTTTAATTTTTTTAAGAGAGGCATGGGTAAAAAGTCAATTTTACGAAGGTCAACTTTCGATTAATATTAAATTGAGAGAAATTGAGATCGAAGGACTAAAATTTCTCGGTTTCTAGAAAACTTTCTCAGCTTTTCAACGGTGTAAAGTACAAGCTGCTAAGATTTCTAATTTTTGAGTCATATGTAAAAATATGGAGGTATGTAATTTTTCGAGGTTCTAAAATGAACGGTCAACTTTGAGATATTAAAGAAAGTATCCGAAAAATTTTAAACGATTTTGAGATTCTTAAAGCAAATTTAATTCTCTTTTTAATAGATAAGACTAGATGTTGCTATCTATAAGAAAAATTGAGATAATCCAAGAAAACCGGACCGATGTCGGATTTTTCGGGCTAAATTGACACTACGAGCCAAAATAGCTTTCTTAGATTTTATTGATTGCAGATTCGTTTTCAGAAGGGTCAAATTAGTGTAGATCCAAATTTTCAGCGAATTATGTGGAAAATTAACTATTATGATTTTATACCAAAAATATCGATCGTGACATCTTCGTATAGAATCCATGACTACTTTCGATCTAATTTTAGAGTTTTTAAACTTTATTAATATTTGGAAAATAAATATTAAGCCTCATAATTACTAGTTTAATCGTCTGCACCATAGAGAAGCATAACATTTTTTTATTTCGAAGGAATGATCCATTACTCAAATGTGGCTGATATCAAATAACAATAAAACCACAACAAATTTAATGGTAAAACTATAAAAATGTGCTACTAGTTTCGGTCTTAGACCATCATCAGGCTAAAAGTAAAAAGATACAGTAAGGTAAGGAATAAGACAAGAACTATAACATCAATAATAAATATAAAGTTGAAAAAAAGAAACAAATAAGAAATAAAGGAATTAAACCGTGAAGGATAAAGTTATACATAATCTTTACTTTAGAATATACAGAGTAATTCTATGAGCACTACAACATGAAGTAATCAAAATATACAACAGAACTAATTTGCTTGTAATGAACTGATTAACAACAACATCCAGACAATCAAGAAACAGAAGAAGAAAGCATCAAAAGTCACTTAATAATATCAAAAGGTAAATTTAAGAAAATGTAGTTATCATTGGGTTGTATTTGTTCATTAAGACAAATGATTGAGGAGTTTACAAAGAAGATCTAATCTCCAAAAATTCTAACGAATTCAAACTATTGCCCTTATTACATGTATGCAAAAGTTTGATGTCGAATGCTTCACTAGAATGATTTTCTAATAAAATGTGATTAGCAAAGTTAGAAGGTGAGTCCTTATATTCCGTTCCAGAATGCGATATTTAAGTCTTCTTCCACATTGACCAACATATACTGCATTACAATCAGAGCAAGATAATTTGTAAACTCCAGATTTGTTTAGCAAAGGTGTAGGATCTTTTGTATTAACTAAGCGGGAAATGGAGTTGTTTGTTTTAAAAGCAAAATTGATATTATATTTATTAAAAACATTAGATAATTTATAAGAAATATCTCCCACATACAAAAATGAACCAACAAAGTTTTTTGATGACATTGCAGTATTGTCATGTATAATGTTAAAAGGAAGTCTGAATTTAAAATAAAAATTAAAATAACACTTATGAATCAGTCTCATTGGATAGTGGTTGTTAACTGCCAACTGATTGATTATATTAATCTCTCTATGAAAAGAATCTTGAGACAAAGGTAGGGAGAAACATCTATGAAAGAAGGATCTAAAAGAAGCTAATTTCTGGAAAAGGGTATGGTAGGAGTAGTAGTCTGTACGTTGAGGTTTCAGCGTTCTGGTAATGAGTCAAAATTAAGACATTTTATTGGCTAAAAAGTAGAGCTGTGAAATTTTCTAAAAAATCTAATGGTACCAATTAAAATTTGCTATGATTAATATTTTGTTTTATAATCATGAAAAATGTAAGACCATGTCCTGTCTAAAAAATTGGTCGACTTTAAAGCGATATCTACCTCCCTACACAAGAGATTCTAAACGAATTTGAGCCCCTTATAGAATAATTCTTGCTTAATTGAATGAAACAAACCAGATTGACATATTGAAAATGCTAGTTTTTAAACGAAACAGCTGTAATTGTAATTTTAAACCTAATTTTTTCAATTAAACTTTTTCTTCCAAAAAGTAAGGGTTAGCACAATAAATTTAATATTTATTTTATTTTACACTAATTCTCTACATTTTTTCTACACTAAAATAATACATAAATAAAATAAAATAAAGGTAAATTAAGTGTTACGCTTAGGTTTCGTAGATATCTGCGATATATATTTTCATTTCATTTCATCTATAGAATACTATGTTATTTTATAATAAAGGTATTATTAATTAAAAATAGAATAGAATAAATATGTGCAAGTAAATAACTATTAAAAATATATAAGAGACAAATAAGATAAATATAATTATAATAAAGAATAAAGACTAATTAAAATAATTACATGTACATAAATATCAACCTTCACCTAGAAGTTTATGGATGAAACTTCGTATTCAGGGGTTTCCGATAATTCTGAATTCAACTAAAATATTTTCAAATTAATAGCATTTCCGGTTATTCCGGAAATTGACACCAACTTCACTGTTTTAAATGGAATACTACATTTTTTATAAGGAATCAAATAAAAATATAAAAAATGGGGGTTGCAATTTAAAAAAAAAGAAGAAATCGTCGTTTTCTCAAGTTAAAATTTAACTCAACGTTATGATCACCCTGTATAATTAATTTCTTATTTAAACACTATAACTTTATAATTTATTAATTAGTTAATTGAAATAATTAACATTTTATTAATCGTCTTTTTGGCATTTTTTTTCAAAAAAACTTAAATTTTTCTAAAACTGTAAATTTTAGGTACCTGGTACCTTATGCATAAAGTGACCCTTAAATTTAATCGTCTAACCAAAAAAAGAAAACAATGTAGTATTCCATTTAAAACAGTGAAGTTGGTGTCAATTTCGGGTATAACCGGAAGTGCTATTAATTTGAAAATATTTTAGTTGTCATTAATGACAGCCGCTTCGCTGTCATTAAAGTTAAAAAGGCAATTTTTTAAATAAATATTGGAAGTTTTGTTAAAACGAAGAGTTTATTATTGTTAATAAGATGGACTTTCAAAAAGTAAGGGTTAGTACAATCAATTTAATTAAAACATCTTCGAGAGAAGAATTAACCCGATTATATAACAAGTTACAAGAGAAAAGGTGTAAGGCATCCCAAAACATCTGGTTTAACCAAGAATGTCTGAAGAAGGTAACTTTAATATGTCAATCTGACGATGCTAAGTCTAGCGAAACGGCTGTAATTAAAGTTAAAAAAGCAATTTTTTAAATAAATATTGGAAGTTTTGCTAAAACGAAGAGTTTATTATTTCTAGGTGAAGGTCGATATGGGACAGCCTGTATATATAAACACATGTACACATGTAAAATTAAGTGTTAACTTAATAAAGCATCCTTTAAATATCATTATACGCAAACGTAGCCGTCAATATAAGGAAAATTTTATTAAGGCAATGCAGAAAAGTGAATGTAATAACTCCTGAATACACATCTGGTTGGAAAGGGAGGTAATGGCTGGTACACACAGAAGACTAGTGAAATGCCAGCATGCAGGGCAGAGCTGGGTCAAATCCAGGGCCGTAGAAATAATTATAAATAATAATAATAAAAAATCATGCGATACTGGAGATGGTCCCAGATGCAATGCAACCTATATATAATTACCACAAGCCATTTACCGCCCTATTCCCAGGAAGAAACGAATGGGAGACGAATAGACTGAATCTTATAATGGCTGACACGGACGGCTCTAAGACCGATAGAGCTGTTGGAGCTGGGATACATGAAGGGGAGCATGGATCTAAGCCAGCACTTGGGTAACCTATCTACAATTTTTTAAGTAGAGGTTTTTGCAATGGAGATGTGTCTGCAGGAGATACTTAAGCCTGACTGCTGGACCAATACTATAAAAATCGTTTACGATAGCCAGTCGGCACTTTAATCAAATCGGATCGACTTCAAGTTAGTTCAAAGAGGTCCAGAGGAAAATAACAAAGTAACCTTACTTTGGGCACCTGGGCATACCGGTATTGAAGGGAACGAAAAGCGAACCTTCTAGCAAAAAAAATGTTGAAGGAATATTTATAGGCTCAGAGCCATTCCTAGGCATAGCGAAAAGCGTAGTCAGAGAAACAATATCGTACTAGGTAGAACGGGGGAGACGTTCTTACTGGTTCGAGCTAGAGGGTTTTTGTAAGAGATCCCTCTAAAAAGAAAAAGAGCATATCTTGTGTAGCTGTCGAGAGCTCGAGAAACTAAACAATAAATTTGGTCAGCATCAACTCCAGTGCAAGGGCCCTGATGAGCTTCATCAAAGGCATAGGGCTGATAGAATGACTATAACCTAAGGGTGAGCCACAATATATCTTTCGGGTTGAACGAACACTCACATAGAATCTAACCTAACTCCCTAATGCTGAATAAATTTTGTCTTTTGATAATTGTTTCCTTATAGTTTAGGAATATCAGACGAGATTCACTTTGTAGTACACTTTGTAATACAGTAAAATCTGTATAAAAAATTGGGTCTGCTGCCTTGAGGAGATGTTTAAAATATTTAAATATCTCAAAATAAAATGAATATAAATGTCTGACCAGAATTCTTTTTAAAAACTATATTAATATATATTTTTTGCCCTCCTCAAAGGTGTGTAAATAGTGATTGAAACTTCTCCAAGTGGGTCTTTTTAAAATTACATTTATCCATTTTATTAAAAATAGATGCCTACGGAAAATTTAAAAATACTTTTTTACGATGTGACAAAGAAAATTCCTTGGTGATAAAAAAATTCTAAATGACTAATTAAAAATAAAATAATATAACAACTGATATCGAATTAATTTGTAAACAAAAACACCTTTTAACACCATCGCTGCTGAGATTGTATATTAATATTTATTGATAAATAGAAGCAAGGTACGCATAGATAAGTACACAGACATCTTTATTATTAATTGAAGGCGCCATAAACAATCTTTAAATTTATTACTTTTCGAGGAATGGTCAGATGTTGACGTCTGGAATCTTTGATAACACAACGTGTGACAGGAGTATTATAATATAAATAATTTTCAATTACTAAGTTATTCAGTCTAGAAAATAAAAATAAATGGATTATACTTTTTTGCCAAAATGTAGACTAAACATTGTAAGTATTATTTTAAAATTATCAAACAGACCATATGAGAGTTCCCCCCCAATATTTTGTAATTTAAATTTTTATTAAAATTAAATTTTGATCGAAATAGATGAAAAAACTAAAATCTGCTTTTGGCAACCAATGGGAGACCCCAAAAGAAATTGCATGAATCTTTTTCTACCCAGAAGAATAGAACAGGACCTTTTCTCGCCTAGAAAAACAGATGGGGACCTTTCTCCACTTAGAAGAACAGATACTACAGATTTCCAGAACACACTCCACTCATAAGCATCTACAAGGATCTTTATCCACCCAGAAGAAACATACTTACCCCGTTCATAAATAATAGCGAGGATCTTTCTTCTCCCAGAGAAAAAAACAAGGAGCTTTCTCTTCTCATGACAACCGATCAGAAGAGACTCAGAAAAAGAAACAAATACTGTTCCACACTAACAACAAGGGACCAGGATCTCTTTCCACCCAGAAGAAGGTATAAGGTCCTTTCCCCACTCATAACAGGGGACCAGGTCCTCAACACCCAGAAGAAGAAACAACGTTTCTTTCTTCCCTTAGAAGAAAGAATAAGAATCTTTCTTTGCTGAGAAGATCAAGATACTCTCCTAGAAATGATAGAAAGAAAAACAAAGAAGTAAATTAAGTTTATACCTTTTATTTATATCTTTAATAATAAAAATTTATTGTACTCACCCTTACTATGTGAATGCCCATCCAACGTTTAGTTGTTTATTGTTCCTTTAATAATATTTTTATTGAAATAATATTTTTTCTGTAGACTAAAGGCATCTAGATGGGTAAATATTATTTTGCAGTCTAAACCTGAAACTTTGACTGGAATGAAATAGGCCTAAAAGTGCACACACCTTGATAGAAGGTTGCAAACACAAAAAGAGAAAATGTTTAGAATGCAGATATTTATGGAGTGAACGCATCTTTACTGAAATATTCGCTGTAGGGAAATGGATAAAAACAAGTCCAGGATGAATTAAAGGTAGATATGCAGATAATGAAGAATTAAATAAAGGTTTGGAAAAATAAGGAAGAGAAGATGATACTAGGGGTCATTAAACGAGTTCCAGGTATCTCTTATTACAGGAGTACCTATTATATGACAGGAGTATTATAATATAAATTTTGTTACCAGTTTTAAATTACTACCTATTTTGTCTCAAAAATAAAAATAAATAGATTATACTATTTGCCAAAAATGTAGACTAAACATAATTTAAACTTTGAATGTTGTAAAAATTGTTTTTCATTTATTCCCATTAATGTATAAAGGGTGTTTCAAACAAATATGTCCAAAAATGATTAATACCTAAATTATACTTGTTATTAAAGTAATTATATTTTGTTCCTAGAAGAAAGTATGTAAGTTATTGCTATTAAATTATCGTTAAAGCGCTTTCTTGCGAAAAATTATGTAGAATATTTTTTAGTCCAAGAAATAGGCGAATTTTAAGAACGATAGAAATATTCCAGAACACCATTTCGTCGACCTCAACAATCAGGTTTTCCCTCAGTATGAAACAACTATTGTTATAAATTTTAGTAATAGCCGAGTAAGACGTGGTCAATTTATACAAATTAATTCAAAATATGTTTAATGGGATCACATCTAACGAAGTAGGTACACAGCAAGGATGTTTAAATATGATTATTATTATTTTAATAATTATTATTAGAACATAATATTTTATAATTATTTTTATTATGATATTATTATATTTGCAAATCTAGGATATGGAACATTTTCTCGAAGCGTTTCGACGTATTTTTAAACCTTCTTAACTTTGGTTTGGATTGATGTGACCTATTAAATATTACCAATTGCATAGCTATTGAAAGAAATTAAGAAAGAAAACCGAACTTTGGTACATAAGCTAATATTAGTTTTAGAAAACAACAAAATCTAAATCTAAAACTCTTATCCCAAATCCTTAAACTAGGAGGTAAATAAAAAAGCTTCGGATTACTTTTGACCAAGGTGTGCTGCTACGCGTCACAAGCTGACTATTTTTGTGGCCTAGTCTTGAGTACATTTTACTTGAAAATGTTTTTTGTGAGGTTTTATTGGCATTTTTACAATATTTTTATCCTAAATACGTTATGTGTTTTAGAATTTTTTGTTTGTAAGAAACATGTTGCTTAAGTTTCTTCGTGATTTAAAGAATAGCTTATTAGGAATGTTAAGAAATACTCTTGTGGGTGGTATTTGAATTCATAATTTGATACATGGGTACCATATATACACAATGTGCGGCTCCATAAATCGAAAGATATTGCTTAAATTAAGAATTATGCCTCTTCTCTCTAATTATTATTCTTATAGTCTGATGCAATTTAACGTAATAATTATTATGTTATATTAAATATAAAATTTCAACAAATTCAGTGTTTTCCTTGCAGCTTCAAATTCAATTCGTTAAATGTGGGATGTTATGTCTGTTAAAATTGCAAGGTCTATTTTTATTTTCAGTTTTACTTTAAATAAACCCGTTAAAGTTCAATAATGTCTAATTTAATTTACTAAGCGTAAATTAAACGTAACCCTGTAACATAAAGACCTCTTATTATCGGCAACAACTGATAGCTGCGGAGGCCAAATCCAACATTTCGGATATTTATCCAGGAGTCAAAACACAATAAATTTAATGTTAAAACTATAAAAATGCAACTAGTTTCGGTCTTAGACCATCATCAGGCCAAAAATAAAAAAATACAGTAAGGTAAGGATTAAGACCAGAACTATAACAATAATAAATAATAATAAATATTATAAAGTTGGACAACATATTAAAATGAGTGAGGCACAAAAGTAATAAAGAAAAGCCTACCTGATAATGTAAAAGTCAATGTAATTTGTACAAAATTAAAAGTTACATCAGTCAAAATATATGAATATGAGGGTTGCCTTTTATATTTCGGGATTAGAGAACAAAAACAAATATTAATCATCGAAAATCACTTGATTGTCTTTCAATATATTTTCCATGAAGATCTATACACTTTTGTATACGTTTGAACCAATTGTCGAAGCACTTTTGCCACTCTGATTGAGGTATCTCCAAAACATGCATTCTGAATGCAGCAATCGCTTCTTCAGGTGTCGAAATACCTTGACCTCTCAGTTTGTTTTTTACGTACGGTACCAAGTCAGGAATATACGGCGGATGACTCATCAAATCGATGTTTTGGATGCTCAAAAATGCAGTTGTTTGAGCCGATGTGTGGGAGCTCGCATTTTCGTTGTGAAGAGTGATCCGTCTTCGGCGGTTGGTTCTCCTGATTTCTAGGAAGACAACTGGCCTTTGAAAACTAAAAAATTAATTGAATTATTTTTTTCAACTTCTCAAGTAAAATTAATTTTAGGATGCTAAGTATTAACATAATTAAAAAATATATCTAACTGTCGTTCGCTATCTACAAAACCTGCTAACACATCATCAACATGTCTATACCGAAATATAATATTGTTTTTATAACTTGAATTAAAGATTTTGTTTTCTAAATTATCCATAAAAATATTTGCTAAAATTGAATAAGTAGGACTTCCCATTGGAAGACCCTCATAATAATTTTTATTAATGCATATATCTAAACAAATGGTTGTGTACCACTCGGAATTTACTGTTCTGCGTTGTTCTAGTGGTACGGTTGCGACATGTTGAGTTTTTCCGAAAAAACAGGCGACCATTTGCTTGGAAATGCTTCATGCGTGAACAGCTTTTGTTGACGACATACAGTCGACTGCTATTTACTTCTGCTCATACGCGTAAATCCACGATTCATCACCTGTCACGATGTGTTTCGAAGCACCGCGATCGTATTTTTTGAGCATTTCATTCGATCAACCGATACGAGCCTTTTTTTGAGCGATTGACAAATTCTGTGTGATCCAACGCGAACAAATTTTGTTGGCCATGAAATATTGATGCAATACTGATGAACTACGGCCACGATTGAATTCACCATACCATCGATAAACACTGGTCCTTGATGGAGCTTCATCGGCAAAAATTGAATTAAGTTCATCCGTCCACTGTTGCTGAGTTTTCTAATCCACGTCGAAAGTTGTAAAAAATAATCGCACGACAATGTTCACGATTTAATTCCATTTTTGGGACAAGATGAATCTATTAAGTTACTGTAAACAACACAAATAGCGCTCTTATGTCAAAACGTTCTGAGTACGTATAACCTCAAAACTGTCCAACTTTACGATAGAGCTGTCAGTTGCCAGATTGCAACACCAGGGTTGCCAAATCCCGGAATATAAAAGGCAACCCTAGTATATGTAGGTAAACAAAATATAAAATATAATAAATTACGGAGTAAAAAAATTATTAAGTTAAAATAAACATATAGGGAACATAGAGGAACAAAACGGGATTTAAGAAAAAAACAACTAAAAGGCGAAAACTATTTAGGTACATTTATTGTACTAACTCTTACTCTGTGGAAGTCCATCTCACTAAGAATAATAAATAATTATTCTTTTATACTTAAATTCAACGTTTTATTGACAAAATCGCTTTTAAATTATAATGACAGCTGTTTCGCTAAAATTAGCATCGTCAAATTGATATCAAAGTTACATTTAGTCTGTTTGTAGTTAGGTTCCTGATGTTGATTAGATAGTATTAAGGCTAGACCAAGCATGGATATAATTGTATTCTGATTGTTCAATGGTGAAAACTAAGCTCGTTGTTCAAATATTATGTCAATTTAATCAATTTAGCTAAAAAATTACTTTGCAATATCTAGTATCTAGTTTATTTGCTTTCGACCAAAATGAATTCGATTAAAAAGCGAAAATCGAATGCTTCCTTTGTGGTCGCAAAAACAGAGATAGGTACCATCTGAATTAGAAACCTACAAAGCTTTTTAGTCATTCTAAAGGTTTGCAAAAACTGATGCTCACTTAAAGTATCAAAACGATCGAAATTATTAAGCCGATTATGTCAATGTATTGGTTTTCAATTTAATTTCAATTTTAAAAATATCAACTGTCAAATAGTAGCCAAATCTTATGCGAGTATCACTTCAAAATTAGTTCGCAACTTATTTACAAACAGCAACGACCATTCATAGTAAGTTGAGAATAATCGGTCAAGAATAGCAAAACTGGATTTGTTCACAATATTTTAACTTGCGAATGAACTTGAAACTTGCTGTCAAGAATTAATAGCGGGCCTGTGCTCAATTGCATAAAGCCATAATCTAAAACAGTGTACTCATACACTAACCAAATTGTAATAAAGATATATTAAAAAACTCAAAAAACAATATGATTTAAAAATTTTGATATAGACTTGATTTATTTATAAATTCAATTGTTTAAAAATTCTACATGGTAATCCGTTTTTTTAACTTTTAAATTTTGTTTCTCTGGATCCAAAAGAGAAGCATTTATTATACTCAAATTGTTTAGGTGTATTGTTAATACATCGATCTTCCTGAGCTACTTAAGCTGTTTCTAAAAACATCCGCTTTTTATAATTAATTGCTGTGGTTAAAATTTTGGAATGTTCATAATTCATTATATGGCCTTCAGACAATACGTGATCAGTAAACTTCATCCACAGAAATGTGCACTTGCACAATTAAAAAAACGAATTACTACGTAGAATTTTTAAACAATTGAATTTATTCATTAATCAAATCTATATTAAAATTTTTAATTGGGTTTTTAATACATGTCACATGTTATTAAATTTTTTTAAAATTACCTATAATCTCACTTAGATATATAAGTATTATTTATTTTATTAACTTTTATATAAAATTTATATAAAATTACTCTTAGTTTTTGGAAGTCCATCTTATTAAGAATAATAAAAAATAAACATATTTTTTCAAATAAACTTGGAAGTTACGTTGAAACGAAGAGTTTTTTATTATTCTTAACTTTTATATAATTTCTTTATAATTATTATACAATTTTTAGACCTTGAAAATGAACCTAAAAACCTAAAAGGAGTGAACTTTGGTTTTATTGCCACATCCCCAAAAATATTCCCATCATACAAATAGTTGGCAAATATTTCTATTTAAACTATAAATAAATATACGTATGTATATGTCTACATGTATTATTAATCATTAGATACGTAATTTTATCCTGATGAAAAAACAGATAATTCGAGCGATTGACTCTCCGTCAATCGCCGGGCGAGTTCGACTGCGCATTGCAGATGCAATAGAAAAAGGTTACTTGCGGTCACGGCTGCGGACATCTTTAAATACCAATTAATATGTTGATAAAGGGCCAACATTTGAGTGTCTCACGTCTTTTTAGTTGCATTGTGGATTTGTTCCAGTATTTCTTTAATTGTGTTTAGTTTTAGGGCAATTTAAGAAAATTGAAGGATTAATCGAAATATCTTAAAAAATAACTGGATTTGTCTGGATGTAATCAAAAAATTTCATTTTTTTGTTTTGTGTGTATTTTGTTTGGGCCGATTTGTGCAACACATGGAAAGATACGGAAATTGATTTCAAACGTTTCAATAGTTTAATAAAATAGCTTAATTTTACTAGGTGACTGAACCGGTTTTCGAACATATAACTACTTTTCCGCATTGAACACTCAATAAAAAAGTTATTTGTGCTTGAGCCAAATTTTTGTCTTCACAAATGTATTTTTTGAAGTTTGCAGAATATATGGAGACCAAGAAGAAATATTAAAAATTAATTATTTTATGAATTATGACCATTTAAAGCCAAAAAGTCAATTTAACCAGTTTTCAGACACCATAGACAAATTGCCAGACGCTGATGCACTATTTTTCGGACAACGTGTCGAAAAGCAGTACTTTTCGATACCTACCAAAGTTAAACAATAAAATTGCAAAAGGGTAAAACAAACAAGGCATTATGAAATTGAACATTTTTATTATAATTTGTAGTACCTTAATAATTCAAATCCTTTGCAAAAATTAATCCTTGTGGTTATTTGATTCAAATTTTCTGGGCGTTTCTGCCCTGCTTTCCGCTCTTGCTTCATGGAAGAGTCATATGTGATTTATGTGATTTATGGGAGTAATGTTGCTCCTGATGCATTGAAAGGTATAAGAACAGTGATGTTTTCCTTCTCCTTGCTGGACTTAATCACGTATACATTTTTCCATCCTTTCGGTCCGAGGACTTTTCCAGTCTTAGGGCACAAGTAAAACCCTGACTCGTCTGCGTTAAATATTCTACTTGGATCTTCTAACATATCTTGAAAATTGTTGTCCTCTATATACTTTCGCAAAGCACAGAACCACGATCAAATGGACTCTTCTGTTATTAAAGCTCTTGCTTGATTGATACCCTCTGTCTCCCTTTGAGAAATTTCGGGATGCCTTTTCAAAAAGCTACAGCTACCATCAGATCAGATTTCGAGATCGGGAAGCCACGTTTTGCTATATTTATAGCCCAGTCTGCACTTTTCTTTTCTTCTTCAACAGTTAACAATGGTGGGGATCCAGTTTTTTTCTTTTCAGCTGGAGATTTTCCAGTAAACTTATCGTGTATGGTGGTTCTGGGAATACCTATTTGAATTATTTTTTATATTTAGGCGATAGTTAAGTACTTACCATAACGTTTGCTTGCTTCCCTTAAACTTATTCCCGTCTCTTGAATTGCCAGTAGGGCTGCTTGAAGTGAAACATTGGAGTAAGTACAAAATACCGGTTTTTTGATTTCCAAAAATTTTTGGGGTTCCCTTTTTTTGCCGATTTCGTTTTCTCCATCCAAAACCACCCTTTTTAGGTATAGGTAATGCTGACTTGGTTTAATTTTAAATAAAGTGAATCCAGCGAAAACCAGTATTTTTCGGACACATATGAAAGCAATGGAAATCGCATATAATTTTTTTGCGTCTGAAAAGTACCGTTTTTCGGACACCCAGGAAACGAGTGCTACATCTTTCTCGTAACTAAGGAAAAATGCGTCCGAAAACTGGTTATCCTATTCTTCATATATAATTGAATAATGGGAGCAAGGCGTACAAATATAAAACTAGTGCATCTATTAATAAAGGACAGATAAAAATTTTACGTCACGCACCGGTTTTCGGACACCTTGTCCGAAAACGCGTTTTACTTAATTTTCCTAGACCAGTTTGCCGGACACATAATTCCAGGGGTTAGAAACCGAAAAGGTATAAAACTGACGCTAACCATTATCTAATCATGCAGAATTGATATAGCGATAATAAAATCATTTTTACAATATTTACTTACTATTTCCCACTGCACTTCCCACTACACTTTTCCTTCAACAGGTTGTACATCAGCACACATGCTAAACTCCGGCCATCTTAGAATTTATTATTTGTCTTTTTCTGTTATCAAAAGCTGCACCAAGGCTGCAGTTAACAGAGAGATAACGAATGCAACTTATGATAAATTAAAAAAGGAGAAATAGATAAAGGTTTTACTATTTTATTCTGTTTTTGTGGAAAGTGTCCGACAAGTGGTATTGTCTGGCGAACCGGTTCAACCACTTTCTATAAAAAAAAATAACTAATTTTAATAAATTCACAAGTTAGTTGTTAAATTAATAAGTTATTGCATATAAGAAAGTAATTTCTCATTACAAGAGTTTAGCATACTCTTTAAGTAGCCTTAGGCCTAGTGTTTCTATTAAGAACATGCTGTGAGTAACTGAGGATAACAAGATAGTATGCATATTGTAGAAGAAGAGTACTTGTTTTATTATAAATGATAAGTACCCGTGGTCTATATAGGAAATCAATATTGAAAAAGGATTGGGCTTAAGAATTCCCTGTAATACATCTTCTGCTATTGAAAAGGATTTGGTATATTTTTTGTTAGATTTTAACCTCATAGAAATATGTGCTTACAGAGATTAAGAGATGATCTTTAATATTTTAAATAAGTCCTATTCATGTGCAACTGAGTTCGAGAGACTATTAGAACATGAGCCCACTGCAAAAAACCTGACCCATTTGTTACCGTGAAGGTACCAAGACTAATACAATAGACCATTAGTGACTCGATATTTGAAAACTTGAATGTTTAAAAAATAAAAATAAAATATCTGTGCCAATATATTTTATAAATATATATAATAAAGATGATAGAAGTTGACGAAATTCAGTTTATTCAAAATTTAGTATTATTATTATTTTTATTCTTTTGGTTAATTATAAGAAACCTTTTTTTGAAAATTTATTTAAAATTTAATAAATAATCTTCCTTTTATACTTGGATATGAAATTATCTGATCTGTTGAAATTATCTCAAGATAAATAACTGGTTTTGTGACAAAATATATATATTTAAAATTTGTTCAAAAATATTTGATAAACGGATTTTTTATCAAACATGCAAAACATCAATTCGATCTTCATGAAATTTTCATGATCACTAAAACTTCTATAAAATAAAAAAAAATGAAATCACATTAGGAATCATTCGAATGTATTAATATCATAAGTAGGGGATTTTTTATAAAGATATCTGTTAAAGATTTTTATCTAACTGTGGGAAATACGCGGTATTGATTATTTAATTATAGAAATATTTGTGTAAAAATTTGTTTCCCATAAAAAGTGACACCATAAAATTTAAAGGAATTATATATTAAAAAAATGATTAAGGAATGTTATCATTACTACCTACAGTAATGTTTTACCGATTGTGGGAACAAAACTTAGAACATAAAATAGTAAGGAAGGAGTTTATGTTATATCTACAATGTTAAAATCTGGTGACGGAAGTCGGCCATATTAGATAACCATTTATGACTCATAGTTTGTTTACAAGTTATAAAAATTTAGTTTTCTGTTAAAAATTTGGATGAATTATTTAAGTTTAGAACATTTATCGTTTATAATAGGTTTATTTAAAGAGGATATTTTATTTTAATAATTATCATTAATACACAATTTTTTGGTTAATCTCATAACTGTATATGTCAATTATTTTTATGGAGTATTCTAAAGCAAAGTTGTGCAATAAATGTATTTGTGTATTAATTAACAAATTATTACATTCGCAGTTTCCCACAGGATGAAAATATTAGACGGAAATGGTTAAATATTGTGGATAAAGCAAACTGGAGTCCAGGCAAGAATAGCTTTTTATGCTCATACAATTTACAGAACAATCATTTGATAGAATTAATTGTTATACTAGTACCAAATGTTATACCTACAATTAAAATCGCAAGAATGAAATATATAAGTAATTATTACATACACAAATTGCTTTAAAACATTGACCAAATCTATATTTTTTTTTCAAATCTATTTACAGATATTTTACTTAAACCTATTATATTTCACTAATATATACCTTTTCTATGCAAGTAAGGACTAATTTTCCTTATGCTGAAGAGATAATAACTACTAGCAGTGAAACTGTTTCACCAGTTCCTGTTCCTGAAACTCTATCTACTTCTGATAGTCCTCGTAGGAAACAACTTATAAAAAGCATCTGTGAAGGTAATTTAAAAACAAGAATTTATTATATATGTAAAAGTAAAATAAATAATGTAGAAAAAATTAGACATGTTTACACAAATTTCAATTTAAGGACCAATAGTCGTAGAATAAAAAATTTTTATAAAAATTGTGTAGTATATAACTGATTTTATTTCCTTAAATCTAGTACCACCATTTTAGGCAATGTTATACCTACTTACTATTTTTTTCCTCTACTTTCCTTATTAAAATGGTTATTTTAATATACAATGATTAGTGTCCATACTGAATAATAGATATGTTTCAATTAGGAAATTATTTTTCTATTAATAAAAATATAGGAAGCCACTGTTAAAAAGTAACTTCCGGTAGCCATCTTGGATAACCATCCCGGTCAACTGTCCTTGAACGAGCAATACTTCCTTACTATTTTATATTCTAAGGAACAAAATCATAATAAAGGCAGAATTTTTAATCAAGTTTTTTTAATAAGAGTACCAAATAAACGGCAGTGTATTAAATTCGACCCTTATTTAATTTGAAAAATTAACTTTACTTGCCATTGATAGCTTTATAGAATAAAATTAGAACAAAAAGAGTTGCACGTCATAATTGTGATGTTGCCATTTATAAAAACTAGTAGATTTATCAAGTTTATCGATCAGAGAACTCATAATTATACCATAGAACAAATAATTACCTACAGTTCCGGGATTCAATCAATCCGTTGTCTGGTGTCATTTTAAAAACATTAGTTATTTTGCTTTTTCACTACATGACTTTATTGACGTTTGTTGAGGTAGTAAAGTTGTTCATTTTTAACCAAGGTAGAAAAAGACTTGATTAGCACTAAATCTTAATTTGACAGAATGTGAGGTTAACTGATGCAAAGACAAATTTATAAAAATAATTTTTAATTACTCATTTAATAGTCTACCTACTTATTCAAAAATGAAAATCAATTGACTTATCCAAGTATTGCGCGCCAAGGTAGAAAAGTGAGTTGTGACATGACAGTGAAAAAGCAACATATCCAATAATTTTTGTTTTGATTTAATAATTAGTATTGTGTTGTTAAAATCGCTATGAAAATACATGGACAAGGTAATTGATGTTCATTTTTGCTTTACTACCTCAACAAAAGTCAATAAAGTTAAGTATATAGACTAGTAGTAAAAAAAAATTCTTTAAAACGCCAATTCGACAATGTCTATGAATAAATACTATATAGCTGGCTAATTTTATCAACAATTTTAATAAAACAAAATTTTAAGAGCTAATATATAAAAGATTACTTTGAAAATAGAAGTATTTTCTGGAAATGCAAAAGTAATTAATTTAAACATAAATGGATTGATTGGCACATCTAATGAAATTAATATGAAACACACATGCAACAAAAATTTTGAAGGTTACTCTAGAAATTATTTTTAAATTTAACACAGATGTCCAAAAGGCGGGAAATGCAAAAATGAAAAGGAACAATGTCAAAGTTTGTGAGGTTATGTATCTGAGTCAGAACGTTCTTTTCAGCCAGAAAGTTTTAAATAAGTTTATCTAAGATCTTAGAAAAATCTAAACTTAATTTGACTTAGTTGTGACATTGTTTAGCGGTAAATACAAAGATTATATTTATTATATTATTTATTATGTCCGATTTTGTAATTACGTTTTCGTCAGTAAAATAATAATAAATTAATCACAATAAAATAATAAAGTTCATAAAGTTAATAGGATAAAAAATTGTATTTTTTTTATCTTATTTGTTATTTTATTGTCATAATAAAAGTGGGATGTTGAAAATTGGTAGGTATAGTCCCCAGTACAAGGACCTATAATTTTTTTGACACATACAAATTTCATACTTTGTGAGTGCTTTCTTCGCATCGAGTCCGACAAACTTTTCCTCTGCAAAAACCTTCTGCGCTCCTGCGTTTTTGAATGCCCGATTCTCGAAATTGTCGATATTACGTCACTATGACTCTCCGTACATACAAATTTGATTTTTTAAAAGTGGTTTATTAAAATTATATTAAAAATTGTGGTCAACTTGTCCGACAAAAATCATGCTGCGTATAGGGTGTCCACCACCCTCAAAATGTCGATGTGACGTCACTATGACTCCCTGTACATATAAGTTCGATTTTTTTAAAATTATTTCATGAAATCACGTTAAAAATTGTGGTCAACTTGTCCGACAAAAATCATGCAGCGTATGGAGTGTCTACCGCTCCGAAAATGTCGATATGTCGATCCCCGTACATACATGTCGGACAAAAATAACGATGATAGATAATAGTATTCTAATTACAAATATCGATTTGTCCAACAAATATATTGAGTTATATAGTCAGTCCGACAAGAAAATGAAAAAAAGGACATCAAAACCAATGGCATAGTTACTTTTGTCGTTTTCTGACTGAATAAGTTTTACTGGATGACATAGAATTTACAAATCAACAATTCAATTATAAAATAATTTCAATTGAAAAATCTGGAAAATTCAAAATCTGTTTTCATTTATATTGATATTTTATTTTATATAAAAAGGTATAAAATATGTATTTTATTCTTTATTTAAATATAAAAAAAAATTCATTCTACATCAGAATTACTAATTAAATCAACATCATCATCATATTCATCATAATTTTCACGACCTTCATCAATGTCGTCCTCACCACTGTAAAGCATCATCACATTGACATATCGTAATTGTATATTTTAAAAAGATTTTTTGAATAAAAGTTGAAGATTTTGTGATAAAGTTATATTTTCAATGTTCTTATTAAGATGAACTTCAACAGAGTTAGGGTTAATACAATAAATTTCAGTAATTTAAATTGTTTCTGAAGAAATATTATTTTATAAACTAACCAGGAAGTAGATGGTACCTACTGAAAATGAAAAACATGAATCTACTAGAAGTATTTTTGTCAGCTGACGATGGTTCAAAGCTGAAATCGGTAAAAAAAATTATTTTTAAAATTTTTTTATCCCACATTTCTTTTATTAATAGTTTTTTTATCATTTTTATTTAATTTAAATGTTTTATTGTATTAACTTAATTGTTCATTTAAATTTTTATTTCATAAGTTTCGTTTTATTTCTATTGAAAAGAATAGAAATTACATTTCTATAAAGACACACATATTCTCTTAATATACTAATATACAGGAGACAATAGTATATTGTGCAACAAGTTACTTTTCCACCGTGTTGCACACCATACATTATCTACGGCTGCATATTAATAATAAAAATAAAGAAGTGAATTCATAACATTTTATTGTTACTATTGGTTATAAAATAAACGGCACATACTTAATAAAAAAAAAATTAAATTAATACTGTAATTAATTGTTACATTACTGCAATTTTGTACAGAGATTCCTGGTGTTTCATTTTTTCGTAACGTATTGCTATCAACTGTGGGAAAAAATCTACCTCATGGCTGAAAAATATATATGTGTTGTTGGATAACTAATTTGCACAAATTCTGAAGTAACTATTGATATCCATAATAATTGAGTTGAAGTATTATAGATTGTAAGTATTGTAAGTCACATTTGAGATATGGATGGTTTACTTCATTTGTAATAAAATGTCAAAGATGAATTATTATAAAGAAATATTAAATAATTTATCATTTTTTAATTTTGTATTAGTTTGCAGTATTATATTTGTCGGACACATATTACAATCAGTATTTTATTTCAAATCGAAAAATATTAAATTTATTATCATATGTACGGGGAGATATAATGCCGTCATATCGACATTTTCAAAGCGGTGGAACAAGTTGACCACAATTTTTAACGTAATTTCATGAAACAATTTTAAAAAAATCAAACTTATATGTAAGGAGAGTCATAGTGACGTCACATCGACATTTTTAGGGTGGTGGACGCAGCATGATTTTTGTCGGACAAGTTGACCACAATTTTTAATATAATTTTAATAAACAATTTTTAAAAAAACAAATATGTATGGACGGGGAGTCATAGTGACGTAACATCGACCATTTCGAGAATCGGGCATTTAAAAACGCAGGAGCTCAGAAAGTTTTCGCAGAGGAAAAGTTTGTCGGACTCGATGCGAGGAAAGCACTTACAAAATATGAAATTTGTGTGTGTCAAAAAAATTAGAGTTCCTTGTACTGGGGACTAGTAGTAGAGTTGAGCGCTTTACTTAGAAATGTAAAACCTACACAGGTATATTTGTTCGTATAATTCCTAAAGAATAATTATTTAAATTATCTCATTATTAATACATCAATCATAAATATACTTGTATACAAATATTTGAAAAAATGATAACAAATAATCGCTAAGCATAAACGACATCAAATTTTCCATAATTCAAAATTTACTTAGCCGCATCCGTACAACACTTTTGGTAGTCCAATAAATTTCTGAATAATCATTAAGCGTGTTATTTCCTTGTTATTAAGCCCTAAGGGTGTTACAAATTAAGGAATATAAAGTATAAGCACATTCTAAAGATTACACACTTTTATTACATACAAAAGAAAATCACAAAAAAGATAACTGTTTTATGGTTAGTTTTGTAAAATATTAATCAATTATCTAGTTTGAATCAATCCGGTTTTAATTCCATTTTGTTAAAAAATTTTGTAATTCACGGGTTAATAATGTAAATCGTGGAAATCATAAATTTTATTGTTATAATTATAATATAAATATATGACTGATGAAATATTTCACAGAAACAATCTGAAACTGTAAATATACAAATATTTTGAAATCTTTGGAAAGTTATCTAAATTGCGAATTAATTTCTTTTATTTCAGCTATTATTGGAAATTCAAATTAAGATAATAGTGTCACTTTGCAATACTTTTCTTTGATACCGTTTCACAATCACAGTTGAACGACGTTTTTTGTGTTTTTAGAAAAGTTTACATGATAAAGTCATTATCTAAACTAGTACCTAATTGTAATGAATACCGTCTTATTAAATATTTCAAAATAGTATAAATATATAGAAGAGATTTGTACTCAATTGAAAAATTATTTTTAAGATTCATACATACCTCATTAGCGGGGACCAATAAATGCGAAAATGTCAAAAGCTCTTATTGCTGGGACTGCTTTTAACTCAAAATTCCCAGAGAAGGAATCGATCTCCTTGGAATAGGGAAAAATGGCCCCAATCATTTTTCCGCAGCCGAAAATGTAATACATTTCCTTTTCCTTTTTGATGTGCCTTTTTGTGAGACCACAAAAAGGCTCCGGGACCAAGAAAAGGTGTATTAGCCCCTTCTTCTACAAGTATGTTCCTCGTGTACCTATTATCTCTCTGTCTCACCTGGCACCCAAATCAAGGTGACCTTGCCAGTTTCATAAGGGATTGTTTACATTCCCAGACTAGCTTTTACTCATGTAAGTAAAAGAATGGCAGTACGAATGAGTTCGTACAGTCACCACAGCTCTTCTGCCACAAGGCAAAAAGATGCACCATTCATTTCTATTCCTTATTTTGATTAACTCCACGTATTGACAGAGAACACTAAAAAACGAGAGAGATGGGTGGACATACCTATTTAAATGTCCATAGTCCTATGTCAACTTCATTCGGACTGCTTCGCGAAATGTTTTAATTGTCATATTGTCAAATTTGCGTAATAAGTATTTCCTTCAGTTTACGATCATAGGTCATAGTAATTTACGTAACAAGTTCCGAAAGTGATATTTTACGGAATGAGTAGGAATCCTGGAATCCTGGAATCCTGCGAGTCCCGTAAAACCACTTTCGGATCGTGTTACGTACAATATTTGTTCTGTGGCCGTTAATTTTTGTTAAAAAGGATTGGATGAATATATTTGCTTATTATAAACGTTTACTTATAAATTACATATAACAACTGCTCTTAGAAATGATTTAGTTATGAATATTAATTACACAATTATAACAATTACTTATATTTATATTATTAGGGATATTCACAGAAGTGGCAGTATTGAAATTAGTATTATTAGATGTGTCAGTATTTGTACTAGTTTTCGGAATATTCATCTCGTTGTGACTCTTTTCGATCTGTGATGCTTTTTGAATCTTATTTCTCAAAGAATTTTCTACGTATCTTTCTGCTACACTTTCAAATTGGTTATACTAGCACCACCTTTGAATATTTGAATATATGTTTTTTAGACCACCACCCTCAACTAATAAAGTTGCTGAGCTTCTTCGCAAACAGTGTACGGTGTATTTTTTGAAATGCGGTAATTTAAGAAATTCAGCTATTTTGCAGCGATATTACGAAAAGTGTGAATAACAATAGGTTGTGTGGTACATTTTTCGTTTTTGATGTAATATACAAATAATCTACGATGTGATGTGTTTGATAGACGTAGTGACAAATATTTTCTGTATAAAGATATTATTTTCTCCAATGACGACAGAGGTTATTTCCATATTCGTTTTGGAATTGGGAATTTTAATAACTAACATGTTCATATTGTCTTCTATATCATCCAAATCAATCCAATGATAAATGCAACCTAAAATATGTATAAAAATTACTAAAAAAGAGGTATTACTTTTAATTATATTACCTTGGTTACTAGGTAGTGATTATCTTCAGCTTCTGACAAGAATTTATTTATTCCTTCTTTATTCAATACTTCGGATTTTTTTGGTTTGTAACCTACGGATTTTCTTTTAAAAAATGCAATAACTTTGTGATAGCGGCTTATATCTATATTATTTTTAATGTTAATTGTGGGCTTGAGGATTGAGTAATCGCTCCATAGGCTCGAGGGCTTTAAGACTTTTGATTTTTCCATGGTATATGCAAGAATAACTTCTTCATTTATAGTATGCACTTTTTTATCACTGCTCCATTTTTGAAATAAATTGTAGACCAATTCATACCTCTCTCTTGACTTTGTCGGCAATAATTCATGAATAGCTGTTTTATCAGCCTTACTAATCTCATCTGGAATCAATTCGACTTCACTTTCACTATCTATTTCCATTTTTTTGAAATGCAAAAGAGAAAACCTCAAATTATATCTGACAAGCGTTGTCATAATAAAAATACAAGTTGTTATTGCTGCCAAGGCCATCTACTAAGATATCCAAAATCGTTTCGAAAGTAAAAAAATCGTCCCGAAAGTTGTTTTTGTAAAATCTTTATTTCTTTATTTTATTTTTATTGAAGTTATTAAATTTTTCAACAAAACTAGATACGGCGCTAGAAATTGTTATTGTTCCCGAGTCAACATTGCAATTTTGTAAGAAATTCCGATATTTCAAATTGGCAACATCGTGGCCATATCGAGTTAAAGGTCCAAGGTCATTGACGAAGGATTTTAAAATTCTTTAATGTTTTGCTGACATTTGTCTGTGTTACACTATTTAGTGCAATTCAATTCTTGAAGGAAATCCATATTTATAAATTTTCCCTAGGTTCTTCTGTAATTACTGTAAACGAAGCAATTGAAGTATTTATTGCAGATTATCCGAAGGACTACCCTGAAGATCACTGATTAGGTTTGTGAAATCTGAATAGGATATAAATCCTATTGTAGCATACGAGAGTCGCTTCAATAGAATATGTTTGACTTCATAAATCAGATTACATATGGAAGGTATGATTAAAGTATGGAACAAATTCATTTTTAGTTAAACAGGCCAAGTAATCCTGAAACATGTCATATATAATTTTAAAATAATACTCTAATATACAGGGTAATTTAGTTTTGAGTAATGACGTCGCCGTAATTTTGTTTTAAATGGAACACCCCCATTTTGTCTTAATTTTCGGATTACTTTAGCCAAGCCGATTCCAAACATGTACCACATACCTATGTTGATACCAATTGGTACAGTGTGGACAAAAATACAATAGTTTTGTAAAAGCTCATAAAGTAAGGCGTAATATTTTTAATTAGTTAAATTACACCAGAGTCGTTACAGCATATTTTATTCGAATGTCCCATTTACAGTTCCTTAAGAAAAAATAATTTTTTAATACCGTAAAGGATATTGATGGTCTAGTACAATTCTTAAACATGAATAATCTATCTGAGTTATGTATGCTAGCCCACAGTGTAATTAGTATTTTAAAATTAAGAGCTTTTGCATATGGTGATTATCCCTTACAATGTGATATTATTTTAAGCAATTTATGTACTGAACTCTTGTGAAAAGATGTATCTTAAACACAATAAATCTATTTATCTATCTATCTATCTACCTATTAGTTAAATTAACAATTTTATCAAAAATATTTATTGTCAGCGAACAGAATATAAAATTATTTATCAAATTAAAAAAAAAACATAGTCGTCTAGTTTTTTGTGTCAAACAAAATGTTTGACTGACTACTCATATCAAAGCTATGCTTTCTGCATTAAATAAAAAAAATCGAAGTAAGTATACAACAACAAAGACAAAATCAACACAGGATCTTATGACAAAATGTTTGTTTTCCCAAAGTATTACGTACAAATTTCCAAATATAGATGGCGCCCACTCCGTGGTGATCCCAAATTGGGTTTCTACGTAAATCATGCTATTACATAATTATAATTGGTTTAAATGAATTCAAAAAAATATTTTTATTAGTATAAGCAAGAAGAAGGTAAATAATACTTTTTAAGTAAATAAAAATTCTATCTTTTTACATAAAATAGTCTGGTAAATCTTAGTTAGCAGAAGAAACAGTTTTAATTGAGAGATGGACCTCCAAACATATTCTAGGAAGAATTGTTTCTTAGTACAAATATTATTGTCTTTAAGAAAGACATAAACTTCTTTTACAATAGTATTCCCAGTATTGTTAATTTTTTTACTTTGCAAATCTGCAATAGACAATTTCACTTTCTTTAAAAACTACTTTTGCAGTATCTTGTGTTAATAACACAAAGTAAGTCGAAGAAAATCAGCGAAATTATAGGCAGGTAACTGCCTATTATGTGATATTACCGAGTATCGAAGAGAAACTGAGTTCGCGCGAATGAAAGTTCAGTTACATTCGAAATGTTTACCATATTTAGGTTGTGTGAAACCAGTGAATACCAAAATGTTAAAAAACACATTCTGCGTGTCCACTATTTCGCGAGTGTATTCAATTCCGTTTTCTAACAAAATTACTATCTAAAATTATGTATACATTTCAGTGACGTCATCAACATTTTTAAATTAAAGCAGTTGTAAAAAGACGTCACCTATATTATTTTTTCTTACCATGTCTTTTTTGCCAGTAGCTTATCAACGCTTATACACAGTTTGTTTCTGATTTAGGAATTCTTGGAAAAAACTCTGGTATCTCGATACTATAAACACAAATGTGTTTACATAAAATTTCTTAATTTGCACATAATCAAGGAAAATCGTGAAATGTACTAGACAGTGAAATAAATATGCGAGACTACTTTTCATGGTTTCAAAGGAGACTCGGTCAAAACAGCAGACATTTATAGTATTCTAAGCAAGAAAATGTTGAAAAGTGTTTTGGAAAATGTCTTGGCTATTTTTTTTCTAGATTCCAGTATAAATCTAGTTGCACCTAACAGCTGTCAGAACGGGACTATGTTGCCATTCGTTTAAAATAGTATTAGAATCTATTTAATTCCAAACAAGGTTTCTCTAATATTCATCTTTTTATTTGACTACACTACTACGCCATGTTTGAACGCGACAACGGAGCACAATTTTGCCAACATATAAAATATTTTAGCATGAGTTATGTTCGTTTGTAGTTTATATTTTATAAGCTAACGAGTTTTGATATAAATTAATTACGAAACCTTTCTTAAAGCATTTATTTATTTTTTGTAATAACTTGCGGCCTACAAATTTCAATATTTACCAAGTTTACAGTGAATAAACATAAACATACTGAATGACAGTAGCAAAAGAACGAAGAAAGTCAAACGAAAAGAGCAATTTGTTGACTTTGATGACGTGCAACCAGATTCATACTGGACAAGGTATACGCGTCTACAAAAATATGTGCTTGGAAAATTGTGGATAGGTTACCCAAGGTCTAGTTCAGATTCATCCTTGGTTTTCATCATAGCTCCAGCTCCGTTCTCGATCTAAAAGCCGGAAATAGAACGTTAAATGGCTGGTGATAGAATTTATAATTATCTGATACAATCTCCAGTACTGGATGATTATTTATTATCTCTCCGGTCCATGTTGTGGCACCGCTCGGCCCTTCATCTTGGCATTTCACTATTGCATTCTTTATGCACCAGCCATCGTTTCCTATTCCAACCAAATATAGAATAGAGAAAGATCTACCAATTAAAACCCCGATTGCAGCTGTAGAAGTAGTAGACATAGCCGTTGTGATTAAGCACGTCTGGGGTCTATGGAGGGAAACAAAGGATGAATCTGAGCTAGAACTTGTGCGACCTATCCACAATTAACTTTGCTTTATACTTGCATTGAAGAGAATGAAATAGCGGACGTCTTCTAGTCAGAAAAAAAAATAAGGAAAGGAAAAACCAATTTCAATGCCACAAACTTTTATTATAAATACAGATGTTACTAGTTTCGAGCTATAGACTACAAAAGAAATGAAAACATTACAAAGTATAAGGTGCAATTGTACAAATATAAACATCCTTACCTACGAAAGTTACATAAGAGCAAAATGTTAAATTTATTTCAGGATCATTGTAGTTAAAAAGGTTAAAGTGACAATAAAGTTAATATATACATTAATAAACTAATGGTTAAAACGAGGGGAATAAAACAAGAAAGAAAATGAAGAGAAGTATTGAAGGTATTGCTTAAATACTAAATTGTGGACATTAACCCATTAACGCCCAGAACTTTTTTTTGTTTAATTTTTGGTTGATTTTCATTTAATTGAACTAATGAGGTCCTAATTAGACGAAAAGTAGTCATTTTACAAAATTTTACGTTATCATTTGAGAAAAAAACACTGATACCATATGGTATTACTGGGCGTATATACTACTAAAAAATATTAGATTTCAATATAGTGCATTTGTATTTTCCAAAGCAATGTTTACATCCTTAGACCATATTTGGTCAGTCATAATGTATGATAGCTAGCAAAACACGAAACACATAGCCAACTTCACAAAACTTTTGCATTCAGTTCCTCCACAACTCGTCAAAAGTGTATGATTTTCAGATGCTTTTGAAGGACCTGTCGATTTTAATGGCAAACCAAGACAAGCTAAATCCACTTGTACTTGCTCCCTCAGATAATATCTGACCCATTCATCTAATACTGGATTATTTGCAGTCGAATGAATAGAATTTCGCGATGTCGAAGCAACAGGAGCTTATCCACTTTCTATTTGATCATTAATCGCTGAAATTTTATTTGTAGGTGGCTCTTCAAATACGTCTTCATAATTGCTACTTGTACGTCTATTATTTAAAAATTTTATTTCAGCATGGGCACGTAATTGATAAGGCTATGAATCAAACCCCCTTCAAGTTCATCTGCAGAATCTTCATGTGTCTATGTTAGGTTCAGGAGGTTCAATAAATATTGCATCTATTTCATAGTAAATCTAATGCCTCAGACAATGAGCATCTACGTCTAAAAAAAAAATATAAACATGATAGTGGTAACGTCCAGTGATACCACATGGTATCATCAGATTTTATGGTCTTATTGTAAGGCGACAATAATAAAAAAATAAATAACTATATTATACACATGTCTATACATCTAATTTTGATTCTTTATTGAATAATATATTTCAAAAAAACTAAAAAGTAGGAAAAAAAATGAACTTACTCGAAGCGAATGTTCATATTTTTTATTTGCCTCAGACACGGCGCAGCAAAACACGTAATAACTCTTTGTCAAAACAACAACCACTTACCACTTACCGCTATGTAGCGGTCGAAACAATTCTTCCACCAATATTAGTAAAATGTCAAGCGTCTTCATAAAGGGTAATTTATTGATACCACATGGTATCACTGAGCGCTAATGGGTTAAATAAACCAAAAAGAGCACAAGAAAGAAGCACAAGGAAAAATATTTAGCTCCACAAAAATTAATTAGCAATAATAAATGAGATAATTAACAAGATTGAAGCAACCCCGAGAATAAAAACCAATATTCTGGATCCATTTAAAGTAGGTAACCAACACCAGGAAAAACCCTTCCAATTTCTCTGAAATAGCGTAGTCAGAGGAACATTATAAAACTGGGTAGATCGGATGAGACGCTCATACTAGTACGTGCTAGGGGGTTAAAGCAGTTAAAAATATTTTATAAGATAGCTTTCTAAACAAGGGACGTTCATAGACCATTCAAATGGTCTGTAAGGATTGTAATTTGTGCTGATTTAACCGAAACTAGTTGCAACATATTAATAAACAGTTTGTGGGATAGACTTTGAGTTTCCTTTGAACTTAACCTACCCCGGAGAATAACAGGACTTTGTTTCTAGAATGACATTGAAGAATTACCCACAAGAGAGAAATTAATTTTTTTTAATTTAAAAAATATATATTTCCAAATATGAATATTTAAAAATATCGGGGGTTGCAGCCAGTAATTATTAAGTTAAAAAGTTTATCAAGATTATCAATCAAGAAATACTAGCTTCTAATTTAATCTCAAAAAGGTAATATTAATTTAATATTTTTAAATTAATACAAAAAGATGTCGTTATTTTATTTATTTCAGAAGTGACTGAAGAAGGTAAAAAAATTTACCGAAAGCTCTCACAAAAACTTTAAAGAGTGAACTTAATAATTACTGGCTGCAACCCCCGATATTTTTAAATATTTAGTATTTAACTAGTCAGCCGAGACTATCTTCAACTATAATTTCCAAATATGTATATAATACATTATAAAAAGGCTTAAACACTAGATTTTATTCATTAGACGTAGATTATGTATTTGGAGGATACTTTCTTAAATCTCAAGAAAGTTAAAACCTTTATCATTCTTCTAATTTTTCCTTTGGCGAATGTTGAATGGGCGGAACTCTGAATAATAAACTAGCAGGTAGATAAATACTCGACACGACATGGTTTAAAGTAACAAAAATAACCAAGTACAAAATGCAAGAAATGTTTTTAAAATTGAGTTTGGGGAAACCGATAGATTCCGATGAATTTTCGTCTGAATAATAGAGGTTAGAGATTAAGTAGAATGTAGCAGATGTAGCTAACCACCGAATCCATTTAGTTACCCAAAAATTTTAAGAAAGTTTCAGAAATGAAGAATTCTAATTAATTGTAGGAAAACTCGAAGTAAAATTAGTAGATACTTTACCCTTAAATTTTTTCCGGCAAAAAATGAAAAGTCGAACTACAGCCTTAGAGATTCCTTGTAGTACTTGTCTATTATGACTTAAAAAAATCGATCCAAATAAAGTTATCTCTATTATGACTTACATCAAGTAGCTCTCTACTTATTTTTTTGTTTTAATAAATAGTTTCTATTATTTTTCCGTTTTCTTAATAAAAAAAGGATAAACAGTTTTTTAAAATAATGTATAATTTCGGCGTATTTCGAATTATAGAATTATGGAATTATCTCTGCTCATAAATTCTGATATCCTGCATCGTCTATTACCTTGTGGCAATATCGTATAAAATAAGAGCGAATCCTTAATTTTCATGCATAGTCTGGTTTACAAATAGATATATAACAAATACCTACAATATCGTTCCGAATTATTATCCAATATTAGTTAGTTAAAGGGTTTTTTGACATATTAAAAAGTCAAGTAAAAATTTGCAGTTTGCACTTTATTTTACACATTTTTAACAAATAACCACAATATTCGTTTTGAATTGTAAGTCAGTTTCGCATGTACGATTTTTTACTTATATCACTTAAATCGCTTAAATTATTTCCACAGACAAATACAAATATGTCAGATTGGATTAATAATTATTTTCCAAATTATGGTGTGAAATTTTCTTACCAAATACCCCTCAAGCATAAATTATTCCAGCAAATTTTCTTTCGGACACGAATATTTAACGAAAATTATAATTTTCAATATTGTTGTGCGAGTACGCCCCTGGCGCTATGATCAGACGCGAAGGAAACAAATGATACGAGAGTCTTCGAGAATATACGGCGCCCGATGAGCGAAGCATCTAGACTCGATACGATCGAGAATAGACTGGAGTTCTGGAGTATGCTGGAACAATACTTACCTATATATTAAGGACCGATTTGAATAAGTGAGTTAGTTAGTAGTATGTTGTTAGATAAATGCGATTGTAAATATTGTCTTACATAAATTAAAGTATTGTAAATAAATTGTGTTATATAAATTAAACAGTGTTAGTGATTTAAATAGTTTAAAAATAAATTAAAAAGACTAGTAAAAATAAATAAACGTTACATTGGTGTCAGAAGTGGGATATTGTAAATAAATAAGGTAAAAAAAAAAATAAATAAATAAATAAATATGTCGAAAAAACTTTGTGACTTGAAAGTGACAGAATTACGTCAAGAGCTGGAGGATCGTGAATTGGAAACAACAGGAAGGAAGACTGAGTTGTTGGAGCGACTTAAGCAAGCATTGGAAAATGATGGTTTAGATCCAGAAAATCATATTTTTGTAGACGACTCTTCTGCTACAATTATTTCTTCATTAAATAAAGTTTCTTCCGATATGTCTTCCTTGAAGAGTGATATCTCTTCCGATATGTCTTCCTTGAAGAGTGATATCTCTTCCGATATGTCTTCTTTAAAGAGTGATATTTCTTCTTTGGAAAATAAAGTTTCTTCTGATATTTCTTCTTTGGAAAATAAAGTTTCTTCTGATATTTCTTCTTTGGAAAATAAAGTTTCTTCCGACATGTCTTCTTTGAAGAGTGATATTTCTTCCGAAATGTCTTGTTTAAAAAATGATATTTCTTGCGATATGTCTTCTTTGAAAAATGATATTTCTTCTTTGGAAAACAAAGTTTCCACTGATATGTCTTCTTTAAAAAATGATATTTCGTCTTTGGAAAATAAAGTTTCTGCTGACATTTCTTGTTTGGAAAACAAAGTTTCTTTGGATATTTCTTCTATGGAAAATAAAATGTCTTCATTTAAAAAAAAATTGAAGAGAAAATAAGAGAAATGGAAAAGCAAATGGAAGAGATGGAAAAAGGAGGTAAAGAAGATATGGAAGATTTAGAAGAGGAAAATGAGGACGAAATGAGAAGCTTCAAAGTGGAGCGGAAACCGAAATTGGAAGGCAACGAAAGTTCTGTTCGTGTTAAGGCCCCAACCTTTGACGGAAAGATGTCTTGGGAAAATTATCTCAAACAGTTCGAAACAGCTGCAAGAGCGAACGGATGGTCCCAAAAAGAGAAGGCAATAAACCTCACCATCGCCCTGAGAGGAGACGCTTTGGATGTTCTTCAGACCATACCAGTGGATGACACAGATGATTTTGAGCAACTGAAGAAAAGCTTAAACATGCGATATGGTCACGAACACCTGGAGAACTTGCACCGATCGCAGTTGAAGACTCGAAAACAGAAGCGAGAGGAGACACTTCAAGAGTACGAAGTAGATATTGCCAGATTGGTAAGATTTGCTTACCCTTCAGCTCCAGAACAAATGATGGAATGTTTAGCTGTTGAAGCATTTCTTGATGGACTTCGTGACCACGAAATGGCAAAGACACTCCGTTTAGCCCACCACAAAACATTAGTGGACATCTTGTCTGCCGCGCTTGAGTATGAAGCGGCTTCGAAAGCTTGTGGAGGATACAGTAAAGTAAGGTCCGTAACGGAAGAGGAAGATGAAAATAAGTTAGACCAATTAGTAAACATGATGAAGAACTTTACTGATAAGAAAAAGAAGAAGACCATCAGGTGCTGGAATTGTGGTGAAATAGGACATGTTCGCAATTCATGTAAACGCCCTGGGGTCACTACGAATCAAGAAACTACTCCACAGGAAAACTAAAACGGGTCGGCCTAGAGGGCAGCTTCGACCCGGAACGTTTCCAAAGACCCTCTCATATTAATAGCCTCTTTGAAATGCCGCGACGACAGTGTATATGTAGACGGTGAAGTCAACGGTAAAAAGTATACACTATTGGTGGATACTGGAGCGACCAGAACGATTATACGGCCAACAACTATAAATAGCCGTAAGAAGCTTTTACCAACAAGGCTACGACTGCGAACTGCCACAGGTGATAGAGCTAACATCCTTGGAGAAGTCCAGGTTCAAATAGGAATTGGCTCAGAAAAGTTCTCGCATACTGTTATTGTCGCTGATATTGAGGAAGATGTTATATTAGGAATGGATATGATGAACTTACATGGTTTCCAACTGGATTTCAAGAACAGAGTTATCAAAGTCGGTTCTGAAGAAATATTCCTTCATCCATATGAGGACAAAACTGTGCCAGCCGTTGTCCAGGAGGATACTGTGGTACCTGGTAGAAGCGAAACGATCATAGTGGCCAGACTGCAAGGAACTATTGACGAAGGAATACCTGTGATGATGGAACCATGGAACCATGATGAGGAGGTCGGTCGAGGAATTTTGATAGGAAAAGGATTGGTCACTTCTGCTAAAGAAATTCCAGTACGAGTTATAAATGTCAATGATCACCCAATTACGATCAAGAAAGAGACCAAAGTTGGAACCTCCGTACCAGTAACATCTATAATTCGACAGACAACTATTCCCGATAATTCCAACGATAAGTTTGAACAAATGGTGGCGGTTGCTGGTACATCTTTAAACCGAGAAGAGAAAAGAAAAATGAAAGATTTTCTTCATCGGTATCGCAACATTTTTGTACCAAAGGGAGGTAAGAAGACGTACCTCTGCTGTAAAACATAAAATCGACACGGGTGATGCCAAGCCAATTCGTCAATCAGCTAGAAGATTACCACAGGCAAAGAGGCAAGAAGCTGAAAGGATTGTCCGAGAAATGGAAGAAGATGGAGTGATAGAACCTTCTACCAGTCCATGGGTCTCTCCGGTAGTCTTGGTCAAGAAAAAGGATGGAACTACGAGGTTCTGTGTAGACTACCGTCAGTTGAACAATGTTACCAAGAAGGACAGTTATCCCCTGCCTCGAATCGACGATACCCTGGACACTCTAGCTGGAAGCAAATTATTTTCTACCTTAGACTTGAAGTCTGGTTATTGGCAGGTAGAAATGGACCCAAGAGACAAAGAAAAGACAGCCTTTACCACCGGTTCTGGATTATTTCAGTTCAATGTCATGCCATTTGGACTATGTAATGCTCCTGCGACATTTGAAAGGCTGATGGAGAACGTATTGAGGGGGTTGTCTTGGAAAACGTGCCTGGTCTACTTAGACGACATCATAGTCTTGGGGGAGACATTTGAAGAACATCTGAAAAACTTAGAAGATGTTTTTAAAAGACTTCAAGCTGCCCAACTGATGCTAAATCCAAAGAAATGCCAGTTATTCCAAGACAAAGTTAATTATCTGGGTCATATTGTCAGCAAGGAAGGCGTGTCTGTAGATAAGGACAAGGTTTCTTCTATCAAACAATGGCCACAACCAACTGATAAACATCAAATAAGAAGTTTTCTTGGTCTATGTACATACTATCGCAGATTTATCAGAAAGTTTTCAGACATTGCTAAGCCATTAACACGCCTTACAGAGGAAACGAGAGAGTTCTGCTGGGATGAAAACTGTCAAACGGCTTTTGAAACTCTGAAGAAGCATTTAACCGCAGCACCGATATTAGGCTACCCACAACCGGAAGGAGAATTTATTTTGGATACAGATGCCAGTAATGTCGGAATTGGAGGAGTCCTTTCACAGATTCAAGATGGACAAGAGAGAGTCCTGGGTTATTTTAGTAAAGTACTCTCCAAACCTGAGCGGAATTACTGCGTTACGAGAAGAGAACTTCTGGCAGTTGTGAAATCGGTGGAACACTTCTACCAATATCTTTATGGAAGAAAATTCTTAATCCGGACGGACCATGCAGCCCTAAAATGGCTAATGCAGTTTAAGAACCCTGAAGGTCAAATTGCCAGGTGGATCGAACGACTCCAAGAGTACGACTTTAGGATCGAACATCGAGCTGGGATAAGTCACAGAAATGCAGACTCCCTTTCCAGAAGACCGTGCCCAGAAGAGTGTTCTCACTGCAGTAAGACAGAATTAAAAGAAACTGCAATACTACGAACAACTGTAGTTAACGACGACTGGGCACCTACTAGAATTAAAGAAGAACAAGATAATGATCCTGTTTTAAAGAAAATGAGAGAATGGAAGATAGAAGATCGTCGACCTACTTGGCAAGAAGTGTCAAAATTCTCTACAGTCCTTAAATCATATTGGGCTCAGTGGGAGTCTTTCATTTTGGAAGGCGATTTATTAAAGAGAATAATTGAAAATGATGACGGTTCCGTTAACAGAAAGCAATTAGTTATACCAAAGAGTAGAGTAGCCGAAGTACTACGACAGTTACACGACAGTCCATCAGGAGGTCATCTTGGTGTCAAGAAAACCCTGCAGAGAGTTCGGGAAAGGTTTTATTGGATGAATAGTTCCGATGATGTTAAGGACTGGTGTAAGAAGTGTACCATCTGTGCTGCTAGTAATGGACCTCAGAAAAGAGGAAAGGCTCCCATGAAACAATATAACGTTGGTAGCCCATTTGAGAGAATTGCTTTAGATATTGCTGGACCGTTCCCCACTACTGAGAATAAGAATAAATACATGTTGGTGGTAATGGATTATTTTACGAAGTGGGTTGAAGTCTACGCCATTCCAAATCAAGAGGCAGCAACTGTCGCAGACGTGCTAGTGAAGGAGTTTATTTGCCGATATGGAGTGCCCTTGGAGATTCACAGTGACCAAGGAAGGAACTTCGAAAGTCAACTCTTTCAAGGAATTTGCGACAATTTAGGAATGAAGAAAACAAGAACTACAGCATTGCACCCACAATCAGATGGAATGGTAGAACGCATGAATAAAACCATTGGCAAATATCTATCAAAAGTAGTATCCAATCACCAAAGAGACTGGGACCAGTATATTTCGCTCTTTGCAATGGCTTATCGATCCGCCGTCAATGAATCAACAGGTCAAACACCAGCAAAAGTCTTGTTTGGACGCGAGATGAGGTTACCATGCGACCTCGAGTTTGGATGCCGACCTGGAGAGGATATAGCTGGAGAAGACTATGTAATCCAGTTACGTAGAAAAATGGACGACATGCATGATTTGGTTCGCTCCCATCTCCAAGTTGCCAGTGACAGGATGAAGAAACGGTATGATACCCAAGCTATAGAAGGATGTTTCCAAGAAGGTGACAAAGTCTGGCTCCATAACCCGAAAAGACGGAAGGGGTACTCACCAAAGTTACAACAATCTTGGGAGGGTCCATACATCATCAAGAAAAGAATCAATGACGTCATATACCGTATAATAAAGACCCCGAATGGAAAACCTAAGGTAGTACACCGAAACCGACTGGCGAAATTTGAAGGAGATCATGACCAGGAAGAAGAAGTCGTAAATCAAGTCCAAGATACACCCGATCTTGCTTTCGAAGAATTTATGGGTGCATATGGAGGTACTGGGAAAGCTAGATACGGCGTGACTATTGAGAGACAGCAAGACCTGTTCACACTTCCTGATGACTACTCATTAGCCCATAGCGTTTCCGCCACTATCAGCGACGGCCGAGGATTAGCGTCTGTCTTTCGAAGGAAGTTTGGTCGATTGTCAGAACTTCGAAATCAGTTACCAGCCACTGGGAAGGCTTTGATACTTCGAGATGACTCCCGTTGCCTCTTCTATCTGATTACCAAGAATACCTACCAAGACCAGCCCACTTATCGAAATATATGGGAATCATTACTTAACTTGAGAGAGCACGTATTAGAGTCCAACATACAGAAGCTAGCCATGCCGAAAATAGAGTGCAACTCATTGGATTGGAGGGTCATCCGAAATATGGTGGAAGTAATCTTTCAAGATACCGAAGTCCAAGTGTTGGTATGCAGCCATTCGCCCCGTGTCCAGCTGACATCAAAGACCATTCCATGTTATTTCCATGCAACTGGAAATTGTAGACGAGGATTCAGTTGCAAGTATCTCCATCCAGTCTCAATTCCGTAAAAGTTCCAGGAGGAACTATCTCTTAAGGAGGGGGCAATGTTGTGCGAGTACGCCCCTGGCGCTATGATCAGACGCGAAGGAAACAAATGATACGAGAGTCTTCGAGAATATACGGCGCCCGATGAGCGAAGCATCTAGACTCGATACGATCGAGAATAGACTGGAGTTCTGGAGTATGCTGGAACAATACTTACCTATATATTAAGGACCGATTTGAATAAGTGAGTTAGTTAGTAGTATGTTGTTAGATAAATGCGATTGTAAATATTGTCTTACATAAATTAAAGTATTGTAAATAAATTGTGTTATATAAATTAAACAGTGTTAGTGATTTAAATAGTTTAAAAATAAATTAAAAAGACTAGTAAAAATAAATAAACGTTACAATATATTCATGCCATCAAAAAAATTATGTAAATAATTTAAGCTCTAGTGATATTATAAGTGAAAATATCTTTTCCTACGCCACCCATGAAAACAGCACCTAACACACAGTTTTAACACTTACTAAATAATTAGTAATATCATACGCTTTTAATTAAATTTATTGTACTAACTCTTACTTTTTGGAAGTCCATCTTATTAAGAATAATAAAAAAACTCTTCGTTTCAACGTAACTTCCAAGTTTATTTGAAAAAATATGTTTTAAATTACAATGATGGTCGTTTCGCTAAGAAGCATCGTCAGATTGACATTTAAGTTACATTTTGTTTGTTTGTAGGTGATTTAAAACATATTTTTTCAAATAAACTTGGAAGTTACGTTGAAACGAAGAGTTTTTTATTATTCTTAATATCATACTCGTTCGGAAAAATAAGAAAATAAGAAGCAATATCACACACGTGTGATATATTTTAAAAACGCACAAAACGTAATAATTTAAGCAAGGTTAATGAATAAAAAACAATTAATTTTTGTGAATTAATCACTTTGCTTGTTCAATTTGATCAAGAAAAATTATCTTTTGGTAACATAAATATCAAATTAATACTTTTATAAAAAATATTGTATTATCTATTCAACCAAATATGCACATAGGTATGCATTTAAGTTATTACTTAAGGAAGTGTAATTTTAGGTTTGTTATGCCTTATTATTTTCATAAAAATGGTTTTGAAATTTCAATAAGTGGTTTTTAGGTATACTGTGGATATAACTGAAACAACAAAAAATTTGGAATTATAGGAGATAAATGTGAATGAAAAGGTTCAAAACACATTACTAATATAGACATAACGTTCCAATAACCATTTTACTTTTAGTTTTTATGAAGCTCACGAAAAAATTAAAAGTTCACTTTCCTAGCTAATAAAGAATTTTGACGTTAATTCCTGAGAAAAGTGATTGTTTGATTTTAAATAATTATATTTCCATGCAATATTTAAATTTAAATCTTGTTGGGATCGTAGGAAAAATTGGGTACACAACGCGTTGGAAAGTGTATTTCTTGCACTTGTTACGGCCCTGGCTCTGACACTCCTCTGCCCTACATCCTGGAATTTCACTAGCCTTCTGTATCCCAAAATCCCAAATTTTAAAGTGAGGAATCTACCATACACTGTACACACCTTGTATAAACCACATAATATATGAATAAAGGTACCAAGTGTGTTTTTTTATAATAGAATTATTTAGAATATTTCACTACTGCAGTTAGTTGCACTTTTTGGCATATTTTTCAAAAGAAATAATTACAAAGATTTATGTTCATGTTTCTAAAAATACAGAGAATATGTAGGTAAATACTTAGAAACTGTATAAATAAACATGTTTAATCAACTATTTTTAATGTACTTATAAAACATCTAGTCTAGTTTTACAAATAAGTTCTACGCCAAACAAATGGTCTATCGTTTTTTGTTTATATTCTGCCCCTGTGAAGTTTTGAACGTCAATTAGACACTCTATTTTTAACACATTTTCATTGATTGTAAGATATTGGTTCTGGGAAATTTTAAATTGGAACCGAAAAATTTATATTAAGAATCTTTCAATAAAGTTTACTAATTATTTCTCCAGAAAATACTATTTCTAACAAATAGCCAAATCGCGTGCTTCAGCCTAATATACCTGAGCAAAATTTGTTTATAAGAATTATTCCTGAATTGCTAAAAATACTCCAAAGTGTATTTTATATAGGCATTGATCCCCATGTCTTCTATGAATCTACCAATCAATACTTTTAGTATCAGAATTTTTAGAAATGCTTTGGAACTGTACTTCGAAAAAAAATCTTTTTAAACAGAAACAGAAAGTTTGGAATCGAACATTAAAAATAAATGATTTACTTCTAAATAAATTATGTATTTCTTCCTATTCTCCAATATACACATATGTCCAAAAGTTTGGAATATGGTTTTTTAAAAACTCTTGTTGATATTTATTTTAAAGCGTTGTTAAATCAAAATAATACTAAATTTGATTCGGTTTTGTATTAATTTGGTCATATTTAATTGATTTGGGTGCTTTCACATTATTCCAATTCTTGTTTAAATTTCATTTGAACTGTTTAAAAATGCTCAGAGACAGATATCATATTTTAATAGGACTAGAGTAATTGCTTTGTTACAACAGGGCTTTAGTCAAAGTGATATCGCGAATATTGTTGGTGTTACTCAGGGTGCTGTATCAAAAATGAAAAAAAATCCAAGACACAAATAATGTGAAGGATCGTCCCAGAAGTAGCAGAAGTCGATGTACAACAGCAGCACAAGACAGGCAGATAATATTGATAGCTCGAAGTAATCGACAGAAATCTACAAGTGGCATATCCAGAGAAATTGCTAGACTTGAAGGACAGAATATCTCAAGGCAAACAATTACACGAAGATTAAATGGGGTAAATTTGTATCGCAGAAGACCTCTACGTGTTCCCAAACTAACCTATCAACAAAAAATTGTAAGGTTGCAATGGGCTCAAGAAATGTTACACCATGATCCTAACTGGAATTACGTGATGTTCTCTGACGAATCAAGAATTGGCTTGGTTTCTGATTCGCGAAGAACGCTAGTTTGAAGGGCCCCAGGACGACAAGCCCGATTATAGAAACAGCCCAACCACGTGTTCCATTTGAAGGTGGGAGTATTATGGTTTGGAGTGGTATTATGAGGGGTACACGGACGCCTCTCCTGGTTTTGGAGAGAAGAATCACTGGTGCTGTGGTCATCGAGGAAGTTTTAAATCCTGTTGTGCGTCTATTCCGGGGGGCGGTAGGTGATGGACATGAACGTCATTGAACATTCCTGGGACATTCTTAAAACACGCATTAAGAAACGAAACACCTTCTCCAATTACTCTACGAGAACTGAAAGATGCTGCTCGTGAAGAATGGAAGAGAATTCCGTAAGCCCAGCTCGACTATTTAATCGACAGCATTCCACATCGCCTACAATCATGCATACTGGACCATGGAGGAAATACTGATTATTAATTTTATTTAAAAACCTTATTTTGCTTATTAATTTATTTTAAACAATTTGTAATACATTGTGCATTTTTCATCTCAAAAGAATAAATCATTTTTTTGTATGTTTATTTCGAGATTTAGTTAGTATTGGTTAGAGTTGTAGCAAAATGATGTTTACTTATATCAAAAAAATTATTTATAAAAATTAATAAAAAGATAATATATTCCATTATTCCAAACTTTTGGACATATTGTATTTATCCTTCCATCTAATCACCTTAGTGCCGTCCAGTAGATCATATAAATCCATTCTACAAACATAAATAATATAAGAATGATAAACAACTCTTCCTTTTAACGTAACTTCTGTGGTTTAATTAAAAAATTAGGTTTTTAATTACAATGACAGCCGTTTCGCTAGAATTAGCATCGTCAGATTGACATATTGAAGTTACATTTTGTTTATTTGTAGCTAGGTATCTCTGATGTTGATTAGGTAGTATTAAGGCTGGACCAAGTAAGGAAGATAAGATATAACAATATTAAAGACTAGATGTTATTAGCCCTAAAGGGATTATCCTGGATGTACTTCCCTCTAATATCAGAATAACTGTGCAATGATATAGAAAAACCAGGCAAAAACTATATCATGCTGATCTTTACAATAACTTAATATATTTATGTTACAATAATGTCTTATCTATGTATAAAATGAAGACTCAATCAAAGTAAACAGTTTAATAGTGGAGAATTAATGCTGATGTTGTAATTTAAAACCCAATTTTTTAATTAAACGTGGAAGTTGCGTCAAACATGCTAAAAATGAATGAATCAATATTAATAATAAATTTATATTGGACCAAAAAAGTCTATATTTTCTATTCTATATTTGTAGTAATGTCATAAAAAAGAATGGTAAAAGTTGTATCGACAGCAACAAAATATAAACAACTATACCTTGTCCAGTATTTATCTGGTTGCACGTCACAGCTGTCAGAACGGGACTATGTTGCCAAGCATTTAAAATAGTATTAGAATCTAGTATACAGGACAAGGTATAGGTATCTGCTTACACATCAGTTGACATTTTATTGCTGTTGATTGATTATTTTCAGCCGATTCCATTGGCTCTTTTATCAATTATATCCCTTATCCATGCGTCTGTACAGATTTTAGAATATGCATTCAAACCCTTGAATCCATTTTTAATTTTCACTCGGATTTTTCTTTGTTGTCCCAAGGAATAGTTCTCCAACATATAGTGTTGAACCTCTTCTATCTGCTAGCACTCGCACTAGATTGAATTAAACGTAGCTAGACATTACATCAAGCAGCTCTTATTTGCCAGAACCAGACGATAATACCTTTACTTTATGAGCTTGGATGTACTGGCATCGAAGGAAACGATATTTTAGTCAGGAAATGTACCGAAGGGTTAATGATTATTTATAGGTTCGTGGCATAGCGAATGGCACTGCCAGAGGAACAATATCGGAATGGGTTAATGGATGAGGCGCTCTTATTGGTGGAAACTTTAGGGTTTAAGACACAAAGATATTTAGTAAGAGAGCGTTTTAAAAAGAGAGCTCGAGAGCTGCTGAATATAAAAACAATAGAACTGAAAGAGAATGATTGCAGATTTTGTCATGCTGAAGCATTTTCTATGCAACTACCGAAAGCTCCAGAGAGCAAGCATCAATAAATTTGGTCTGCAATAACTTGAGCACACTAACTTCAAACTAGTGTAGCCGCAACGACTCGGATGAGCTAATAGAACGATTTTAACCATGAGGTGAGCCACAATAGAGCTTTCAAATCACATGTCACTAGTGTTACGTTCTAGGGGTTCAAAATAAAATCACTGCTGAACGAAAAGTCTAATTTATTTACACACTACAAACTAAACGAATTATAACTAAATAACTAAACTAACTATAACACACTAATTTATGTACAACAATTAACTTCGATTTATATTCACTATTTATTTTAACTTCGTAGATCGCTCGAATATTTCGAACTGTCGCTGTAAACTTTTTACTTTTCTTCTCCCGGTCCGCCGTATCTTCGCTTATATATACCTGTCCACCGCTTCGATCAGATCTTTCTCGACGCGCGTAGGAAGGTTCTCGATTGTACGCGCGGTGACTAGACTAGACTAGAATCAGTTGTTTACCTATCAGGGCGACAGGGGCGTACTAGGGGAGTTTCGCTCGTTACACTGCCCCCTCCTTAAGACGTTCGGTCCCCGAACACCTTGGTTGGTATTTCTGAACCTACAGGTATCTCCCTTTCTGCAGCTCCCTTGCTTTTCGAAATAGCAATCCACAGTCTTCTCCTTCATTGTGTATCCGCTCGGGTTGAAAATGCACACGAGTATCTCTATTCCTGTCTTATGGAAAAGCACCTCGAGCATGTTCCGGACTCTCCAGTTGAGTTGGTCTAGACCACAACCCAGCTTAGGCACAGCCAGCTTCTTCACTTTCAACCTGGTGAGTTCGTTTCTTAGGTTCAGCAAGGTATTCCACATACTTCTATAGCTAGGCTTGTGATCGGAAAACCATGTAGAAGAGGTGACGATGACCGTCAGTGAGACTTAGAATTTTTCCGGGATGGGGCTGTTGTTTGGAGAGCTCAGATACACGGCCAAACTTCTTCCTGAAGACTAATGCTATTCCCCTGGACATACGCAGATCTTCGGCGACACAATGGGCTAGGGAATAATCTCCAGGCACAGAGAAGAGGTCCTGCTGCTGCTCGGTGGTAACTCCGAATCGTGCCTTCCCAGTTCCACCATAGTTCTCCATGAACTGATCGAAACTCATCTCGACATGCTCTGGGCTGGTCGTCCTTCTCAGATGGGTCTCGTCTTTGTTTTTTATCATGATATAGTTTTTTCCTGGTTTTTCGATATCTTTGCACAGTTATACTGATCTTAGAGGGAAGTACATCCAGGATAATCCCTTAGGCTTTAATATTGTTGTCTTATTACTTCTAGGTCTAGGTCTAGGTCTAGGTCTAGGTTCTTAATACTAGCTAAGCAACATAAGGTACCTAGCTACAAACAAACAAAATGTAACTTAAATGTCAATCTGATGATGCTAATCAGCGAAACGGCTGTCATTGTAATTTAAAACCTAATTAACTTGGAAGTTACGTTCAAACGAAGAGTTTTTCATTATTCTTAATAAGATGGACTTCCAAAAAGTAAGGATTGGTACAATAATTTAGACATTAGTAATTAAATTATAAATGACAGCTGTTAAATAAAATAGAACAGGAATAAGGATAAAAGAACCACTATAACCTAGGGGTGAGCCACAATAGATCTTTCAGGTCGGATTGGAAGGGACGTTGAACGACCACTTATATAGAACCTTACCTAACCTAAGGCAGAACACATTGTCAGTACGGGATGTGCCAGCTCGAATGCAGTATTGTTCCTCTGCTTCTATATTATCTCTATCTCTATCGTACAATCTAATTTGTTGCCTTCTTTGTGCATAGATGCATATTTTCACCACTAACACATTTTTTAAGTAGGTAGGCCAAAGATGTACAAAACTTGTCAGTTCCATTTTTTAAATGTTCTGCATTTATTTCTCCTAGAGCCGGTGCTTTACCACATTTTAGTTGTTCAATTGCAGTTTTTACTAAAATTTGGTTATATGTATCCCTACGCTTTCCACTTATAGTTAATTTCCTGTTTATATTTGGTTTTTCATTATTTTTAACTTTCTTGATAAATTTCTAAGACTAGCTCCCTTTTCTTCCTCCAATATGAGCATCAATCTCCTGACGTTTCTTGTCCCATGTTTCTCTTATTCTTTCTGTCATTTTATGTTTTGCTTTTATGTTCTTTATATTTTCTCAAATCTTCATAATCTTTATTGATCATCAATTTCTCTTTTTTTTTCATTAACGAGTTCTTCCGTTTTAATATCCTACTAGAATTTATTAGGTTTAAATACTTTTTTAATGTCTAATTTTACGGATTTTTTTATACTGGAAGTTGTAAACTCATAAAGCACATCCATTTGTTAGATTGGTCGGTTCTTGAAGGTCAGGGTCTATAATCTTCGTTTATATAAATATTCTGTAATTTCTTCTTGAAGACTACATAGGTAATATTTATCTTCTGTAGTGCCTATGACCTGGTGTTCTATTTCCCGACTTCCTACCCCGGTTTCACTGGAAAAAATATCCTAGTCAGGTTCCTCTATATACATCTTCAAAATTTAACTTGGTTTGTTGTTTCGTTATTACATAATCTATTAATGACTTCAAATTTATTGTTGGCCGTGTCTATGTGTATTTATGTTGTTAATTGTAAGCTGGGTTTGTTCACATACTTCTATCGGTCTCTCACCATTATCATTGACTAAGTTCGCTGAATGGTCCTATTATTCTATTTCTTTCCATTTTTCCAGTTCTGCTATTCAAATCTGCCAGTATCAGTTTTTCTATTCTCTATTGTTTCCTATATCTTGGATTCATCGAAAAATGGGTCTTTTTATTTATACTATATATTATACAGGGTACCCCGAAAAGCATGGTCGTAAACAGTATACCACTGGTTATGGGGTCAAAAATAAGTTGATTGAACCCCACTTACCTATATACAATAGTGCACACAAAAAAAGTTACAGGGTGCTAAAGTTAAAAATTTAAATAATTTTTTTTAAATTACTCTAAAACGGTTTAACGTTAATGTATGAAAATTTATAGGAACTACTAGTAGAGAATACCCAATAAATTGGAAACAACAATTATTTTGATTTATTATGGATTTTCAGAGAGGATCAACACCCCTTTCACCCCCCAATTTTTTTTAGAGCTATAATTTAACAAAATATATGGACCGCCACTGGAATCCAACGTCTATTCTTCTCTGTAAATATTTTATTATGGAAGATACAACCACCCTTTAAAATGCCAATTTCAATATTGAATTCTTAAACTACATTTTCACAAATACTAAAAGTATTAGATACTCCATAAACTACAAGTATGGGAGTTTTTAGCGAAACAGCTGTCTTTGAATTTAAAACATAATATGAATAAATAGTGGAAGTTTCGTTTAACCGTTTAGCTGTTTACTGTTCTTAGTAAGATGGACTTCCACAAAGTAAAGATTACTACAATCAATTTCATTAGGTAAATCATCTTCGAAAGAAGAATTAACCCGATTACAAGTATGGGGATTTTATGTTGTAAGATGTTTAATTTTGATTTGGTTTAGTCAAAGTTGTCAGTTTTCATATTTCTCGCGAAGTCTTCAGTTGTATTTAATACCTACCTAATACGTTGCTAATATACGCTCTATCATTCTAATAAATACGAATATATATCTATAAAATATTAAATTACATAATTTTCATACATAAATATCTAAAATTCAGCCCTTAATACTTTCCATGTTTATTGACAAGATCTTTCCTACACAATGGAATTAAAGCTTAAATGCAGTCAACCATTTTTCTTGATAATCACTTAGCCTCTCTACATTATTTTGGTTTCTGTTAGACCTTTGCAACCTTGTATACTTAAAGTTCCAACATTCATAATCTTTTTTCGTTGCAATTGTCGTTTACTTTGTCGTCCAATTCTATTTTTGCAAAGAGCTTTTTCCATGAGATAGAGAGCAGGCCCATCATCACAACCCCCTACTTGGAGCAGCAGAATTTTCTTTTCGAGAGATATTATAAGTAGAGCATTCATTAATAATTATTAAAGAAGATTAAAGGATATTTTATTGCTTTCAGGATCAGAAAATGGTTGGATCCCAAACGCTATGTGGCTTTCTGTCAAAAATATTAAGGACTCTTGTGTTGATTATCACGAAGATACGACAGCAGAGCTTTTTGAAGATTGGTTTAAAAATTGTCTGTTACCCAAAATTCCGCCAAACAGCGTTATAGTAATGGACAACGCAAGCTATCATAGTCGACAATAATTGCAAAAAATTCCTGGATCAAAGAATACTAAATTGGAGATTCAAAACGAGCGTATGAATTCTCGATGCAAGAAAACAGATACATTTTTGGGACAGGAACTTTCAACGCATGGTTGGAAATATTATGTTTTTATTACAGGAATTTTCGACGCAAGAATTTAGGTACCTATAAAACAAAATTATCTTCGAAAACTAATTTGATTTAATTTCAAATATTATTAATAAACTAATTACTACTATTACTATAACATGAATGATAAGACAGTAATTTTACAAAAGCAAGTGTTGTTATTTGATGTAAATTTAGACTTTCAATCATTCGTTCTACAAACGCAATTTTATTTTTTACATTTTTGTCTTTAACCTAACCTAACCTAACCTACTACTTTTAGAAAATGTATAATTTTCTAATAGTAGCAAATCTCTACTACGACAACTTTTAATTATACACATTTTAACAAAACAACATCAAAACTCACAATTATTATAAACAAAACTGAGAAAATTGTACCTAAGTGTAAGAAATTTACCTGTTAATCATAAAAATATCAAATTGGAAGGGGCAGATTTTATTGGCAATAAAGGGATTAGGGAAATACGTTTTCTGAACATTCTGTGTCGAATATTCCTGTTCGATTATGAACCTTTTTCTTTCTAGCAGGTAGTTGGGGTAAAATGCGTCGACTATTCACCCTCCGTTCAAAACTTCATGGCTGCAAATGACATATATTTTGAGGAAAATTATACAAAAAAAGAACATTTACAAGTGCTGCAGTCATTTTCTTTAGTTACGACTACCTCCCTACTACTGCGTGTTCAATCCCATAGAGCTTATGTGGCACCAACTTAAATCGAGTGTGCGCGGAAAAAATACTTCTCCGACTTTAAGTGGTAGTGTAGTAGAATTAACTAGGAACTGTATGAATGACATTCCTACCGAGAGTTGGAAAAGTTCTGTTAGTCATGTTATAAATGTTGAAAACTCGTACCTTTCTGTAAAATCAATTGCGCCAATTATAATTAATTTAGATGAGGATAGCGATAGCGACACTGAACTAAATATAGAATAGAATTGTAACATTCAAATAAATTACTTGTATATCTCCTATATTATGGAAAATTCAAATTTCTTAAGTTCGACCCTGTAGCACATTTGCATCTTTTACCTGATGATTTTCTACACGAGATTAAATCGGGTAGTTTATTGCACTTAATAAGCCAATACCATTTACTGTGAAAAATACTATACCCATAAATATATACAGGGATGGGCATAAGTCAGTTAACCAATTTGCATACCAAATAAAAAAAAACTAAACAGAAAACTAATTTATTGATTTGATTAATCATTTAACTAATTATGGTTTTAAAGTTACTGTTTGTGTTCAAACTGCAGACCACTTTCCTCAATTCACCTATGACACCGCTTATATACGCTGTTGCAGGTTTTATCAAAGAATTCTGGGTTGTTGCGGAGTGCATCGAATTCCTCTTGATCTTAATGAAATTGATTGTGTTAACCACTACTTTTTGGAAGTTCATCTTACTAAGAACAATAAATAACTGCACAGTTAAACTAAACTTCCACTATTTAATCGAAAAATTCACTTTAAAATTCAATTACAGCTGTTTCGCTATAACTAGCATCGTCAGATTGACATATTGAAATTACATGTTATTTGTTTGTATTTAGGTACTTGATGTTGATAAGGAGTTAAGGCTAGACCAAGTAAGGAAGTAATAAGACGTAACAATATTAAAGCCTAGATGTTATTAGCCCTAAGGGATTATCCTGGATGTATTTCCCTCTAAGATCAGTATAACTGTGCAATGATATAGAAAAACCAGGAAAAAACTATATCATGCTGATCTTTACAATAACTTAATATATTTATGTTACAATAATGTCTTATCTATGTATAAAATGAAGACTCAATCAAAGTAAACAGTTTAATAGTGGAGAACTTCCAAGCTTTATTTGTTCATTAACTACTTTAAACTGTTGATCTGCTAGATGTCTTTTAATTTCAAGTTCTTCTAGAAAATCTAAATTTTGTTTTTTATCACAAATGTGTAGTATATGAATGTCATTGGTGTGTATCAGTGAGTTTGGATGTTCCAGTAGGTGTTTTGCGTAGTTCGACTTATCTGGTTGTTGTAATCTATATGCTCTTAAGTGTTCATTAAATCTTACTTCAAAATTTCTTTGTGTTTGACCTATATATACTGCATTACATTTTGTAAACACCAGATTTTTTTAATTTTGGTAATTTTGTTTTCACATTGAACAATTTTGTTCCAATACTATTTTGTGTTTTAAATGATATTAATGCTGATGTTGCCGAAGATATTATTTTTGATATTGCATTGGAAATATTTCCACAATATGTAATACTTTTATAGCTTTTAATTTCTTTAGTTTGTTTTGGAAATATTAGTTCTAGTGACACTTTTTGTTCTTTCTTATTAATTAATTTATTTATCAAATGTATTGGATAGTGGAAGTTTAGTTTAACTGTGCAGTTATTTATTGTTCTTAGCCTCTTGATCTTGTTTTCAAATGTTCAATATCACGTAATGGAGTGGCGAACACTTTGTTTTTGAGTACTCCCCACAGCAAAATCGCATGGCGTTATGTCGGGTGACCGTGCTGGCCACTCTATACTTCCTCTTCTTCCTATCCACATGTCAAACTCGGCATTCAGGTATTCGCGAACTGCAAGTCCGAAGTGCGGAGGAGCGCCGTCTTGTTGAAAATAGCGAATATCTGCAAACTCTGGGTTATTTTCCAAAGTACCCTTTAAATCAATAAGCAGTTTAAGATAATTTTCTGCATTTACGCTGCCTTCAAAAAAATACGGGCCAACTAGACCACCGGCGTTAAGTCCAGCCCACACTGTTACTCCAGGAAGATGTAACTCATGAGCAATGGTTTCGTGAGGGTTTTCATCTGCCCAGTAAACACAATTGTGTCTGTTAATCCGTCCGTTTAGTTTGAACTGCGCCTCATCACTCCAAAGAATTTGCTTATAAAATTGTGCGTCGTCATCTGCGCAATCAGTATACCACTCGCAAAATTCCAATCTACGATCAGAGTCGTCTTCCGTTATCGCATGTATCACACGTGGACGATAACAATGATAATTTAATTTCTTTAACATGCGACTCACACTTCGGCAAGATATACCTAATTGAAGCGATGCCCGAACTGTGGATTGCTCAACAAATAATGTTTCCCCCAAAGAGCTCATGTAAGTTTTGATCACCCGAATCTTTTCATAAATTTCATTTTCAATTTTTAAAACTTCTTCAAAATCAGAAATTTGATACAAATATCCCTAATTTTAATCATAAAAGCTGTGATATTTACTGTGTACTGAATTATGACTTTGCAAATCAAGAGTAGGTAATTAAAAGTATAAACCTTAAAATCAACATAAAATAATATAAAAGAAGATATATTGATAATGAAATAAATTGATTACCAAATTTAACGGAACATAAGTTCTGTTAAAATATGAAATAAATTTGAAATAAATATGAAATAAATTTCATATGTTTGAGAGTAAAAAAGATCCCCGAAGTTTGGGGGAAAATCCCCCAATATGGCAACACTGCCACACTCCTTCTGTCATTGCCTCAATTCGGTACGACAAGCACCGTTGCCGCGTTCTTGCTATTTTTGAACCGCGTCAGACAGAGTTAATGCCCACCCCGGTATATCAACTCAACATCGTAAGTTCTAGAGATTTAGATTCAAACACAAACAATAGTTATTTATGAATATTAATTATTTCACATAAAATTAGCTGGAGATAAAAATTAAAATTTTCCCATTTGATTAGTTTTATGTAAATTAAAAAATATTTCTATGTAATTGGGAAATGCTTAATAAAAATTTCATGGGATTTAAATTTGTATGACAAATAATTTCAATGAGTAGGTTTTTCGTTGAATTGACTTGTATAAAATGATTCAAACTTCATTGGAAGAAAGTGAAAAGTATTCCTTTATTCCTAGACATTGACATAAGATACCTACTTTCTCTTTACCAGGATTTCTTTTTACGTATTATGTTCACAAGTAGTTTCTTCGTATTTCGGGACTCAAGATGCATGAAATAAATAACAAGTACGTAAAAAATTATGTACTATAATACAATGTGTCCATCTATAAACTGACACATTTTAACTGCTTATAAGTCGAGAACGGAAAATGACAACAATGTGCGGTTTTCACAGAACTTCATCAATATCTTTAAAGTTTTTTTTGACAGTGTTGCCAAGTTTCAAAATTTACCTGAAATAGGAGAGAAAAAATTGATGATTTTCAAAGGCCGATTTCTCAAAAATTTTCAAAAAGGTGTCATTTACTAAGACAATTTATACATTTTCGGAAAGGGGATTTAACAGGCTTTCATGTGCAATTAAAACGTACAGGGTGTTACATTTAAAATTTTTGAGAAATCGGCCTTTGAAAATCATCAATTTTTTTCCTCCTATTTCAGGTAAATTTTGAAACTTGGCAATACTGTCAAAAAAAACTTTAAAAATATTGATGAAGTTCTGTGAAAACCGCACATTGTTGTCATTTTTCGTTCTCGACTTATAAGCAGTTAAAATGTGTCAGTTTATAGATGGACACCCTGTATTAGGTTACTTACGACATATCTATTACTGTATAAACATTTAACTAAATGTTTAATTCGGTTTCAATGTTATGATCGTAAAAATTAAATAATATTTACTTAACTTAAATCAGTATACCATAAATCTTAAACCGAAAGTTCTTGGTTTTACAGGTAGTAAATTTGTAGTATTTTATTATTTTCGTGCTAAACAACTTTCAATCCTATTAAGATGAGCTAGTCCTAAATTGATTTATTGGTTTTACCTGTAAATAATGTAAATGAAAATTCATTTAAGGTTGTAACTCAACTTACATTATTTTTGATGTTTTCCTTTTTTGGGTATTTTAAGGAAGCTATCCTTAGGAGGCTATCCGGGAAAGGATTTTACTGTCTTGGATATCCAGATGATCTGGCAGTCGTTGTAAAAGGATGATTTGCTAGCATAGTTTCAGGGCTCACGCAGGGGGCTCTGAAGAATGTCAATTTAAATTTGATGTGTTTCGGGATTTTCTATATTTGTACAGTAACAGAAATAATGAATTTATTCATTCAATGGTGCTAAATAATTCTGGGGTGATGATCGGTAGTGAAGTCGCTACGGCAGCAAATCGCTTAACGCAGTGTTGCCGCTACTTTAGAATTTTTTAAAGATATGCTGGGAGATATGAAAATTACCTTTGCGAGCTATCGATAGCTTGCGTTAGACGAATCGGCGACCGCTTGTTTAGAAAAACGCGTGTATAAGAAAATTACAAAAAATGTTGACTCCATTATCATATATCAAATCGTTAATAAAAATATTTAATTATTCTTTTCCATATATATGTAGGTTTAGACCGTCCTTCTATGTTGTCCGACACCTAACTTCCATTCCATTCATTTGTATTTTTCTGCCACTCCAGTTTCTGTCTTCTTCGATTCCTCCTTCCCACTGGTTGCCAACATTGGGCCATCTAATATTCGTACCAGATAAGTTGTTTCTATCAACATCCTCAACCCTTCTATTCCCATTTGTTGTTTGATATCGTCGTTCCTTACTCTCTTCGTGATACTTGCATAAATCGTCTAATATCATCCATTTCAACTGTCTCCACTTTCCTCTTTTGTCTGTCCGTACCTCTCCATATTTCCGCTCCATTTAGAAGGCTGCTTTTTATCATTATCTCGTATATATTGAACTTTCTCCTTTTTGTTATGTTCTTGCTCCACAAGATCCAATTTAGGTGTCCTATTACCATTTTAGCGTTAACAATGCTGGTGTTGTCGAATGTGATACCTAGATACTCATATTCCTAACAGTGCACAATTTTCTGTCCATTGTCCACCTCCAAATGTCCGTACTGGTATTTTGATATTTTGTTTTATTTATATTAACTTGGGCCCCACGCTCGGTACTCTTTGTAGTATGACGAGGCAATAAAACTAAGAAAATACTTTACAAGGTAGCTTTACTATCGTGAGTGACATCAAATTCAAGATTGATGCTCATGCTCCGTATTTATATACAATAATATGGGAGGTTGAACTGTACAATACCCTTCTATTAGCTTTATAATCATGGATCTTCCTTTTCCAATTTCTTAGTGCCACCGCTACGTATATATTGAAAAGTGGAGGAGAAATATATAACATCCTTGACGCAGTCCTTTATTCACTGCGAACGTATCTGTGAGCTTTTTATCTATCTTAATTCTTTACTTTTAATCTTTATAAAGTTCTTTATAAAGGGCCGTTAGGCAGTTATGATTGATGTAACAATAAATTCCATAGTCTGGATACTGGGAATGTGCCATATGCTTTTGTAGGTCCACTAATGTCAGGTGGGTTTCCAAATGTCTAGCAGATATTTTTTCTATGAGTTGTTTTAGGCAAAATTCGTTGTATGTGCTTTAAAGCCGTACTGGTCTTCTTCTTCTTTTTCTCTTATAATCTTCTTTAATAAGGTAAAGCAGAATTCTACCATAGCTATTAGCGTGCTTGGGACTGATACGCCCCGATAGTTATTGCAGTCCAACGTATTTCCTTTTTTGTGGATGAACAATATAAAAGTTGTTTCGTCTTGTTGAACAGGATGTCGATGTAGGCATTCATTGATAATTACTGTGAAAAAACTTTTCATCTCTCCCTTTTAGCATTTCGGAGTATAACCCTTCTGGACTGCTAGCTTTACCTGGCTTTAGATTCTTAATAGTCTTTTTTACGATTTATTCCAACAATATTTAACATGAATAAAATTTTTGAAACGTCAATACTATTGTAATGGCTTAAATAGTTAAAAATTAAGTAATGCGTGGGCAATATAAAATATTTTACCATAATACACAAAAATAACACTAATAACATTCAAAGGCAAAATTTTGATAAAGTTTAACAAATATTTGAATGATTTCATTCGTATAAAAAAGTCTATTTTTATGAAATTGGTAGTAATAAAACCTAATTTCTATTGTAAAACATAGTCCAGTCATTTTAAATATTATTACAAAATATTCTTATTATATTTAACATTTCATAAATTTAACTAGGCTAATACAATTTGGTGTTATGATGCTAAGTGAAAGTGCTTCTGCCTCTGCTAGGGGTCATCTAGAATAATTAGATGAAAGTTCAGGATATCGACTACAAAGTATGGTAAGGACAATAAATAACTGAACGGTTGAACCAAACTTCCACTATTTATTCGAAAAATACGTTTTAAAAATGCAATTACAGCTGAAGTTACATTTTGTTTGTTTGTTACTAGGTACTTGATGTTGATAAGTAGTTAAGGCTAGACCAAGTAAGGATCAGTATAACTGGGCAATGATATAGAAAAACCAGGAAAAAACTATATATATTATTACAATAATGTCTTATCTATGTATAAAATGAAGACTCAATCAAAGTAAACAGTTTAGTAGTATAGAACTTCCAAGATTTATTTTTTCATTAACTACTGTAAACTGTTGATCTGCTAGATGTCTTTTAATTTCAAGTTCAGTTTTTTATTGTTCTTAGTAAGATAAACTTCCACAAAGTAGAGGTTACCACAATCAATTTCATACAATGTATGGAAAACTGAAAATGTTTGCAAAGTCTAAAATTTGCTATCTTTACGAATTGATATAACGAATATGGAGCCGGGTATAATATCAAAAATAGCCGACTTGGAGAAATTATTTTTAACAAAAATTTATGGTTAATAATGTATCCAGAACTTTCTAACCTGGTACACAGAAGTATATAAAATGAATTAGAAGCAAACATCTACAAAATTAGGTACACAGAGGTAATAAACCTGTGAAAAATGGTGGTTTATGATTAAAGATAGAGAACAGGAAACCTCGGCTCACAAGTCATATAACTTTGCTTCAAAAACTGGAACTGCCACAATAGGTACTCTTAAAAAACTGGCGAAGAGTAACAATGTGTATCTATTGTACATGGTAACCTGTTTTAAAATATAGAAGTAATATTGGACACTCAAATTGTTTTTCTTGACAAAGTTATAAAAGGAATTATTTAAAGTCTCCAAAAAAATCTGTCCTAAAAAATTGATTACTTATCCCACAAATTATTATTGGAAAGGAAAAATTTCCGAGTATTTTTACCGTCACTGTGCGACGTTATTTATTTAAATGATTTCCTAGTAGAATAATCGAAAGAGGAAATATTTTTTTCGAGTTTATAAAATACTAGGACCACATTAGGTTTGTTTATGTAAAGTATAATTTATAAGTTTAACATGTGGAGATTAATTATATTAAGAGAATAATTATAAACAAATCATGAAATTGCTGCTGTCAGTGATTTGTAAATATCTTCTGTGAACATCTATTATTATTTGACAATGAATGGATTCGTAGAACAGAAAATTTGTATAATTATTTGTTATCATGCTGATATTGCTATAATGATTCATGTGTGTCATTAATATTTGTTCGTACCCGTTGAAGTTAGTAGTTAACTTTCTATCGTTGGATAATATTAATAATTATTTTTTGTTTTGGTATTATATGAAAATACAAGAATTAATATTAAACTAAATAAATAAAAAATAATAAGTTACAATTAAGATTAAGAGAAATTAACAATGATTGCTAATTTTAAAAAAATTTAATCGGTCAATCAATTATTAGATCATTTTTGATGACACAGAACAAATATATTTATGTAAAAAATCGTTTAATAGAATTTTATCTGCCAACAGTTTTGACTGTGATCGAATTGTAACTTTACTGCACAAACAGTCAACACCTTGGTGTAAAAAAATGTCAGAAATTAATAATCAAAGGCAAATAAATACTGCGCAGACTTATGGTGTACCCGATATGTTACTGATTGTTGTATGAACAAATTTATTTTATCATTAATTGAAGTGTAGGGAAACCTACTTGGAATTTAAGTAGTAAAACAAGGTAGACCATTAAGATTATATTTATAAAATTCCATGGGAGATGCTATAAATAGCAAAGGTAGTTTCTATTGATAAAATTGAAGCTAGTGTTGATAAAAATATTGAAGATAAGGGCCGGTTGCATAAACGCTTGTCAAACCTCTTTACTTAACAAAGTGTTAACTCTATGTTAAATTGGGCATGCGCCCATTTGAATTTTTAAGAATCATTTTATTGGTCGATGAGAGATGTTAAAATTGACTCTTAGGTTACGTTGTCACATTTCTTAGAGAATAAGTAGACTAGACTTTGGAAACCAGAAAATTGTATATTATGTTTTGTAATTTAAACGGACTTCGTCACTTACGTTTTGTTGCTGAATTAAATAGATCCTTGACACAAAGATATTTAAAAAGAGATTACCATTAAACCAAGAGAATCATTTATTATTTAAATATTTTGTCCTTTAATTTATAAATATTAAGGTTCGTTTTTATAAAATCAACTTAAATAAACTAAAATCTAACTTGTCAGAAGTTAACAGAGGTATTCTCAGCAAATAATGGAAAGTTGGTACAACATTAAACTGGAACTATGAAAACAATGCAAATGTCAATCACAGAAAAAATTACCAAAAATGCAACACAGTCACAAATATGTATAAGTATTTGTGAGATATAATTTTTTTGTCAAAAATTTTCCTCGACAAATGTCTCTTAATTTTAAGACAAATTTTTCAGCCTTCAGCTTAGAACTGTTTTCATAGGCAGATGGCTCTATGGCTCTAATCGTCGTAAAGCTCAACAAAAATATGATATATCCCAGGGGATCAGTGGTGAACCATTCCGGGATCGGTGGTGAACCATTCCAGGACCGCTGGGTACTACCAGCTGAATTAGAGGTTTCTGTCGAAACTGTCAAAACTACCCCCCAATGCCACGTCGTTAGATATCGTGGCGAAGGCCACATATTAGGAATTTTGAAAGTTCTACAACTAGTGTTTATGACATTTACTTGCATACTCCTCATACCTTAGGAGTAGTGTCCCCTTCCTTATGCCTTAAATTAGTAAATTACTACAATAACACTTTGAAAACAGTGGACCGTTCTCATTGGTGACAATATAGACAAATGTTATTATTTATTTTTCATTTATTATTAACTATACCTACCTAATATTTTTAGTGACAGACTATTCTATATATAATTATATATATATATATATATATATATATATATATATATATAAAAGTTCTTTTAAATAGTTCACAAAGTCTGGCAACATTGCATGGACTGAATGTGCAGGATATAAATTTAAACAAATTTATAGCCCCGCCCATTTGATATGGAAGGGGAAATGGACTCATAGGTCTCGGCTGAGGTATATATATATATATATATATATATATATATATATATATATATATATTGTAATGTTTTAAAATAATAATAAATATAACTTACCCAAAATATAACTTGAATTGAAATAAACTATTAAACAGGGATGTTATTTTCAAATCTTTTCATTAAATGATCAATACACCAAAAATTTCTTTATTAGAACCAATCCAGAAAATCTTAATTCACACAAGAACACAAAAATATCTTGATAAAATGAGTTCATAAGAATGAGCACTAACACCAGTAGTCGATCCAAGAATCAAAGTCCAAGATACTATTTTGTTTAAGCTAAAAATAAAAAAATAAATAAGTATTAGAATATGTTAATAATGAATCATAAGAATACAATATTAGTAAGATTAAAGTAGTATTAAAGTATTAAAGATTATTAGTAGATTAAAATCCAAATAAGTTATAATTAATGTTAAAAATAATAAGTTCAATAATGTTTTTTTTAATAGGTAGTTATAAAATGAGAACAAGTAGGTTTAGGTTATTTAAATTTATCATATAAAATAGAGATTATTCAACTGTATTCAGTTAGTAATATAAGGTACAAAATTTAAACCTCAACAAACTAATTTTAGATGTTAGAGCAAAATAAATAAATCATAGACAATGATTATAATTTGATAAATAAATTTTACTTACCCCAAACAATATTTTCAAATTCAATTAAGCATCAAGTGATGAGTCCTGTATTTTGATGTATCGGATGACAGTACAAGTCCAGTACTTCCTATTTTCTGGTACATTTCAGATTTGATAAAATACAATACTTGAGTCAAAATCTAAAAATAAAGATATTGAAATATATTACATGAAAGAATAAAACTGTAAGAAAGTGATGTTTTTGTTTACAAGCTAAGACTGTTTAATTAAAGCTTAGTCAAGGACATTATGAATGATAAATTCAATGAAAAACACTGTAAATAGTGAAGTGATGATTAAAAACTTGCGGATTATAAACTTAAAAGATGTGCTTGTAGTGGAAAGACATTAAACTTAATATTAGATGATTAATTGATATTACTATTTGTTATAATTGTATTTTGTTGTAAGGTAATTAATTTTAAGTTGTTCTTTGATGATTTTGGATGTTATTAATTCGTTTATTTGATAAATTTTGTATTTGAATCGTTATGACGTAGTAAATTTAAAAAGCAAATAAAAGCTAATATAAGCGGTGTCATTGAAAATAAAAGTTATCTGATCATATTAGAATATGTAAATTTTCAGTTTTTGTTAAAATTAATGGCCAAAAAGAGATATTAGCTCATAATTGTTAAATTTAATATTGATAATTGTCAAAATGGCCGACATTGTTTACTCCATAAAGTGAGCATTTTTAATAGGGAAGATTCGATTTTAAAATTCTTAAAATGTTATTTCATAATGAAATAAGCTACACAGATTTGATTTGTAACAATTATAAGGTCAGAAAGTGTCTAATTAAAAAGTCAATTTTTTAAAAATTTGATGGAAGTGGGGTTATGAAAAACAAAATACGCTCGAAAAGGCAGCCATTATCGGATTTTTTGGACGAGGGTATATAAGCCCTTGGAAAATGAAAATCGGGAGCATTCTAAATTCATCAAAAGGCCAATCCACGTCAGTCTATCTTAAAATTATCATAAATCAATGGCCGACTATTGTTAAAAATAAAAAGATGGCCGCATAATAACCTAAGTATAAGTTAAAACGAATTTGTAAACTACAAATAATTGGAAATGGGATTTTTATAATAATAAAAACTATATACATGAATTAAAATAAAAATTTTATTCTACTAATCTTGTGATCTAAAACATTGGACGTCTGGAGAAGCAATTAAATTTTCTAACAATTTTTAACATGGTGAGAACGAGATAATTGTTCTGGAAGTACTCGAAATCCAAGCATCCGCTCGTTGATGGTCCCACGTGTCTAGAATATCCCGTGTGAGGAGCCGGAAATGGAGTAGCTCAGCACTATACACAATCAACAAGTGAAATACGGTATGTTTTTTGATATCACTTATTACATTCACTTTCACAATACCTATAAAGTTTGTAAAAATAGATTTCAATATCTTTAAACCACTATTTTGATATAATTTCGATTTTGAATAAAGAAACTGCTTAAACATCTTGTTAATACTAATGCACGCTATCTCCTACCTCTCAGTTTGCTCTTTGAAAATAACAGTAAAATATCACGTGTTCTTTTATGCGTGGGCAAATGCGCACGAAAAGACCATAGTCGCATCATTCAGTAGGTATAGGGTATATTAAAATTTTGGTAAAATAAGTAAAATAAATAGTTTCATCGTTGGATTTTATTGTTTTTTTTGAACCGACTTCTGTTGATAAGAGTCTTTTATATTTTGAAAATTGATTTAAGTAGATCAAATCTAAAACTATAATAATAAAATTTCATATTTAGAGTTTGAGAATAATTTTTTTTTAACAATATAATGGTAACAAAATAAAGAGATTTTGAAGTGTTTTGAGATAAATAAATACAGAATAAAATTGAAAAACAAATAAACATAAATTATAGCCCCACAAAACTTTGAAAAATAAAAATTTAAAAATATAAAAACAATAATTTGATAACAACATCAATTTAAACTATATTATACAAACATAATAATTTTTTTAATTGTAATTTATTATTACAATATATATCTATATAAGACACGTTCAAAAATATTTCTCCAAATCTAACCTAACCTAACCATGGATGGATCAGTCACCAACATCATTTTACTTGTTTACGAATATGCTTCATTATTTTAGTCTCTTCTTCTTCTTCAATATTTCAATGGCTTGCATCTGCTAACACATATGTTGGTTTTTCAGTCTTTTTTTTTCTACCATTTTGTAATTCCTACCCTGCTTGGGTCCTACTCTACTTCTGTTATCCATTTAGACTTAAATCGTCCAAGTTTCCTTTTCCATTTTCTATACATATACTATCTAGTAATTTAGTAATTTGAATGTTTAAACTTCTTTTATTTCTTTTCTATATTTATTTGTTGTTCTGCGATCTTCGCTGAAGCCAGAATTTCTCTTACTTTATTATAAAGCTAAATAAAATATCTGACTACATTATAAAAATACTTGGGTTCCATAAAAAACCATATAGTTAGTGAACATATTTTACAGGCAAAAGTATGTAGCTATTAATGGCTAAGCGATCTATTATTACTCACTGGCTCAATCCATAATTCCTACTTTGAAAACTTGTAAAAGAGCAAAGAGAAGTTCTCTTATTTTCATCGTTTTACTTGTTCTTTTATTCTCAATATACCCAGCTTATGGAATAATCTACCAATCAATGCTTTTCTATTCCTCCCATGGGTGTAGCCATGGTGGGATTACTGATTAACAAATAAGAGCCCAAACGGCTGATGTTAGAAACACAATTTGGTTGTAGGTAGGTGAGAAATAAGAACTGCTTTAGAAGTTGTTTATTATTCTAAATAAGATGGCCTTTCACAGAGTAAGGGTTAATACAATAAATTTAATTAACTGCTTTGATATGGTGTAACCTTTTTTTAATAAAAAATTTACCGGGGGTGGATGTCGTCTTCTAGTTACATATTAATTAGATTGCTGCCTCACCCTGAGCCCATGGCTGGCTACGCCCATGAATCCTCAGAACTTTTAATCCTTTAATCCGAAATGATTCGCTATTATTCTACCTTACTCTATTCTGTTTACTTCCTACTTAGCACTTTCATGTAAAAGTACCATAGGTACAATATCCTACAGCATAAAAAGAATTATAAATTAAGTCCATTTAGTATGGAACTTTCAGTAACTGATGTATCATACTCGTAGTACCTACCAAAAATACACATTTTCGAAACGGTAGGTAATGCAGATCAATATTAAAGTTTACATCAAATTCTCCCTTATAGTCTATAAATAAACTGGATTAGTTTATAATGTTACAAGAATAAAACAACAACAAATCCTAAAGTATTGAGAATAAAATAGGCCATTAAAATGTTTATGGCACTGCTGTCAAAAGTGAACTGTCAGATTTTGAAAGCAAACGTCAAAATATTTAGATTTTATTTATTAACATTAATATGAATAGTAAAATTTGTGCAATTTGACAAATTAATTTCTTGCACTGCTGTTTACAACAATTTCTTCGGATGTTTGTTGTTGGATTGATGTCGTTGGTAATGTTAATTCAAACTGTATAATTACTTTATTTGAACGTGTGTAGAAAAAATATTGTGATATACGTGTTAAAAGTACCTTTTAAGGCACTCATTTGAATTGCAGAATTCGCTTCGCTCTTCACATGCGTGCTTTAAAAATTTACTCTTAACACTTATATCATAAATAACTATTAATTTATATTTAAAAAATTAGCTTTTACGACTCAATGACAGATAGTTTTAGCGAAATAGTAGGTAGTCCAACAAAATGAACATTTAAACTACCATTCAAAACGAAAGCCTGCATTTTTGAATGTAGGTTCGTTTTGACATAAAATTGAAGTATACATAGTTAAAAACTGTTAAATTATATTTAGGGGGCGAAAAACAATTAAAAACTACCCCCAAAATAACATTTTTTAAAATACCTCGAAGATATGGAAAAAAGCTAAAAAGGTAGGTATTAAAATTTTCTACAAAATCATTCCCAGTCACTTTTGACGTATTTGCAATAGAAACCGAGATATTTGCAATAAACAAATCTAATTTATAGCTCTGTATGAGCGGACGAGTGCGGGGTATACACAGGCCCGGCCTTAGTAGATGTATTACATCTAGGAAAATAATACAGTGTGGAAACTACTTATGGAATAATAGTATATTGTGTACGACCACCATCCAAAACGACCACCATCCAGAAAACAAACAAACGATCGTGTTGCACACGATACTTTTTTATGAGCACTTTTTCTAACATGGCATAGCTTTTGGCGGTGAAAATTTCTGCATTTCATTTAAATAAATTACTAAAGATCGTATTTAAAGATTTATTAAATATTACAGTAGGACTGTTTTGCTGGTTTAACGTTTAGATACCACAGACTACAGATAACGAGATTGACAACTTGCTGCAGGTACCTATTTATTTTGGGTATGCCTGTCACTTTGGCTATGCTTTATGTTACTTTGGCTATGCCTTATGTCACTTTTCCCACAACTTTTGTTGCTATGAGAAATTGCTGATTTTGCGTACTGTAACCAATGTGCAAAATAGTGTTTTGGATGGTGGTCGTAGGAAAAATTATTTGTGGCGTTAGTTTAGAAGATTATAAAAAACGCTGGGACAGGTCGATTTTATTTCGAGGGGGACATTTATTTTTTCTAATTGCAGCATCGGCACTTCAACCTTCGAGTAGAGGGATGAACAACCCCTAAAATTTAGATAGGGAAAGTACCAAGTGTGGGAAAAATTATCATTACGTAATTCAAGTTGTGACACTTCATTTGAAAGCTATTTTTAACGGTAATCCAATGCAATAAATAAGATTATCCCGAAATTTTATGTATTAAAGTTAAATCAATTAAAAAGTAATCGTAATCGTAATGTAATTTGTTTAAACTTTTAGGTAAGTGGTTTCCACACTGTATAATAAACGAATTCATTATACAGGGTGGAATGAAACAATATTTATGTACCGTAAATTCTAAACACTCATTGGGGTAAACTGAAGGCTAGAAAGTCTTTCTTTGCAAGTTATAATAAATACTATAATTTTCGAAATTTTATTTTTTGACTCTTTCCAATCTATGTCTCTTTACAAAAGATAAACATTTTTAAAGAAAGCTACAATTTTTAAACATAAGATTATCAATTATTTAGTAGCAAGCTTACCTCGACGAATCCAAGCTTTTACAATAACACGAAAATGCTCTTTTTAGTTTTTTCCTTAAAAATGTGTATCTTTGTAGATGGTGGTCGTATACTATTATTCCAAAAGTAGTTTCCACACTGTATTATTTTCCTAAAGAGGTAATACATCTACTAAGGCCGGGCCTGTGTATACCCCGCACTCGTCCGCTCATACAGAGCTATAAATTAGATTTGTTTATTGCAAATATCTCGGTTTCTATTGCAAATATGTCAAAAGTGACTGATTTTGTAGAAAATTTTGATACCTACATTTTTTATTTTAAGATTTTTTCCATAGATATTTTAAAAAATGTTATTTTGGGGGTAGTTTTTAATTGTTTTTCGCCCCCTAAATAGAATTCAACAGTTTTTAACTAATTTTATGTCAAAACGAACCTTCATTCATTAATGCAGGCTTTCGTTTTGAATGGTAGTTTAAATGTTCATTTTATTGGACTATAAGGTGTGAACTCAGTAAGAGAATAGAAAGGAAATTTCTTTCTATTTTAGGAAATTTCTTGTAACGTTTCTCCGTATGTCTATTCGGAGGGTTTCGAGTAGTTCCGTGTGAATATTCGGAAGATAGAAATAGAAACAGTTAAAGAGATGTGTGGCGCGAAACATCAAAATATCAAAACAAAATTGTTACGAAGGTCTATGCTGTATGTATTACATGCTTTGTTAGATTATGGTTTTTTTTATTGCAAGTTTTATTTTTAATTAAAAATTAGTAATTCTTAATTAGTAATTCTTTTCTTAACTTTGTGGCTGCTGTTATTATTAATTTAATTGACTGACGATAAAAATGTAAACAATACTTAATTAACTATCTCGCTAACATTAATTGTAACATTTTTAGATGGAAGGAATAGATATTTTAAATCTTCCTTGGAGCAGTGGAGTCTAATAATAACTCCCCTAACTCTAGTGGTGATGTTTACTTTTGTAGATTGAAGCCCATCCTGTATGTGAGGTGTCAGTTCTTCGATTAAATTTCGAGTTAGGTCTTTGCTAAAACGAAAACCTTCTTTCGATCCTCAGCATTTCCTTTCGATCTTCTTCTGCCCCCTATAAAATTCGCTAATACCAAATCCATTTCAATCAATTAACAAAAAAGCACAAAAAACAACAAACAATGCAAGAACACATGCAATAAGTTAAATAACAGCTTAAAATGACAATATTAACATTTAGGATGTCAAAATGACTGGTAGGTAGATACGTTGAAAATCGAAAAGTACTAAGATCTCCCAAAATGTGTTCAGATTCAATAGTACATATTTTTTATATACGAACTTGCCCGAAGGTTTTAGGAAAAAGTCATAGGGAGTAGCATTTGCCGATAGAAAGAAATTTCTTTTCTTTGCTACAGAGTACGCGTTCAATTTGTTGTTTCGAGAAATTCAGGGATTGACGCATGTCGAATTCATGTAAGAAATTAATTTCCTAGTTGAAAATTGGGTTGGGCATCTATTTAAATATTCATTTCTCACTATCTTGCATGAATATCTACATTATATTACATGATTTTATGTAGTATTAGTTTTAAATTAATTTTAGTTTTAATTTTGCTTGCATGAATCCACCTTAAATGTGTCAATTCCTGAATTTGTCGAACGAACAAACTGGGTCGCTAAAACTAACTGTCATAGAGTCGTAAAAGCTAATTTTTAAATATAATGTGGAAGTTTTATTAAATTTTTTTTTACTATTCTTAACACATGAAACGCATCTAAAAATACTAAAATAGTATATTAAATATGGAGAACGGTAAGGGTTTTACACCGATCGAAGACAATTGTTTGGAGGAGGAGTGGAGCGACAACTTATTCTTAACTTAATTTCCCGCGAGCGATAAATTAAGGTATTCTTAACACTTCTTAACCTTAAAACATTGATGTTTTTTTCGGAATTAAGTGCATTTTTTCAAATTAACAAGATTATAGAGCATTTAAATTGTTTAGGCGATGAACCAGCTTATCAGATGATATTGAGTGGATATTATACAAGCGGGTTTTCCAAGAACAGTATACAACAGAACCAATTATTATGAAACCATGAATCCTTTGGCAATTTTACGAATATTTCGTTTGTATAAAGGAAATATGAATGCATCTAACTGACAATTTCTGCCAACGATAATAAACTTGGTATAAACCAACAGCAATCTTTTAACATTTTAGAGCAATTTTCGGCATAATTCTTTGCCGTGTAAAGCGGTTATTCAAGTGTGTGAAATGAATGAATTTGAACATAAACTCATAATTTTTTTATTGCGGTATAAAAGAATAATCCAGTAAAACCAATACAAGTTCATAATAGAAATCATTCATAAATTTAAAAAGATAAATTTTAATAAATTAAATACCATTAAAATTTGAGAACAATGACATACAAATGAGGGTTTTACATACATATAATTTTATCTTATCTTTCTATTTCTAATAATATTTATCTATCTATTTATTTATTATTTCTTGGAATAATAGAAATGATCTCAAACATTAATTTAAAAATGTATTTATAATGGAGAATATGTATTACTCCACTTCATTAAAGAGTAGATAATATTAGGACATAATATTATGATTATAATCATCGTTTTCGTGGAAGTTAAAGAACCGTAAAGAATTTTGCCAAAAATTACTCCGAAAATGTTTATGTATGTTTTACACTAATAAAATTTCTTGGTAACAATATTGAACATGTCTATTCACCGATAAAGTGCATAAGTGCATATTTTTCTCAACTCTCAACAACGTTTCGGAATTCGTAACCCACAGAACACTATTTAATTTCGTTAAAAAATTGTTGGTTATTGAAATTTCTACAATTAAAAACGATTTGTTTGATTCATAACATTTTCACATAAAATTTAACTACTGGATTAAAAATGAATCAATAATTTTCATTGCACTAGTTAAATTACAACTGAAAATTTTCCGAGTAATTTTCTGTAGTAATATCACTAGTGATTGAATTTTCGGTTATAATTGCACAAGTGCATAAAAATTACCGATAATTTTGCGAGAAAGCCTGTTATCTAAAAATTGCACAAGATTTTTTTCATATTTTGGCGAAAGAGCCCGACTCGGAAGGAGGAGGGCTCTTTTACAAAATATGAAAATAACGGAGTGCAATTTTTATAGATAACACGCTTGAATGTAAAATTATCTGGTCATTTTTATGCACGAGTGTAATTCAATGGAATATTTCACGAATAAAGAAATAAGTATTCGCAAATATTTCCCTCACGTATAAAATGTGCCATAAGAGCAATGCAATTATCGAAAAATGCCAGCGGGAATTGCACTGGCAGAGCGAAAATTGCACGTCACTATAAAAACACAAATAAATGTCAGATTGGCTGTAAAAAAAATGTTTAGATATTAGACTTTCCTGCAAAATTTTCGATAATTTTTATACTTTTATAGACTATGCAATCATAACGATAAGTCTATAGATTTATTTCTCACACCTCAAATCCGTAGGACGAGTTGTGTTTTCTTTAAGCACCTCAGTTGAATTTAGAAGTAAAAGACAGACATAAAATTCCCTCATGAGTTGAATTTTGTGTATTATATCACAAACAAAGAGATTGGTAAATACAGCTTCAGTAATTTTTTTGACAGACGTCAAACTTTGCTTTTCGATCGGTATTGGTTACTTCGTTCTCCTAAATTGACAGACCAATCAGAATTGAAAGACGGCTAGTATTATGGCGATAATACCAGCCGTCTTTGGCTTGTGATTGGTCCTTAGAATTTAGAACAAAAAAAAACAGGAAGGAGTCTGTTATATATTAACTAAAAGGAAAATTTGCGACGGAAGTCGGCCATCTTGAAGCTCCTAGTATGACTCATTGTTTATGTTTACAGTGTACTGTCAAAGCAATATTTGCATATAAATGTCAAAAATGAGCGCATAGGCGTATCAGTTGATTCATATAAATATCAAATTATTTAGAACACTAATTGTATTCACATAGTACTTGATTGGTTGAATTTTATTAAAAATAAAAACCCTAATATAATTTTAATTTTTTTTGGTACGTCAATGGAAACGGAAATTAAAATTGACAATTGGCCGCCATATGCAAGCTCCTTTCTGGACTCAAGGTCATTTGGCATATACTCCTTCCTGTATCTTTTTGTTTCAAGGATTGGTCTGATAATGTGAAAATTTTAGGGAAAGTGATATAGTCGGCATAATTCTCTTCCATGTAAAATGGTTCAAACAAAACATGTCCAGTAAACCTGATTCAGGTTTATTCTTAATTTATACAATCCCACCAAAAAATCAATACCCTCACCCCACACCTCGTTCTTTAGAAAGACTCCCTTACATTTCCACATTTTTTTAGAATATACTGTAACATGCTCATATAAGTCTGAACTAAGGCGTTTCTAGTTTATATTAGGTACTTCACATTTATTTAGGTAGGTCTACTATAACTAAACGAGTTTTTTTATACAAATTTAAAGGCAATAGATACAACATAATCTGCATATTTAAGTATTATACGTTACAAGATCGGTAGTTGACTTATTACAGCACGAGTTAGTTTACGAACGAAGCGACCTAGGAGGACGTAGAACACCTAACGACCATGTATCGTATTATATTTTTTATATTTTGCACTTTTAAAAATCTTCATTATAAAACGCATTTGCGTATCGTAATGTAACTTTTACGCACGCAAGTTTTTGTTTTAAATGGTTGGCGACATGAGTAAAGTATCTAATGACAAGGCTATTGACAATGACAATATTTTACTTATACAGTGGACGGCTAAATTATGGAATATTATCATTATTTCGAGAACCGTCGGGTTTTGAGGGTAATCTCGAAACAGGTCGATTTTTGTTATAAAATACCCATGTTATAACGTACATGGAGTAAGGATGACGTCACCGGTGTGGGTGTAGTAACGTAATCTATAATTTTTTTTAATAGAAATTGGTATAATGCGACACCCTCATTTGAAGGAGAATTTAATTCTCTATTTAACGACATTACATTTTTAACTAAAATATTTTTTAAGGGTACAAAAACATTTCTTTTTTATTTAAATTCAACCAAATTACAACTAATGATTTAATTCATAACGTACCTTAAAGTAACCAAATTATGCATAATAAATATTTTAAATTAAATGTTCGAAATACCCTCCATCGGTTTCTTGACAATATGCGAATCTACGGACACATTCAACAAGTACATTGCGAATGACTTCTGGAGTAATGAGACTCTTTATAGAGTGGCCAGAAAGGTCGCCAGATCTAACACCTCTAGACTTTTTCCTGTGGGGTTACATAAAATCAAAAGTTTATGTCAATAGACCCCAAAATTTACAGAACTTAAAAGATAGAATTGAAATGAGTCTCATTACTCCAGAAGTCATCCGCAATGTAGTTGATGAATGTGTCCGTAGATTCGCATATTGTCAAGAAACCGATGGAGGGTATTTCGAACATTTAATTTAAAATATGTATTATGCGTAATTTGGTTACTTTAAGGTACGTTATGAATTAAATCATTAGTTGTAATTTGGTTGAATTTAAATAAAAAAGAAATGTTTTTGTACCCTTAAAAAAATATTTTAGTTACAAATGTAATGTCGTTAAATAGAGAATTAAATTCTCCTTCAAATGAGGTGTCGCATTATACCGATTTGTATTTAAAAAAATTATAGATTACGTCACTACACCCACACCGGTGACGTCATCCTTACTCCATGTATGTTATAAGATGGGTATTTTATAACAAAAATCGACCTGTTTCGGGATTACCCTCAAAACTCGACGATTCTCGAAATAATGATAATATTCCATAATTTAACCGTCCACTGTATAATATATTATTATTGGTGTATTAGTCATTTTAAAATATTTGAAAACAATAACATTTCATAATTTAAATGTCAAAACTGTCAAATGTTATAAATTACACAGTGCAACCGATATACTTTTTAAAATCAAAATTTTCGTAATTACATAAAAATAATAAATTAATTTAAAAAATGATAAAATGGCAAAATATAAAAAATATTATAAACAACTTCTTTCATATGGCACAACAGAATTCCATATGAAACGTGTTGTATAATGTACTATTATTTTATCCTGTTTTCATAAATTAATAAATTCATAAAAATTTTAAAAATACTTCAGAACTTCACTAGTTTGGTACCTACGTCAAATTACCTTAACTGTCAGTTACTGTCAAATCATTTAAAATTATAAAATATACTATTAATTGTTAATACCTGTTTTTAAATAAAAATATAAAATTGAATAAAATTGACTTCTTTTTAAATATGGCAGTAAAAGTAAGCAATTAATTTATTTTATTTTTATATAGTAGTTTTAAATGTCAAAAATGAAAAGTTATTGTCTTCCATTAATCAGAGCAGCGTTGCTAGGCAATACCTGACACCGTAATGTTCTACTTACCGGCGCCAAATTCATTATAGGGAAGTGTATTTACTGGACAGGATGAAATAATAGTATATTGTTTAACGAGTGACGAAAGTAGCATTTGTTGAAGCGAAAGAACAGTTTACTTTCGACGAGTAAAACACTATACTTTTTCTACAACCCAGAGTATATCAGTACATTCTCCGAAAATGAATTTACATGATTTTCAATTCTCCATTCCATAAATTTTGTATACCTATATTTCTTCATACCTTTTTTTAAATTTCATTGGTAGTAACTCTAATGAAGATTCCTCTGCTTGATTTTTTATTTCTTCGGGTGTATGACTGTAATCTTTTCACTTTCAGAATCGGAGCTCATGATTTCAAATAAATAGTTCTAGAGCAAACTGACAATTCACAAGAAACGTCAAACTAATGAAACCTGGGCACTAGATAAAAATGGTGAAACGTCAAACTAATGAAACCAGGACACTAGATAAAAATGGTTTTTAAATCCAATTTAATTTTTTAGTTTATATATTTATTAAATAAAAAGTTGTATTCTAATTATAAAAATAATTCTTGTTTGCGTTTATTAATAATTTAAAATCGTAAAAACATTATATACCTACTTATGCAACCGCAAAAAAAATGGTTAAAAATATAAACGTCACTTTCGTCACTAGAGACGAAAATATATTCTCTCACTTGCAACGGAAATCGCGTTTTCGCTGAAAGTTTACTATTACAAAATAACTGCATTTTATATAGGGTTGTAGAAAAAATATTTTAATAGATAAGTAATTAAAAGAATATTTACATATTACTCCGTATTCATTCTGAACACATTACCTACAGCTTATTTGATACCTTATTTCCGATAAATGTAGGTATTTAGGTAGGTTTCTTATTATTGATAAACTAAGTATTTCTTATTCTACGTAGGTAGAAATTACCATCGAACTTATAACTTTTTGGAACTGTTTATGAAATATTTAGCTGTATACCTATATTAAGTGACATAAAAATCCGAACAAACACCCAGAGTTTAAATGATTTTATTTTAATAAAATTTGGTGAATTTATTTATTTTACTGAAATAAAAGTTTCAGCCTTATCAGTTAAAGATTCCAGTTTTTATACTACTTTTTTTAAAATCCACTAACAATCCAAAAATGAATATTGTAGCCATAGTAAAGATCCAAATTTTGAGGATTTTGGTTCTTGACATTCTTTACTATTGGTTACGATGCTTAGGATACGGAGACCTGTACGATTTCGTCAACTTAGTGAGTTTGATAGAGGTCGTATAGTGGGAATTCGGGAAGCTGGATTTTCTTTTCGGGAAATTGCAGCTATAGTGCAAAGAAGTGTAGACACCGTGGTTAGGTGTTGTCAGGCATAGCTCCGAGAAGGTCGTACGCAAAGAGCAAGGGGCTCTGGACGCCCGTAGAACAACAGACTGTGAAGATCGCCGCCTAAGATTATTGGCTTTAGGGGACCGTTTCTCCACTACTCCACTGGTGCAGAGAACGGTCACTCTGGGATCAGGAATGGAACAGTAAACAGTATTGTCTTTAGTGACGAGTCTCGATTTTGTTACGCGTGCACGATGGTCGAGCGAGGGTTAGAAGACAACGTGGTGAAAGGAGAAATCCACGATTTTTTGTTGAAAGGCATGTTCAACAAACTGTTGGAGTTATGGTTTGGGGTGTTATAGCTTATGGTTCGAGATCCTTTAATCTTAGAGGTAACATGAACGCGCAGCGTTATATCCAAGGAGTTTTAGAACCCCATATTTTACCCTATTTTAAAACCCTGGCAAATCCAACTTTCCAACAATATAATGCCCGACCACATGTCGCCAGAGTCACAACAGACTTCCTTCAACATAATGATGTCACATTGTTACCTTGGCCACCAAGATCTTCCGACTTATCCCCAATTGAGCACCTGTGGGATATGATGGGTAGGAGATTGCTAAATTTGCAACGTCCTCCTCAAACTCTACAACAGGGATGGGGAAACTACGGGGAAGCATTGCAATCCGGCCTCTAACCATTCAAACAATAATCAAGTGAATTTTTCATACTGTTAGAAATTTAATTTTTATTGTTAGGGCGCGGATCGAACAATTAACAAAACAATCTCACATATTGCGAGTGCTAGTAGAAGCAAACGCGCAGTCCGCTGTCCGACCGACCTTTGAACTTAGAATGCGATCGCATCCTAAATTAAGCAGTATATCACCTCTTTCTCACTCTCACTCGATAATTTAAATAAGTTCGCTCAACCACTGAAGAAACTGCACGAGGAATTTGAGAAGAGATTTCAAGGAAATTGAGCCGTCACTAAATGCTTTTTCGATGCCTTTTAATATAAACATCGATGAAGCACCAGCTAACCTCCAACTCGGACTTATTGAAATGCAATGTAATACTCATTTAAAGCAATTATTTCTTAACACCAGCAAATTGGAATTTTATAAATCCATATCTAGGTCACAGTATCCAAATATAGTTTCCCACGCTCAGAAACTAACGGCGATGTTTGGTACAAGCTACTTATGCGAACAAACTTTTTCTATAATGAAATTAAGAAAGAATTGTTTGCGTAATAGGCTTTCAGATCACCACCTTTTTTCACTATTTAAAATTTCAGATGGAGTCGGCCTTTGAGGCAATAGACCCATCTCGTTAATGGCAAAAATTGTTCGTGCCCCTTATAAAACTGTGTTGGTATGACATGCAAAAGTAATCAGTAATCCAAAGTAAAGTAAATCCAAAGAGAAGTCTAGGTATACACACAAGTCGTTAATATTAAATACACAAAGACAAGAAAAACACAATAACAACTAGCAAGCAGCGTACACGAACGAAATAAAAATTAAAACTTCTCCTTTGTGGTTTATGGCCTGGGCTGCTGCGGCTATACGGCAAATAGAAGCTAGCTTTTGACAGCTAAAAGGGTTTTTTTCATTTAAATTGTTGTATTCCTGGGTAGCAATACGTTGTGTTCTATGGCAAGAAGTACAGTTGACAGAAGCAAACATGAACCCTGGGTGGGCGTGTCCTTGTCGCTGTAGTTGTATTTTCATCTCACTTATGCAGCCACTAAAATTAATATTATCGTTAACATTGTCTCGTGATTGGCTGATTGTGATAACCTTGAAATTAGTTGGCATATTTTCCGCGGACCATGTTTGCTTCTGTCGACTGTAGTCATATTTTAGCAGTGGAAGGGGAAAATTCAAAAATATTTGCGCATGAGTATTCAATAAAGAGATAGGTGTATTATGCAGAAACAAAAACAATTCCACATGTCTCGCATCCCCTCAAAGACCAGCAGTAACGCTCCTCAACCTTCTACTTCTCAACCAACTGTTTAATAATTAAATAAACGATGTCTGAAATTTTTTATTGTCCCAATAATTAACCATTACATATTTTAAAATAAAGTTTTTCAGAAAATACACATCAACATTTTTATTTCAGTATAATATACTCATAAATACAACAACTGGGCCCGCCATAAATTTTGTTGACAAATATTGGCACGGGGAGGAAAAAGTTTCCCCATCCCTGCTCTAGAAGCACTTGTTGGTGGTTGCCTGGAATTACATACTACAGGAGGACATTGACCACCTGATCAGAAGCATGCCTAGGCGCGTTGGAGAATGCGTAACACATCGGGGTGCATCCAAAAATTATTAAAGGTAAAAGATCTTTAAAGCAATGCAATCATTTTGAAATTTTAATCATTTACTTATTCTGCTTCAGTAAGTACTTATACAAAATTTTATAAAAATAAAATCATTTAAACAGGGTGTTCGGATTTTTATGTCACTTAGTATAAACAGGAGTTTTGTTGCTTTATCTGTTTTCAAAATAGATCTAGAAACATTTTCTCCATACCCTAAAATGATTTAAAATTGGAGTATTTTATCGTTTTAAATGGTAACTGAACTACGTCATTATTCCCTCAAAATCGATATACATTCTAATTTTACTCCGCCGTCCGACATTTTTAGAATCACTGCAAGTATGTATTTAGTTGGTAGTGGGTCTAACTTGGGGCTATATATACATATGCCTTCCGAGAAGATAGGATTCCGGGTACTACTCGACAGCAACAGAGTCGTGTCCCCTTCCACCCGGCCTTCTTAACGTGAAATGAAAACACGTTCTATCGTTCTCAGAAAGTTACAACTCCCCCATCCTTATCTAATGCATAAGTCAATGGCAATCCCCCTTCTCTCTCTAAGCGTCATCTAGACAATCTAGCCTGCTCCGACGGATCTCATTCGTTATACGACCATTCAAGTAACAAGTTCGACGATCAATAAATTAAAGGTCTAACCTCAAAATTTTGTTATTAATGAAACTATAGTGTACGTTAAGTCATGTGCACTTGGATTAATATTCGGACTAGTGTTTGCATACAGCTTTAAGTGTTTAGTGTTATTTTAATTCAACGTTTATTTGGATTAAGTGCTCTTATTATAGATACGAAAATGTGGTGCATCCTTTGTAATTCTAGTAGTTACTGCCTACTCAATCTAATATAGGTAAGAATATTTTTTTTAATGAATATTTACTATACTATTAACTAACAAACCATGAATTGTTTCATTACTTCTTCATTCTTCGTAATTCATTAATAAACCTCGATTACGACATTAACTGACCTAATTTATATTACATTCATTGTTTATCTAATTAGAGTCTTCCTGTCATTTTAATATAATCTGTTGAATACAGAATGATCTTAGTTAATGGATTAAATGATCCACAGTGAGTTAAAATTCTTTGGTGAAAGTGTATAACTGTAAATGTAATTTTAATACAAATCCGAGTACAAATCTATAATCTACCTAGTTGAAATCTGAGTCTTATCATTATTTTATTATGACATTAGTCCACGTGTGTGCCAAGGTTGTAGTTTGGTTTGTATTTGTAATATTCATGCGTTATCCCGTTTTAAAATTAATCATTAATTAGTTATTTTTTTCTACAAAAAACTATGTAAATACGTACATATAAAATGTTTGACAAGGTTTTAAAATTTTTAGAATTACCTTGAAATTACTAAAATCGTATATAATGTATTTCGAAGAAGATCGTTAACTTATATTTTATGAAATATGTTAACTATCAATAATTATTGTCAGGTTATTAAAAAGTAATTTTAGATTCATTTTGTTAATAAATCATAGACTATTGGGTATACATTAATAAACCTTATTTAGAGGTATGTAAATTTTCTGCATTGAGAAAATTAATATGTAGTAACCTCTAGGAACACATTAATTTGAAATGCAGATTAATATATATATACAACTAAGTGGGTAGGTATCTTGCTACATTTGCAATATTACAAAATATAGTTACTTTAACTATTTACCTTACAAAAGGAAGTAAAGTTTTTGTAATTTCATAAATTTTAGTTTAAATATTCTTCATTATTTCTTGTATTTCCGGTAGTACTAATTCTCTATTTTTATTAAATATACAAAATGGGATTAAATACGTTCCAAGTATCTAGTTTATGCCTTCCTCTAAATCGATTCTTGCAATTCTCGCTAGGTGCAGGTCTTTTTATTTACAACCGGCCATAAAATTTTAAAGTTACCATAAATTAAAATCAGTACATTTTAAGACGTAAGCCTATTATTAATGAAGGAGTTAATGAACCAAATTTAATTAAAAATCACCAAGATGTAACCTGCTAAAATTTCCTATTGTTACATCTGCATCTATGGTAAATTTAACATAAATACTAAACACATCATGCCTGTGTGCAATTTTAATACTTCTCTTTAAACTATTTAATGTAAACGACCCTGAATAGCAGTGGAAGCAAGCGGTCTTGAGATTTTTAAATGGAATTCATTATCTCAGATTTCTCGGTACCAACATTGAAATTTATTATTATCTCTTTCGACATGGTAGGCATAGTTGCCAGAGTTTAATTATATGATATTATTAAAAAATATTGCTTAGTAAGATACATTTAAAAGTTAATCAAAATTAAGAAAATTGGACATAAAGAGACTCATTTATTTAACTCACTTTCCCTCGCACTTTCCGTATCAGAAATAGGGAGTAAACTGATTCAAGTTACGTACACAGGTACGAATTATTGATCAAGCGTGATAATCAAGATCTAAACTGGCTAGGTTTATATGTTCCAAATTTGGAATCTGGACACCATCTATGGTGGTGCAATGAAACAAATTTAGTAGTTACAAGTATGGCAACAACGATATTTGATTAGATATTTATTTGATACTTTCTATATGCGATAAAGGCGAATACTATAAATATTCTATCACGGATTTATAATTAACTTGAGTTGAGTTTATTATTTGAATATTTTATTTTTTCGCTAATTTCGTCATAGATTTCCTAGGAAATTCCTTGCATGCTTAGAAATAAAAAAAATAAAGAATAGAATAATATAGAATTATAGAATACTATATGCATAATACTTCTATGAAATCAATTTCAAAAGTACAAGAGTTTTAAAAGGACAGTTTAAATAAATCCATAATCCCTTAACAAGACCAGGTAGATGATGAATAAGGTGACATCCTCACTCTTCAATGGGCCTATTTATCCTCTGAGATTTCTGGCTACAATTTTTAAAGAATCTTTACAATAGGTACTAGTTGCGTTCTTTTTGACTGAGATCTCAGCTCACTTCAATTGAAGTGATCTGATATAAAGTGATGTGATTAAGCACCAAAAAGAACGACAAACGCGCGACCTACGATTTCTTGCTCCCCGCCACTTTATTTCCGACTCAGTTCTAATTGATATCCCCGCATAGCACATTCAGCATCGGTAATGGGGGAGGAAAAATCTCAGCTCACTTCGAAGTGAGTGAATCCAAAAGAACGCGCACATAACCGATGTGAGCTGAGATTAACTGAGATCTCAGTCAAAAAGAACGCACCTACTGTATTCATTTCATTTTATAGAGAAACCTACTCAAATTTAGAAATTTTAAATTTAAGTGAACATTTGTTTCTTTAGTATCACAGAGTGAATTTTTATGCATTGTGTATGTAATACATGATTACATCAGTTAATATTCTCTGTATGGTTTATAGTAATAAAACCAATTAATAAAGCCAGGCTTCAGTTGGAGTAGAAGAAACATGTGCACGATGCAATTGCTATTGATAAACTTGCATTATGTTTATATTCTTATTAAAAAGACTTTGTACAGGAAAATCAAATGTAACGGTAGTTACTGGTTGGAATAATAATGATTGTCATGGAAAGTAGGCACACAAACGGAACAAAAATTACGTGCCCATTGTCAAATGTAAAAAATAATTTATTTCCAGAAAGTCATACTTCCGGTAGAAACAGTGTCGTTGAACTAGTAGTTTAAGTTGTTTAAAAATAAGTGTTATTAAAAGCAGTTGTGATATCAACAATGTTTTAATTAAATGTTTATGTATTAATGTTTGCGTAGTTATTTACTTCAATCTAAGAATGCCAGAAATTATTCGCTGTACAGCAGCCAAATAACAATAATACTCATTTGTGTCTTTCTATTTCGTACAAAGTGCACTAAAAATAAGTTTTAAGTAAAAACATTTGGTTTTGTTTCTTATTATATAGGGTAATATAATTATTTGATTATATAAATTCATATTTAATTTAAAAAAAATATTTGCTATTTTTTCTCTATAAAACCGAATGAATCTAATATCCAATTATTTTTATTGATTTTTAAAAAGTAATTTATTGAACTAAATAATAAATGATTCCCTTTATTTAATAGTTATTGATTGGGGAATAGACAGAGATTTAACGTAGCTTTTGGTAATTTTTTTGCCCTCATTTTTTTGTCCTTAGCATGTTCTGATTATAGTCGAGATTCCTTTAGTTGTATTACCTACATTCTTTCTTATTGTCGCAATCAAATGGATTTAAAATGGGATCTAAACGATCTAAACATTAGACAGAATGAATTTTAACTTTTTTAATATTTTTTGTCTTTTATATTATACGAAAATCTCTGAATATAACTAGGTAATTACGTTTTTTATATCTAATTTTTATTGATGTGAGTCATCAATATATAAAAAGATGTAATAACACTTACCGAATATTTCCGTCATCAAAGAATCTACGTAAAAAGATTTTAAAGAGAGACCCGTTAACATTGAAATACTGTTACAGCTGGCTATAATTGCACGAATGTTTAATACATTAAGATCGATTGCTGGTTTAAATTTTTTAATAACTGTTTCAACGCATTAAAAATATGAGGAACATTAAACAAATAACTAAAAAAGATGTTATTTTAAATAAACGTATGTTCTTAATATGATAGGCTTCCACAGAGTTAGTGTAGGTGTAGGGTTAGTACAATAAATTTCATTAAGAATCTTAAATATGTTACATTTGTATTTACTTGAAGTATTTTTTTGAAAGCATCCGTTATGCTTTTTTAAAAGGTAATGAAGAAATAGTTATTACAACCAAGTATTCAAAAATATTCAACCATAAATAATCAAATATGTGTCCTTATTGAACTACATTTATTGAAACATCCACATAGCAAAGTATTATTGTGATTTAAATACTCTGAACAGTTGGTATTAATTAATATTTAATCTAGAAGAGTCTTAATCAATTTATCATTAGGTAGTTTTGGTGCCTCTTTAAGGATGTAGCATTTATACCGTAAAATATTGCCTAATTGGGGAAATATATTTTAACAAGTATTTTGAAGTCAATTGCAGTTTCTGATTATTACCTAAAACCATTTACTGTCCATTTCTTTATTGTTAAATGTATTTTAATGATTTATAGTCTCAAACCGATTCCACCTACATGGGTAGGAAACTATAATTATATTATTATATTTTGATATTAATAATAATAAAAATAAAATTAATGTTGTCAATAAATTTAAGAGATTAAAAACATCCATTGTTCCTTGTTACCTCCGAAAATGTACATACATAAAAACTTGGAATTCGGTTTTGGACACGAGAAATCATAATACGATAGCTCGTACGATAGGTAGGTCTACTTTAATGTAATTTGCAACATAGGTAGGGTTGCCATCTCTAAATTTTGGAAAACAGGACAAAACGCGTGAAAACCCCGGATTTTAGAGTCTGAAAGCCGGACATGTCAACAAGATCTTTTAAACATGTTCAAATTAAAAAAAAACAGTTGAAAATGTCATAAAACACCTTTTTTCCTTTTTATCAGCAGTCATTTATATAACAAAATAAATCTATTCTAGCCTAGCTCTAGCAGAATATAAACTAAATAAATGCAGTCTTCTTAAATATTACACAACAAAGCAGAACATTTTTAAAGTATAGACCTACATCAATGTAAGTTACATTAATAAAATTTTAAATCAAAATAATCAATCCTATACTTATTTTCATCAACTTAAAGTTTTGATTAACAACCATAGTTTTTACTTATTCAATGAAAACAATCATAACTTTAACTACAAAAATAAAAAGCAATTATTGCACTCACAACACGATTTGTCTATCTAGCTATCAAAGCGTTTTCTTCAGCCTCTTGCCTTTTTACTTCTCAGTTTTTTTGTATTTATCATTTTTTCCGATAGCTTTTAGAATATCTTCCTTTTTTAAAAGTAATTTATAAAAATCAGTGCCACTTGTTTTCTTGGAAATTGAATTTAATTTTAATTATTGAAGAAATTGTTTCTACGCTTAGTAAATATCTTTCTTTAGTCCATTGTTGTGTAATTAATGAGAATACCCTCTCCACGTTGGCATTATGCGCCGGAATGCAAAAATAATATTGCGCAATTTTCAGCAATTCCGAATATAAATTCGCATTTGGCGTTTTAAAAAATGGTACCCAAAGTTGAATCGTGGTGTGCCAGCATCGATATTGCGTGACTCGCGGGCGACACAATTTTTTTTTTTACTTTTTTATTTAAAAACCCGGTCTACAAATGAAACCTTCCCCGGACGCTCCCTGGATGCCCTCTAAACTAGGACAAATCCGGGGAAACCCGGACGGATGGCAACCCTAAACATAGGTCACATTTATACTAAAAAATTTGCGATAGCATTTGTTAGAGCAAATTGAAAGTGTTAAAACGACGTTATTTTAAAAGAAAAAACGTATATAGACGACGTAAATGATATTGTGCAAACTTGGCGGTACACTATAAGGCCAAATGAAATTAAGCAGCTGGAAAATAGTTCACGTGGACTGTAGAATTGACGGTTCCTATATATTATGATTTCTACTAACCGATTTTCATGATTGGCTGAAGAGTCCTAAAATTAAAATTGAACTCCTATTACGGTGACCAATAATACGTGTTGCCTGAATATATTTTATAAAGTGTTTATACAAAATATTGACTAAATTTGACGTTGACAGCTGTTAGCTCAAATAAACTCACTCAATTGCCAAACATTACAATATTATTCTGGTAAGCGGCGCCGTTGCCGTCTAAGGCGCTCGTCTAGTCAAGAACTGTGTTTTTTTTATAAATAAACTGCATGTGTCGTCGTCTGTATTTTCCGTCAACAGAAATTTGAAATACGAACATACAAACACGTTCCTAGTTTTCCAATAAATTTGAATGACTACTTGCAAGAAATATTTTAAGTCTACGAACTTTATATTTAGATTAAAAACGCTCTAAAATAAACATTGTTTTTCGAGCAAAACATTTCAGAGAAAATCTATTTTGAGCTGGAATCGGACTAAAATTTAACTTGCCACAAGGCTGTATAGCCAATTTATTTAGACACATTTCTAGACCACAAAGAAAAGCAACAACAAGTCTAGGAAATTCTTGATTTCAGACGCCCATAAATTTGTCAATCAGATTAAAATAGTATAAATTAATAAATAGCATACAAATAAATTAATAAATATTTTTGCCAAAGCAATATGTTAAAAAGTCATGTGGGTTTTAAAATATTTAATGTTAAATATATATACAGGAAATGTACTATGTCGAATTTCCTAACAATGGCAAACAATTGGTTAAAACCACATCAGTACACAATAATAATTAATATGTATTAATTATTTAAAATTTCTTTGAAAAATTACGAAACTGTTTTATATGCGTATTAGATAAATATTGTTTGATCGTTTACGTTTAATTTAGCTTTAATGGCGGTCTTACGTAGAAAGCTTACCACAGATATACTAAGAAAAAATAGAAAATATGCTGCGACGACATTTACGAATGGAAAAATAAATCGGAAGGGTGTTGACACAATTAAAAGATTTTTATTTTTATTTGTAATAATGATATTCCATAATTTTTAAAAATGTTTCCGGATGATAAATTATACTGATTACTAAGTATTATAAAATAATCTCTTTTTAATTAAAAGTTTAGGTGAAAAGTGGAAATTGAAAAAAGTAATACGCATGCAAAATTTTACTTTTATTGCTGGTCACAAAATTATAAACTATTTTATCTACTACCTTGTCTTAATAAGATAATAACCCGTTTTTTCGGAAACTAATAGATTTTTATTTATTTCAAATGTTGGTACAAATAATCTTTTTTATAACCTGCGGCTCGTTCTGCAAATTTCTAACTCCTGCTACAATGAGGTGCATTTATCCAACTAATAATATAAATAGCTATTATGATTGTTAATTTACATGATAATTATGTGATGCAGTAAATCAAATTAAATCAATTCCACACTAATTTGACACCAATCCAATTATATTTCAGTGATCTGGAATAAGATATATTTTTTTTTATTTCTGTTTCTACAGTTTTGATTTATTGCTTTTGCACACATCTCTACATCATTCAATTCCGAATGAAAAATTGTGAAATAATTTTCAAAATTTCTGGCGGTTACAAATTTGTTGTTCTTTCTTTTGAGCTTTCCTCAATCTCAAGACACTTTATTTGAAATATGTCTAGCATTATCTCTCTGTCCTAAACCATTGTGTTTTATAAATATTCCAGACTAGCGTCCTTTGTAATTACCAAACATTTTATTATTAAATATGGGATCTAGTTGTATGTATGTATGTATAAATTGGGGGTGATAAGTACACTGCGACCTATAGGATCTATTGTGTCCCCCTTACATGCCATGTTCTGATGTTTTCTCAGATTTATAGCAGCTCTTCGAGTCCTATTTTCCTGAGGAAGTTTAGGACATCGTCGGGCTTCAAATCAAGTAGATCCCCTTCTTCTATTTCATGTGCTCCTAAGTATCTAGCCCTAGAATTCTGCAAGGCAGGGCATTCTGAGAGTATGTGTATTGAGGTTTCATCCTCTTCCTCACAGAATCTGCACTTTGCTTCATCTGCTAACCCTAGTTTCTTCATGTGGCTTCTTAACCGGCAATGTCCGGTTATTCCCGTTAGGATTCGGAGCCTTTTTTACTGAGGTTGAGGCAGCTAAGAGATCTCTTCTGGTCATAGTTCCCCAGTAGTATCTTAGATTGCCTCAGTACTTCCAGCTGATTACAGTACTTGGATTTTTTCTTCTGCATTTCTTCCCTTAGTTTTCCTAAGATTACTGTACAGCTCCTTTTTTTGCCAGCTTATCTGCTGTTTCGTTCCCCTCTATTCCTATGTGTCCCGGAACTCATAGGAGGGTGACAGTGTTCTCCTGGCCTAGTTCATTTAGTTTGCCTAGGCATTCCTAAACCATCTTCGGACTGATTATATTTGAGCTCAGCGCTTTGATGGCTGCTTGACTATCCGACATAATCACAATCTCTTGTCTGCGGTAGTTTCTTCCAATATTGAATTCCACACATCTTTCGATGGCGCGGACTTCTGCTTGAAAGATGCTGGGGTATGTACCCAAGCTTTCTGAGTATTTGGCTCTCGGTCAAAAAACTCCTATCCCAGTTCCCTCGTCTAGTTACTGTATATACAAAGTCAACGTCGATCTATCAAAGTTACCAAATTGTCAATAATTATTTATTGTTTGTACACATGTATGGAATTTAATATCGCGATATTTTACGTAGATAGTGACGAAATTTATTATGATTGTTAACATTGTAAAGATTGAGTTTACATAATTCATTATCTCTCCACACTACCGTATGATAAACACGTAAGAAAAAGATTTACAACTATTGTTATTGTTATGATCAACATTTTAATACATAATTATTTTGACCTATGTTAATTATACTTTTATTTAATTTGCTTCTTAATTTAACTTTTTAATTTAATCAACTATATCTTATACCATAGAAAGAAAAGAAAATGATAAAAAGAAAAAACAAAAACTAGTACCTATTCTTCAACAAACTAAAGAAATTTAAAGTTATAAAAGTACTATTACATATTGTGGAAATATTTCTAATACAATTTCAAAAATAATATCTTCGGCAACATCTGCATTAATAATCAAAACGCAAAAGAATGTTGGTACAAAATTGTTAAATGTAAAAACAAAATTACCCAAATTAAAAAAATCTGGTCCAAAATGTGATGATTTGAAGAACTCAAAATAAAAAGATATCTAGCAGATCAACAATTTAAAGTTGTTAATGAACAAATAAATCTTGGAAGTTCTCCACTATTAAGCTGTTTACTTTGATTAATTCTTTATTTTATACATGGGACGTAATTGTAGGTAACACAAATATATTAAGTTATTGTAAAGATCTGCATGATATAGTTTTTTCCTCGGTTTTTTCCTGGTTTTTCAATATCATTGCACAGTTATACTAATCTTAGAGGAAAATACAACCAGGATAATCCCTTAGGGCTAATAGCATCTAGGCTTTAATATTGTTGGTCTTCCATACTGGGTCTAGGCTTAATACTACTTAATCAACATTATATAATTACACTTGCACCTGCTGCTATAATATTTAATTCAAAATTTGATTAGACTTTTAAATTAATTCAAGTTAAAGTTAATTATTGCTTGTGTTTTGTATTATCCAATATTCCTGTTATTTGTAATTAAAATGACCTTAGTTGGACGATTTGTTTCAGTTAGATTAAAAGCTAATTTAAAACTATTTTATAAATTATTTCACTATATTTAAATCAAAGTTATCTACAAATAAGGATTCGTATCGACTTTAAAAGGTTCTGCATCAACAAATCAAACACACGGAAGTAGAAATAGCAGCTGTTTATTTTAATTTTAGCTTTTCCTTGAATAGTATGCATGAGAAAGTACAATAAATAGAACGATTAAGTGTCCATGAAAAAATAGAAATATAAATTGTAGCCTAAGAAGAAAAAGTCTAAATAAAAACTTGAAAACTAAACGGAGTAAGATCGATAATAATATAACAACTTTCAGGAATAGTAAAATATTAAAACACATAGGTATATTATTTTATACATATACCTGATCTATTACAACACAATTTAAACTTTCTACACAGGTAAAATTAGATGAAGTAGATGTAATAAAGAAATGCTTTTAATCTATTAATTTCTACTAATACTTTGTTCCTCCGCCTATGGAAAGTTGACTTACTGATTGTTATACAGTATGGTTTTTGCAAATGTCATTTTTAAAAGTGTCCAATAGAAAAACGTATCTGGTTACACTTTGTTTATCTCTCACACAACATAAAGGGCACTTAACATTCTATATATAAGTCAAAAAAATTAATAAACAGATTATAATAATTCTACCTATGTCTAAAAATAATATTCCAATTAGAAGCAATAAATTTTAAAACTTTCCAGGAACCTTAAATGTATTTACAATAATTTGCATACAATAGTAACACTAAATCATCGTTAACTTTTTGAAGTGGCCTAGTATACATTCTCTGCGAATTAAAAAAGATTTCTCTAGGTACCCAGCTGGTAGGAGCCTCGAAGAAGGATGATGGTGTGGGTACTGGATACGGACACCCAAGGCAGTGGTCTAATGTAGTTTCCGCGAATATCTCGCAATCAGACTTCTCGGAACCAAATGGAGAGACCTATTCATTATATATCTTTCTTCATCTTTCATAGGAAGTCTGTAATAGTGCAGTAAAATTGTGTTCAAATGGTATAAAGAAAAATCTAATTTTAGGTTTATTTTATTTACAATATCTTGAATTCACCAGAGATGTTGTATGTAATTGTTTCTGTAAATAAAAAAGAAAATCTTTATATTGTTGACATACACCAAATTGTTCTTGCTTATAATATGGTAAACTTATCTGACACAGTAGACAATAAATTTCAGTTAAATTTCAACTTTAAGGCACTGTGTTTAAAAGTGTATGCATTATTCAATTTACCATTTTAATAATATATAAATTTAGATAAATTTTCTTGTACTATTAAATATGGGTGCACCGGTTGTCGACATACACGCACACCTGCAACGAGGTTCTGTCCTTCTCTTTCTCAGCAAAGGAAGGCAACAGCCCCGGCGCATAATACCGGGAAATTCGAATTTTGAAAAGCAGGTATACAAGAAAAATGTGTTTCTAGAAGGACAGCAACCTCTAATATCCAGTGGCGTGCCGGTTTGCAAATTAGAAATAAACTTCTGTAACTGAATTATACTAACGTGTAATACATTAATCATGCTTCAACATTTTTTATATTCAATCAACCGATTTTTAAAATTAAGTTGACAATATCTGTTGTTTTTTTAACGGTTGACATATGTAAATTAATTCATTGTACTTTATTTAATATAATTTTACTGGAAGGTGTTACCAAATGCAAGTAATATACTTTATAATTTCACATTCACCTGTAATAAAGTGTTTGATGGTTTACAACGAAATGAAAATTTCGCAGAAAATAATAATCAGCAAATATTTGTTATAATTCATGTTGTACAACACGAGTTAATATACTGAGTAAACAATTGCTTATCATATATATGTATAGATAATATATAATATTCCTTTAATTGAAACAATGGATAATCAATAAAAATTCAATGTTGTAATTAGTTAAGTTCGGGGAATGGTATGACGTAGTCAAACCTTGGGCTTACAATTAAAAAAATTGAGATTTTGAAACATTCAATAGTCGACAACTGTTATAGGTACGCGTTTGAATTTTGGACCTGCGTTAAGTAATGATAGATAAGTTTAGTGAAAGGTTTATTTATCAATATTCATAAGTGAGACACATTTAATTAAAGAAATTCGTCAATTAATAGGGGATTTAATGGTATAAAGAAGGATAGTTTTTATTGAACACATTTTATTCCCCCGTATATTTTGATTTTTTCTTAAAAGAATTTTTTGAATCAAAACTTATTGTTAAAAATATTATAACATTTTTAATAAAATTACAAATGCAAAATATTAACGATTAATATTAATGGTTCAATTTTCATTGTCATTAAAATTCATATTTGGAATGTGACAATTATTAATGTGATGACAGCTAATATCAGAGTAATAAGTACGAAAAATTACTCGCATTTTTAGGGGACATTATTCCTTAACGACTAATTATTTCTAAAAATAGGTCATTGTTCAGTAAATAAATGTAACTGTTATTCACCTATTGTAATTGATCTGTAGACTTGTATCATTATTAACAATTTATTTATAGGACTAAGTTTTTTTAAAAAGTCCTTTGTTTAATGTTCTTAATAATATTTTATTGTTTTTGTGTATAATAATGTTTTTTTTTTAAATTGTATTAATATATTTCTCTTTTTTTTTCAGTATTGACTATTGGGCATGGCATTAGCGTGCAATGTTAGGCTGTAGCGCGGTATGTCCAAACTGCAAGCACGAATTCCAGTGCTGTCCTCCGAATCAACAATGTTGCAGCACGAGGAGATCTTTGCACGTGCTAAGTGGAGGTGGTCTGGTGACTACACTAGCACCAACTCAAAGTCCATGTCCTTCCCCTCAAGTCTCGCCGAGCGTGCCTCTATCCTTCATATTGCCACCGTTCGCCACACCCCTGCAATGTGCCCCCGCGCCAATAGAAAACAATTCCGAAACGGAACTTCAAAGACTATCGGACACCGTACGGGCTCTGCGCCTATCCGGTTGGTATTATGAGGGTATCACTTACCAGCAAAGCCACGAATTACTAAAAGGAACCAGTGTAGGAAAGTTTTTAGTGCGAAACTCTTCGGACCCTAAATTTCTCTTTTCTCTTAGTGTACAGACTGAACGTGGACCTACTTCGGTGCGCCTTTTCTATACCAACGGGTATTTCAGATTAGATGCCCAACCCCATCTCCAATCAGCGATGCCGATGTTTCCTAGTGTTATTGACTTGATTCAGCATTATATACAACAAAGTAAACTGTGTCGCAATAACGCGCAAGTTTGGGTCGACCAACAAGGGAAATGGTACTCTTCAATTTTATTGGAGAAACCTGTAAGGAAAAAATCCCATCCTCCAAGTCTCAAACATTTAGCTAGATTGGCCACACACAAAGCATTGCAAGATTCTGCTAAACCCCGTTTGGCGATGCTGCCTCGTCCACATACTCAGTTAGAACTACCCAATTCGTTGATAGGCTACTTATCGGAGTATCCTTTCTACATATAACATTGGGCCCAAGACTGTACTGGTCGGTACCTTTACATACCGACATCAGGGAACACCAATAAAAGTATTCTAAAATAGCACCGATTCCGGTGTCTATACTTAGGTAGGATAACAAATTGTTAATAAAATGTAATTCTGTTTGTTAGTCCATCATTATAATTTGTATTTTGGAAATAAATCAATGTTGAATACTTTTGTATAACCTACACATTTAAGATAAGCCAAGTGCCAATTTTGATACCGATTGAAGCTTATAATCACTAAAGATATATCAGAAAATCGTTTACATATATCGACACTGCTATTTATAACCAATTGATTGAATCAAAAGTTTTCTTTTGATTTCAAATAAACTTGAAAATACTTATAATAAGTACTATACATTTAATTCCGTATCAAGTAATGCTTTGAATCTTAAAAATACCATTGATTAGCAACCTAACCCAACTTTTTACTATAAATATATTTATTTTAATGTTTTCAACAAATATAAAATATTTAACATTGGTGTATTTCCTAAGTCAAAACCGCTGGTTAGTTTGACTTAATTATTATTAATACAATGTAAACTGAACAATTTTTTTACAATGTGCTGCTATTATAATTGGATTTTTTTAATAAGATAACGCAGATAGAACAGACGAATTTTATGTATAAACCTCGATCAATATTAATATTTAATGGGATTGAATTTATAGAATAGACTTAAACAATTCAATTTTTGCTTATAAAGTTTGAACTCTTCATGAGTTTGTAAGTATTATATATTTATATTATTCACTGTATGTGATAAAAACCTAAAATACACATGAAAACGGAATTCTTAGAATCAAAATTAAAAGTTCTTTAATTTAGCTACTATTTATGCAAATAATGTTATTCAAGTATAATTAATGGAATAATAATTTAAAAAGTTTAATGAACATAATACCAATTGTCTAAAAATAATTGTTTATAACTGCATTTCTGAGGAACAAAGATACAACATATTTATAATCCGGCTACTGAATTTAATTTTTATTTATAGCTTGAATTAATGTGTTGATTACAATGATATTAAATTATTTAAATTATCATTGAAAAAGTTCTAAATGTTTAAGAAATATTTTTGTTACTTACAATACCGAACTTATCTTGTTTTTTATTTATGTAAACTGATTATTAATATTTTAAATTTTACATGAATTTAAATGCTGTGTAACATTATATTTAATATATTGGTTCCAATACAATTATGAATACAGACTAATTTTTATATTCAACTAACTTTTGCGTAATATGTGTGTTTTTGGTATAAACTAAGTTCCTGTTAAATATAAGTTTAATTTTGCACTTATAGGTACTCTTACATGTTTCTAGGAAAGTATCAAATATTCAAATGGACGAGTGACATATATCACGCAATATTTGTCTCGAATTAAATATTTTATACAAATTAATACCTGACGAATCTCAGTTATGAATGTTGCATGTTTCTGTCGAACTCGGAATCACATAAATATATTTGTCAAATTCGAAGATCGTTGATTAACTAATTAAAAATGTTTTAATAATCTCTGTTCCAACATATAGGTTTTGCGATTGTGATAATCAATTTTTAACAGTACAATCTTATATCTAAAAAAATACACTCTAATATCCAGAAATCCAGCAGAAATATTGTTTTGTAATAAAACTGAGGATTGTTACAGAATCAGCAACTCTCAAAACACTAAGTTTTGAGCTTTTCTGTAAAATATCAACGTTAATTCGGTCAAATAATCTGTATTTTCCTAATATAATAACTTTTAGTAATTTGATTCCTATAAGCAATAAAAGTAATTAGCGGTAACAAACATACTAAATATTTAGAAAGTATAATGGAATCTTAAGTAATTAAAACCAAATTCTTAAATATTTGAAATACTTCCACCTTGGCAATATCCAATGTGGAAAATATTAAACAAAAATAGCCTGAAAAATGCTATCTATTAACTTTTAATAAGTTATCAAATTGTAGTTTAAATTCAATGTCATAATAGAGATTATTTTTTTTGTTATTTATTTATTTATTTTATTTAATTATCGTATTACCAACCATACATCAGTTAAATCAGTCCAGGCAAATTGGTTCACATGAAAGTATTGTTCTTAACTGTACAAACGATACTAGTATGTAGAACAAATCTAGTCTAAAAAAGATCAGATAATTTGACAAATATTGTTAAAAGATTAACAAACAGAATTTGTTAAAAGAATTGTTTAATCGTGAATGTATTTATACAATGTAAACATTGGTGTGAATGCAAACATAATGTTTGTTTTTAGTCTAAATGTATTTATTTCCTTAGAACAATTATATTATTTATTATTAAGAAAAACGTACATTGTTTTATTTTGTAACCCACATCACACAATTTTATTTCATTTACGAGAGATTGCTGATAGTTTATCAACAAACGTTTTTAAAATGAAAATACATTTTCAAATAATATCTACTTCCTGTTAGTGTTCATGAGAATAAACAGAAAAAAATTATTGCTATATGTAACTAAACTACTTTAAGTTACAAAGCATTGCATCTCCTACACAATGAAAATAGTTAAAACAAATTATGTTGAAATATAAATATGATGATGTGTAAAAACATATACTTACTCATGTAAGTATGAATCTAAGCTCGCCCATATCAGATCAGAAAATAACTAAAAGATCAAGCTCCACACACTCAACCAATACATCCTGTCTGTCTTTGCACAAGCAACTCTCATCAAGTAAAGATCTCTTTCATGTAAACCAAATGAGAATAGGTAGAGTCTATCGTTCTCATGAAATATTTTTTTCAAGAAATTAAATACATTAGCAATGGTGTAAAAGTTTCATTACATAGGAAAAATTTTACAAGGATATTAAAATAAATATCTAGGTTAATTAGGTTACTGTAAAGATTGGGTGAAAATATAATAGATGGTGTCCCAGGAATGAGAGGCAGAAACTTGGGAACACTGACGGCTCGTGCCCTTAGAACCTGGGTCGGCCAGGGTAGATGTTGTTGCTCTATTTCGCCAACTTAATTATTTTAATATAATGAATGTGAAAAATGCTTTTATATTTTCTGCTCAATCTGAAACCCGAATAAACAAGTTTTAACCGCTCACCAAACGCTAAAAGCACCTAGTCAATAGGGACTTAAAGCAATTCTAAAAATGTATCACGTATCCTTATCCGTATACGTAACGTAAAGGAGATACGTAACTAAGCAAAAAGAAGCATAAAGCAAATGCGTTTGTAACGTAACGTAACCATTCATGTGTTTTAATTTTTAACGTAAAAAATAAGCTCCGATATCTACCTTAACAAAATAATGTCGTCATTGCCACTGTAAAATAATCTTTTTCTTTTTAAATCCATTATCGCATGTCACAGAAATGTTTGTTTTGATTGATGAACAGAAAATAAGGTTATGATTTTTGAGCATACAACATCACTTTTATCGCTAAATTATTGAAAAACGCGATCACGGAACACAATAATGTGATACGTTACGTTAGATACGTGTGACGGATTGATACGTTTCACGTAACGTAACGAAACCCACGTATCGCTTCTGCACATGCGCATTGCGATACGGATACGTAGTGATTTTTAGAACTGCTTTAAGTCCCTAATAACTAATCTGCCTGCGTACTACACTACGCCGTTCCTGTAACAAACTAGAAACCACCCTTACTCCTTGTCAGCTGGCCTGGCCGAACCTGCCATAAGTATATCGTCAAGTGTTTTAAATTTCTCGAGCTATCTGTTTCCTACGATAGATGCAAAAATATTATTTATTATTACTATATGTCTATAAAAAATATATATTCTAGAAGCTCTTCAACTGCTGAAATTTTTCGTACCTTATTACCGTAGGTATATTACAATATTAAATTTATAAACTTCGTCGCTCAGAAGCACTGAAAGAAAATCAGTACCGAATTCTGATCTTAATTTGATGAATATTGAATTATGAATTACTAACAAACTGTCTATTTTACTGGCATGAACAAAAATATCGAATTTTTTCGGTTTGAATATATATTTCAAAACTTTCATAATACTTTGGGATGTTGATCCTGAACAAGAATGAATTAGTTCGTGATTAAGGTGGCTTACTCAAAGGTTTTATTGCATGAAATTCAAATAACAGTGGCATAACAGTAGCCAAATAAACGATAAATAATGAAAACAGCTTCGAAAAATAATTTTATTCATTAAATAGTTCAGCAGTTTTTCCAAAATTATTTGGTACGCCCGGCCGTCCCTGCTTGGGAATGAATAGTGTAACGAGCGAGACTCCCCTAGTACGCCCCTGTCGCCCTGATAGGTAAACAACTGATTCTAGTCTAGTCTAGTCACCGCGCGTACAATCGAGAACCTTCCTACGCGCGTCGAGAAAGATCTGATCGAAGCGGTGGACAGGTATATATAAGCGAAGATACGGCGGACCGAGAGAAGAAAAAGTAAAAAGTTTAGAGCGACAGTCCGAAATATTCGAGCGATCTACGAAGTTAAAATAAATAGTGAATATAAATCGAAGTTAATTGTTGTATATAAATTAGTGTGTTATAGTTAGTTTAGTTATTTAGTTATAATTCGTTTAGTTTGTAGTGTGTAAATAAATTAGACCTTTCGTTCAGCAGTGATTTTATTTTGAACCCCTAGAACGTAACAATAGGTTAGGTTCAAATAATGTCAATACTTTGTTTAACTTTTTTTTCTACGAACCTTCTTTGTTGAGTTATAGGGCTTTAAAATTCAAAATTAAAAATACATTTTTATTCATAACTCCAAATTTCGAACTTGATGAAAATTTGGTGGATTGTTAGGTATATCAATTCATTTATTTTGTCCATACCTGTGATTGTTGCAGAAAGTCAGGATCGAACTTGGCTCACCGGATGAGGTCAGAAATATGACATTCACAGCCTCATACTTGATAAAATAACATTTTTTAAATGATGATGAATAATTGACAGCAGTCTACCTTGTTATAAACTATTTCCTAAGTAATGATAGAATCTGAATGTGCTCTCGGTGTCTTACGAAATTGAATATTTCTCGGAAACCACTGATGTTATCGATTTGGACAATGGATACCTTTTTTTCGGAAAAATAGTTGGAGAATAAACTGACAGTATTTTAAAGTTTGTCACTTTAAAAGTTTCTTTTATCTGGTAAGCAAAGTTCGATCCTGACTTTCTGCAAGTATACCTACTTAGTTCATTTCATAGGAACAAGAACCTAAAGAAAATAAGATGTAAAAAAAATTATCCACATGTATAGGGTTAATTTATGATTTATTTTACTAGCGTACAACAAACGCATTTTATCCCTATGACAATGAGAACCTTTTTTATAGTGCTTGAAATAATCTTTAAAATTATCAGTGTTAAGTCTTTCGCAAGTAAATTAATCGAGTTACAATGAAAAAGGGGACATACATTTTTTTTAAATCGATGTGTTTCATAATTGCCATTTCCCCCAAAATTAAAATGAATTGTATTCCATCTAGAATTAACTTTTGTATAAATTTATTGAATTCCAGTCATTTTGCTGCTTAAAGAAAAAATTTTTTTAGACATTTTCAAAAAATCACCTATTCATCATAATATTTCAAAAATAATGAAAAATACGTAAAAAATGTAGGTCATTTTTTGTCAAAAATTTCGCTTTTTTCTTTTTCTCTGTCAGATCACAATTGACGAAGATATCAATGTTTAAAGAGGGCGCGGTAGCGCAATTACAATCTCTCTCAAGCCCTTTAACCCTTCACCGTTTCGAAATAAAAGTGTTTCACTACATATCATAATAAAAAAAGTTGTAGCTAAAGGAATTTTTTTAAAATGCGATAGCTTTAAAATTGAAGGCGTTATGGTCCCAAGACTAAACAGATTTTTTTCTATTTAATAAAATAAAAATTTGGGAGTACAATGGAGCATAGTGAAAGTAAACGTTGAACCCAACTGATTGGGGATGGGTAAGTAATGAAGGGTTATTAAATCCGGTAAAAACCGTGGATCCACCTGCACCGCAAGATTTACTGAAAATGATTTTTTGCGGCTGCAAAAAAAGTTGCGGAGCGTCTTGTGCGGTTGCAGAAGAGTCGGGCTCTTTTGTAATGCAACATGTGAAACATGTAGTGGAGATAACTGCCAGAGTAGCCCTCCACTGACCCAGAAGAAGATTATGACAGCAACTCCGATATTGAGTGAATAGTTTTTTAAGTATTGTAAATACACAGTTTTTTAATAAAAAATGTATATATTTTCAATATTTTATTTTTATATATATTTAATATTATTGATTTTTATTTTTAAGAACGTGAAACATTTAATACTTTTTAGTTCGTCAAAAACAATTATTTTACAGAATTTTTAATTGGGGGGTTCTTTTTAAGGGTTGAAAAAGGGTAAAAAATATGATGATTAAAGTGGAGAACGTAAAACAATTTTCAAGTTATACAAAAAGTAATTTTTTGTACTATTTTAAAGGAAGGGGTCGTTTGCAGCAGTTGAAAATTTACACATGATGTAATAGGCATGATGACTGATTTTTAAAAACTGATCCACGATGTTTTCACGTATATACTTTATCTAAAATAAATGTTATTTTTGCAAAAAAGAGTTTTTAAATGAGAAATTTACTTTTTAAAAATGCAATTTAAATTTACCACCAAAACGCTAGAATAGTAATGGCGTCTATAGGATTTTTACGATAAGTTGACAATGACGTCAGAGCATAAAATTTTGCGGTGTTGTCACGCAGAGTTGTTTTACCTTCATCTAGGTTAACTGGTAGTGCTGTGCTAATTCTAAATGTCAAACGTGTACAATACAATAATGTCGCGTGGCAATTGGCTCGTGGCAACAGCGCGAATTGTTACCAATCTGTACACGTTTAATTTTCCTAGCGCTTACAAGTAAATTTCATCTACTGTCAGTTATTTTTAAGTTACTTTGTTGGCAATATAATTAACTAGGAATGACGTCATGGTCAACTTATCGTAAAAATCCTATACCTATGACATCATCGATTCGTAAATACCATTTATACTATACTGCGACCCGTGTCATCTGTGGATTCTGTGCTAAAAACGTCAAACTTCAAACATTTTGCAGGTTAAAAAAGGGTGGTTAAAAAAGTTTATTTTGTTTTTACTTATTTTGTGCGATTATAATAGTTATCATAGTCATGAATCCTAATGTGTATCGATGGTGTGCGGTTCCACAATGTAAGAATATATCAATAAAAACTTTGAACAAGATATTTGTTTACGTTCCAATGTCAACAATATTTACGAAAGCACGACGTCACGCTCTTCTGATTGGTGTTTCAGCTAATATGGCGGATTGTTAAACTTAGTGCTTATATTTTTACTAAAATAAATGTAATCACACATGTAATATAAAAATGAGTAATTTCTTTAGAATCTCCGTATCTTATATAATTATTACAAATCAATATTTTAGTGATTCTTACTTACTGTCATCATACCTATTGTGTTACGACAACAGTCTATGTCACTGTAATAAATACGTTTTCTAGGAATAACAGGGCTGAAAGTAAACTTTTTAATTTAATTTCACCCTTTATTGTACTAACTCTTACTTTTTGGAAGTCCATCTTATTAAGAATAATAAAAAACTCTTCGTTTCAACGTAACTTCCAAGTTTATTTGAAAAAATATGTTTTAAATTAATATTAATATTAATTAATATTGTTATGTCTTATTACTTCCATACTTGGTCTAGCCTAAATACTACCTAAACATCAGGTGTACCTAGCTACAAACAAAAAAAAATAACTTAAATGTCAATCTGACGATGCTTCTTAGCGAAACGGCCGTTATTGTAATTTAAAACATATTTTTTCAAATAAACTTGGAAGTTACGTTGAAACGAAGAGTTTTTTATTATTCTTAATTAACACGTTCGCGACGACGCTGTATAAGGTACATCTCACCCATGGCCGAAAGATTTTTAATATATTACTTTTGCACGACGTGCTCCACCGGTGGTACACTAAAAAAATCAAAATAAAAAGAAAAAAACCCTACCTTATGCTTCGACAAGGCTATTATATTACAAATATTACACTAGTGAACAAAATATCTTAAAAATATACATTCGGCCCTGAGTGATATGTATACTCTACACAGATCGTCCTGAACGTAATTAAGCGATGTACCACGGGTGGCGCACGTCGGTTATTTGGAAGTATATCTGTGTAGAGTTAATTCCAAAATTATCGCGACAGCTACGGTTTTCCCACCTATCTTTACCGTCGACTCGAACGCTAGCGATTACCCAGTTCGAGAAATAGATTCCAGAGGCCCAGCTGTCGCTGGGACTAAGAAACACCGCACACGGAATCCGCTTAGCAATTGTTCTACTAGAATTCTCCGACTGCGCTGCGGCGCGAGCCGATCGAAGATCGTCGGCGAATACCCCCACATTGCCGAATTTTACTTGAGCTGTCGCTATAATTTTGGAATCAACTCTACCACCGGTGGAGCACGTCGTCGTGAACGTGTTAATTTCACCCCTTAAAAATAAGAAGCGGAGGTCGGTTTAATATCACTTTTGAAGTTAAGGGTAAGTTAAGCCCTATTTCAAAAATTCTCTGCAAATGCAGCACTGTAGCACCATTATAATTGTACATTTATTAAACTTTTCACAAACATCACACAAAAAACTGTAAAAATAACAATAACCGCACTTCCTCATTGAATCGATCTTTAAATCTTGTAATCTTATAAAAGTCCGGCAACACTGTCTATACGTGTCGACATAAAATTATGATGACGTGTATCAAATTTTGTTTTGCACCGACTATAGAACCACACAAGTTAATAAATATGACAACAATCCCGTTTACTAAGGGTGTTCGGGGAGCACGCTTTCGAGCTATGTAGCGCCAAGAGCCATATATCGCAAACGAGGAATAGTACGAGCCAAATGGCGCAAATAGCGTGCTCCCCGAACACATCCTAACTGTGATCAGTGTAATGTGAAAAGTCAGGATACCTATTTTTAATTTACAAATAACGAATAAGGACTGGTTCAGTAATAGGGCTCTGTTGATAACTATTAGATTATATTTGATAATTTAATTAATTAAATAACAACAAAATAAGTTTTTGGCTGCAGAATAAAAAGTAACATTTCAAGCAATTTATGAACAAGACATTTTGATAATAAAAAGGGAACATTTGAATGTATTGAAAGTGTGACTGTGCGTCCTTGGTTAGTGCAATAAATTTCGTTCTTCATATTTATAAAGCAAATTAATATTATAATTAATATTGATTTGAGATTATCTGAAAAGTCTACGGTATAGGAAACTTGTTTTCTTCCCAGACAACAATTTTACATTCTTTGCATATAATAAGAACATTCTTTTTGGAACAAGGATGTTCTATTAACATGCGTAAATACCGTTCAGTACATGATCAGAATGTGATAGTCACCTCAAAAGGCCGTACCAAATCACTTGATATGTATATGCAAAGAATGTTCTGAAGTATGTAAAAATCAAATTCTCAGCATTAGACAGTGATGGTAATATTCTATTTTAGTCCAAACAAGAACGTTCTTAGAATATGTCTTGATAAAATGTTCTGGGTAGTACGTAAATAGCATATTCTCCGTATTACCATATATTTTTACTGTACACAGTCTAGATTACTACTGCACGAACATAAACTTTTTTACTGTCTATCGCGAATTATATTCTTCAAATATCAAAAGTAATCTTGTAACTTGCTCATCCAAATAAAAGGAATGAACATCGCACATTATATTCACGTCCCCAAAAGAATATTCCTTACATCGTTTGTGCAACATATTCTTATCATATCATCATATTTCTTTCAACGGAATGATTGTTGGGTATTTAAAAATTACATGATACGAACATGTTAAGAATGTACCATAAAGAACATACAAATTTACAAGAAAAGGAACGTGAAATGGAGTTGTTTAGCATATACCTTTCAGAAATTACGAAAACGTAATTCATGGGCATATTCTTAGAATGTGAATGTACCATTAGTGTTATGTGGGTTTTATGCTGTTCAATGTATCTACATCTACATTCCAACATAACAGAAGCTTCTTGGTGAAGAAGCAAAGCTATATGGGTAATACCATCTCAAGGGCGAAATAACAAGAGTTTTTGAAAATGTGGAGAGCTAATGTTGATTCTGATGAAAATAACGAAAGTCACGACACATTAGGGAGTTATCGCACACACATGCTTAACGTCATAATTTTCCTTATTTTAATAAGGCAAAACCTTAATACTGCATGGTACAAATAGAGTTATCGCCACGGCACTTGTGTAACGTAAAAAGTTGACAGTTGCGAAGTAGGTATATACCTACTTGTTTTATTTATTTATGAATGTTAGAATGTTAGTAAACAAAGATTAACCAGAGACATTCCCTATGAAGTTTTGATATAGTTTTCTTATTTATTTTAAATTTGTATCAGTAAGTAATTATAATAAATGTTCTATTTTTGTAAAATATTGTACTATTCTTTTTATTGTAGTAATGTACAGTTGTGCTAATGCGGAAGGCATGACAAAAAAAATCCACTTACCTATATCCAAAATACTTTAAACCTTAAATAATTGCATAAATTTATATGTACCTGAATTTTACATTTAATTGTTATATAAGACCAAATTATAAACCTTTTCTGTGGACCAAATAAAATCAAATACGAATGTTAGGCTTAGGTTACCTGCGAATTTATTTACTTTCCGCTTAAAATTTACCTAACATTGTGACACAATAGAGAAAAAGAAGAATTTAAGTTATTTTCCTTTATTTTATTTGAGTCCTTAACATGTCCCAAATAAAGTAAATGCGTTAACTTAAAGTTTCCTAATTTCAAAGATCTTTGTACGCAAGCGTACCTGTCATGATAAGGAAAACTTTATTAAGGCAACGCATAAAAGTGGTGTGCGATAACTCCCTAATGTGTCGTGACTTTCGTTATTTTCATCAGAATCAACATTAGCTCTCCACATTTTCAATAAAGGACGGAACAAAACTATGAAGAACAAACGAGAAATAATCTAAAAAAATAAAGGCAACCATGCGACAAAGTAATTTGAACCCGTCATACAGCTCCAATGAAAATACTTTATATGAATACACTAAATAATATTACAAGTATATCTATAATACATAATAGTTTTACAATTATCTGCCCACTCTGGATAAAAGTTATTTACGGTAATAATTCTCAGTATACTACCTAATCAATTTTCGGAAAAGATATATACGAACATCAAATATTGCTATACATTTTTCGAATGAATGATCTAATTGACAAAGATCTGTCATTCATTTTCTTTGTAAATAACGTAAATTAATCATTTCACGGAAAAAACATACCTATCATTTTTAGAAATGGTTTATAAAAGTATCCTACTACTAGGAATTGATATAATATATCATTGGTATGTTTGATAATTGCGACTCTATGTGTATTACTTTATGATTGTACAGATGGATAGAAGTTAGATTTAACAATTTCGAAAGAATATTCTTGGATTTTTGGCTATACATTCTATGTTCCAGGTTTCACAGTCTTCTCCTTAATTCGTTATCATGTTAATTAGATAGTTGAATAAGTAAATGATAGTCCTTATACATAAAATATTTTCCCAATTTTTGTAAAAACATTACTGCACACAAATATTGAAACGTTTTTAAATCAGATATTTTTCAAAAATCCAGAATTGCGTCTATTATTCAACCCTGATTCGATACTAAGCTCTTCTTCTGCTAAAGAATTTTATATAAGTCTTCCGCAAATATTTTTTCATTCAATTTATACATTTCAAGATAAGAATATAAAATTTTATATTTGTTTAACAAAAACTATTGACAAAATGATTGACAATAATATAATAGTATATTGTGCAACAAGTCGGAAAAGTTCAACTTTTCTTAAGAGTGTTGAAGTTTGTGGCACGAGCTTGAAGGGCGAAGGCCGAAAATACGGGTTAATTTATTTATTTATTTGTGTGATAACTAGGTATTTGAAACTGAACAGCAATCAACGAGTGCAATAAATACAATTTCCAACGCGTTGTGTACCCAATTTTTTTACGACCCCAACAGAATTTAAATAGGGAAATATAATTAATTAAAATCAAACAACCACTTTTTCCGGGAATTAACATCAAAATTCTCTATTATTAGAATTGGAATTTGAGAAACGTTATGTGTTAATAATGTGTTTTGAACATTTACATTTAACGCCTGTAGTTTTTCATTTTTTGTTGTTTCTGTTATACCCACAGTAAACCCCAAATTCACTTATTAAAATTTCAAAGCAATTTTTATGAAAAAAATAAGGCATAACACACCTAAAATCACACTTCCATAAGTAATAAACTGAAACTGCTAAATGCATACCTATATGTATATTTGGTTGCATAGATAATGCAACTCATACAATATTTTTTATAAAAGTATTAATTTGATATTTATATTATCAAAAGATAATATTTCTTGATTCAATTGAACTAACCAAAGTGATTAATTCAACCAATTCATAGTTTTTTATTCATTAATCTTGCTTAGACCTGTGCGGGATGTATCAGGAAAAGAAGAAAACCTCAATTCACGTCTTATGTCATTGTGATGGTCTGACATAAGGGTGGGGTTTCTAGAACTTTGAGAGGAATAACCAAAAGCAGCGGGATATATGAAATAGCAACTATCAAAGATGTTGAACTCCATCAGAAGGGAAGGGCTAGCTGAGGTGCTTTAAAATACAAAGGGGAGCACAATAGATCTGAAAGGTCGCAATATATAAACCCGATTTGTAATCTGTATTGATTTCCAACAAGCCTTTGACTGCCTAGCTGGAATAAACTAAACTTACAAATTTCCCCAAAACTCATGAAACCGGCAATGAAGACAAAAACAACGGTAAAAAAAGTTTGATATAGCATCATGATTGAAGCAGGGACAATAACCCTTTATAAAGCCGTACAAAGAAGAGCCAAATCTACAAAAATATGTGCCTAGGGAGAATAAAAGATATACTTACTTATAGAAAATTACAAATAAATAAAAGAGAATGCAAAAGAGCTGGTAGCTTGATGTGGCAAAATCAAGTATAAAAAATGTCAGAAGAACGAAGAACAACCTAAAACTTGATCATAAACAAACACCAGTTTAAATTGTTTCCGAATTCAAGTATCTGGGATAAATAGTATATAAGAATATCGCACAAAATCATACGAAAAATACTATAAATAGAAGAAGTATTGCTGAACAATGAAGAGTGAGATTAAATGTTAAAGATTCCAATAGTTTTTCCCAGGATATAAAGAAGAATAGGATGCTAAGGAAAATAATGAAACATTTGGTCCACGTGTGTCTTTCTGAGATTGAGCCTACCTATTAGCTAGTCAACCATCCTACCTGTTTAAAGTAGGTGATAACGTCGCCAGTAGGCAGCTCCCTCAAGTTGGATTCAATTGTTTATTGCAATGAAAAAATTGCATTTTGCAATTTTAGTTTCGCGTATGTCGAAAGCCAAACCTTCAAAGCTCTTCGACATCTGTGCACATTAGGCCAAAAAATGGCCAATTGCAAAAGGGCATTAAACTAAACGATTTTTTGCAGCGGGCAGACGATCTAATAGGTAAATTATGATGTGCAGTTGTTTGTAAAAATATAACCACTTTTATCTGCACCTCAGTACTTTTATCAAGTAATTATTGGTAAATATTTAACAGATTATATTTATCTATTAATCATTGGGATTTCCTAGAACAAATATGTTTATTAGAATTTGTTTTATTAAGTCTTTAAAAAAATTATCCAAAATCTTTGAAAAAACCATTATTCACTGAATAAGATAAAAATTTAGTTGCCTGTTAGTTGTAAAATGATAAATTGTTTTGTTTTTTTATCAGCTGTTAAGCGTATGTCAATATTGTGCAATTAATAACTAAAAAGAGAAGTAAGCATTTTCTCTAATCTTTTGATATGTAAAAATTCAAGGTTATTCATTAGGCGCCATGTAAATTCTAGAAACAAACAAATCTAAATATAAACGACAAAAATATTTTAATAAATATTAAAATAATTTAGATGGAAAATTATCAGAAAGTAAATTTCTCTTTTACATTAGATTTGTTCCAACACAGCCGAAAACCGATCACAGTCGTTCAGCCAATCGGTTATTAATAAAATGTACGTTATGTTATAAAGATGATACAACTGGTCAAATGCAATTCACCCATTTGTCAACGGTTTTCTGTCGGACCTATTAAGAATGTGAATGAAATGTTATATGAGGTATATTATCTTCTATATGTTCACCAAAAATGGAATTTTAATATCTTTTATAATTGAGTAAAGAGGAGGTATTTCAAAAATTCTTCATTGTAATGTTTACTTGTAACTTGTTGAATTGAGGAAATTTACACAAAACAATTACTAGAAACAATATTGGTTTTTTATACCTTTTGTTTATTTTTTATTTTGGTTTATATTTATTTAATGTTCTTAATAAGAATGACTTCTACAGAGTAAGGGTAATTACAATAAATTCTTAAATTTATACAATTAGTATTAATAAAAGTTTTTAAAATAGTTTTGTCTAATAAATTAACAGCTAATACTTTAATTTATTTTTCTCCTACTAACAGTGGCGAAAATCGATGTATCGATTTTGATTGGACTCTCCATCAAAAAGTTTGTATACAGTGAATGTACTACTAACAGTGGCGACAAGCGGCGATTAGCCCCGCCCATACGCCATTAAGAGGCAAATTTTTGATGGATTTATGTTATTTAGGACAGAGAATTTAAATGTTTCTTTTAAAAATCATTATTTTTAAAGTATTTTGAAAAAATATATTTCATTTTGGTACTTTATGAGAAACTATACCTAAAAATTGGGTGTTTGGGAGTGCTGTCCAATCAAAATCGATACATCGATTGTTTAGTAGTACAGTCACTGTACCTACGCATAACGTCGGACGACACCTAGCGCCGGGCACTCGTACTATTTTCCAGAAAACGAACGATTAGAGTGAGTCTCTGTCCATTGGGCGGAGTAGAATGCAATAAGTCCTCTGGTGGAAAAAATAATTATAATTGTTGCAACGAGTAAAATAATTCATTTTTCATTGTCAAATAAAATGCAAAAGTTTTACAAAACACACACTTAAAATAATTAAAACAACAAAATAAAACCACTTAAATCTCAGAGGGCTCATACGGCAGTAGATTTGTTTTACTCGTTGCTAAGATGACATTGACGTTTCAGAGCGCCATCTATGCAATTCTACTATTCCCAAATGTGGATTCACGAATACATATAACAAGGATGTGAAACTCGAGTGGAGAGGGTAGCAGGAGAAAAGGCGCCTATCTGGGCAGGGTTAAATTCTCGGTCGTTGCGTACTCCGTACTGCGCAACAGGCTGTCTTTTTCTTTGTGAGAGCGAGATAACCAACCGCATGTGTTTTCGAATAGTTATGATGTTCGAACTGATGCGCAGTACAAAGTACGCAACGACCGTGGACTAGACTCCGCCCAGATAGGAGCCGTAAATTCAGCCACGGGCGCTTATAGCTCGTGGCGTTATATGTATTCGTGTGTGGATTATTTGAAGCTTAGACAAGGAAAGATATATGGACTCGTAACAACCAACAGCAATTTGAAGCAAATGTGCACTAAACAATAAACACCAGTGACGAATTTATGAGAAAGACTTAAGACATAACTCTATTTATATATCAACCAAATTTTTAATTTTAAATTAAATAAATAAGACATATTTAATTTGTCTAGGGTCCACAACACAGTTACTCATATTACAGTTTTTCTTTCAAGATATTACACCATAAAATCATGAATGAAAATTTACAAATTAGATTACACACCACTGAGTTACATTATTTGAAAATCTATACATTTGCATACATAGTTTTTACAAAATATTTGGTCAACTGTGCCAAAACGTACTGAAATTTTTTACCTGTGATATACAGGTTTCCTTTTTTCAACTATTACTACTAGATTTGTAAGATGAGCCGTTTACCAGGTTTATACAGTATTTATCCACAAAATAGTTCAAAATTCTCTTAATAATTGCACAAAATCGAACGAGTACCAAAACCAATATTGTGCACCAATAAAATGGCGGCCACTAGAAAATATACGAGGCATGTTTTAAAATTAAGTACCGTTTTTAATTTACGCCGCCGCAGCGCTGCAGTTGCGGTTTAGCGCATGCGTGTATTGTAGCTAGATAAGTTGGGAAGCCACAGACGGCATTACGACGCCGTTTGATCGAGTCTTCGTTTGTTTACATGATTTTAAAATGCAGAAAACTATCGAGATTTCCGCTGGCTGTAAAGTGCGTGCTGTGATTCGTTTTCTCTGTGCTAAAGGCTGAAAAGGAATTGTCATTTATCGTCAAATCATTATGTGAAAACATGAGTGAAGGAATGGTGCGGAAATGGGTTGGGGTCTTCAAAGATGACCGCACAAACATTCATGATGAGAAACGAAGTGAGAGACCTTCAGTCGTTACCGATTGTCTCATTCAAAAAGTGGAATGTAAAGTTCTCCTTCATCCTCCATACAGTCCCGATCTAGCACCCAGCGACTACCATTTGTTTCTGCACTTGAAGACGCATTCTGCGGGGAAACGTCATTCCAATGATGAAATAAAAATGTTTGTGCAGCAGTGGTTGTCCAGTCTAGCGGCAAGCTTCTTTGAGGATGGCATACAAAAGCTGGTCCCAAGATAAGACAAGTGCCTTAATAATAATGGAAATTATTTGGAGGGGTAGAGGAAAGACTGCTCTTTCAGGTAAAAAAAGTTTTGTTTCAAAAATTTACTTTTTAATTTTTTTATATCAAAACGGTACTTACTTTAAAAACATGCCTCGTACATCAATTTCGATTCATACGCATAGGTTGGCGTTATGTATCCCCTCTTTTACCTAATTTAAGATTTGAAGTGGTAAGGAAACAAAGCAAAGGTGCAAAAGAAAAGATAAGAAAGTCTACCAATATACTAAATAAAGATGAAAAGGAAGCTAAGAAAAAGCAGTAATAATAAATAGCGCAATCAGAAAAAAACATCATACTGCTTTTAGAGAAGGCCATCAAGCAGGATTAATATAATTTTCTTGCAGCTATGAAGCTTGGAGGCACTGACATTCAAGAAAGTTTAGGCCTATATGTATGACAGATGTTAAAGTTTTAAATTGTTCAATGCTGGGCTCTGATTCTAAGTGAAAATTTCGACTCGAAATAATTTCGACTCGAAATTGTCGGCCATGACAGTCGAAATCTTTAGCGATTCCAAGTCATTTCGACTTTTGTTAATATCTGGGGATAATTAATTTATGTCATTGGCATCGCATAAATATATGATTGGCATACATTTTTATATTTTGATCAGCTGTTTGTAGTAGAGTACGTATGTTGTATTAAGGTTAAGTTCATTAGTTTTTGTTCGGGTTGTTTAAATTTTATTTATTATTATAATAATCAAAATGAATTATTTGGAAGACGAATGTGTAACCAAAAAGTGTCCTTTCAGCAAAAGGAAATGATGTATTTTATATAAGAGCATCTGGATTTTATAAACAATATTCTGGGAGAGAAAAGCACCCTGTTAAACGGGATGAATAGGGCAAGGAAAAACAAGCTAAAAATGGCAGCGAGTAAGTACCTACAACTATTTTACATGTATAAAGCAATATTTTTTAATAGATTTGTAATATAATGCCATTACCTGCTTAAAGGTATAATAAATTAGTTAAAATTTTAGGTATGTATTGGTTTGAAAAATAAAGTTAAAAGGAAAGCTAGTTCCATAAAGAAACCTTAAGACAAACAGCAAGGGGCATCCTTTAAAAATTATATTAACAAAAAACAACAAAAATTATTGATAAGCCAGCACTAGCAGTCAGCCAATTTGGATCACTTTGTCATCTGGCATAAATTTATGCCCCTATTTTACTACAATAATGATTATCTGGAAGATCAATACTATTATTATGTAAGTTTTCACATTAATTTCTTGATTTTTAATGTATTGTTAAAGCAAAGAGATAGGTTATTATAAGCTTTCATATTCCCTTTAGTTTTATTTTATATTTTTTAGTTTCATCAATGGCATAAAGATTTGACAAAACTTACAATACTCTGAACATGGAAAGGGAATCCATAAATTCAAAGCTGTACATTAACTCAGGAGAAGCAAGAAACAAACAGCATTCTCAAAATTTTTTTAAAATAATGGTTATAGTATCTAGGTTAACCCTAGGATACTTTTAGGTTTTCTATGAAAAAATTTTTTAATAAAACATGACATAAAATGCTATGCTCTTTTAATTTTTTACCTGATGCAGACATAAATTAGGTATGTTATATAAACTTAATTTATATATTGAACATGCCATGCCACCAACTACATCTAAGTAAAGGTACTCGTACATTTCAGCCTTTTGCTCGCAATTCTATTGCTAGCTTTTTTTGTGAAACAACTGCGCATGCGTTTCAGACTTTTGACTGCAACAAAAAGGCGCACAAAAGTATAGAACCATTTCTATTTATTCAAGGTCAAATCCGCGCAATCTCGCCTGTTTTTAGGGAATTTTGATCGAACAACCCAAAATCTATGTTGGCAGAAATGTCAGTTTACGGTAGCTGATTCTATCCTGTTTGTAATAAATATACCTCTAACTTTAGGCTTTAATCAGCAAAACGTGTACGTAATGTTTGACAATTTACATGACAACTTAACAACTACTAACTAGAATAAAACATGGTAAATCAAATAGTGTAAATATATAGTACATTCTCCCCCGGCTAATTTATGTTGTAATCAGCTAAATATTTTGGAGGTCGACGAGTTCGTATTGGACGAATAACTTCCGATTGCTCTTCAATTATTGTCTCAGGAATATCAACTGGTGTTTCCTTTGAAATGGGATGAGATAAATTTGTATTTTCAGATGGGTCAGAAGTTTTCAAGTCTTCTTCGGGAGCAACATCTGTCTTAAAAGAAGTTTCCTGAAAATCAGTTGTCTTTAGGTTTTCTACTTCCGGAGCAATATCTGTTATATTCTTTAAGGAAATATCTCCTCTAGGAGCTAAGTGTTTTAATGATACAGTTGACTCTCTTCCATTTTCATGACGAACTAAGGCGTACTCGGGATTTGCTTCTATTAAAGTAACTTCTTCCACCAATGGATCGTATTTAGTATTACGAACAAACTTTTTGAGAAACACAGGATGGGACGGACTTAACCACGAAGGTAAGGAAACTCCATACGTTGCACGACGTAAATGGTTAAACATTCGCTCATGTGGGGTACAATTTGTCTCAGTACAAAGTAGAGATCTGATTGAATGCAGAGCATCTGGTAAGACTTCTTCCCATCTTTGTATATCTAAACCTTTAGTCTTAAGAGCCAGATTTATACACTTCCATATAATACCATTATATCGTTCGATTTGCCCATTTCCTTCGGGGTTATAAGGGGTAGTCCTACTCGTAGCAACGCCTCTTGAATGAAGGAAGTTTACCAGTTCTTCAGATAAAAATTGTCTTCCCCTGTCCGAATGGACATAAGCCGGCGTGCCAAACATGGAAAAAATTTCAACTAGACAGCTTACCACAGTAGAGGCGTTCATATCTTTACAAGCGAATGCAAAGGGAAATCTAGAATACTCGTCTACAGCCGTAAAAAGGTATTTCTTATTATTCGAACTTGGTAAAGGTCCTTTAAAATCGATGTTTAAACGTTCCAATGGAGAGGTAGCTTTGATTAGATGAGTATTCTGAGTTTTGTAGAATCTGGGCTTTATTTCATTGCACACAGGACATGACTGTACCATATTTTTAATCTCTTCTAAGGTAAAAGGTAAATTTCGTTTTCGGACAAGATGATACATACGGGTTATTCCTGGATGACAAAGAGATTGATGTAATAGATATAATTTATCACTATGTGTTGTTCCGCAGATTCTTGAAAACGCGTCTGCTGCTTCGTTGGACCGCCCAGGGCGAAATATAATGTCATAACTGTAGCAAGATAATTCTAATCTCCATCGTAAAATCTTTTCGTTTTTAATTTTACTGGAATGTTTTGTATGGAACATAAATGACACAGCTTGTTGATCCGTTATTAATTTAAAATGCCTACCTATCAAAAAGTGCTTCCATTTTCTAATAGCTTCGACAATAGCATATGCCTCTTTTTCTATAGAGGAGTGCGTTTTTCCTGAGCCCGTGAATGTCTTTGAATAGAAAGCCACAGGACGTCCTCCTTGACTAAGAGTAGCTGCAAGGGCCACTTTAGAGGCATCCGTTTCAATAACTAGGATTTCATTGTCTGATACAGTCCACAGTAGAGATTTAGCTAAGTCTTCTTTTAAAGAATTAAATTTTTCAATTGCATCTTCCGACATTGGGAAACTTTTACAATTAATCAAATTTCGAATTTTGTCAGAATATTTAGGAATCCACCGGGAATAGTGAGCAAACATGCCAATAACTCTTCGCAATGAAGAAAGATTCTCAGGAACAGGTAAGCATAAAAGAGGCTTTAATCGTTCAGGATCAGGCTTGAGGGTACTATTTTCAATTAAATAACCTAGCAGACTTATGGATTTTTGAGAAAATTTGCACTTGTTCTCATTAATTGTCAGTTGATAACGTTTTATTACTGAAATAAACTTCTGAAGATTTTTATCATGACTTATTTGTGTTTCACCACAAACTGTAATATCGTCCAGATATGTAAATACTCCACTTAATTTTTCATCAGAAATAATTTTGTCAATGATTCTTTGAAAACAAGCTACTCCATTAGTCACTCCAAAAGGTATACGGCGGAATTGAAACAAACGTCCGCTAGCTTCAAAAGCTGTGTAAGGTTTATCAGAGTCTTTAATAGGAATCTGATGGTATGCACTCTTCAAATCAATTGTGCTAAAAACTCTGTACTGCGATATTTTTGAAACTAAATCTTCAATATTTGGAACTGGGTAAGCATCAAGCAAGGTAAATTTATTAATAGTTTGTGAATAATCTATAACCATCCTTCTTTTGTGATGATCAGTTTTAGTTACAAGTACCTGAGCTCTCCATGGCGATATACTTGGTTCAATAATTTTCTCACGTAATAAATGCTGTACTTCATTTTCTATAAATGCCTGATCTTCCTTGGAATACCGTCTTGATTTTACAGCGATCGGTTTACAATTTTCTGTTAAATTAGCAAATAAAGGTGCGGAATCAACTTTTGCTTCAGTTAAACAACATATAGATAGAGGCGGTCTTTCGCCGCCAAAATGCATATCGAGTTTCACATGATGTTTGAATAAATCATGACCTATGATTAAGTCTGTGCAGAGGTTAGGAAGAATAGAAATTTTAAATTGTTTATAAATATGTCCCATTATCTTTAGGTCAATCAAACAGTAACCTTTTATATTTGATGAAAGGGATGTAGTAGCCATAGATACCTGTCCAGAGCTTGGATAAATATTAAATTTGTGCAGTTGTACAAAATCGTAATCAAGGAAACTGTCAGAGCTTCCAGTGTCTAATAAACATTTTGCCGAAATATCATTTATTTCAATATCAGCGAGTGCTTTTGCCAAACTCAGAGGATACGTTGAAGAGGCCGATGCTGTGATGGTAGCAGATGTAGCCTTGTTCGATTTGTCGGATAATTTTGATTTTAAGCATACCTTAGCAAAATGTCCTAACTTCTTACAATATTGGCATGTCTGATTTCGAGCCGGACAAACACTACGAGGATGTTTATTTTTACCACAGAAAAAACATTTTTGAATCGAAGTTGCTTGTAGAAAGGTATCTGTACTATCCTCTGCATGACTTGAGGAAGTTGCTTGTAGAAAGGTATCTGTACGAATATCCTCTCCATGACTTGAAGAAGCTGCATTTATGGAGGGATTTAAAAAAGATTGGTAAGCTTCTGAATGCTTAAGAGCATTTTCAAACGATCTTGATTTCAAAATAGCTTCATCTAAAGTTAATGAAGTATACTCCAATAAACGTTGACGTATTTGGGATGATGATATACCATTAATAAATGTATCACGTATAAAACTGTTTTTGTTCTCTTCAGCTGTAACAGCTCTAAAGTTGCAGTTTTTGCTCAAGATATTAAGAGCTTGAAAGTATTGGTCTATCGACTCACCAGGTTGTTGTCTCCTAGTAGCAAGTAGATGTCTTGCGTAGATTTCATTTATTGGTTTGTTATAAGCATTTTCAAGGACTTGAACAGCTTCTTCGTAAGTTTTACATTCGCTAATAATCTCAAATACTGTTGGAGATACATAGTTAGTCAGCAGTTTCAGTTTGATGTTATCTTCGGCCCCCGTACTTTCTAAGAAATTTTGAAAAGTTTTGTACCAATGCCCCCATTCCTTGGAAGCGTTCGATGATTTTAAATCTATATCAAATCTCTCAGGACGCAAATATTTATCCATTGCAGATGCTTTAACAATTGCTGATTAAATTGTAATAAATATACCTCTAACTTTAGGCTTTAATCAGCAAAACGTGTACGTAATGTTTGACAATTTACATGACAACTTAACAACTACTAACTAGAATAAAACATGGTAAATCAAATAGTGTAAATATATAGTACACTGTTGTTCTATAAGCATAATAAACATCAAAGTATTTTATGATAATATCTATATGTTTATTCCGAAGTTTATGTGAACTTACAGTTTGTATTTGTATGAAAATCCATGTTTTAAATTATAGGTAACGTAACCTCAAATATTCAGAAACTGACAACACTTGTCAAATGACGAAAAAAAAATCTCAAAAGTTGCGGCAATGTACGAAGGCATGGTCAAAATTTGCTAGCAATTCAAAATAGACTTGCAGGAAAAAGGCTGAAATGTACGAGTACCTTAAATGTTGGGCTTATAAGCCTACCTATTTGAATCAAAACCTGTTTATTTATTTATGTGGATGCTAGGATACATATTTAGATATTATTAGGTGAGAGTTTTAAGTATTAAGAAAAATCTTAATCAAAGATAGACTTTGTTGATCTGAGACTATTTTTTATTAAAAGTAAAATTTCTGTGCAAAAGAAGATAAAACTTATTAATAAAATAAAACAAATAATTATTCAGCACTGTTAGCACAGGAAAAACATCACGACACTATGACTAATGGCAGGATCAACCAGGGAGCTGCGCTGTTGTATACTAGTGTATACTAGTTTCGTTGAAAAAGAATACATATTGCCCAAACTGCCTATCATGCAATGTAGAATGTATTTTGAGCGTCTCGTATAATTCCGGATTTCTTCTGATTCCAACTCCGCTATCATATTACTACTTGTTCAAATAATGCAACCATTTATTTATAATAGAACCTAATTAATGTACAGATAAAGCTAAATGCTCGATATAATTGATATATTCACAAATTAACACCACTAAAAAATGTATATATCATACTGATACTAACTAAACTGACGAGTAACCTCAAAAACAGATTTAATGTAATTGCTAAATGTCATAATTTCGAGTCGAAATTCTTATTTCGACCTAAATGGTCTAGTCGAAATTAATTTCGACTTGTCGCGTTTTCATGACGTCATATGCTCACTTTGCAATACCTTCGCTAGGTGCGCACAGTCGCATTTCGACTCCGCCATGACGGTCGAAATTATTTCGAGTCGAAATTGTGACTTAGAATCAGCACCCAGGAAAGAGAAGTCCGTCTGGTGACGCTTGCAGATACTGTTTTTATTTTCACCAAAATCTAATATTTAATTTATGTTTTTTATGTTTATTTTATACAGAAGTTGCGTTTTAGTTTAAAAAAACTATTCAATTCGCTAAGTCCTCAATAAAAAATTTTTTTAGGATCCTTACTACTACTTAATAGGGATATTTAAAACCTCCATTTTAATTTTTATTATCTTCTATTGTTAAAGAGTAACATTGTTTTTATAATACAGGTAAAACTTTTCATGTTAAATAATACCTATACACCTACTATAAAATATTTTTTAAGCAACATTTAAACGTTGTTCCTTGGCCCATTTTCTTATGACACCTGCAATTTGGTCAGCCTGGTTTGATGTAGAACTTCGAAGAAGTTGCAAAATATCCCCCAACATATCAACTGGAAACTTCTGTGCTACAACAGCCTTATAAAGAAAAAGAAAAAGAGAATTAAATAAGCTAGTAGTTATTATTTATTTCATTTAGCATTAATAAATACACATAATTAAATGAAATAATTCACCTACTTGAAAGACTCCAACAATAGCGCCTCGTTTCCCCTCCCAAAATTCAGGATTAGGTTCGATTTTATCCAACATGTCAAACGCCTTGGCTGCATACAAAAACTCCCCCATTCTGTAACAATCGTTGGCTATCACTAACAGCAAATTAAAACTTTCTGGACCGTTTTCCATTTTATTATATAGTTCCCAAGCTTGTTGAGGTTTATTGTTCATAATGTAACAACGGGCCAAATTGGAGATGTACACATAATCATTTTTTATTCGAACATCATTGATTAAAAGAAAAATTTCTTCGGCTTCTTTGAATTGGTTGCAGGCGGCTTTAGCTTGACCAAAATTAAAATTAAATGTATCATCTGAAAATAAAAATCTTTAAATGTTTGTATTTATTTTGTTAATTATGGGTAATAGTATATTATATACCAAGCGACTAAAGTGCATCTTTTAATCCCAAAGGCGAAGTCACCTAAGGGATTAAAAGACACTTTAGCCCTGTAGTATATACGCTACTTTTTACATCGTAGGGCCAAAGACCTATGTAAACTTCCAAAGTATTGACCATTAAAATATAAAAAAAGCATTTACTTGTCAAATAATAAAAGATATAAAAAAACAAATGAACATTTACAATAAAAATATAAAAAGTAAATTAATGTGGAAATAATAAAACTAATAAAAAAAATTCATCGTTGGGATTCGAACCACCGGGTGTATGGCTACTAGAAACCTTCTTAGTTAAAAACTGTCAATCTAATTCAGATATTTTACTAGTCCCTTGGGATGAAAAGTGGCTCTTTAGTTCCTGTAATGTAGGACTAAAGGAGTAGTTTTAGTCCCTATGGTGTAATTATGTTAAGGTTAAGGTAGAAAAGTGAGTTATTTTTGTCGAGGTCCATTAAAGACCGAGAAGCAAAGTTTCGAGGTCTTTAATGGATTCGAGGCAATACACTTTTCTACCGTGGCTAGCATTATTTTGACTACTGGCATTCTATTTTTTTTTTAATATTATTAGTTAAAGGACAACTTAAACTTTACACAATGACAACCAGGAGGAAGAAGAAGACAGGGAAGAAAGAGAGACCTGGAGGAAGACTTGTGGAATGACAAAGAGAGATGAACACTGGAAATCGGGAGACGTCGGAGAACGTCCGTTACATAAATATACACAAACAAAATATACAAGTAAAAGTAGAATTTTTTAAAATAGAATAGAGGTTAGAACTAAAAATATCACCATCCTAAAAGCTGCAATTTGAAGAGTGGCTCACTTCCAATAACTGACATTCATAGTTTTGCTTTACTTAAATAAGGCTTATAAGGTAATAATTATCTATTTTTAGTCGATCTATACCTAGATACATCTAAGCAATAAGTTTCTAATGTTTGCTTGCTTGCTTTTGATTCAAATTTTTGTGTAAGTAAAATTAAAAAATATCAACGGGTAGCAAAAAGTAATCAAATTATTTATAACCGCCATAAATTATACAATCTTAGTTAAATTAAAAGATTAGATGATATTTATTCTTGATTGCTGAATAAGTGGTTTATTAAAAAATATGATTATACCAACGCCTAATGATAAAAACAAGGTACAAGGAATGATATATCTACGCCAAACCATTTTATAACAACTTTTTAATAAACTTTTCTAATCAAAAACACATTAAACCACCTGAAATATTTAGCTACTAATTATTTAATAAGTATTCTAGTTATAATTAAATATTTTTAAAATTTTACTGATTTGACATGTCAAATAACTACGATATTATTAAAACATAAATATATTATTTAATAGTTTTAAGGGAATACAATATTTAAAGAAGTTTACCTGAATGTAGATAACTTTTTATTGAAGTTAAATATATCAATACATCTTCAAATTGGTTTGCTAAAAAGAAAGCAGCTGCCATGCATTGTCTACCGTGAATTGTATCGCATTCGCTTGTTGAACTACCAACTAAATGGAAACATTCTTCAGCAATTTTTATGTGTTCCAGCTAAAATAATAAAATAAAATGTAAATTCATGTAAATAATACTTACACGGTGAATAAACCCTCAACATTTAATTCTTTAAATATTTAGGTATCTATCTGTATATGCCCTATTGCCATTTCGGTTTCGCAAAAAACTTAGATTTCAAAATAGGTACTATATATCGATGGTTAAGAGGACAAATTTTGTATGTCCATTTTTGTTATAAATGAGATACGTCGAGGTCTATGCTGGTTGAGATGAAATCTTTATTGTGCTCAAATATTGTATTTCCTTTTAGAACGGTTTACTAGTTAATAAAGTAGCATTAAAGATATGTCCATTAAAAACACCATAAGCTTAGTGCACAAATGTTCTATGTCCAATGCAATTTTTGTGCCGTTCACAAAATTCAAAACGAAACGACTCTTTTATTGTATCTCCAAAGATACATTATTTGTCCACAATATTGGAGGCTTCTCAACCTATAATAGTACGTGCTGCACGTGCCTGCCTTCTGTGCCTCTTACGCGAGAAAGTAACTCCAGAAGACTACATTAACTTTGTGGAGAGATTACCTACAACCGTAGAGGCTAACGATATTGTGATTCTGAATACGAAACAGACTAAAGTTCACTTGTGTTTTACTTTAACCATGTTTTTTATCAATAAAAATTTCATTTGCATTATCAGTATTATTTTAAAGCTGATTTTATGATATTTTCACAATTGCAGTATGGAAATAGTAATATCATTGTATAAAAAGACATAGTAGGACAATTCTTATGGTAGATAATTTTGAAGCTCTGTACGCCCGTAACGTGGTGGTACCTGGTGACGAATAGAGTAAATATACAAAATAAATTACAGTTTTTGATCGCAAAGAAAATAGGGGTTGTTCGATAAATTTATTATTTAGCCGAATTTCTTCATGGAGATGTAGGCGTAAAACTTTTAGCCAATACATTTTAAATAGAATGATTTTTTTTAATACTAAAAAAGTGAGTATTTTTAAAAAAATTAAACATAGAAAGAAATATTCTGTTGGTACTGAGAGCAGAAAGTCAGCATAAATTATATGTAAAAATTGATTTTCATTAATTACAGGGTTGTAAAGATAAAGTAAATTAAATTTAATTTTTTAATACATATTAGCTTATTAAAATAAAAAGTATTGTTATTCTAAAGTACCTTCGGACCTCGGTACTATTTTATGACCTTTCTTTGTACGTTTCAATTTTTCAAAAATTTTACCATTTTTTGGGATTTGAAAAAAAGTGATTATCCCGGAAATGTTTTCATCTAAGATCAGCGCAATGATATGGAAAAAACAGTTGAAAACTATATCGTACTGATGCTTAGAATACCTTAATATTTTAATTGTATTATCTATTTATAAAATTAAGCTTAATCAAAACAAACACTTTATATTGTGATAAAACATAAAGTTATAGTAAAAATCAGAATCAGGATTATTCCTTAGGGTTAATAATATATCTTTAAAATTGTTGTCTTAAAAAATGTAACTTCATTATGACGATCTTTCATTTAGTCGAAAAAGCTGTCATTTACTATAAAAAGGATTGTTAGAATAATACATAGAGGGAATTTTTACTAAAAATGTATTTGTTTAATTTTCATATTACGGATTTCCAAAAAGTAAGGATTTCTACAATAAATAAAAAAATACTACAAAAAATATTTATTCATAAATAATTACATCATCATAAATACCAAAAAAAAAATTAATGTTTAAAGAATATTTCAACGATTTATTAAAAAAATTCAATAATTCAATGAGAGCTGTTTGGATAATAATTACCATCGTCAGATTCTAAGCAACTGTGATTGATTTATAAAAAGAAATGTTTTAATAAATCGTGGAAATATTCGTTAAACATTTTTGTGTGTGGTTTATAATAACATGGATTTTTACAAAGAGTTTCTACAATAATAATCTAATTACATTTTTCGTTCTGAGCAACTAAAAACATTTATTAAAGTAAAAATCATACATAAAGTAAATGTAAATTAAAAAAATAGTTGGATTTTGTACTTAACAACGCAGAAATATGTTAGTAATAATTGTTGTCCGTTATATCTTTAAAATTGTTTCAAACCTTTTTTCTACCTGCGGTTTATTGCCTAAAATTATGATAGGAATGAAATATTCCGTTAAAATTAAATACACAAGGATTTTATGTAAAAATTTTTTTTCACTTAAAATATATTTTAGGATGGATAAATAGATAACATTATTTGTTTTGTAGTATTGCTAACTTAGAGTTTTTTTTTTACTTCTTGAGAATTTTTACTTTTTTTATGTTAGTTTGTTAATCTGTTAATTTTTTTTGAAACTCCTATAAACGCTTTTTAAGAGTCGTTATTTCTTTATAATCTTTTTCCAAAAGAAGAGGAGATGAGGCCATATCAATCAACTGGAGTATAAATGGATCGATGGTTTTTGTACTCGTTTCGCTCAAACTCTCACTTTCGTCACAATCAAAAGTATTTTTATTGGTTGATGGTACTGTCGCAAACCTGCTGCTACAGATAACTCAGAAAACGGCATTTGATCATCATATTTTTGTGGAACAGCAGTCTTTGGTAAACGTTTGGAATTCAGAAGCACCGAATACGGAACTACGTAGTTCCGTATTCGGTGTTCAGAAGTACAGGATCGAAATGCTTGCTACATATAAATTTTCCCTTCAGAATATTCGAACTCAGGGTCGCCAAAGAAGCATTTCCTGCAATGTAAATAATTACTATTAATAAAAAAATGCCAATAACTTTATAATCTAATTTAATTAAAACTTATAAATATGATTTATTAAACTATGTTGTAATTATAAAATATATGTAACCAAACCGTTGCTGTAATTTTTTGTTTAGAAACATTAAAGATTATTATTATTCTATCATTATTATTATTGTTAAGCGCGACAAATTCAAAGCACTAATTCGATTTCTTTTTATTATTTTTTTCACGCTAGTACATGGTGAAAATAGTATAGAGTTACAATTCCGTGAATTGAGAATTTTTGTTGAAATTTACCGCACTTTCAGAATTTTTTTTATTATTTAAACAATCAGTTATACTTTTTTGGAGGTATTGGGAAGAAGCTGGTGGGCTTTTTTTCCAACATTTTTTTGCTAATAACAATTGTAATTTTTTAACCGAAAAAAATAAAAATACTTCTTTTTCTAAAACTATTTCGAATCGTTTAAGCCATTAACTACATTTTTAGGAATTTTATCTTGTATACTGTTGTACAATGTTGAGTGACCAAATTTTTATATTCATAAATTATTGGTTTATTTAGAATTATCGAGATTATCGATATTACCGGAAGTACGGTAAAATGGTTGTGGAGAAAACGGTACCTATTGTTATATTAAAGTAGAGGTTGAATCATGGGGTTTAACATAACGGCTTGTTTATAGCAACAAAAATTTAGTGTCTAAGCTAATAAATTATCAAAATTATTTTTTGCAAGAAAAAATACGAAAATGTTTATTAAGCCAGTCCAAAATTGAATCACATTTTTATATTTATTTAATATTTTTCAATTATAAAACTTTTAAAGTAGAAAATATTTTAATTTTTTTAAAAAGTAGCCAAGTGAAGAGAATTCAAGTGTTTTTTTTTTAATTATAAGTACACATATAAAATTTAATAATGCTATAATGGTAATAACCATAGATACATAAAAAAGAATAACAACATTGCGATTTATTATGAAGTGACAGTTTGATGTTTGTCGAACAAAATTAAAAATTAAGTTTACATCAAATTGTTGCTCTTAGAAAAATTTTAGTTTTTTAAGTCTACTACTTGTCTTTACCAGGATGGTCCATTTTTAAAAATATATCAACAAATTTTATTTCCGTAATACAGAAAACTTTATGCAAGTCAGCTGATTTCAAATTAACAAAATTCCAGTGTTATAGTCTTAATATACATATTATAGTTTTATAAGAACTGTGTCAAGGACCACGGTATCGATATACGTTACTTTTCAATAAAAAAAATTAATTTAATGTTTTCAAATTTTATGTTTTATTTCTTTATTGTAATGAAAAAACATTTTAAAAATCACCGGTTTAAGACTTTTATATTAAACATAGTTTAACATAAAACATTTTTAACAACTATTAAGTTAAAAATAGACATTGATTATATTATAGATATTTCAAAATGTTTTTGATTTGATTTTTGATTAAAAACAATTAATCCGTCTTAGTGTCATTTAAAATTTTAATATAATTCAATTATTTTAAGGGTATAAATTTATTATTTTTTATTTGAAAAAATATTAGTCTTACCTGAGTTTATTATCCATTGTTGATATATGGGAATCGAAACATTCTGATAAACTAAAATTCCAAAATAGTAGCCACTAAATTCTCAGAAATGACTGTGACGTTTTTGCCTTAATCTGCCTCTTGCAGTGGCGTACGGAAATTATACTAAACAGATGTGGAAAAATTAATTATTTAAAAACTATATCCACAAATAAGAATTAAATTACATTATATTAATTATATAAAAAAAATATACACTGTGTCCACGGATGGAGTTGCTAAGAGGAGAAAAACCTTTATTATTAATTGTATGACAAAGTTATTTTTATAAAAAATTTGCATCCTTTGGAAATAAGATTGACATAAAAAAATCTGAGATCGGATGTACAGGGTGTTAGCAAAGTAATAAAACGTGAAAATGTTTCATGAGAAAAGTAGGCACCATTATTATTATTAATGCAGCCGTGTGCATGAGATTTCGATTTCAGACCTACGTTTATTGGACTAAAACCACTACCACCACAAAAAGTTTAAAATTACTTACAGTATTGTATTATTCATTATCATCTGAAGAAAACTCGTCGGATGATGAGCAACTATCGCGATCGCTACTATTCAAAGTAATAATCAATGGTTCAATTGCAATGTCCATTCTAGTGTCGAGATCCCACATTTTGTCCTCTTCTTTTGTCGCATGTCTAATGCATTTTTTCCATGACTCGGGTGTGACATTTTCTATCGCAGTAGCTAGTAGGCCTTTTACCTCATTCATTTTAAAAGTTAAGTTTTCCCTCGCCACTTGGTTTTTTATTTGAGCCCATATTAGCTCGATCGGGTTTAGCTCACAATGGTAAGGAGGAGGCGGTGTACAATTATGTTCCTCTCACGAGCCATTTCGTCGACAACATATTTCTTCAACTGAGGTATATGTTCCCTTGCAATATTGAGTAATTGTACTTTTAACATATTATCGTCGAATGGTAAATTTTTTCAGATAGCCAGTTAATGATATCAGCTTTTCGCCAGGCAGTTGTAGGTGACCGCTCCATTTGTCTGCTGTGGTAGGAGGCATTGTCCATGACGACGACAGAGTTTGGTTCAAGGTTTGGTATAATCTTTAAAAACCAACTTTCGAACTTTTGCGCGTCCATTTCCTCGTGGTAGTCGCTAGTTTTCTTGGACTCGAAGAGTAACAAGCCGTTTTCCAAAAACCCGAATCGCTGCCTATATGAGTTATTATGAGCCTCCGTCCTTTGCCAGCTGGCGCTTTTAATCCTGTTGAGAGGCCTTCAATAAAAGCTTGACGGCAACTTTTTATTTCTAAATCTTGCCATACCTTTGAAACAGTATGGCCTTGATTCAACCAAGTCTCATCTAAATAGTAAATCTTTTTACCTTCACGACGATACTCTCGGATTTTTTTCAAGTAATTTCTCCGCCACAAAACAATTTCTTCTCTTTCTATAAGAGCACTTTTCCTACCTCTTTTCATAAATTTAATGTTCATTTGCTTTAATGTGCGCAATAAAACACGTCGTGATATTTTGGGCATCGATTCATCGGAACTTATTTCGGCTGCGACTTTTTTTAAAGTTGGGATTTCATTTCGGAAAAAGAACGAATGGAATTTCCTACGAATAGCATATTTGGTGCAATCATCAAGCTGAATTTGTTTTCTTCCTCTAGTTTCAATGTCTTTAGATACATTATCACATTTACCTTCATTTTCTTTAAATGTTTTAAGAATTCTGTGAACACTTCTCGTCGACACTTTAGTTAAATCACTACACAGATTAACTACGTCATTATGCAACATATTCTCATTCCGTTCACGGAGCCCACAATACACATTGTATATAATAGTTTTTTCTCCTTCGGATAAATTTGGACGTCTGCGTTTACTTTGACTGCTTTCACTTTCCATATTGCTCACAGTTCACAGCACAAAAATAAACTGATTTATAATGATATTTCCCTTGTTTCAGTCCTTAAACAAATCCCTTGGTTTTTACCTGATCTGATATGAAATTACCTTTTTTTTTTACTGTTAATCGTTTTCCTAGAAATGTACCTGCCTAATTATTTGACGTCTACTACATTATTACTTCTTACGAATGGATTAAATGGATTAACTGTATAGATAGTGTATTATTCCTCTTTTATGTTTATCTAGGGTAGGTATTATACAAAAATATCATTATTTATTATATTATTGAAAAGGGTATTTCCAATTTTAGAATTTTTACAACAGAAATTCCAAAACTGTCATCAGTGTTGAAACAGACCTAATTCGTTATAACTGTATTATAATAACAGATCAAAGAAAAAAAAATAATATTTACATTACGTATTATTCAACGAATGTTACGCTCATGAATGTTAACCTAACCGTGCTCAGCTGATGAAGCAATATTTATATCTCTCTCTATCTTACGGCAAATTTAATCTACCTCTCTTTTTTCCGCCCCACAAACGTCTCTGTGTACGCAACGTTGCCATTTATAAATTTTAGTCCCAGAATATAATTCAAATTTTTTTATATTTAATAAACATTGATGTTGTTGAATATATTTCATTAGCAGGAAGTTTCTTTAATATTTAATATTTTTTAGTATTTAGTATTTAATGAATAAAACACGTTGTCCGTTATTCTATGACCATTTAGTTGCGTGTGTATGATTTAAATAGAAGATGATAAAATATATAGAAACCCAACCTGACAACAATGTTTACGTTTTAATTCAATAATATTTCTGAGAATTTAGTGCCTACTATTATGGAATTTTAGTATAGTTGAATCTTTGTATGTGGAATTACCGCATTGGTAGTAAACATACTAATGACCTGACATCTGTAAAATTTATATATGTATTATTTAACGGATATAAATGTATGTCTAATGAATAGCAATAATTTTTGATTTATGCTTACCTCAAAATAAAAAATCAATCACAACACTATTCAGTTTTTCTGTCACTAAGTAAAGTTTTTTAATAATAAATAAACTATAACTATAATACAAACACTCCAAAAACAAAATAACCGCAAACCACAAACTATAACAACGAATCAGTTGATACTAAGATCGTCAATAATAAACTTTGCAACAAGAGCATAACAATTGCGATTACCCCTATAGAAAATAGTGAGAATTTAGTTTCTGACGCACCGCCATCTACCAAATATTAGTAACATTAGTATTTATTTTTAAAATTGGGACCAAGTCTTTACCGACATCTGGTGGTCGTCCCAAATTGTGTCAAAGAAAATAAAGCATTGGGTTGTCCTACTATGTCTGTTTATACAATGGTAATATATTGTATGTCCTTATTCTACTTCACATTTATTGTATGTCCATACAGAGGGTTACTTTTAGCATTTTAAATGTGATTAATATTTAACCCTAATAGAAATAGAACTGAGTAATGTATAAAAGAAGGGTGTAACATGAACTTAACTGTAATTTAATTACTTTTAAAATAAGTACGGTTTGTCACGGTTAACGCAAACTTTTAAATTGATTTTACTGAAAACATCAATTTGGGACATACAATATTTGTCCTCTTAGCAATCGATATACCGGGTGGTGAATGGTCGGACGCACCATAGGAAATCCAATGGAAAATCATAAACTCTTAAATTCCTGCTTCCCAAATCATTTTAGGTGAAAACTCAATAGGAACTTTTCTTTAAAGAATTAAATACTGCATCAGATGAGACTATTAAAAATATTTTTCAGCTTTTGGTAGTTGAAAAAATTGACCAATTTATTTACCATTCTTATACAGCATCAAGACAGCAATAAAATGTCAAAATGACTAAAATATTTAGATGTCAAATCATTCAAATAGTCAAAAAAATAGAAAACAAAGTTATTTATTGTTAAATAAATACAAACGCTAAATAAATTACAATAAATGCTCAAATAAACCACCGTTTTGGGCTAAACAATATCCTAATCTATCATAAAACTCTCGTCGAACATTTGCTAGAATGCGAGGCGTTATTTTTGCACATTCTTCTCGGATGCCTGTCTTTAATGCCTCTAAATCTGGAAACCTTACCGTGCCGTAAATTTTGGATTTTACATCTCCACAGAGATAAAAGTCATTTGGGGCAAGATCTCCAGATCTTGGGGGCCATTTAATAAGACAATTTGGTCCTATCACACAGTTATTAAAACAATTATTGACCAATTCTTTCACTTCAAGGCTGTTGTGAGCAGGACAACCGTCCATTTGAAACCAAATTTCTTCTTCTTCGGGAGCTACTTCTGCGAGTGCTGGTAAAATTTCTTCTTGAAGCAAATCCAAAAACCTTCCTGAGTCTAGATTTTCCTCGTAGAAAAAAGGTCCAATAAGATGATGCCCCAGTATTCCTGCCCAAACATTGATTTTTTGGTGATATTGAGTACGAGTTTCCACAACAATTTCAGGCCTTTTAGTTGACCAAATTCTACAGTTTTGCACGTTGGGTTCATTGTTTAACGTAAACGTACACTCGTCTGTAAAACAAACATTTTTTAAAAATTTTCGGTCTGCATTCGCCCTCTCCAGCATCTCATAACAAAACTCTGCTCTTCTCTCATAATCTCCCTCAAGCAACTCTTGATTTAATATTTTTAATGCAGTTGAATTATGCATGTCGAACTGCTGTGCGATTTCTCGAGAACTTATTCTGGGATTTTCAATAACTGCAGATAATACATTTGTGGTATTTTCATTTTCAAACACATTTATTTGAATGTTTTGGTCATTTTTGTTACACTTGCATAAAGGAAGCAATGTGCCAGTGTTTTCAAATTTTGTGATTATTCTTCCAATTGTAGTATGGCTTGGAATCGGGCGGTTTGGATATTTCGCGCTAAATAAAGCACTTACCGTGCGCGTACTATTGCCGGAATAAAACATTTTTACAATTTCTACTCGTTCTGAAACGGTGTACGATATTTTTTACGTTTATTGTTGTCACTAATTGAATAATAGAATGACAATCTTGATAATAGCTTTTAAAGGTAACGTCATCCTGACATATCATTGCTGTCTTGATGCTGTACAAGAATGGTAAATAAATTGGTCAATTTTTTCAACTACCAACAGCTGAAAAATATTTTTAATAGTCTCATCTGATGCAGTATTTAATTCTTTAAAGAAAAGTTCCTATTGAGTTTTCACCTAAAATGATTTGGGAAGCAGGAATTTAAGAGTTTATGATTTTCCATTGGATTTCCTATGGTGCGTCCGACCATTCACCACCCGGTATAGGTACTTATTTTTAAAGTGAAGGTATACTTACAATTCTTCCATTTTTGAAAGAAACTTCTATAAATAAAATTATATTAAAATTATGAAATTTTTATCTAATATTTTTTGCAATTTTTGTTTAAAGATTTGTTCTAGTCTAGTATAGTATTATTAAAATAGATTTAGTTAGAAAACACTTATAGAACAAAATTTGATAATATATATTTACGTTACTAGTCCAGTAAAAACACTTTTACAGTACGAATGAAATGTTCGAAAGGAGTACTGTCAAAGTTTACTGCACGTGTTACGTACAATATTTTATTTTATACTGTACCCTAAAACACAAAAGAACAGTGAAAAAATAAAATATTGATATATTTATCGGCGTTTACTAGTTTTGAAATTTGACTTCAATACCAAGATAGCTGGCATGAAGTTGGTAACCACAGAAACATAATATTATTGTTTTTGAATATGTAATTTGATACTGGCAGTGATTGTCATCCGATTTTCACGAAATGGCTCAAGATCAATTTATTCGAGAACGAAAATATAATCGTTAATATTAATATAGGCAATAAGTTCCGTTTATTGTTTTGGTGTTGAACTTCAATAAATGTATATTTATACGTTTGAAACCTAACTGTACAGCACCTTTCTGCATTACACTAATAAAAATTTTCCTTATATTGACAGCTACGTTTGCATGTTAAGATCTTTGAAATAAGCATACTTTAATAAAATATTAAGCCAACGCTTTGACTTCATTCAAGTCATGTTAAGGAATCAAATAAAATTAAGGAAAATAACATAATTTCTTTTTTTCTGAAAAGTGTCAGAATGTAAATTTTAAGAAATAAAGTGAAAATTAAATAAATTAGCAGAAAACTTAACATTTTTATTTGATTATATTTATTATTTTTAAATAGAATAATATTAAAATTTATTAAAATCTATAATGTAAGATAGTAATTTAAATTAAGTAATAGTATATTGTGTCACAAGGGCATTGGCTGTATTTGCAGCAAATACCAGCTAATGCATTTTTGCACATGTGACACACAACTCTTTTCCTCCTACCTTTATGACTATTAAAAAAATGTTATGGTTGTTTCGAACCCAAAATCTCTGCGTTTGCAATCACGTATACCACTGCGTTAGCGTTTTAATAGAAGAATACTGAGAATATCGTACATAGATCATGTTACCAACAAATAAGTTTTAAGGAGGCTTTCTAAGACAAAAGAGCTGATCGCAGAAATTAAGATAAGAAAATTACAATACCTGGGTCATATAATGAGGGTCAAATTCTCCATGTCATCAAGCAAGGAAAAATCACGATGGTCGCTAACCTTCGTTAGAAGATGGCACCCTATAAAGAAGAAGACCTTGACAGGGACAGGCCCAACAGTTCATAAGGGCACATTTGTCAGTAAGAATGCTAGTAGGACTGTTAACCAGACAGAGATAGACCTGGACAGGTTATGTATAAGGAAGAGGAAAAACCGAAAGCAGCAGTATATATGTAAAGGCCACTATAAATGCTGTTGAATGTCATCAGAAGGGAGAAGTTGTTTAAAATACAAAGTGCAGCACACTAGATCTGCAAAGTTCGCAGTGTATCAGGCTTTCAAGCCGGCCCAATTTGTAACCTGGGTAGAAGGGGGAGAAGGTAAAATGCAATGAAAAAGAAAATACATTGATAATATTTTAGCAAGACAGCAATCGGGTATCCAATTTAGACAATACCTTAAGGATTTAAATCATTAAAAGACATAAACCAAACACATTTTTATTTACTTACTTTCTAGGTGTTATCATAAGTACATAAAAATGTATATATTTTTATTTTTTAAATATATTGATCTAGCATTCTCCAAATTGGATCCACAATTAGTTTTTTACCAAAATGCCCATATTATCAATATTTTATCCAGTTTTTTACTTGGATAAAAGTGTATTTGTATTGTTTTTTGCATTATAAAATAGATTGTATAAACGCTTGTTAAAGCTATAGTAACATCATGCCCTGGGCACTCTCCTCAAATGACAGGTCCACGTTTAGTAGTTAATACTCAGGTCACGGAAGTCGCCACTATCGAAAATAAAATCACAATCAACAAGAAATTAGTTAATGACATAATAATTCTGAATTTAAATGTTGTCAACAATATTGTTTGACAGTTAGTATTGTATTTTCTCGTTAGTAGATATATTTTCCAACTAGAGTTTTTGTACTTGTGTGATAGATAGTATTGTATTCTCTCTCTCGTTAGTATTTATATTTTCCAGTTAGAGTTTTTGCAGTTATTTATTAAAATATGGTTTTTATGTGTTCTGTTACGGGTGGCCTTTATAAAAATAACTATAAAAAAGTGCATTTTTTACCAAAGTATCCACAAGTAAGAATTTGTTTTTTTAAAGTTTCAGCGTATACCCATGTATTAGTGTGTGATGCATATTATATTATTTCTATGTTACATTATATTTGTAGATCCGAAGAAAATGGTGTAATGCTTTAAATAGACAAGATTTGGTTAATGTAACTGGAAAGGACCGTTATAAATTTAAAATCTGCATTGACCACTTTATAAAATATTGCTTTTTCTCACAGAATAGAAATGTTACCGATTTATAATTAGATGCTGTGCCTACTCTAAAACTTCCAGGTAAGAGAATGATTTTAAAATTTTGATTGTGAATTAAAGTAAAAACTTTTTTAAATAACAATAGCCTATATAATTTTTTTCAGGCATCCACGTTCCAGATTCGAATTATTCAGACCTGATCCCTTCAACAAATAGGGAAGTTGAAATATCTTACTATTATGTATGTACAACTACAGTATGTACAATTTTATGTATGTACAATTTTATTCTCAATTTCTAATTATGAGTTTTATATTGAAACTCAGTTTTACAATTTAATATTTCTTTTTTAGAAACCAGCATCTCTCATTGTTCTGATGATCCTCTAACAACAGAAGCTCGTTATATCTATGAAAAATGAAAGAATTTTGACGTATAACATACATACTAGAAAGTTGGCAACGTTATTCTTTTATATTCTTTTATTTATGATAACTACACCTATATTCTTTTAATGTTTCATTTTCTTTAACCATTGATTATAGTTTGTATTATTTGTTTTCTTAGGTTAATAATTAAAATTTAACATCTATTTAACGTTTCGCTCCTGTTTGGGAGCTTTTTCAAAAATATTTATTTTAATACTGTATTGGTGTTTTATAAAATGTTGTAGGTATAAAATCCAATTTGTTAAATATATTTAAGTTTCAAAAAAAACTACGGTAACAACTCTAATAAAAATATGATTTTGACAATACGCTGACGCCTGAATACAACGATAATGCGCATGTTTCACTGCTTCGACTGGGTCTGACCAAGCGAAGTGTGATGTGACTATATGATAGATATAGTCTAAAAATACGGTTCACCGGTTTCTCACCAGTGATCTATCACATCACGTATTCGAAAATAGGGGTCCAGAATGCAAAAGATCCATTTTAAAAATGATTGGGAAAACAAGAAAAATAAATCTGACTCCTAATTGTTCTTCAAAAAAATTTTGAAAAATATATTTATCAGAATATGTTTAAAATATTTTAATATAAATATTTTAAATTAACTAATAAAATAAAAATACAATTATACAGGGTTAGTATAAAGTATGGAACCCCCTAAGTATCTCCTCAACGGTTTGATATTTTTAAATGAAATTACTTATCCCCTTCTAAGAAGATCCAAGGAATTCAAAAATTCTATCAAATTTAATGTACCATTTGCGGTTAAACCGGAAATGCATATCAACTTTTTTATTTTTAAATAGAACACCCTGTATATTTTTCCATTTTTGAATTCTTTGTGAAATTCTGCATACAGTAAAACTTTCCATTCATATTGTTATTGAATAATTGAGGCTTTAATCAATAATTTATCGTTTTTGACTTAGTTAGCCATGGATGAAATGTCAAACCTTTAATTGTCAAATAAATTAATTATTGAGTAATCTACCTATCAGTGTAGTATAAGTTGTGCAATAATATTTCTCTCTGTTATTTGTTACTATTGTTTTTTCTATTATGGTGTATCTAAGTGAAGGAAAACGTATCGAAATTTTAATTATGCGAGGATATGGAGACAAACAGCGTTCTTATAAGGAAGTTTTAAACCTATTCAATGAAGTTAATCCAGATCACCAAATCACAAAATCAAGAGTTGTGAAAACTGTAAGGCGTTATTTACGAACACATCACGTAGTAAATGAACCCAAGTCAGGAAGACCAAAATCCGCCACAAATGACAATGTAAAGTTGGATGTGTTACTATCACTTGAAGAAAATCCACAAACATCAACTACCCAGTTAGCTCTTGACTTTGACATAAGCCAGACTTCCGTCATGAACATAATGGAATCCGAGAAATTGAAACCATATAAATTTCACTTCTGTCACGAATTAACTGAAGATGATCCAGATCGCAGAACAGAATTTTGCGAAAACATTCAGAACAGATGTATAGCAAACCCAAATTTTATTAAAAAAATTGTGTTCTCAGATGAAGCAACATTTTGCTTAAGTGGTAAAGTGAATAGACATAACTATCGTATCTGGTCTAGAAATAATCCCCGTTGGATGAGGCAAGTACATACGCAGTATCCGCAAAAAATAAATGTGTGGACAGGAATGATAGACGATAATATTATTGGACCTTTCTTCATTGAAGGTAATCTGTCTGGACATCATTATTTAGATTTATTAACAAATTATATTGTACCCGCTATTGCAAGACTTTATCCTCATCCAAATAACCCAGCAGTTCCTGCTGAAGACATATGGTTTCAGCAAGATGGCGCACCTGCACATTATTCTAGAATTGTGCGCCAGTATTTAGATCAAGGTTTTTCCAGGTCGATGGATAGGGCGTAGGGGTGCTATCGAATGGCCACCTCGTAGTCCTGATCTAACTCCTCTAGATTTTTTTCTGTGGGGTTATCTAAAAAATAAAGTATACATAAATAGACCCACAAATTTAAATGACTTTTACGCATACGAAACTTATTGCTGCAAGTGCCGAACGAATTTTTGCAAAATTCTTTACGAGAATTTGAAGACCGTTTAGGATATTGTCAAATAGCAGAAGGGCGTAATTTTGAACATTTAATATAATTTTGTTAATTTTGTGTTATTTTTTGTTAAAATAAATAAATTGTTATGTTGCCAAGTTTTTAGGATGTTTCCATAAATTAAGTTTGCCTTACTCACCATTTGACATTTCATCCATGGCTAACTAAGTCAAAAACGATAAATTATTGATTAAAGCCTCAATTATTCAATAACAATATGAATGGAAAGTTTTACTGTATGCAGAATTTCACAAGGAATTCAAAAATGGAAAAATATACAGGGTGTTCTATTTAAAATAAAAAAGTTGATATGCATTTCCGGTTTAACCGCAAATGGTACATTAAATTTGATAGCATTTTTGAATTCCTTGGATCTTCTTAGAAGGGGATAAGTAATTTCATTTAAAAATATCAAACCGTTGAGGAGATACTTAGGGGGTTCCATACTTTATACTAACCCTGTAACGAGCGGCGCTGTAAACACGTTTTTAAAAAACCGTTAGAGTCGGCTATCTATAAACTTCTTTCTAATCTATGGGTAACATCTTGTTAGCTAACATGATAACTCTATGTTCTTAGTTGCATAAAACTATTTGACACATTGTTAAGTAACATTATATCAGACCTTTGATAGAAAATGATAGAAAATTTAACATAGAGTTAACATCTTGTTAAAGTTAACACGTTGTTAAGCAACATAGAACTTAACAATCATTTATGCAATTGCCCCTAGAATTGTATATATTGGATTCTTGATTGCTGTTGGCAAAATGCCCATTTTATCTATATTTTATCTAGTTTTTTATTTTAGAGACCAATCTAGGATTGTCTGAAATATCTATTGCCCAAACATCATTATTTTTCCATCTAATATTTTTATGGCTTGTCCAGTATAAATAAGTGCACGTCATCAAAGTGAACAAATCGCTCTGTTCGTTTGACTTCCTTCGTTCGTATCTGTTTTCACTGTAAATTTGCTAAATATTTAAATTCGTAGGCCGATAGATAATAAATAAATGTTTTAAGAAAGGTTTCGTAATTAATTTTATATCAAATACAACTCCTGGACTAATAAAGTATAAACTTCAAAAGGAACATACCTCATGCTAAAATGTTTTAGATGTTGGCAAAATTGCGCTCTGCTGTCGCGTTCAAAAATGGTGTAGTATTGTATTCAAATAAAAAGAAAAATATTAGAGAAACTTCGTTTGGCATTTATTAGATTCTATAATTCTATTTTAAATGCTTGGCAACATAGTCCCGTTCTGACAGCTGTGACGTGCAATTATATTTATACTGGACAAGCCATATATCTAATGGTTTAACTAAAAAATCTTCTTTCACCATTTTACTCACGCAGGTTTTATACCGTGATTGACATTCATAACACAAGTTCTTAAAGTAACTTTAAACCTACTTACAGAATTTAACTCCTGTCCAAGTGCCGCGTTGACCACGCCTTTCAAAACATACTCTTGTGGAACAGCAGGCTGCAAATCTTTGATTAAATCAAATGCTTCTTTCGTATCATGGTTTCTAAGATAATGTATAACCAAATTCAATCTTGCTTCTGGTACTATATCAACTAGAGAAGGAAAAACCTTAAAAATGAAAATTCCATTTGAATTAAATATTTTTTACGTCCAACTCCTGGAATTGCTGTCAACTGTCAACTATAGTACCACTTTAGGCACTTGCACTTATTGGATAAATTTCTATTATTAAATAACGCATAAATACACCTATCTCTTTATTGAATACTCATGCGCAAATATTTTTGAATTTTCCCCTTCTACCGCTAAAATATGACTACTAATTTTTATTTCGTTCGTGTACGCCGCTTGCTAGTTGTTATTGTGTTTTTCTTGTCTTTGTGTGTGTACCTAGAATTCTCTTTGGATTTACTTTGCAATTGCTGATTACTTTTGCATGTCATACCAACAGAATTTTATAAGGGGCGCGAACATTTAGGGGGAACTACGAGAGTGGGAGTTGGTTCGCGCATGAGTATTCAATTTGTGCCATTAACGAGATGGGTCTATTGACATTTTAATCCAAGAGTTAGTACCATTACTTTTTTCGTCAATTATTTATTTGTGACATGTTTTATACATGTTTACTTACTTGCATAGCTCCTTCTCCATCCCGAAACACTACCATATTGTGTTTTAACAAATCATAACCAAAACCTACATGATTACTTTGATCCATTATGTTTTTCAACTCATTTTCTGCAGCAGTTCCATTGTAAAGACGAAATGTATTGCAAGCCTAAAATTTTATTTTGATTAAATTAAAATGATACTTTAATTCATTAGTTAACCTAAATTAATGCCAATATTGTCACCTTTGTCTTTAAAATTTATAAACTAATTTTTTCACTGATATTACATTCTATAAAAAGCTATTTATGAAAATACAAGATAATCACCTTTAAATTAGTAGCTATAACAGAATCAGGGTATTTGTTAAGGTATATACCAAGTACTTCTTGAGATACATCATAATAATCCAATTTATAGTAACATAGTGCAACATAAATATTCAATGCAATATTCTCTCTAAAAATAAATGCATACCTATAAGCTAAAATAATATAATAAATAAAAAATAAATAAATGAATTAGGGCAATTGCTTAAAGAATTAGCATTGCCATACAGAGAGGGAATGTTGCAAGTGTTCCCAGCATGGTGCCACCTTCCTCTGGCTAGAAAGATGTTTTTTTATTACCTTGAATTCTTTTTAAATACTTTTTTATTTATGCCTTTATTTATTGTTTATTAAATATTTTATTAATTTTTATTCAATGATATTTTGGACAATATTTTTATAGAACAATAGATATGAAATTAAAAGAAGTATAAATAAAAAAAGTTGATGATGTGGTTTTGATAACCAAGTTACCTCCTTCAGAGACCAAAGGAAAGTTTACCAATTACTTACCAAGATCAGTTTACCTTAGGTATCTGAAGAAGATAACTTATCAAAATGTGTGTCACACAGGTTTTAGTGTGAATAAAAATAGTTTTACAATAATACCTATTTTGAAGAAGTAATCTCTTATAGATATCTATAGCTTCTTGATAATGGGCTCTTAAGTAATGTATGGCAGCTAAACTTAACTGATCTTCCAAAACATCTTGCAATAGCTGATGATTTTCCATTAAAGTAGATTCATCCCTTAACTTATGAGAAAGATGAAAGTTAAGTCTAGTTCTTAAACCATTTTGTGGAACTTTTTGTAAAAGTTCTTTAGATTCCTCATACATACCTTAAGAACAAAAAATATATATTACATATTTTAAACAATTGTTTTAGTAGTACACAATATCATTATAACCAAAATATTGGGTTCTCTATGCTTTTCTTTTTAATTTATATAAATATAATAAAATCTTGTTGTGCTTATTTTGAAGACAGCAAACAGAGTCTTGTGACAAGTGACCCAAACTTACCCAAATAAAAAAGGCAACAAGCTGTGTTTGCCAGGGAATTTTCTACTTCTGGATTGGACTTTATTAGATTCTGATAAATATTAAGAGCTCTTTTGTAATCTCCTCTATGAAATGCACAAAATGCTAGCCATTGCTCAACTATTGATCTTTTGTTTTCAGGAAAATTTATAAACTAAAAAAATAATTATAAAATAAATAAAAGAATCCTAATAATTTACACCAAACTATTTCCATTACAATATTGCAATATATTATTAACATTTCAAAAAAGCTAAACAATTTATAAACACTCTTAATTTCCAGAAAAAAAAATGAATAAATGTGAATCTACAATCTCTTTTACTTTGATATCTTATGATCACAAGAACCAATGAGTACAACTTTTACTTATATTGTTTTTCAATTATATTGATATTAAATAATGTTAATAGTGAACAAATAGATGTGTTATTCACAGCATTATTAAAGAAGCCAATAAATATTTCACCATGAGGAAAAAAGGTTGTATTGAGTAAATTAGGTAGGTTGCCTTGTTCCAAAAATGCTATTTTTTGTTATTATTTTACCTCCAAAAGTGTTACTGCACCCGCATAATCTCTTTTTTTTAAGTAGTCTTCAAACTGCAACCAGTCTTTTGAACTACTTTTACCAACTTCTTTATTTGAATCATTATTTATTTGAAGAGCTGGTTTAGATCGACTTAAAATCTGAAAACATATAAATAAAAAATATTACTAAATTAAGACATATTTTCGTTAATATTAACCATTATGTTTATCTCTTCGGACTGTAATGTATACCCTTGGTTTGAGGGAAATGTTATAATCACTGGTTACCATGGTGCTCTTTACAAATATAAACCATAGGTAACAAAACAATACAGCACTACATAAAAATATTAGTAAAAACTGTATTATTAAACGTTCTATTATCACATTAGGTGCGATTAAATACATAATTTTATTAATTTTACAAACGTATCCATTCATTTTAAAAACTTTTAAATTTTAATTGTCTTATTCTTCTTTTTCTATTAGTAGCCTTTGTTCTCTTGAGTCTTGAACACTTTGTCAGCACATTTAATTGTGTTTTGTGTCATAGAACTGTATAGAATTAAAACGTTTTTTTTTCGTCTTTTTGAGCTACATGCTAATCCTGGTTGGTGGATAATTTACCCAGCTATGAATTCTTTTGTCTACAAATAACAAAACCATTTAATAATAAGATGGAATAAAGAATTTAAAAATCTGTTAAAATAAAATTAAATGTATCTCCAAAAAAAAAAGAATTTGTCATACATATTGTACCTTATGGATATGTAAAGCTGACTTTCGACCGTCTAGAACAAGACCAATATAGATTAAATAATTGAGGTTATTGGTTATTGTTATTATTATCTTTTTGGTTATCCATTTTTATAATCACAGGATAAATTTTAAATATTGTGTTTATAATATTGAAACAGTTTCATGGTTTAAATAATAGTTTTTAAAATGTTAGAGGATGTTAAACATATTATTTTAGTTTTATCTGGAAAAGGTGGAGTAGGAAAATCAACTGTTAGTACGCAGTTAAGCCTAGCATTAAAAGAAAATGGTTTTAAAGTAAGCGTTTTTAGTTATGCACCATATATTTGTGAAAATCACTTATTTAATTTTTACTTTTCAGGTAGGTTTACTAGATATAGATTTATGCGGACCAAGTGTTCCTTATTTATTACAATTAGAAGGAAAAGATGTACATCAAGCAGATGAAGGGTAAATAAATACTTATACATACATGAAAATATTACAATGTTAAAAATAGAGTAACATAAAATATTACTGTTAATTTATGTAGAGTTGAAAGTCAATTGTTAATTGTAAATGTTCCAAACAAAATACTTAAATAATGACGTTTTAGGTGGGTGCCAGTGTATGCTGATAAAGAACAAGGTTTAGCTGTTATGTCAATAGGCTTTTTATTAAATGATAGAAATAGTTCTGTAGTATGGAGAGGCCCAAAGAAAACTGCCATGGTTAAACAGTTCTTAACAGATGTTTGTTGGGGAAAACTTGATTATTTAATTATAGATACACCTCCTGGTAAGTTAATTTTTATGATAATAGTTATTGTTAACATAGACAGTAAATCTTCATTAAAAAACATAAAAACAAAAAGATGATCAGGAAGTATACATTTACATTTTAATCAAATAAATACCTAATACAAGATATAACACTATATTTAAAACATTTTATTTGGTTTCTTCTAAAAAAAGCTAACTAAATGATTCAGGAAAAGTTACATACATCTTAATATAAGTATGCATTTAACTAATATAGTTCTAAAAGTACGGTTAGAAAGATAAAAGAATGGTAGAAACAAATCATTCTTTTAGAAATTGTATTTTATCTTTAATTTATTAATACTCTCATATTTAAGAATAATAAAAAACTCTTTGTTTTAACCTCACTGACGGCCGTTTTGCTGATTAGCATCGTCAGATTGCTTTTTTTTGAGGTTAAAATGAAGAGTTTTTTTATTATTCTTAATAAGATGGACTTTCAAAAAGTAAGGGTTAGTACATATTTATTTTTAGGTACATCAGATGAACACATAACAGTGATGGAGAATTTAAAAACTGTTAAATGTGATGGTGCCATACTAGTAACCACTCCACAGCAAGTATCAATTGAGGATGTTAGAAAGGAAATAACTTTCTGTAAAAAAACTGGTATTCCAATTTTAGGTTTAATAGAAAACATGAGTGGGTAAGCTTATACAATAAATAATTAAATAATCTTACTAAAACAATGAAGGGTAATCCCCAACCACATGTTAACCCTTAACTGGTAACATGCTGTCTATGTTAAGCTCTATGTATTGTGTTATTTGTTCCCCCTGATGGCAACATACTACTGAGCTATTGATGACAGTATGTAAAACATCTAGATTTTTCAGTATTTTATATTAGCATATTTTTGTTCTATTGAATAATCTAGTAATCCTGAAGGGGTTTATTAGAGAGCAATATCAATATGAGCATTTTTTATGAAAATCCGGGAGAAAAAGTGAAAGTTACTTTTATTGTATGTTTTCAAAAATTCCCAGTCTGAGACTTCATGTTACCAGATGTGTTCTAAAATTTGACATTTAGGGGTTAAAATGGAAATTAAATAAAAGAAATAATGATGCATGAATAATATTTATTAAATTTAAAAATACTTATTATACTGATTGAAACAAATGTACTTCAAGTATTTACTTAGCGATAACAGCTACAGTTGTAGTGAGAGCTATGCAAATGTTTTAGAATAGATCGAAGGCAAGATAAAAACAGAGCAATTAAAAATTTATAAATGTAGACTAGACAATTACAAAATATTTGACTTTCTTTCTACAAGAAAAATGTATTTGTAAATGTTCAATAGCTGTACAGCAGGTAAGGTAACTTATAAAAGGAAACTGTAGACTTGTTTTCTATCAAATCACTTTAATAGAACCAGCATCAGTAAGCAAGTATATACTAGATCTGTTGCTTCTAATAGAATGAAGGACAATTAATTTGAACTTTCAAGTTAAGCTTAGACCAATTTTATGAAACATTTTTATACTAGTAGATATCTTATTATTGTTAACCTAGATGGAAAATGGAAGTCACATATTTTTAAAAAGATAATTGCAAGTTGACCTTTATTATCTTTTACCTAATTTTTTTGTAACAACATTTCCATACACACATGAATTCAAGTTAGAAATATTAACATTCTATTTTATTGACTGTATATAACTATAACATGAGACTAATGAGTTTTTTTTGAAAGTTAGTTTTCTGACATCATCTATTCTTTCCTTGCCTTCTCTTACTAATATTTAAGTTGCTGTTTAAAATTAAATATGTGTTTGCTGGACAAATTTGAAATAACACATTTACTTATCCTACAGATTTAAAATAAATTGATGTTAATAATAACAATCCTTACTTTTAGGAGTTTATTCATATTTTTAAGTACAATATAACTAATACATATTTAATTTTCACCATATTTTGTAAATTTACTAAAATTGTTATATTGTAGCTGTTTCCCTAAACACATGGTCATTATTATGACAAAAATTACATTTTTGTTTTAGGTAATAACCATTTGATATTTAATAGTAATTTGTAATAGATTTATGAACATTTATAACAATGTTGTTTACATTTTACTTATTGAGGTACCTACCTAACAATGAAATTTTGTTGGATTACATTCTAGATTGTTTAATCATACTGCAAAGTCACCTTAGTTTACTAATTTTTCAATTGAACAAAAAATCAATTTCAATTATTTACAAAATATATTGTGTCAATATATTTTGTAAATGTCCATAACTTCAATATAAAAAGTTTAATTACTTCGTCTTTTCTATTCAAAACTATTAAATTTACGAAAAACTTCAATAAATTTAAGTGATTGTAAAAGTGTCAGTTAATGTTATTTAGAACTGATGTAAAGGATATGCAGATTTTATGGTATTTTCTGTCAATATCTTAAGGGTTTTTATACACTTTTGGACTAACTCATAAGTAAAACAACTCAGAGTCTTGAGTAAAAATTCAGTCCAGCCACTCCCATTCAGCTCTTTTATCTATATTAGCCTTCTGGAGGGAGACTCAGTACTGTCTGATGTAGGGCATATTGTTATCCCTTTATGATGTTAAACCATTTTAAAGATATATATGTTTTTTAGAAATTCTGATATAATATACAAGAGTTTTAAATAATAAAGATTTATTTATTACTAATCCGCAACAGATAAATGTTTTACTTTAAAGGTGTGAGAAATTACCATTATCTATTTTTTAAATAAGTTTTTACTTATCATGTATTATTCAGTTTATATTTAACCAGTAAATATCTTAAAATCATTAATTATTTATGTAATAATTGATAAGACCAAGTAGGTTTAGTTTAACAATATTGCTAAGATACCAAAACCGTTTGCACTACCACTACACTACACCAACACACACTTTTAACTGCCTCATGCGCGTTTCGATAACCTAACTGAAGGTCTCTAAAGAAGATAACTTGGTTATCGAAACGCGCGTCAGGCATTTAAGGCCATTTAAGGCCCGTGACTTGGTCACTTGGTGACGTTACCGGTTGCGTTACTGGTGACATCACCGGTGACTGTACGGGCAGCCAGCCGCGACACCAGGAGAGTCACCAGTAGTGAGGCCAAGTCCACTCATACAGCGCTGTCATCTCATCCGGGTAGGACATGCACTGTTTTGTTATCTGTTAACCTGAGTAAAATGTCTAGCCAACAAGTGAAATGTAAAACGAGTAAAATGTCTAGTGGTGAAAAAGGTAAGAAAGAGAAAAAAGAAGATGATTGTGTTGAGTCCCAGTCTAGTGCGTTGTCTACTCAACAAGTAAAATGTAAAACAAGTAAAATTTCTAGTGGTGAAAAAGACAAGAAAGGGAAAAAACAAGATGATTGTGTTGAGTCCCAGTCTAGTGCGATGGTTGTCGGAGACAAAAGTTGTGGAAGTGGTGTTTACAGAGAAAGGATATAAACAAGCTGATAATGCGAAAGAATGCCAGTTGCTATTAGAAAAAAAAGTGAACACGGAAGATTTTATTACTGCTGTTGAAGGCCATCCCTCAATTTGGGATGTAAGTTGCGATGATTATAGCAACAAAAATACAGTGGTGACGCAACAGCGGTGACTGTGTGTAATAGGTGCCATTTGATTCAATACCCAGCGATAATTCTTGGTCACCAGTGGTGACTCGTCTGGTCACGGGGCAGAGTCACCGGTCAGTCACCAAACGCTTGTGACGCAACCGGTGACCCTAGTGTAATAAGCGCCGTAAGAACTAATGCCCACCGACTAGTCAGGTAACCGGTGACGCAACCGGTGACGTCGCCAAGTGACCAAGTCTAATACGGGCCTAAAAGTGTGTGTTGTTGTAGTGGTAGTGCAAACGTACTATTACTTGAAGTGTGTAGTTAGATAAAAAAGAATCTAAATCAAAACATAAAAATTCAGTTATGCGCTTAACTTGAATACAGTGCTCTAAGGATTTTATAATTACACTAAATACTTTGTGACAGTCCGACTCTGCATTTTCTCGATATTCAGCTGTTTGAATAAAAGCCTATCAGTCATAAATAATAATGAGTTACTTATAAATATAGTTATACTATACCCATATTTTAATAAAATGATATGAACGAACTAATTAGTTTGTAATGCTGCTAACTACAATATTATGGGAAAGAATTGTAATAAAATCTATTTTATTGTAGTAACAAATTTATATGACCAAATATATCATATTTTGCACAATTCACCTAGTATAAAAAGTAAATTGGTTTTAATTTTATTTATCACTTAACCATTTATTGGGTTTTGAAAGCCCCACAATAGAAATTAACTAGGTAGTTTTTTATTGCTGGACAAGTCAGTATGGTATAATGTAAAAGTCATCAAATTTTTTGTTGTAAGTCTTTTGAAAATCAAAGTTTGTAGGTAGATTAAAACATTTATAAATCTATTTATTATTTTTTAAATTAATTACATTGTTTTTTTTTAGATTTGTCTGTCCACATTGTTCAGACTGCAGTAACATTTTCAGCAAAGGAGGTGGAGAATCCTTAGCAGAAATAACAAACATTCCACTATTGGGTACTTTACCAATTGATCCAAAAGTTGGACAGCTACTTGGAAAATCATGTGTTAAAGAATTTCCGGATTCACCATTATCCAAAGAGTTCAGCAACATCGTGAATAAGCTTACAAATAAATAATAAATATACAGATTAGGCATATTTTCTTGACTTTTGCTTGATAACATTTCTACTATCATTAAATTATTTTGTTACATAACACTGCTTATTTATTAAATGGTTCCTGAAATGACCTATAAACCTTAATGTTGAGACAATCAAAAACTTATTTCTTTTGCCTAGCAAAATATTTGTTACCAATAACGAACAACCATATGTGTATGGTAACATTAAAATACAATTCTTGAGTGAAAGACTAATAAAGGAATTTACCAAAGCAACTGAAAGAAAAGAAACACCTAAAGTATATAGTAATCTCCTTATATAGGAACACAACTGTCAATAATAGAACAATAATTACATAAAGGATATAAATCTTAACATTTGTAGACGACATTAACGTCAAGGCTAATGTAGAACTTACTAGATGGGGCAACGATTTCAAAATATAAAAGACTAAAACTTTTAAAGTCTGAAAGACTTCACATACATTATATCAACAAACAAACAAAAAACTATCAAGGAGCTATAAATATTTCAAATATACCTACATAACATCAATCAGAAACCTGGACAAAATCAGAAACATGGACAAAAATATGAAGATACACTGGTTAGGTAGTTACTTTCTAATGAAAAGTTCTTAGACCTATACAGATTTGTAAATGAAAATATCTACCGTGGAAGTTATAACTTTGTATTACATAATATATGCAGCATTATTGAAGATCAATTGTAAATATTGAAAGATTACGCTGAAAGGACCATGTAGAGCGGATGCTAATGATGACGAGGAAAAGACTTATATTCACGTTTCATTGGAATCTGTTTCCATATAATGTGTAAGTAATATAGACGTAGAGTTTATTAAAACATCTTTAACTTAATTCAGATATCCCCAATTCTATTCTCCATCACTAGACAAAACTGATTTTCCACAAAAATCAATTTTTAGTAGGTAATCTAAATTAAATGATATTACTACTATCTATGCTCACTCTTATACCCTCTAGAAAACCGTTTAGCTGCTTGGTGCTGTACGTCTTTTGATGTGCATTTTTTACAATCACATCTACTAATACAAATATTTATTTGTTCTACTACTACAAAAACCCCCCATTATGTAACAGTTTTGTATGACTGAAAATCAAACTTTTCAAAAGCTGTTATAAAAAGTAGGTGTTACAAAATGGGGGAGGTTTTGTAACAGTTTTGAATTTATAAAGTCGGCTTTGAAAGTATAAAGTGAGCTTTGAAATTAAAAGAATTCTGAACTGTCAAAAAAGTTTCACAAGAAAATTATTCAAAAATACAGAAAAACTGTTGATGATTAAGAATCGATTTCGACTAATGTAGTAGAATTGGGCAGTCAGTGTATTCGAAAAGTCTGAGTCGTTTGTATTCAATAGCTGCCAGAATATAAATGTAAATAAATAAAAATTGTAAAGTACTCAGATGTCAGACTTTCAGTAGTAGAAAAAGTATAGTAAAAAACTCGTGTTGTAATGATGCCAGTTTTGACTTACATTATATGTTTCAAAACTATACAGAAACATTTAAAAATCTGCGTTTGTATAACAATTATTACTATGTCACAAATGAAAATGAATAGCACTTAACAAATAATTGTTGAACAATACTCTTTACTTAATAAATTATGTTTTTATTTGAATGAGAGCTGTTTAATTCAATTCATCATCAGATTGGAATATCAGTTATTTTTTTATATAACGTACGTTCTTTTTCACACCATGTATTCATCAATGATGGAAGTGACGTCACTCTTTGATGACTGAATTGTTGGAGTCACCAGTGATCCATCTCCCTACATCGATGGAATGGGTTTGCAACTCGGAGTAATAAGTAAGCAAAAGACTTATTACTCTGAGGTTTGCAATTTTGGTGCACAACACAGTAATAAATGAACGCGGGGTTACGTCAAACTAGATTTCACCAAAGAATATATGAACGTGGTTGGTGGATTGATGGAACCACCGGTGAATAAAAGAACGTAACTATACCTAACCATAGTTTAAAGAGATCTCTTTAAACTATACGTAGGTATTTGATGTATAGTGTCATTTAGACTAGACCAACTATTGAAGTTATAAGACAGAACAATATTAAATCATAGAAATTATTAGCCCTTTCAGGCATTATACTGTTTACCTATATTTTCATATAAAATGAAGACTAAATCAAGATGTTCACTTTAATGGATAATTATCTACTCATTTACAACTTTAAATTGCAGATCGCCTAGATATATTTTAAATTAAAGTTTTCCTTTTTAATAAAAAATGTTTAGTATTTCAATCTCTGCCTTTGTGTTAAGTTAGATGTTTTGCATAATGCGTGACATCTGGTTTTTGCAATCTATTAGTGTTCATTTTATATATTTCGAAATGTCTCATTATTTGAGTTATTTATATATGCAGCATTACGTACATTTTGTACATTGAATTTTGTTAACGCCAGATTATTGTTCTTTATACACGATGGACTTCCATAAAGTAAAGGTTGGTACAATAAATTTCATTACAAAGTTTTAGGATATTTTTATGTTATTTGCGTGGTCTCGTTGAAAACATAAAATGATATTGTTTGATCTGATTAATTCATATATATATTATTAAATTATTATTATATATATATTTATTAAATTTTAAAAATATTTTATCTAAGATACAGCATTAAGTTTATTAAATTATTAACTAGAAAATTTTTAACTACTAACTGGAAAAATCTTTTATTACCTAGAGGAAGACGTTAACAATTTATTTATTTTGTGGGTATCTATGTAAAACTTGCAATTTCATGTTTTATTAAATTAATATACTTATACACATACACAATAGTTTATTTTTGATTTAACTAATAATTCGCTATGCGGATTTATATTCTCCATTCAGTGTTGTTTCTGTGATTTCTGCCTGAAAGTAATATTTAATTTCCTGGTCACAACGATTTAAAGAATTTTTTTAATAAACCAACCCTTATATTAAAATTTATAGCCCTGTGGATTTTATGCTAGTTTTAATTAATACTTACACGAATTTAATTTGATAAATTGGCCTTTCTTGACACAGTATGTTAACATTTCAAAACTCCTTTTAATTATATTTGTCACAATTTAATTATCTCGTACTCTTGTCGAATTCATTTAAACGCGAAGTGCTTGTAATTAAACAATCTTTCCTATAAAGAACTTTGTTTAAAATTGTTTATTTTATTTTAATTTCTATTAAGAGAACAAGAAAGTAACCCAATAATTCACATTAGTTATTTAATGTAATTTATTGTACAAACCTCTAGTTTAATCGTATTAAAAATACCAAACAAATAACTGTTGAACAAAATGCTCACTATTTATTTCAATGACAGCTGTTTAAAGTAATTCGATCTGATGAGTTTAATTGTTTGAAACATCTGTCATTATAATAAAGTTAATTTATGAACATTTGTTTAATTTTTAAAGCTGTATTTTTATTGCATTTAAATAAAATATTTCCCTGAAAATTGAAAAAAAAATTAAATTGATAAACCTGAATTTCAATTTTTTTAGTTTTTATTACATTTTATTACAAAGGTAAAATAAATTAAGGAACAGTAAAGAAGTTTTACAATTTTTTTTATTATCCCATAGTATTAGCCTAATAATATAATAGTCTTACTCTGCACATGTAATAAATTACAAAAATTAAGATAGTAATACTTTGGCCTAGAGTAAAAATTTTATGGTCACTCATCCCATACTATAAACACGGCAGTTCGCGCCCTAAAAATGGGCATAGTAAACGGAAAATAGAATATAAATGCAGGCAAAAACAAATTAGAAGCACTTCCTGTGGACGATGGATGGTCCAGATTCATCATATTCTTGTTTAGAGATCCACATCTGTTGGAAGGTGGAGAGTGATGCCAAGATGGAACCACCAATCCATACAGAGTATTTTCTTTCTGGTGGTGCAATGATCTTAATTTTCATTGTGCTTGGAGCCAAGGCAGTGATTTCTTTTTGCATTCTATCGGCAATACCAGGATACATTGTAGTACCTCCAGAAAGTACAGTATTGGCATACAAGTCCTTACGGATATCTACGTCGCACTTCATGATGGAGTTATAAGTTGTTTCATGAATACCACAGGCTTCCATACCCAAGAAAGATGGTTGGAAGAGAGCTTCTGGACAACGGAATCTTTCATTACCAATAGTGATTACTTGACCATCGGGAAGTTCATAACTCTTCTCAAGGGAGCTGGAGCTGGCAGCAGTAGCCATTTCTTGTTCAAAATCTAAAGCTACATAGCAAAGTTTTTCTTTGATATCACGGACAATTTCTCTTTCGGCAGTTGTGGTGAATGAATAACCACGTTCAGTCAAGATTTTCATGAGATAATCAGTCAAGTCTCTACCAGCCAAATCCAAACGCAGAATGGCATGAGGAAGGGCGTAACCTTCATAGATTGGGACTGTGTGAGAGACACCATCTCCTGAATCCAATACAATACCGGTGGTACGACCAGAAGCATACAATGAAAGCACAGCTTGAATTGCAACGTACATGGCTGGAGTATTGAATGTTTCAAACATAATCTGAGTCATCTTTTCTCTGTTAGCTTTAGGGTTAAGTGGAGCTTCAGTTAAAAGGACAGGATGTTCTTCAGGAGCTACTCGAAGTTCATTGTAGAAAGTGTGATGCCAGATTTTCTCCATGTCATCCCAGTTTGTGACTATTCCGTGCTCGATGGGATATTTTAGAGTTAGAATACCTCTTTTGCTTTGGGCTTCATCTCCTACATAGGAATCTTTTTGTCCCATGCCTACCATGACTCCCTGATGTCTGGGACGTCCAACAATTGATGGAAATACAGCACGAGGTGCATCATCTCCTGCGAAACCGGCTTTGCACATACCGGATCCATTGTCTACGACTAAAGCGGCAACTTCTTCTTCACACATGATGATAGGTTAGTACTGAAAAAAAAAGTAATTGATTAGTATTTATGAATATTTACCGCATTCATTAAACATTTTAACTACAATTACATTGAATAGAATTAAAAATAATATATGACCTAGACAATTAACGTAATTGTATGTGGTTCATAAATCAATTATATACCTTTAAGTCTTTCTACTACCAAACGTATATTGTAAAATGATACCGGTGAGAATATTAACTGTATAAGTATATGAAATTGTAAAACATGAATGAAAATACTATAACTGGAATTATCCGTTATAAGAACCGGTATTCCCACAATGATCAAGTGAATAAATTTCAGAATGAAAATCGTTTTAAATTCAAACTGCCCCACCCTTTTTTAAGTTTCTATTGCACATTAGGATTTTAACAAAGTCCAAAATGGTAAAAGAAAATTATCACTGATACCAGAGAAATATTAAAACAAAAAAAAAAAGAATTCACTAGCCACTATTAACTTAATCCAAAAGTAGAAAGACACGTTGCACGACCACACCTAACATTAAATAGTAACTCTGGTAAACTTCACTTATTTTTTTCAACAAATTTAAACACTTACTTTGGTTTCTAGTATAAAATTATAAATTAATTTATAAAAGCACAGCAGACAAAATTGCTGTACTACACTAAAATATCACAAGACTGGAATGTCTGAATCTTCGAAGTTTTCAACCATATATATGATTATTTACCCCTCCCTGTTAAAAATCGTTTGAGAGCGCAGTATCTGCGCTATGTTGAACCAATAGCAAGCAACATTACCATATAAGGCTTTGTATTGCATCGATTTTCCCTTCCCCCAGTTATCTTCAATATGACACACTTCTCAATGTAATTTTAAATAAGAATCGATGACGTTTCATTGAAATCAGAAAAGGATAAGAATACCGGCAAGAGCTAATTATTACTATTACGTCAATTCTATCCGAATTTTACTTTATTTGGAAATAATTTTAAATGCAATTTGTGATTCAGTATTCAGTTCATTCTTCATTCTCTCGAAAGCAAATCAGTTTATTTTGTATACACGTGACCGTAGTAACATACCTAGGTTATAAATAAATTCGGCATTTAAATTTAAACTCAATAAGTTATTTTTATAACAACCACTTACTTCAGGGTAAAAATAGTATCAGTATGCATTTAAAACTACATTACGCTAGAGAAACAGGTGCTACGCTAGCCGCTTAGAAAAGTTTTGAAAAATATTTTTAATGTGCATGCCAAATCCTTTAATAATAATTAATTCATAAATTTATAACTGAATAATTTGTTAGACATAAAATACATTTTAAAAATTATTAAAATTTCTTACCGTTTGCAAAAGACACGTCACAAAACAACAGTCAACACGTAAGTATTGGAATGAAATGAAGAGTTGCCGGTTTGCGATTACAAGGAAGTGACACTTTGTTCCAACTTATAGGTAAAGCGGGAAGAAAATTCAAATTTTATTTTCGTTGAATTTGATTTTTTAAACTTACTGTTAGTGTCAAAAGTAACATTGACATTTAAAATTAATTTTTTACGTTCTAGAAAATTGTTATTTGTTTAAAAAACATCAGAAACATATTATTCGGTTGTTGGCCTCCCCTATCAATAATTGTCATGGACTCGTCCGTCCCACCAGTTTCATTCACGAACGTTACCATATATGGGCATAAAGCTGATAAAGAGTTCTCATTGGTCACATTAACGGCGGTTTTGCCCTAACCTAACTCGAAGGTTCGAAAGCAAGACACGGTGCGCGGCGTGGATTGTCGTGACGTGACCCACCGTCAAGATTTGATGCCGGCCGGTGGTCGCTGATATTGAAAAATTCTGTTATTTCTGCAGTTATATTTTTGTTTGGAAGATACATATCATATGATTAATTTATCAACTATTTTACGTTAAATTTCTAATGGCCGTTTCCAACAAGATTTAATTTGATTTTGTACATTACGTATAGGTATATTTTTATGAGTTTCCTTTTTAGATTTATTTTCTGGCCTCGTTCGTCGACCTTGAAAACTTATGTCACCTTACTTAAAGTCTCTATATGCTGTCTAGAAGATAGTATTCTTGGAATGCAGCTATTTACTTCAATGGTTATTTGTTATAAGAAATAATTGACTCAGTGCATATCTACTTTATGTTATGAATCATTATTCATGGGCATTGGCTTATTTTATTTTTATTTTATTTAACGACAAATGAAGAAGAGCAAGGTGTTTTCAGTTTCTATTTCTCAAATCGAGGGGTTCGAGCGAAAACCCGATAAATGCCAAAATTATGAAAAACGGTTTTTTTATTTCTACTGTATTAAAAGCACATCTCCTACAAATGGTAAATATTGTTATTTGGTATTAACATTTTTAAGCACGATAATTGACGAAAATTAAACATGGTAAAATCCGTTAACTACCTTTTCCAAATAACACCGAACCAGTATATAACTATAACATTAAAAATACCTTGGTATAAACATTTTTATAAAATTAAATTCCGGTAGAATCATTTATTTTCTTTTTCCTCAACCAAGTTACTCATTTTATTTGAAATATTTCTGAGTTAAAAACAGATAATTAATTTTATCGGAAATTGAAATTCATAATAAATTGAGAAATAATAAACTAAAACAACTTAACTGATTTCCTTCTAAAAGAAATTCCTAAAGTATTGTTTTAAAACCATATTAACAAGCAACATTTACAAGCAATTTTACAAATACCCAAAGGTCCTGTTGGGCAATTATACTATCGTAGAAAATTGGTAGTATACAATGTTACCATTTGGGAATCACCCCTACCACATAACGCTTGTGCTGGAATGAAATCAATGGCAAAAAAGGTAGTTCTGAAATCGGGACCTGTATGAATTACTATTTAAGTGAATGCTTAAGACCTGACGTTAAGCATGTAACTATTTTTTCGGATACTTGTGGCGGTTAAAACCGTAATCAATTTATTGCTGCTTTGCTGTTGTGGATTGTACAAAATATCGACCACTTAGAAATTTTAGAACAAAAGTTATTAGAAACAGGACATACTTATATGGAAGCGGATTCTATGCACTCGGCAATAGAATCTGCAAGTAAACACGTGGATGTAACTATGAATGACTGGAAAAATATATTTCAAACGGCAAGAAAACAGAAAGTGAAGACACTAGACAATGTAAAACATTCTATAGGCCCATACAAGGTAAAAGAAATAAAATACAACGAATTTTTGGATCTAAAGTCACTTGCAGCAAACATAATTCAAAACAGAACAGTAGATTTGGAAGGTAATACAGTGCAGTGGTTAAAAATCAAGAGACTAAAATATATTAAAGGTGAGAAAAGACAAATTTTTTTCAACTATGACCTCTCAGAAGAATTTAAGTGTTTAAAAATATCAGAAGATATTGGCTTAAAATCAAAAAAACCCACTTTACGCTCTAAAAGGCAAAAACTAAATGCAAACCAAGTCTTCCCGACTCCAAGTAATTTACCAAAGTTGTATAAAAGTACACTTCCAATAAGTGAAGCGAAGAAAAAGGACTTGATAAAGATGTGCAAAGAAAATATTTTTCCAGAAGAGTTGCATGCTTGGATATCAAATTTAAAAACCGCTAATATCTTAGACCGAATTCCAGACGTAATGATGGGAGAAGAATTGGAAGATGACATTACCTCCTAAATTTATATAAAAAAAATCAGAATAGTTTTTTGTTTGCTTGAATAATATGCAATTATTTTTATTTTTGAAATGAAAAATAAAAACCAATAAAATCAAATTTTGTACTCATTCAACAGGGAAAACCCGATAAAGATCACGTTTTATTTTTTTTTGTAAAAACGTTTTTATAAATAAAATTGAGAATAAAATATTGTAACTAAGTATTAAATTCTCTACCGTTTGGATATAAAAAAGGTTTGATAAAACATACTATGATGGTCTTAAATCTTCCTCAAAGTTACGAAAATCTTTAATTGCGATTATCTCGAAACATTGATTTTGTCAGTTATCGGGTTTTCGCCCGAACCTCTCGAAATACTTGTATGTATGTTTGTAGTTTTTATAACTGTTTATAGGAATTTATTTTTTATTTAGATAAAACAGCTGTTAAATGTAAGGTATACTTAACAATAAATATACCTAAACATTTTATTTAGAATACAGATAAAACTACCAAGGTACATTTCACGATAATCTTCCACTATTTTATTACAGACAGAAGCGATAGAAATTTGGTGGAGATTTAATTATGTATACGAGGGTTAAAAGATAAATAGAAGAGCCCAGATTAGGATTTAATATCCTCTACTATTTTATCGAAAAAAAAAATACTTTTATAGCCAATCAGAGCATTTTGAATGAACATTCATGAAAACTTAATTTTAATAATATAATAATAAAAATAATAATTTTTAATAAAATATTGAAAAGATTTGTTTAAAATGTTGTTTAGTCTTTACCAATTACGAATATGAAGGGGATGGTAGGTACTAGGTATATACCTACAACAAATTTCATTACTAAAAAGGGAGGTATTATAATCACAAAAAATATCTTATAAATTATACCATTTTAAATTAATTTTACGTAAAGAGAAATTGCTTTTTAATCTATTTAAATTTTATACGATAGGTAAATAAATGTACCTACATACCTACCTATCTATAATATTAATAATTTCATCTAGGTATATTCTACTTATCCAGGTTAGGTATTTATTGGTATTTTCTTTGGTATTTTCTAGTACCTATCTACATGGTAAAACATTATTTATTATTAAATATCCTAATACTTATAATAATAATTAGACTATACCTTCGTCTTAGCCTCTGATGCAAAAATAAGAAGGTACTTAGATGTGTCGACATTATTAGATTCAGGGTTAAAAAGTATTAAAAATAACCAAAAAAATGTGGTTTGGGTATGCTAGTTTTAATAAGGAAGCGTTATAAAGTTAATTGTGATGCACTAGGTACTTCTGAGTTGAAATAATCGATTGTTTTTTTGTGGGGAACCTACTAAATTATTTAAAATAAAAAATAACATTTATACGTTAACGGCTTTCTTCCTATCCATATCAATATATTCAGAGGATAATCGTGTTGACTTGACGTTAACCTTAAATTACAAGGTCAACGTCGTTAAAAAATAAAATAATTCGTAACGTATGTTTTGTAAATACTTTAAATAATCAATATCGCACCGATAATGGAAGCAAAAGTGAGATCTAAATAGGTATAAAATTTAAATTTATACACGGTCATTGGGCAAAAACGTCTATTTTTCGGTATAGGGTAGGTATTTCCAGGTAAAAAACTTGAATGACCTTTACCTTTAGGTTTTAAGTATGCATAGAGAACCAAGGTTAAGAACAAATAACCTACAAGAATAGTAATAACGGTGTGATGGGCTTCTTATGTTTTAAGAAGGATATTGGAAGTGGAATTTGGTTATTTTTTGAATCTATAAATTTAAAAAAGTTATATACCATATCAATGTGCAAGCAGAAAGAGTTAATACCTTATTGCAATAAATAATGGGTCAAATAAGAACTTAAAAAACAATATACAAAATTGGAGAATTATTGCTTTGCAATTTCTAAATTTCTAAACACTATGGTGTGAATCGTTTCTTTTTCAACCGTGCTTTACTATTAACAGCAAATGAATAACAATCGACATCATTGTTTCTTTAATATGTAAGATTTAAACATATTACTATTTATGGACATAAATACATTTTTGATTAATCGTTCTGATAAAAGAAATTTATTATCGATTAATGATTCACATTTATAAATGCTTTAAGTTTAAAATTGTTTACGGATATTTGAGTTTTATGTTTACCGAATAGTAAATATTAGTTATGAGAAATCTTTTATCTCTAAAGTTGCAACAGTAGAAATTGTATGTATTCTTTGTTTCTTGGTTATAACAACTTACTAGTTATTTGCAACTGGAAGGAAAATTGGGCAAAGAACTTCTTCAAAATGAGCAAAAAATGCATAAAGCTTGACTAAGGTCTTTTCTCAATGGACATGAAGAATGCCCTATTATATAAAAAAAATGGGCAATGGTATAAAGAAAAGTGCAGAAACTGCAAAAACTGTACAACATAAAACCATGCGAATGAATGGCAATGTTCTGCAAACGGTTCAATTTTTTAAAATTCTCTATTCTGAACATTGTACTAGTTTGTACTTAATTTGTATTACAAAGTACTGAAATATGCAAAAACTAAATAAAATACAAAAGATAATCGAAAAACCCGTTTTCAAAGTAGCAATCATTTACGTTCAAGAGTAAACGTCCACTTACGGTTCTGTTTACCAATTTTTTGCACTGAGTTGTACTCGTTAAAAAAATATAGTTTTTGATTTAGAAGACTGGTACAGACTTGTTTTACAAATTTAAAGAGAAAAATAATATAAAATATTATTGATTGTCTAGTAGTTGAATTTTTAGGACAAAAATATTTAGAGGACGGGAAAAAATTTAAAAACTAAATTGTTCTACCGAAACGTTGAAATAAAAAGCATAGGATTGTAGTTTAATTTCCCAAACAAAATAACAAAATAAAAATGAACACACCACAAGGAAAACACAGAAGATAAGTTGTACCTACTCGTTGAAAAAGCTGTTTTTACATTTAGAAGGTTGGTACAAACTTGGTTCTTATATTAATTTTGAAAAATAAGGAATTACTTTAAAAAACGGGGTTTTTCAATTATCTATTGTAATTTTTTGTTTTCATATTTCAGAAATTTTTAGTACAAAACGAATAATACAAACCAGTAGTACAAGGGGTACAAGGCTAACTTTATATGTTTTCTCTTACTCCCTAAATTAGAAATAGGTCCTTCACAGTTGCTTAGCTTTGCTAGAAACATTGGCGGTAGGCACAAAATACCTCAGTAGGTGGAAGTGCATTGAAGTTCAAGAGGCTAACGATGATATTATTTTCATTTTTTGAGGATTGACGATTAGAATTTGTTTTTTTTTTATCAATTTCCCTAATCTAAATGAATTTAAAATACTTCTTGTTTTGATAACATAAAACTTCGACTAGTCTTCTTATATAGGTACGTCAACATTATTTGCTTTTATATTTTGTAGACTGTATAGAGACACTGATAGTTATATAACTATTTTTAATTCTGACTGTCTAAACAACTCCCCCGACAGTTTCATTATTTATCAATTCATATAAAAATACACAGTTTTTTTTCTAAGAAATAGAAATTTACAAAGAATAATAAACAACTTTTCGTTTTAGTGCAACTTGATTAAACGTGTTGTTTATTATTGTTAGTAAGATGGACTTCCAAAAAATAAGGGTTAGTACCTACAATAAATTTATTTCCCATAAAAAATTATTGTGGCAACTGGCCCATAATGTAGAACATTATTGTAATTTTTATTTAGGTAAAGACTGAGTTATGATTTGATTGATTTATGGTGACTAATTATTCAATTGTGGTTACAATAAATAAAAACTACCCAAATGGAAATTACCCTATTCAATAATAGTAAAATATAAAAAGATCATCTCACCTTCTATTGTGTTGATGGTTATTTTGACCACCTGTTTTATACGGTTTGTTTACTTTTAAACTACTTAAGAAGTTGGTACCTGATCTTATCAATTTAATTTTAGAATCAACAAAATGTTTATTGTAAAATAAACTAGTAGGGGGGTAATTATATTTTATTATACAGGGTTGGAATAAAGTATAGAACCAAGCAAATATCTTTGAAACGAAAATAACAAGATGTATGAAACTTTGCATTCAAATACAGTGACGCAAAAGGCATCTGATGCCATATTTTTTATTACTACTCCCGGTTTCGCCGGAAATACCTCTAACTTACTTTAAATGGGAAACCATGTATGTTTTTGCAGATTTTAAAGAACTTATTATTTTTAATACATACATATCAAATTGGGACGCTGAATCAACTGGTGCAATCAGTTATTCGGTACTTAGGATGTGTAGAACAGTGTTAGATGTATTGGAAATTATTAAGAATTTTGAAATTTTTCGTGGTTTTACACTATTTTTCATCAGAAATAACACAACTAAGTTTTTTACTGAAATTCGAAGACCCACATTCTCTTAGAAATTTTTATTTCCTAAAAATGCTAATAGGGTTTTTCAAAACGCTAAATCGACTGATGCATTCAGTTGTTCGATAGGATGTGTAGAACATTTTCAGATCTGGGTGGGAAAATATCGAGGCAGCAAAACTCAAAAGTAGTCAAACTTCTACAAAAAAAGTTTGGCACTAAACCATGGAATAAGTCAACGTTTTGCAAGGAAAATATTGAAAACGGAAAAATATCATCCGTTTAAGATACAATTTGTTCAAGAATTTTGACCTACGCTGGAGTTTTGCAAACCAATGACATTTGTAACGATGACGCACTGTTGCAAATAATGTAGTGTTTTCCGATGAGGCAACTTTTTGCTTAAATGGAACAGTGAACCACCATAACCGTAGGCATTGGTCAAATGAGAATCCTCATTGGATTATTAAAGCAGATACCCAGCATCCATAAAATTTAAATGTTTGGATGGGAATTGTTCAAAGTAGGCCCTTTATTTATAGACGGAAATTTGAATGGTGGCAAGTATTTACATTTACTAAATAACCAAATTATTCCTGCACTTCAAGAGAATGGCCAGTTACCACAAAATTTTTGGTTTCAGCAAGAAGGAGCGCCCCGCCACTACGATCGACGGATTAGGGATTTTTTGGAGGTGAATATTCCAAATAGATGAACTGGGCGCAGAGGATTTATAGGGTGGTTCGAGCGTTCTCCCGGACTTTATCCTCTTAGATTCTAGAAGTATAGCTAGTATAGTTTCGGTCCTATAGGACGATCATCAGGCTAAAAAATGTTTTCAACAAATAGAAATAAGAACTTGAGCATACAAAAGAACAAAGAAAGTCAGTTGAAATTCCTTAAAAATGTCTAAATCAAACTATAGGACCGAAACTAGTTACTACACTTTTAATAAAAAGTTTTTGGGGTAGACTTTGCCTTTTCTTTTTTTTTTCTAGAAAATAAATTAACCTATTTTTTAACTGTAAAGAGATTCATTTCTTGTTTTGATAATGTTTTCTTCTAGATTAGGTATGTATGAATTAAAGTTCTTTAAAAATCTGCAAAATTTTATTTTAAAATTTTAAGTGAATAAGTTAGGGTATTTGGTGAAACCGGAAGTATAATAGTAATAAAAAATATGGCATCAGATGCTTTTTGCGTCACTGTACTTGCATGCAAAGTGTCAAAAATTTTGTTCTTTTTGTTTCAAAGATATTTAGTTGGTTCCATACTTTATCCCAATAACCCAGTATAAATAAATTATACAAGAAAATGTAAGTATGTACTTTAAATAAGAAATGTGGTATTATTTATGGAGCACCTTCATTCATCTAAGTAAGCAATATGAATTAGGAAATTTAAATAAAATAAATAATTTTTAAAAAAATCAGCAGTTCTATTCTCACGATAGTCCAAACTAGATTTCTTCGTGTCTTTTTCAGGTAGTAATAAAACCGACATCTTGAATCCAACCTTCTTATATGATCCAGCATGTATTATTGTGATGCTTTGTCCTTTATTTAAAGGAGATCTTACTTCGCATCTGTTTGCTAAATCTACCCAACCTAATAAGCGAATATCATGTGCATCATAACATAATCTCGTCAAGATAAATAATAGATCGATTTTTACTTTGTATTTCCTACTATGTTGTAAATAATCTTGACGCCATATTCGTAAACGGAACGACTCCATTATAGTTTGTCTTTTATTAATTGTACAGTACTTTAACCCATTTTAGAAATTATTCTTTAAATTCGTATACGGCTACAAATAATACCAGTTTCGTACTTAATTAATCCTAATGCACAATAAATCATTGGTATTATTTGTTCATAAAAGATATAAATCTTTCCTCGACTAATATCCAATTCAGTTTCCTTATCTAGTTTGATTGTTTTAGCATCACATTTTTTATGTTTACGGATTGGAGTTTGTACTTTCTTTCTTTTTAAAGTTTTTTCTATAGCATATTGCACATTTTTATTAAATACTTTTCCACCCTTTCAATTATTTAATAACTTTGTAATATTATATCTTCAAAAAAAATTCTTACTTAAGAATATTTAATATGCCATTAACACAAAAGCGACGACACTATTAAGGGATTATTATTGTTAAATAATGCTTTAAACAGAGCCCAGATAAATATCTTAAAATATACCTACTAGGTAAACATTATTTCACTAAATGGCCAAAAATCACTTAACAGGAATGAAATTCTCCACGACCAATTACATTCCCTGAAGACTAACTTCAATAAAACAGCCTTACTTAAAATCACATTCGTCATCGAGCTACTCGAGCTAACCTCCAAAACACATAAAGTATCAGGCAAACCCAACATCGTTGTGATTGCCTATTGCAAATGCGCCGGCCAAAACCCCAAATTTTTTCCGTTGTCTGCAACGGGCCTTCCTACATAAATGCCTAAAGTTTCATGGACCCCGTGCGTACCACACAACCCTGCTGACAGTACCAAAGCTCAAATGCACTCAACTGAGCCGTTTGTCCGCCGAGTGCAAAACCAAAACCCCTATTTGCCCTAAATGCGGAACCAATACCCATAAGGTCGAAACATGTCCAAAAACTGCCACTTCCGTCTGCAGGTACTGCCAAAGCACTCACCCATCTTATCTTATCATCCCAGATGCCCCCTAAGCGTCTTGAAACCCCCACACTACCACACGAAACAGCACTTTACCGGCAAAGAGGCCTACTCTAACATACGAAAACCAAATGATTATTACGGTATTAACTCCCGTAACGCCATACCCCCTTCACGCGACATCGTCGCCAACACCCTCAGTCATATAATGCCCGCAATTTTTAACTTAAATTGCACCCTTTCAGCTGTGGGAAACAAAGCCCACCTAAAACTTTCCCCCGTCTCCGGGGGAAAACTAAACCTTATGAAAAACATCTCCGAAAAACGGTTGACTTACTCGACGATCTTCAAAAATCCTTGACTCACCCCACAATCCTGCACCCAAAAATTCAACTCAACCACTCAAAAACAACGCCAAACCAGACAAATTCGATTTTTATGAAAATTTGGATTTAAGCTCTAAATACACTCTTCTCAAAGTTGAAAAAGAGCCGATGGCCGCTTTTTATTTTTTAGGCGTGAAACCTACTCTTTATCGCAAAAAAATTAAAATCATATATTTATTATTGTGCCGTTTTTTATAAAAATTTGAATTTAAGCTGTAGTAGATTTGGTTTTTCAACTATAACTCGGTTATTTCTGAAGCTATGAACTTAAAAAAAGCATGTTGTATGTAATTTCAAGGGCTTTAACTTACTTTATTTAAGAAAAATAATTAAAATTCAATTTTTAAATAATCATTTACTTTTTCTAAAATAAGCTTTCAAAAGCGTATACCACATGGATCATGAATTAATTTACAAGTGCGTTACCATTGATTTCAATTAGGGTGGTAAAGACGAGGGTATAAATGCTACAATTTAAAAAACATTGTTTTTTGCTGTCAGCCAATTTTCACCTAAATTATTTATATCAGTACTCATTTTAAAGTGTTTTCATGTACTTTAAGAAAGGTCTTATGAGTTTTGTAAAGAAATGAAACCCATTTCATATTATTAAAGATGGAAGACTTCAATTGCGTGATTAATTTCGTGATATAACGATAAGCGATAACACAGTCATTTTCTGGTTTACAGAAGAACTTTTAAAATGTTTCCCTTTGTTTTTTATTAGCTACATTTCTAAATGTTTTCGATAAAATTTAAGTTTTTGAAAAACTGTTGAAAAATATCGATTTTTTAAATGAAAATTACAGAATTTCAATCGTTAATAACTAAACAAGTATTAACTTTACAAAAAAACTTCATAGAACAAAAAGTGCTTAGAAAGTGCTTCATACTCCTTGCACCTTATTTCCATTTCCTCCTCCATCCAATCCATAACTTCCTCTTTCATCGCGCCCTTCCACTGTAGTCTTCTGGCTGTGAAAAACGACTTTGCCTCATAGAATTCCACGGCAAAATGCCAGGGCAATGGAGATAGAAACATAACAAATCAAAATTCTATCCACAACAAAAAACTTATTTTAGTCACAGTGTCATGGTGTTATTGCAACAAAAAAGGTTCCACCTACATCAATATACCTAGTGTGTGTTTCTGTGTTATGAGTAACCAATGTAGTGTGAAGTCAATTTACAGGCAACATTGACAGTACTTAAATCTAGTCTAGTTTTTGGTAGGAAATACAAAACGTTGTAAGCCCAATGAGATTATTACAGAAATTTAATTTCATTTATGGTATTTCCTATGTAATCAACAAACTGATAGGAACTTATGTTTCTATGGGTGGCATAATTCTCCTTGAATTTTGACGTAAAAGGTTTGTTCAAGCAGCATGGAACTAATATTCCATACTATGTCCTTTCTCGCATGTTTGGAACAACGTTTAACTGCTGCTTTAACAGACGCTTTTTATAATATCAAAAATTGTTTACAAAAATATTTATATCTATCAAACCTTAATCCAATATTTATAATTTACATAATCACATGGTAATTTTTTTAATGAAGGGATCTAGTTTTTCTAGATTATTGTATAAGTAGCTAAGGCCATTGACACTGGGACACATTTCTCAATATGATCAAATAAATTACACAAATTTATTTATATAGTATTAAAGGAATTATACAGAAAATAACTAATTAATCTTGTTTTTCCAGTGGTATAAAGTAAAGTTGTATGTTTTTCATTGATTTCAATAGTTTATATTCTAGTAAATATTATAGACATACATATTTATCCTCTTCCGTTAATTCTTTTTAATTTATATTTGTAAAAAATGACTGTTTAAGTTATTTTGAATAATAATAGTAGAAAAAAGGTACAGTTTATTATTAATTAAAATTACTCCCAATGGCCTAAAATTTTAATAAACTATGCTTATGTAACAAATAATATGTTAAAAAACTTACATACTTAAAAAAATATATATTTTCAGTATTTCATAATTTAAAAAAGAATTTCAAAATAACATGTATCCAAGAAAAATTACTATATTATTTACTAAAATTATTCATCAGTTGTTTGGTAATCAATTAAATATAATTCTCCAATTTTTCAGTTGTTCCGTTTAATCGGTTTAATAGATTAAAAATAGTAAAATATAGACCGTTTTATTAATCGAAAATTCCTCTTTTAAATAAGTATTTTTCACAAGAAAACACCTTTCACTTTATGAACAATAAAGAGCAAGTAAACATTAATGGTAGTCGTCTGCTACAAAAAGCTTTAAAATAACAATTTCTGACTCTACTCGTATTTTTTTTCCTTCTTCTTTTTGATTACAGGAACTGAGCCCATTCGCCAAACCGACTCTACTCGTATAGTAGGCATTATATTATTGAGTCACCTCTACAATGTGTGATGGGGAACCGATTTATACATAGTACAAAAATTCATTTCGCTGATTTGGTACCATCTGTAGACTATACGATTTCTTTGCAATTAGTCATGTTTACAAGTGTCTTTTTTAAAACCTGTCTGGCAATACCGACAAACTATTATTGAGATGTCAATCAATTCAGATTGACATCAAAAATCCTTACTTACTTACTTACTTTGAGGACCTTTGTAGGTATTTGAGATATTATTTTTAAGATTTTTTTTTCAATATTTTCATAGCTGCAAAATTTTTTTATTCTTGTTTTTAAAGCAATAAAGCTTCATTTCATTTCACTGACCTTTTATCTATCGATGATATTGTTGGCATTTTAATGTATAATGTTGAAATTTTTAGATTTTAAATAATAACTATGACTCATTATATATTAATAAAATACTTGTTTTAACGATATCTAAAGTTTAAAAACAAGTGACGGCATTTATAAATCCTGTTCTTTTGACGATAAGCATATGTATTTTAGGAAGATGACATGGTAACTCGATAAGATAAACAATATAATTGTTATTCCTTCCGTTTTATTCTTTATGGCACTACACTGTATGTTTTTTAATAAGATATTGTTTTTATGTATCCAATTGTCTGCCACATGATATGTAGTCATAGTCATATTTTGTTTATTGTTGTATGTTACGCATTAATAATGTTATGGTGTCCATATTTTTCTTAATCGTTTATGTTCAGCTGTATATTTCTCAAAGAAATATTTTTGTGTCAAAAGTTCTGTAAAAAGAAAAAAACACACAAACTATTTTAAAAGAAAATGATTGTTTGAAAAAATAAACTACATATATTTTAAGAATAATTAAAACTCTTCGTTTTAACAAAACTTCCAATATTTATTTAAAAAATTGCTTTTTTAAATAAATATTGGAAGTTTTGTTAAAACGAAGAGTTTTTTATTATTCTTAATAAGATGGACTTCCAAAAAGTAAGGGTTAGTACAATCAATTTACATATATTTTTATAATGTAGATCGTGTAAGTTGCATTCATTAAATTTTTTTGAAGTAGATTTAATTAGTCTCAGATTATAATGAACTAAAATGTAACTAAGAACAATAAACGTAGAACTGTGTAATAAAACTTTCACTATTTATTTAAGATGTAATAATATTAAATCCGAGATGTTATTAGCCGTAAGAGATTATCCTGGATACATTTTCCTCTAATATAAGTATAACTGTGCAATGTTATATAAAAACCAAAAAAACTAATGTATATGTGGTACATTTATGTCTTAGGTATCTATATATAAAATGAAGACTCAATAAAAACGAACAGTTTAACAGATTTATTGGTTCATATATTATGTCTAATTATTTGGTTTAGTCTTGACACTACTAATCATCATTTTGACTGTGTTTTTGTTTCTGGAGTATAATGGTGTATCCAAGTTTCATCTACAGTAATTAATCGGCGCCAAAACTCTAATTTATTGCGCCTAGACTGCGCCAACAGAGAGTTGAAAATTTTCATTCGAACACGTTTTTGGTCCAAAGTGAGCAAACGTGGCACCCAACGCGCGGACAGCTTCCTCATGCCTAAATCTTGATTCAATATGAGACAAACACATGGACATGTTTATAGCCTCTGCTATCTCTCTAATTTTAATTCGACGGTTGTCTAGCCCCATTTTTGGTGAACTTGAGCGATATTATCGTCAGTGGTTGCAGTTTTTGTACGTCCCGAATGTTCATCGTCACCCAAGCTGGTACGGCCACATTTAAATTCAGCAGCCCAAAATTTCACGGTGGTAAATGATAGTGTAGAGTCCCCGTACACAGCGTCCAACTCGTCTTTGATTTGCGTAGGCGTATTGCGTATTGCCTTTCAAAAACAAATATTTAATGGCAGCTCGATACTCGATTTTTTCCATTTTCATAAAAACACTCACATCGACTCACTCAAATGATTGTCAAATAACAAATGCGCGTCCAAACTGGCTGAAATTTTAGTGAGTACCTTTCAAAGCATGCGCAAACACATTCCCCAACTTTTGTTTACAAGTGCTGCCATCTTCATGTTGAGGTCGGAAACTTTTCAGACAACCCTCGTGTTTTTATTTATTTTACTATAATTATTAAATTTTATTCTAACACAATAATTAAATAAATCTAACTACTACTGTTCTTTAAAAATTTATAATATTTTTGGGTATAGTCTTTCCAATATTAATTGCTAAAATCCATTTAAAAGTGTCATACAGACTAACATACCAGTCCGACAATACAGAGTGGAGAGAAATATGTCGTTTTCGTGCCATTCTCTCTACTTTGAAGCCCAGTAAACTAACTCACCCTGTATGACACTATTAAATGGATTTTAGCAATTAATATTGGAAAGACTATACGACTATACTATTAAAATCATACATACTTTAAATTTCAGAAAATTACGTACAAAAATAATATTTGGAATATACGTTTCATGCTATCAGTAAACTCTGTAGCAAATTGTTTTTGTCGTTTTTTTTTCTTCTCTTTAACAAGAATTGTAGGAATTCGATTTCAAAATACTAACATTTTAGTAGCGTAGAATAGGCATGATGACAGTAAGTAAGAATCACTAAAATATTGATTTGTTATAATTTTATAAGATACGGAGATTCTAAAGAATTTACTCATTTTTATAGTACATGTGATTACATTTATTTTAGTAAAAATATAAGCACTAAGTTTAACAATTCGCCATATTAGCTGAAACAGCAATCAGAAGAGCGTGACGTCGTACTTTCGTAAATATTGTTGACATTGACATTGGAACGTAAACATCTTGTTCGGAGTTTTTATTGATAAATTTTTACATTGTGGAACCGCACACCATCGATATACATTAGGATTCATGACTATGATAACTATTATAATCGCACAAAATAAGTAAAAAGAAAATAAACTTTTTTAACCACCCTCTTTTAACCTGCAAAATGTTTGAAGTTTGACGTTTTTACCACAGAATCCACAGATGACACGGGTCGCAGTGTAGTATAAATGGTATTTACGAATCGATGATGTCATAAATAGACGCCATTAGTATTCTAGCGTTTTTTTTTCTAGCATGTAATGTAAGAGCCCGAAGGCGTAGTTCACATCCACGGTTAACTGGGTATCAGCGTGCATGCAGATATCGGTGGGCGATAGAACACAGTCGTTAGAATTTTCAGAACTGGAGGTACTGTATGTTTACGGATGAGTCCAGATTTCGGTTGAATCTGTGTGATGGTCGAATATTGTGTGGGTAGAAAGAGGACAGCGATACAATGAACGTTTGATGGCGCCAACCACTCTTTTTGGTGGTGGTTCAGTTTGCGTGCGGGGAGGCATATATGTTATGATGACCGCACTGAGTCTAGACAATTAAACCGACTCGAACAGCCCCCCATAACCCTAGAACATCTCGCCAAAGCATTGCAGAGAATATGGGAAACATACCTCAGCAATTTATTAATTTAATAAGGACCATGCCAAATAGAGTGACAACACTGAGCAAGCTAGGGGTGGACCCACACGATAGTAATTCTCGTGAAAGGATTATATGACCTGCGCAGTAAATGATTTAACATTTTTCAATTTTTTATGTTTTATTGTAACTATTTTTTTTCATGAAAAATTTGATTATTTTATTTTATTGAGTATATTGTAACGTAAAAGAATAAAGACTTATTTTATCGAATTTTGATTTAATATTAACCAATGACAAAAGAAAGTTACAGATTTTTGTAATATCCACTTCAATTGTTGAGCAGTGTATATAGTTTAATAAAACATTTACGATAAAGATTTGCTTAAATAATTTTTAAGATTAAATTATACTTTAAACAAAATTGAAGCTGAGTAAAAAATCATAAATAAGTACCCAACACCGGGGTGAAAATTAAATTTTAAAACTTCCATACTGCATTACATCTATTTGGTTTTACCATTATTCAAGTACAGTCGGCTTTAAAATAGCATATACATGTTAAATGTGAATTTCCTTTACCTACCGAAGTTATAAAAACACCCTGCTTAGGAGTGGCGATTTTTAAAACGCCTACAATTAGGTATAATACACAGGCAATTTGTCAATAGAATACCCTCTCTGTTTAACATTAAAGATGTGGGCATGGACAACTGTTTGACTGATTTCAAATTTATTATTATTTAAACCGTGATTGGTTTATAGGCGACCCTTAAAATGAATTGAATGCAAGCGATTTTAGTTTGAAAATGTATATGCTATTCTGAAGCCGATAGTACTTAGTACCTACCACCTAGTAAAATATGTACTAAAGGGGTTTATAGATGCTTATATTTTTTTTTTATTTCGAATCACTAATTTTTTTCTAGAAAATGGAAATATTGTTTGTAATTAGATTTAACCTTTGTAGTTTTAACTTAATCATTTTTCATATTTATTACATAATTCTCCAAGTTATTCTTACATAACATTATTAAAAATCAAAAACAAAAATCAAATATATCCACTGGGAGTTTTGTCACTGGACTCGCGACACTCCGTTGAGGATAGTTGACTTGAAACAAAATACAGTCACATGCACAGTTCATAATTAAAATAAATAATAAAATAATTACCATTTAAGTAAATAATAAAATATAAAAATAATAAAATAACCAAATTTTTTAAATGGGAAGTGTGGGTTTGTAATATATAGTTTGGATGGTCTCTTCACTATCCAAAAATATTATAATTTTTGTGATTCTTTGGTTATCGTTTGTTTTCAAGCAAAGCTACGATTTAAGCTGTTTAATAAATGGATTAAGTATTTTTACAAAAAAAAGTATTTAGTATGAAAATGGCTAGAAATGACCGTTATATTATGCGATAAATTTTGTGGAAAGGATTTACCAATCAATTTTTCACTAGCATTGACAAGTACAATCAACAAAAATATGTATTTATTTTTTATGTTGGTATTTGGAATTAATTAAATTGTAATGTATTTAGCCTTAAAGCCAATAAAGTTCCTAATTTATACCAACAAATTTATCGACTTTAGGGATAGTCGAGGGATTTTGCCCTACCCTAAGTCCAGTATGAGTAGTTGAGCAATGAATCACATTTTCATCCAAATTGTATGAGTCAAACCCTCAAACTACTTACGATACAAATTCAAGCCGATGATTCATCAGTATTTTGATAGTGTATTTATTTACTACGTAAATTCTTACTTTCTTTACTCACATTAAATAATAGACTGTAGTTTGTAGATATTGGATTTTCCACTATTAATAGGTATTATACTTTGAAAGATAAACATTAATAATGAATGGGAAGTTGTAAACATTATTAAATATTTAAATATTTGCAATAATTTTTTATAAGCTGCAAAGTTTTTATTTGGGATTATTATTACTAGTTGTATACCTGACGTAAAGTTATGTACACACTTTATTTTTTTTATTTTAAATAACATTAGATGAATGAACTTATAATTATATTGAGGAGACACTAAGACTTCGCTAGGTACATTGTGCTTCTTCTAATTATATAATTGGACAGTCGACTTAATTTTATAATATACACACTAAAAGGGCTACCCTATTTCTGTATGGTTATTGAAGTTAATTAGAAGTTTTTTATCTGCAATTTGTAGTCAGCTGAATAGTTCACAAATTATAAATTTACTTTGTTTTTAATTTAATTATAAATTGAGCAAATTAGATTGGTAGGGGCAGTAGTCATCTGGACTCTACAGGCAAATGTGTAATCAACTATAATCTATATTGAATTGAAAAACTGGCATCTTCGACCACAACCTAAACTAACACAAACACAGACAAGTAAACTTAACACCAAATTTAGAATATTGCCCTCTTATATCGGAAGTAGTTTCTTCCTTCTTATTTTAGATTTTGGATTAACTGATTATATTAAATTACCCTGATGTCATCTACCTTCCCTCTTCCTAGTTACACGACTTTTTCTTTTAAAGTTAAGTAAAGAGGAACAACAAGCTATTCCCGCATTCACAACTTTAGTGCCCAAAGCATGAAATGTAATTTAATTTGTTCCCAGATTATCCAAATTTTAATATAAGCTTTCCACATTCATCTTTTTTCAAATCTTTCAATTCTTTTAATCCTAAATTTTTTCCGGTAGATTTTCCGGTAGATTTGGGTACAATTGGTCTTGTGGTTCGTTTCAGACAAAATTATAAAATGGAATCAACAGAAATCGACAAAATCTTCCTTGGCTGCTGTTCAGCTTCAAAATAGTAGTCACAATAATTGTCAGATTATACCTAGAGGTTTTTATTATTTTCATTATTAGCGAATTGTATTGGTGTTGATAAAATGTTTAATATTTATATAAAACATTTTATAGTTGCACTTTTTTAAGAATCGGTACCTAGTGTATATTTTTTAATTATAAAATAATATAATTTTGATTTATGCATGACAACTATAGCATTATTGTCGGTAACGAATGCCATGTGCAACCTGAAACTATATTTAAAAACAAATTTTTTTAGATACATTCAGTTAGGTTTTAAATCTATATTGGGACTATGATTAACCTGCTTGGAATGTGTTTGAGAACACCGTCCGTCTTTTGATTTGAAAATGAAATACAAGAATTGAACTAGTAACCGCTTTTTCTTGCATCTAAAACTTAGTTAAATTATTTCTATATTTTGCTAAATTATATACATATACCTAACAAGTTTGTTTAATAAATCAGATGAGTAGAAAGGTGAAAATAGAAAGGATATGATAGTTAATTCATTGTTCGTATCTAAATAATTCAATCTCCAAATGAAAGTATTTAAACCAAATCTAAAAAAAACATATTTGCATCTTTTCTAAACCATGATAGGTACTTGTTATTATTCTTTTATTTCAAGGTTATCTCATTAAAATAAAAATATATATACTATATTTTCCCAAGGTATTCAGGTGAATTTATAGCAGCATTGAAAACTTAGTTAAACTGATTTAAAAGAAGAAAAAAATTAATGATAAACCCCTAATTTTTACTATTAAATGGATTTTTGGACTATTTAAAAAACTAACTAACCTAACTAGTGATTTAATGGCATAAAACCATAAAAGTTATGAGTTATTGACAAATCGTTTTAGAGTGTCAATAGAATATTTTTATTACATAAGGTACAGTACAATCATACTTATTCCGTTCTCACTTCTTAAGGCTAATAAACAACCCTATTGTCGGCCGGCGCTTTAGCCAGGTGTTACCTGCTATAAAATTTGAACGGAACAGGGTGGAATTTACTTTTTTTATAGGAAAAAATAGAAACACATTGATAATCACATATATAAAAGTTACCTAGTACCCAAAATTATGTTTAGAAATACTAAATACATACCTGTTTGCACATTTGTACATATTTTTAGACAATTTATGTCTATATCTATCAATATTTCAATTGCTTCTCAATGTAACTGTAAAAAGTCCACTCCTGCCCTGCCTGCAACTGGACGGAGTCTGCCGGCCGGTAGGAAGATTTATTGGAGGCAATATAATCGAAGTCCTTAAGTCAGAACGGTATAAGTATGAATTCACTTTAAGGGTTAGGACCTAATTGCATATAACATGCTAATATTTCAATTGTAAATAGGTAGGTACCTACCTAGTTAGGTACTTAGGTATAAAAAATATTCAATTGAAATTGCGATTTTTATCAACGCAGGAATGAGAACTACCTAGGTAGAGACCGGGGTTACCCAAAAGGGCCACATTAATCATGCCTATCCAATTAAGTAAACCCAAAAGGGCCACTATCTAAAATTTGAGGATTATATTCATGGACTAAAAGGGCCACCGCATTAAGATAATCTCCGAAAACTGTCTTCGGAGTTGGTAATTTGGTCCCCAAAGATGGTGAGTTTGGGTTAGGTTTGGTTGGTATAATATTAGCAATATTATTTAGACAAATATTGGTGAGTTTGGGTTAGGTTTGGTTGGTATAATATTATATATATTATATATAATATATATATCGGGGTTCAAAAAAGAATCATATTAAAGGGAAGAAATTGCTATCCTAACGACATAATCCATTATTTAATTCCGAGAAAAGGATTACCTGGCAACAGGTAAAATTTAAGCGTGGTGGCTCTTTTGGGCTGTCATAAAATTAGACAATTTTAAATAAAATAAATAACATTTCAAACGTGGCCCTTTTGGGATGTCCCCGTAGACACCTACCTTAAAATTTTTAAAAACCTGTAGGTGTAACCAACAAATTATTGTGACTACTATTTGAAGCTGAACAGCAGCCAACCCAGATTTTGTTGATTTCTGTTGATTCCATTTTGTAATAACTTAGTAAGTGTATGATCCAGCACGAACACATCGTTCATTTTAAAGCTTCCTTACAAGTTTGCTTCGTCGTGTGTTTTCTATAATCTAACATGCAACTTGAGAAAATTGTTTTATTTTAGAGATCTACTAAATTTAATAATCAAGGAGAAAAATAAAGAACAAACAGGGTCATTCTGATTTTTATAAGAGAATTAAGTAATTTCTAAATATTTATGTAGCAGATTCATGTTTCATGCTGTATTAAAAATTCAACTAAAAATTGTTTATTCTTTGTATATTTTATAAGTATTAAACAATAAAATAAAGCGCATATAAGTGATCATAATTATAGGTACATAAAGAAACATGGATGTTACCTGAACGAAACTAATGTGCCAACATTGTTAATTAAAATTTTAATTATAATATTTATTCGTTCAGTAAATATGTAGGTACTACTATTACTTTTTCTCATTTTTACAAAATTTTACCGTATACAATGCACGAGAAAAGGAAATTACCGAAAGACAACTAAAAGTTTATAGCGTGAAATTGTTCGAAATCCAATAATTAAAATATAAGTAATATCCTGTAATTTAGGATTTCTGATATAGTTGGTATAATTGAAAGTTTTCCCACGCAAATATAAATATAAAGAAAATTTACATTTAGCAGAAATAGCTGAAACATAAACTAATATAAATAAAAGTTTACTTTTGCCCATAGGTTATTTTTGCGATAACATTTCTTTTTTCAGTAGATAGGTAACTTTCAAGAAAATTAAAAATATTCTAGGAATTTCAAGGGATATCAGCACTGTCGAAAATCTTTGCTTGATTTAAAAGGCAACGCGAGCTATTCATTAGCATCTTTATGAATAAAATATGACCTTGAACGTGTTAGGTGTAATGCTATGCATACAGAATACAGATGTAATATAATTGAGTGACCACACGGGTACTTTTTAAATAATCCGTGATATTTCTAACGTGTAGAGTAGTTTTACACTACACAGTAAAATACTTCGCTTCGCTCCAAAAGATTTAAGAATCTAATAATTGAACAAGGAATAACTATTACCATTAGCTCAGTTTTTTAAATTTCTGGAATAGAAAATAGAATAAATTTAACACGGTGATTAATAGTTTTTTAAAATTAATGACAACGAAACAGACCTAAAATGCTTCCAGACTTTCTGTTCAAATATTTTAAAAATAAGTAATAAGCAAATAGGTATTACTTTCGATTTTTGTACTCAACTATTTTGAAGGCAAAAATGTTAAGTACCTGAGTAGGTACATATACTAGAAAAACACAGTTGCTTTATCTAGTTCATATCTATCAATAAGCAAATATTTTCATTCAAATTAATTATCTTTAATTGACATTATAGAATTTGTCACTGCATACATAAACAGTAAAATGTTTAAGCCATTAGTTATATTCGTATTTGATGATGTATCTCCAAAAAGGTACAGTAAATTGAGTTTACTAACATTAAGGTGTCGAGCAATGCTCTTCTTCTTCTTCTTCTTCTTCGCGCGACTAGGATTACTCCTGTTTCCATCTTTTCGGCGGCCTTCCAACGGGTTTTCTGCTGTACGGCTTGTTGTTTTTACAAATGTTCGCTAATCTATCTGGTTCCATTCGGTTTACGTGTTCGTTCCAGTTTTTCCTTCTTGTTGTTATCCACTTGTTAATACTTTGAATTTTGCATCGTTCTCGTATTCTGTTGCTTTGTCTGTCTCTTAATGATATACTCGCTATTGATCTTAATACTTTCATTTAGATATTGTTGATTTGTTGCTTTGTATTTCTTGTATCGGTCCTTGTCTCCGCTGCATACGTTAGGTTAGGTCTCACTGTTGTATACTTTTATTTTGCTTTCTGTGGTCAGATATTTGTTTCTCCATATGGTTTCTCGGAGGCAAGAGGCAACTACTTACTCTTGCCGCTTTTGTTGCCTGTGTTGTGGAGTCTGTGTTGTGAACAGAGACCACAACACAGAGCAATGCTACACATTAAAATTCAGGTGGCTCTACTGAATGTTCATTATTTCAGAAAAATGTTGTAAGGAAAAACTACTGTTAAGAACAGTAAACAACTAAAAGGTTGAATTAACTTTCACTATTTACTTAATATATTTTTGTTACAATTACGTCTTATTTATGTATAAAAATATTTTAAGTTATTGTAAAGATCAGCATGATTTGGTTTTTCCTGGTTTTTCTATATCATTGCACAGTGATACTGATCTTGGAGGAAAATACATCCAGGATAATCCCTTAGGGATAATAACATCTAGGCTTTAATATTGTTATGTCTTATTACTTCCATACTTGGTCTAGCCTTAATACTACCTAATCAACATCAGGTACCTAGCTACAAACACACAAAATGTAACTTTAATATGTCAATCTGATGATGCCAGTTCTATAGCGAAACGGCCGTCATTACATTTAAAGTATTTTAGGAATAAATAGTGAAAGTTAATTCAACCTTTTATTGTTTACTGTTCTTAATAAGAGGAACTTTAACGTAGTAAGGGTTTGTAAAATAAATTTTAAAAACTACAGTGATTACAAAATTTGAGAACCGAAAAGAACGTAGAACAATAGGCAAGAAATAGAAAATAGAAAGTAGTGCTTAGTTTCGACGCACGGTTAGAAATATTGTTTTTATTACAGGAATTTTCGACGCAAGAATTTAGGTACTTTCAGACAGGTAAGTAGGTAATAAAATTGAGTGATAGAGGAAGAGGATAGTTTAAGTTTACATAGGTACGTGGAGACGGATATAAAGAAAATGAAGATTGAGGTGACAGAAGAGAAAAGAAGAAGTTGGACAAAGGCTGAAGTGGAGAGTATGAGGAAGAAAGTAAGAAAGGAGATAGAAAGCGGTCTCGGACATGACGTGAATGAGTTGTATGATGTAATAAGGAGTTGTAAAAAAGAGGGAAAGGATGAAAATAGGCGTGCATGGAAGGCTAATTACTGGTGGAATGAGGAAATAGAGGAGTTGTGGAAGGAATGTAAGCAAGAACGGAGAAGAATGTTGAGGGGAAGAGATGGGGTAAAGGGTAGAGAGGGATATAAGAAGAAGAAGAAGGATCTGGAGCGAAGGGTGGAAAGGGAGAAGAGGAAAAAGTGAGAGGAGTTACTGGGGGAGCTGGAAAACAATCCGTGGGGTAAGGCATATGAAATAGCAGTGAAAAGGATGGGAGGAAGCCGAAACGTGGTGCTAGAAGAAGAGTGGGAGAAGGAGATTATAGAAAAACTTTTCACGATTGAAGAAGGAAGAGGGGAGGTCATGAGTCGAGAAGGGCGGGATTGTTGGGTGGCCGGTGAAATAAGGGGAATAAGGTCGGTAGAGAAGTGGGAGGTAGAGGAGGAGGGGAGAGGCATCAAGGTTATAAAAGCCCCTGGAGTGGATGGCTTGAAAGGGGATGTAATAAAGAGGTTACTGGAGGAGAATGGGGAGTATTTCTGGGAACTCTTTAACAAGGTACTGAGGGAGGAAGAATTCCCAGAGGTATGGAAGGTGGCCAAGGTTATACTTGTCAGGAAGGCGGGTAGGGAAGGAAAGCGGATAGGAGACTACAGGCCCATCAGTCTGCTGTGTGGTATGAGTAAGGTGATGGAGGGAATAATAAAGGTGAGGATTGAGGAAGACGTAAGGAGAAATGGGGGTTTTAGAGAAAACCAGCATGGGTTCACGAAAGAAAAATCGTGTATCTCAGCGCTGGGTAGGGTGGTGGATTTGGCGGAAAAGGCTAGGGAGGGCAGCTGGAGAAACAAGAAGCTGGCACTACTAGTGTTTTTCGATGTGGGGAACGCGTTTAATAGTGTCAGCAAGGGAGCGGTGTTGAGCGCGTTGTTGAGGCTTGGAGTGGGTGAGGGGTTGGTTAATTTAGTTGAGGATTACCTATCGGCTCGGGTTATAATAGATTCAAGGGGGAGGAGATATATAACGGAGGTAGGAGTGCTTCAGGGACGCTCTGGAAGTGTGTGTTTGACGAAGTCTGTGGGATTATATGCGAAGAGGGATGTGAGATTATGGTGTATGCGGATGATGTGTGCCTGGTGTGTACGGCAAAGGGAGAGACAGAGATAGAAAGGAAGGCGGAGAAGATGTGTAGGAAGATTGTGGGGAATATAGAACGATGCGGATTGGAAGTAGCGGAAGATAAGACGGTGGGACTGCTCGTAAATAGGCGTAGCAAGACGAGGGAAGTTAGGGTGATGGTGAAGGGGAAGAAAATTCGTATGGAGGAGTCGGTAAAGTATCTAGGTGTTTGGTTGGATAGCCAACTATCTTTCAATCACCATATGTTGAAGGCAGCAGAGAAGGCGAGAGTACGAGCAGGATGGTTGGGGAGATTGATGTGTAATGTGAAAGGGCCGGGAGAATGGAAGAGGAGAGTTATTGGTAGGACGATTGAGCAGAGTATGCTGTACGGAGCGGAAGTGTGGGGTGAAAGAGCGGGGATACATGTGAGGGTAAAACCACTACTACAGGTGCAGAGGGGGATTTTGTTGAGAGTTGTACAGGGGTACAGGACGGTGGGTGCATTAGCAGCAGCTGTGCTGTCAAGGTCATACCCATTGGACCTGATGGCTAGGGCAAAGAGGCAGCGGTGGAAGGGTGCCACAAAAGAGGAAGCTCAGGATTGGATGGAGGAGGAAATGGTGAGAAGGTGGGAAGGGTATGAAGGTGCATTAAAAAGGGCGATTGGGAGTAGGAGTGAGTGGATGGACCGAGAGTTTGGGGAGGTAAACTACTTTTTGACCCAAGTGCTCACCGGGCATGGGTCAAGAGTGGGGTATCTGCACAAGATTGGGAAGAGAGAGGCTGGAATATGTGTGAGGTGTGAGGTGGAGGATGATGAAGGTCATGTATTTAGATGTTGGAAGACAAGGAGGATCTAGAAAAGTTGGAGAGGAGACTCGGGGTAGCAGTGTATTGGGAGAACATGGTGGAGATAATGTTGAGAGGAGAGAAAGAATGGGTAGAGGTTAGCGAGGTTGTGGAGAGAATGGTTAGGAGAAGAGAGTGTTCTGATGGCGAATAGTATGAATGGGTGAAGGGTGTGTGAGGGACCGCCGCCCGTCTTGAAGTATGCTAGGGTAGTGATTCCGAGGCGGGGGTAACGGCGAGTTTTGAGGTGGGTTTGGTTGGTAGGCATCCTCTCTAGAGTGAGTCCAACACTGTTGGGTTCTGGATAAGGACCCATCGAACATGAGTTTCTCATCTCAGCCCGAAAAAAAAAGTAGGTAATAAAATAAAGTTATCTTCGAAAACTGATTTGATTTAATTTCAAATATTATTAATAAACTAATTATTACTATTATTATAACCTGAATGATAAGACACTAATTTTACAAAAGCAAGTCTTGTTATTTGATTTAAATTTAGACTTTTATTCATTCGTTCTATAAACTCTATTTTATTTTTAACATTTTTGTCTTTAATTTTTGCTGTTTTGCTAAGACTATTTATTTTTATATAAGTATGTAACCTAACCTAACCTAACCTACTACTTTTAGAAAATGTATAATTTTCTAATGATAGCAAGTCTCTATTACAACTTTTAATTATACTCATTTTAACAAAACAATATCAAAACTCACAATTATAAACAAAACTGAGAAAATTGTACCTAAGTGTAAGACATTTACCTGCTAATTTATAAAAATATCAAATTGGAAGTGGCAGATTTTATTGGCAATAAAGGAATTGGGAAATATATTTCCTGAACATTCTGTGCCGAATATTCATGTTGGATTATGAACCTTTTGTAGTTGGGGTAAAATATGTCGACTACTCACCCGCCGCTACTGACTAGGCGAAATTATTTGGTGCTGCATATTTTAACAGAAGGTGGGTGATAGCCCAAAGATCAAAATATATATCGAACCGAAGGGCGCCCAAGCCTTGAGGGTGGTTGCCACCCTTGGGGTTGGAAATTTTTTAATACATTTTAACGAAAGGAATCGATTGAAAAAGTGATTCAAGGCAAAAAAAGTTTTATACATTTTTTTGTAATCCTAATATTGTTATTCGCGATTGAGGGTAACAATTTTTAGACAAAAAGATCGACGTTTTTAATCGGCTTTTCGCTAATAACTGGAAAAAAACTGTAAAAAGTAAATGCGTCGACTATGCACTCGCCGTTATAGACTCTTATTTTTTTGCTTACCGAAAATAACGTCGAATAGACTCAACTTTAAGAAACAATTTGTTAGCGAAGTAGTGTTTAATAGTGACTTTTCTTGTGTGGCAATTGACAATCGCCATAAATCCAATATTTCAACACTTAACGCGGGGAAACGACGATAAAATTGATGGGAACCAACCCCCTTACAAGATATTATCGCGAATTGAGGAAAGTGTATTATTTACTGTACTATTTAAAGAATAATACATAAACTTTTGATCTAAGTCTTCTTTTAAATGATATTCCCTCTGAATTTTTGGGTTTCCGGCAGTTTTACGCTTATTTATAGGGCGCTTCCGAATTTTCCATAACACTAAAATTCATATCTGGAACTTGTAAATACTTTTATTACATTTATTGAACTGTTACGTATTAATAATACACAACTTGCACTTGAACCCTCTTATAAAATGGAAAACAACAATCAGATGTTCTGAGGAATAAGTTTAGAAGATATCTATCTATTTATTTGGATAACTGGAGTACAAAGAATAATAATTATAATAGAACTTTATGTATAAAACTTTATTTTGCAAGAAGCACTTATTGAAAATATTCATGTGATACTCAGTGGGGTTTTGGTCTGTCCAAATCTTTTCGAATCTTTTAATGTATAAAATGACTGCACAACTTTTTTTTATCAGAAATTAAGTTTAACGAGTTTCTTTGAAGAAAATAGACTATAGAATAAAGATTTTTTTAAACGATTTCTGCAGCAAATTGATTTACTTACCAACGAAAAAATATGTGCACGGTTTTGGCTCAATAAGCTTTTTTGGGTAGGCATAGTATGTTTAAAATTCGACAAGAAACTTATTTCACATGATTCAATACCATTTACAGATCTTTAGTGACTTTTTAACAGTACCTACATTATTAGTATTACACAAGTTGTTGAACTTTATTTGTTTACAACTAAGGGCAGGGAGAAATTGACGTAGTGGGTTTTGTACACAAAATAATTTCCAGTCACGTACAGTCAGTCATTTTTAGACTCCACTCCAGACAGGATGTTAATGGTGAGTATTATCATTTAATTATTTGTTTTCTTCTCATGATAAAATATTCAACTATAAAGTCAGACTTTTAACAAGTGTCATGTCAATGAACGACACTGAGTAATATAATTCATGGACGAGAAATATTGTGAACATGTATTTAAAAAGTTAGATTTCTTAGTTAATAATTATAAACTCTTTTTTAATTTGATGTTATAATAGTAATTAATATATTAAAAATTTTAGAAATATTTAAATTAGATAGGTTATCCATCTCAAATGTGGTTGAGAAGATTCAATAAAACACACAGACTTTTATTTAGTAATATAATTTATTGCAAGATGTTTCGGTCTGAATCAGACTATCATCAGACTGTAAAGAACACAGTAAATTGGTAAACAAAAAAGAGTGAATTATAGGATGTATGTACAAAGTAGTTAACAGTGGTAAAATGTAATATTACAGCGATCAAAAACATACCAAATATAATCATTTGAACATAACAAGCCAAATCAATTTGAGTTTAAATACTTAAATACATGAACATGAAACCAATACAATTAGGATGTGTAAATCCGGACAAAAGTTCTTTCCAAATTATGAGTTTCAAAATTTTTAAAAAATATAGCGTTAAACAAATCATATATAAATTGAAAAGTTTAAACAAATCAAAAAGCAAAACATACTTTTTCCTACGACCACATATGAAAGTGCTAGATTGCACACTTATTTGTACTTAAGAAAGTAGCTAATATCAATACACGTATTGAAAAGTAAATATCAATACACGTATTAAAAAGTAAAAAAAATATAGTTCTATGATCTGTGACATTTACGTCAAATTTATCAATAGTAAAAACACATGAATATTAAAGAAAGGACCAATTAATTTTTTTTAAATCTTCCTTGTGTCAAATATTGTATGGTAATTGCCAATACAATTTTTTCTGTATAAACTAAGAATAAAGAATAAAGTTTCTTATAGATTTTTAAATTTTTAAAAAATAAACATATTTTTATTCAGTATTATTATTTTTATAAAAACACTTTTAGAAAGAAGAACAGTTTATTCTTCTTTTTTATATTTTGTTTATGTTCCGTGCATGTGTCGAATGTGGATTTTTAAAGTTATGTTTGTGTTTCTGTTTACAATTATCTTTGTGTCTATTATTATTACATTACTTTTCAATTAATTTCACCAACGGACCATTTTACTTTTAATTTTTATAGAGCCCCCAAAAAAATTAAAATGTCATTTATCTAATAAAGAATTTTGATGTGAATTCCTAAGAAAGGTGGTTATTTGATTTTAATTAATTATATTTCCATGTAATATATAAACTAGTTTAAATCTTAATTTTTAACATGACTAACAATTAAAATAAATTTTATAAATAAATTTAAAATATTTATTATAATAATAAATATTGGGGTCGTAGGAAAAATCATGTACACAACGCGTTGGAAAGTGTATTTCTTGCACTCGTTACGTTTCCGCACTCGCCACTACGCGGCTCGTGCTAAACTTCACTTGTGCGTAATACTTCACTTTCCACACTCGTTATGTAATATACTATTCTATACTTATTTAGCTTTATGAACAAAATGAACAATAAATAAATTAAATTAACATAACAATTACTTACTAGAGTCACAAAATTATAAATTGAGGGTATTAACACCCAGTTCTACTGTGGTTATATTTAGAATTTAAGTAAGCTTGTCATAAATTGAATTTAAAAGTTACGGTTTATGGTTTGAAAAAAGTCAAATTAGCAAATAACAATAAAAATGAAGGGAAAGAAAAAAAGGGAAAATTCTACTAGAAGGAGTAATAAACCAAAAATAGAACGAATGGAAAAGATGAAGGGTTTCCACTAAATGAAATAAAAAATAAGAAGCACAGGAAAGAAGGGTGGAGGGTAAAGAAAGAATTACGGTAGACAAAATAAGAAGAAATGGCCAGAAAATTTGTACCAGTAGGAGAAGTTTGTAGTAAAGAGTAAAACCAGTTGTAATGTGTGGTGTAATAATATGGATGGTGTTAAGGATCGAAAATAACATGTTAAACATGGCAAAATAAACATAGTTATCAGTGCGTGATATTTCTCTTTCCACACTTGTTATTTGTTCTTTGTAGTTAAAAAAATTTTGATTTTTCTAGTTAATTATTTTATATCAGGTGATTATGTAACGAAATTTAGAAAAAATAGTAGATATTAAAATGTATAGGTATCTTGGTCCAAAAAATATATTAATTTTTATTTTTAGGTCAAATAGTGCTGAACAAATGAAGCATTATAAATTCTTCCAAGCATTTTAGTATTTATTTAGTATATCTATGAAAATAGATGCAGATTAAATCAATTTATTTCTTCAATAAATTGTCTATGCTTTCTTATCAGAATATATGCGCACTGAACAAATGGCCACGTGGTGAAGTTATGGGACAGTTTAGAATGTGATATTAGAATTATGCGTTTTTCAAAACTTATCACTGTGTAACTACTGAATATGTTTCACAAATAGAAATAGAACAAGTTCATTACAAAAATTAACAAAATTCAATATTATTTGTCAATGTTAATTTAAATATTAAATTTAGATAAGAGACAAAATATTATAATTGTAGTAATTAATATTAACCACAAATTTAACCATATTATTTGATAAAAATTAAATTAAATTAAAATTAAATAGATAAGTTCCAGCCAATCTATAGCTAATCTATGGATATTAATTTCTACGTGATAATACTTCTGATTATTAATGTTAAACCTATTTTATAATTCTTTTTCACCCTTATGCATTTTATGGTACCTACATTTATTACTTGCTACGTTTATGGAATATTTAGGTGGTCAGTGACTCTCAGTCGATAGTCTCGCATAAGATTTGTGTGTAGATGGCTATATTTAGCCTTTCATTAATCCGTTAAAAATAACGAACTTCAAGATTCCTAGCCGGTTGGTATATTATGTGCTATCTGCACATATTGTTGTATAGCGGTTAGTGAAACTGGTTTGTTTTAAAAATATAAGCGTATTGTTTTATTCTTGATTAACACTGATTGTGAACAACTTGAATAGTTGTGTCACATTACTAATTAGACATTTTAAAATATAATTTGATAAAATTTATTGTTATTTTTCGTTTATCAGTTACATACAAAACGACTTGAATATTATTTATCAGCATTTAAACTGATATAGTTATTAATCAAATTTTTAACAATTAATGGTTAATGTTATTTTGCTCTAAGCATACCTAATCCAGTAATTTATGTAGAATGTAAAAGTAAATTTAATTTGTAATTGTACATTTTGAGTAGGTAAACAAATTTGCACACTATTGATAGAAATTCTAGAGGTGGAAAGTGATATTTTACAATATAGGTACTAGGTACCTTTCTTTTAATGGTATAAAACTAACCTCAGAGCTAATATACATAAATTTAAAACATTAGTGGTATAGCCTTTCCAATATTAATTGCTAAAATCCATTTAAAAGTGTCATACAGAGTGAGTTAGTTTACTAGGCTTCAAAGTAGAAAAAATGGCATTAAAACGACATATTTCTTCCGTTAAAGATCCACTCTGTATCGTCGGAACCCAGCTCTTTCTGTACTGGTAGTCTGTATGACACTTTTAAATGGATTTTAGCAATTAATATTGGAAAGACTATAGTTGCAGTTGGTTTTTAGATTACAATTACATACACTAAAGAATTCGTGACCCATAGGCGTGACATTTTAGTAGTTATAAAGTTAAAATACCTATTTTTCAAAGTTTTTATGAATACAATAAAATGTAGGTACTTATCGAGTGTACGTTACATTTTTAACTAATTAAAGTACTTAATATAATTTCTAACCAGTGAAAATTACATTTTTTTGCAATAATTATCAAAATAACTAAATAAAAATTTTTACAATAATAAAATAATACAAAAAATTATAATATAAAAACTAACAGCTGCTTATTAACAAATACAAATTAGATGAACTTTCAGAAACAATGTTCATAATAATTGGCTTAATAATTTCGTCAGTAGTATTGTCCAGCTTATTGTTCATATTTTCTTCTTCTTTAATGGTATGCAATACTGGTTTTTCCAGTGTTTCAGGTTTTACATTATTTACAGCTTTCAAAAACTTGACGGATGAAACTTGATATTTTTTTCCCAATTGTAGGTGGGCCATTTTTCAACAAGTCTCAAGTAATAACTTTTCCATTACATTTGCAGAGGTGTTAGGAAGAAAATCTATTATTTGTTTGAACCATTCTACAAAAACATCAACATTCATGTGCGATAGTACTCATCGGTATGAGTAGAAAAGTTAATAAACCACCTTCTACAAAACCGTCTAAGCTGCCGATGCGTACGATGATTATTAGTGTCCGATTCATTTTAGGGTAATACCATTGTATAAATAATCATCTTAAATTGAGGAAAGTACTTCTTTTAGTACGGGATATTCTCTAATGAAGAATGTAGGGTATACAATTTTCTTCTGTCCTTCCTTTAAATGATATTCTATCTGAATTTTGGTTTTCCTTTACAAGCTTTTTGAAATCATCACATTTCTATTCTTTAATAAGTCTGTAAATTGTAGATTTGTAGATATCATATTGTCTGTAAATTATTTAAAACAATTAAATATTAATGTTTTGTCATTAACCAATTTTTCGTTTATAGGGCGCTTCCGAATTTTCTGTAACCCTAGATATCTTGATAGAATGCAACTTGCAACTACTTTTAGTGAACTGCAATATGGAAAAAACCGCAATCACATTTTCTGTAAAATAATTTTTAATTACTTAATTTGTATTAGGAAGAATAATTATAATAGAACAATATTAAGTAAAATACTTTATTTTGCAAAAAGCAATCATTCAAAGTAATCCTATAATACGTCTATTTATAATCCAAAATTTTGCTATTATTCTTGGTAGCTAATGGTCATAAAAGATTAATTAGATTAATTTATAAAAATTATGGAAATAATAATTAGAATATTTTGTAAAAATATTTAAAATGAACACTACGCTTTGCAGTAAAAATTAGGTTCTATTACTCTCTTTCATAAAAATAGACTATATATTTGTATAAGGAGATTATAGTTTTGGGGGATATTGAAATGTTTTATAAACATTTGTAACATTGCTTTGTTGCTGAATTTTTCTCTAGGTTTATCAGTAATTTCTACAGTTTTATAAGTCATTAGGAAGGTAGAACCAAATTCTTATATTTTAATTTTTTCTTTCAAAAAGAAACTGCAAATTTTATACTAATTTTTTATAAGAAATATACCTAATAATTTTTTTTAACGGAAATAATTATTAAGAATAATAAAAAACTCTTATAAAGCAAATTTAATATTTAGTCACTCTGTACATTTTAACGTATCATCGAAATACGGTTGTGATTGAAAGTAAAAACTTACATCTGTTGTCCGTAGACTCGATTAAAAGCAGTTTTAACTGTTTACTTGCCTACTTTCCTACTCAATAATAGTCTTTTGAAGCGATTTGTGAGTTATTCGTTTAACATATGATTATACAAGGTGATTCTGTATGAAAAGGGCATATTAAATGTTTAGTAATAATTCTGTAAAATATGTCCCAAATTTATTATATTTTTATACAGAACTTTAGAATAATATAAACAATGAAAATAATCTTATTAAGAACATTAAAAATAAAACTGTTTAAAACAAAACTTCCACTATTTATTTAATAAATTGTTTTTTTAAACTCAATGACAACTGTTTCGCTAAAAACTAGCACCGACAGATTGACATTACCTTATCTACTCTCAGTTCATCTTCCTTATTTACTTCCAGCATTTACCTCAGATCCACACACCACATCCACTTTTCTCCTAAAAATCACATCGTCCAACATATCATGCGCCATCCTGCATTTCCCCAGGTTTATTTGTAAAACCCTCCACCCGTCATTCGTCCTTTCTCCCTCTCGCTGCCTTCCCCTACCTCCTATTTTACCATACTCCCCTCTTAGGGGTCCTCAAATTTTTTCCCTTTTCTTCACTTCCTTCATTATTGGAAACCTTTTCCTCTATTTTACAACATAGCTCCCCTGCCTTGTGCACTCTAACACCACAAACTATACAAAGGAACTTCTGTCTACAATACCTGGCCATATGTCCTCGCTCCTATAGAGCCAGCATTTCAACTTCTCCTTGACTGCCTTTACTTTACGCACTGCAACCTTGTGTCCTTTCTCTCCACAACCAAAGCATCTTCCCTCCACCCTATCTTCCATAAATGTCACCCTATTCCACCCCAATTTCATCTCCCTTTTTCCCAGTAAAACTTTCGCCTTTTACCATTGCGCTGTCCCCACCGCCATCTTTATCCCATTCCTCTAACCCTATCACCTTAATGGTTTTTTACACCTTCCTGCCTCCACCGCCCTTGATCATGTAACCCTTTCCACTTTGCCCAGTATTCCCCTCACCTCAACCCCCTTCGCTTCTTTCATCTCCCTATTCCTTAATACCCACCGCTTCTTTACTTTTTTCCTTGCCCTTTTCTTATATGTATATATTGTCACCCTCGTGCCTTCATCATTTAACCCATGCCACCATCTTTCTTAGCACTTCCATCCCCATATACTCAAGCCTGTGCAACCCAACACTGTCCTCACTTTCAATATCTGCAAACAACCGACTTAGTAAATCAAAAATCCTCTCTTCCCTACCATCCCCTTTCATTCGGCAGAAAGTGTCACTACCTGAGCTATTTTTGTTCACAATGTAGAAAAAGAAAAATTCTTGTTTTCAATTAAAATTGTTTTTTGGCGAGAAAAAATAATGTTAAAACAAAATAATGACTTGTTAAGTGTTGTAACTGTGTTTGATCCACCAAATTAAACCATTAAAGCCAAACTTTTATGTAGAAACCCGGTACTTGTAGAACTGATGAAAATTTCCAACATTCTCCCAGCAATAAACATCCGGACGAACTTTTCAAACAAGCTAGACAAACTTCTCTATCTTTTTCAGGAAAAAGTTTAACCAATCGAGCTAAAGGCCAGTCAAGTCTCTTGGAATTGTCACTGCCGAGATCAATACTATGTCTCCAAACTTTATGTCTGTCTGAATTGACTTTCTTCAGGGACAACTGTGAAATGTATTAAATACAAATCTTTTTCTGATATCTTCCTTCAGTTTCACCCTGTATCTAAACCCTCTCCTTAAGAAATTGGCTTTAATATCGTCGAGATCAGAAACACCAACTTCTCTGATATCCATAATGAACATTGCTGGAATTAATGCTACCAGTTCATTTTCTGCATCAGGTAGATAGGTCAAAGGCCTTGAATTCACCACTAATTCACAATCGCAGAGTGTAGCAGATAACTCTTCGAAACTCAAAGCGGCCTTTCCAAAACCTTGCTCATTATTTGTTTAACATTACAAATCAACCTATCCCACCAACGAATATCTCCTATCAAGAAAATTTCTATTCTCCGCCTAGAACTTCTGGCTGTTACAATTGGGGTGCGACTTCTGTCATCAGTGAGAAAGAATATTGAAACTGAAAAAATATCAATATTCTGTTGGACCAACACAACTACAGTACTGGAATGGATAAATGAACTTATATATGGAAACTGTTCGTATGGAATCGTATACGGGAAATTGAAAAAAAATACATGTGTCGTTTCATGGAATCATGTACCTGGCCCTATGAACCCTGCTGATTTATCATCGCCAGGGTGTTCTGCAGATCATTTGATAACATCTCAGTGGCGGAAGGTCCAGTCTGGCTGTATACTGATGACTGGCCAGTCCAAAGTTTATCTGTGGACAAAACATCCGTTCAAGAAGACGTACAAAGAAATGTACCAACTTATTTTTCTATTATATTTGCAAAAAATCATAGAATACTCTATACTACATGTAATAATATTTTAAATTTTTTATTTTTATGGTTTCTATATCACGATTGCCGTCTTTTATATTGAAAAATCACCTTAATCTGATAAAAAGTTTTAAGACATATAAATGTGGGAATTCGGAAAACAGGGATTATCAAATTGATTGTGTTAACCTTTACTTTTTGGAAGTTCATCTTACTAAGAACAATAAATAACTGAACAGTTAAACTAAACTTCCACTAATGCTAATAGCTAGCATATGTCAATCTGACATAATATGCTAGCTATTAGAGAAACAGCTGTAATTGAATTTTAAAACGAATTTTTCGAATAAATAGTGGAAGTTTAGTTTAACTGTTCAGTTATTTATTGTTCTTAGGGATTATCAAAATGAAAATCTTGCCTTTATAATATTTAAAATCTCATATATACTTTGTTTTGTGTACACCTTTGGAAATGAGTAAAATGCAATATTTTCTTTAGTGTAATAAACGAAATTAATGTCATTTGCCAGTGATCAAGGTCATAAAAATTGGAAGCAAAAAAGATCAAAGCTTTCGCTTTTATTTCATAATTTTAATATTTTAAAAGCATTAAAAAGTTTATCCACTAATGCTCGTTAGCTAGTTGAGAAAATGATTTTTTGATATTTTTTTTATTTGTATAACACCCTTAACCTCTCGTTACAAATTTTATAATTTTAATAATATTTTAAAGGCAATAAAAATTTTATCCACTAATAATGCTCGTTAGCTAGTTGAGAAATTTATGAAGATAACTGCTTCTATTAGAGCGTGTTATGCCTAGAATTTTTAATTGATTTTTTGATTTAAATTTTGATATATATCCCTGTATTTTTGAAATAATTATAATTTATCTGGTATAATTTTTAGGTAGTTAATAATGTTAACATTTAAAAAGCAATGTTTAGTGAGCCAAGTTTTCTTTATTAGAAGTACACGGTAAATACAGTATGCGCCAAAACAAACGACAATGAGAAACTAAAGCTTTATTAAACATTTCAAGTAATGTGACTTTTATGTTTTGCTTCTTTACAAAATGTGTTCAAAGTGCTCGCCATTGCGTTCCAAGCAGTAGTCATAACGCTTAACAAGATTGCTTAGCAGGTTATTAAAAAGGTCAAAATTATTTCACGGAGTTCATCAATAGTTGCCGGTAGGTTTTCTGTAAAAATGGCTTGTTTCAGCATACTCTATACGTAAGCATCAAGAGTTGTTAGATCTGGTGAAAATTGGTGTTACGGGAAATTACGCGGTCTTCAAAATTTTCTCGAATCAGATCTAAGGATGCTGTCGTGGTTAGGAAGTAGCCCCATCCTGTTGGAACCATCGGGTATTCAACTGTATGTTTCTGGCACGACATAATTATCAATAAAAGATCAATAAAAATGTAAAAATGTATTCTCTATATCGCATTTGATTTAGTGTACCGGGTCTTCTATGCTCGTCTTCCACGGCCCAATAATCCATTACCAGACCAAATCGTTACACGGTAACTATGAAGAGTTTTCTCTACGATGATGTCTGGTCTTTCAAAACCAAGAAACCGATTTGTCTGTCGATTGATACATCCATTCAGATAGTAACATTCGTCTGTAAACCACACCTTAGGAAAAAATATTGGGATTCTTTATAACTCATGACCAAAACTGAAGGTAAAAACATAGTGGAGCGTCGAGTCAAGATGCAAGCAGCGAGCTAAGCATCGATGCCGATTTATTTAGGTACATTTAGTAGGAGACCCACATAGTAAAGATTCATCGAGCGCGAGCGTCCATCGGTATTAGCAAAGCATCGCTTCACGATTTACATTGGCGATTTCTTTTAAACGATTCAAAGCGCGCTAAACAAAATTAGTCATAATTCAACCGTGCAAGATGCATTTCGAACAATTAATTCTGTCAGTGTATTACAGAAAAGCACTGTGCAATCAGTCACACCCTGATCACAGGAATAGATTTAGTCTAGATAAGCTATAGAGAGAAGTGGCCGACGAATGCAAGATAACATATCATGGTGTTTTTTTAGTTCTTGAAAAAGGGTGTGATACTGTCCTACTTTTCTTCTAGTTTAGTTAACGGGATGTACTGAGCACTGTCTAGACATTACCAACACTGCTAGGCAGTTTACGTTGTCAAGTACAACCTCGTCTTCACTGTCTGAACTCATATTTACTACTGCAGACCTCGATGCTCCACTATGTACGTTCATAAATCGAACAAATCGAAACTCGCTGCTTACCTCGCAGCTTGCATCTTGACTCGACGCTCCACTATGTTTTTACCTTAAAACACAATAAACAACTCTTGATTTCTTGTCGTTTTATCAAGTATTGCCCAATCTGTATTTTATAGGGAAAACCATCAATCTTCTCAAACATTCTTCGGGTAGACGTTTCACTGAAATCAACTTTCAGAGATGTTCTGCGGAGAATTCTTTTTGATTCTAACACCTGTTGAAACAGCCTTCCCTGATTCGCATTTGTTGTCACGGTAACTAGACGACCAGTGCAGATTTTGCGTTGAGTTGGAACTCTTCCTATTGGTCGAAATTTTGCAACGACTCTTAACAAGTCCTTATTAGTCAGTGCAGGCTTCTGAAACTCCTTCCCGAAACATTAACAAACTAGGTCCATTTGATTGTCCATTCCCATATGAGCGGACTTAATGCTCTATAATAAATATTTTTTCTTGCATTGTAAGCACCATTTCGAATTTTTTTGACAGTTTGTTAGAATAAACAATGTTTAAAAACACCATGACCACTATTATCACTTGTTTCATATAACGCAATTATATTTCACAGGTTTTCTCATTTCAGTGTCCTTTGTGCATACTGAAATTTAAAGCTAATTAGTAAATTTAACAAGTTGGCATAATTTTAAAATCGTTCTCTCCTTTTTATTTATATAAATTAAGGACATTGATTGACTTAATACAGTAGCTTCTGAAACTCCATTAGTGTTAAAGAGGGGAAATAATGGACTGGGAAAGTGTGACGTCAAAATTTGTGTTCTATGCTGTTGAACTGGGAAATGTCAACATAGGTACGTTCTTTTTTACACCATGTATTCATCAATGATGGAAGTGACGTCACTCTTTGATGACTGAATTGTTGGAGTCACCAGTGATATAAAAAAACGCATGACAAGTCCGCCCACCATCTCCATACATCGATGGAATGGGCTTGCAATTTTGGTGCACAATACAGTAATAAATGAACGCGTGGTTACGTCAAACTAGATTTCACCAAAGAATATATGAACGTGGTTGGTGGATTGATGGAGCCACCGGTGAATAAAAGAACGTAACTTAAATGTTATCTATGATGTCAACGAAATGATTCCAAACGGCAACATTATAAATCTCCACAAATAACTTTTGTTTGAGTTATTTTGTTATTATTATACTTTGAAATATAACGTATCATAATTAAATACATAAAAGCAAAATCTTTCCAAATTAGGTTTTTAAAGTACCATTCTTAAAATTTATAACAATGCACAACTTTGAAGGTTATGTTATAATATTTTTACTGAAATTGTTCGTCTATCTACTTTAGTAATATAATATGTAAATCATATGAATGAACATTTACCAATGAAAAAACAGTAATTAATTACCAAAAATCAAGAAAATACAATAAAATAGTTAATAACACCTATAAAACCTACCATAAAAAAGTTGTTTGGAATCATTTGGTTTAACACTTACGTCACTACGTTCCCAGTTCATTGTGAAATGTGCTGAAATGCTTTTCTCATACAAAACCAAAAAAAAGTTTTTAGGTTAGGTTAAAACGTGGTCGCCGTCAAAATTTATATAGAGTAAACTCAAAACAAAAAACGTTGCACGTCATAATTGTAATGTTGCCATATTTAAAAACTAATAATACAGCTCTGAAATACGTGACTAAATTTTTGAGGAGAGATAATTTTATTTTTTAAATATTATGTTGTTATTATTGACTAATGGCGTCATTATTTTCTATGACGTTTAACGCTTTTTGTGTTGCGTTTACTTTATATGAGGTTGTGTACATTTTAGTGGTAATCATTTTATAAAACATAAAGCTTTGAAGGAGTTTGAGTTTGATTTTCTAGATGATGCACAGAGTAACAATAATGTTTCCATATATATTAAATACATTTGTAGTGAAATTGAGTGGATAACATTTTTGCAGGTACTTATTGGAAAAACTTAAAATAGCATGTAATTAAGATAAAAACGTGTTCATTGAAAAGAAAAACCTGTGCGAGATTGTTTCCCATATATGGAGAACTATTTAAGAGAAACTATTGTTGTACTATTGACAGCGTGGTTTTATATCAAGTGGTTGCAATAAACTATTTGTTCCTCTAAATTATTGATCTATAATATACGGTATCCGCCAAAATAAACAGTACCGAAACAGAGAGTGCTGTGGAGTTGTTTATGAACTATGGATTTGTCATATTTGACTTAATTGTCATTAGTTGATATATTAATAGTACGCTGCAGTTAAATTTGATTTAAAAATGGTTCTAACAACGAAAGCAAAAGTGTTTTTGGTAGAGCATTGTTTTCGTTCATACGGAAAAGGTCGTAATGATGTTCCAAGCTTAGAACAGGTGTCAATAAAATATCAACAAAAATTTAATAAAGCAGCTCCTAGTACAAGTGTGATGTTAGCTGTTGTTGAAAAATTTCGTCGCACTGGTAGTGTATTGTGTCAATGTAAAGGTTCTTCAGCTCGTCGAAAAACAGTATGCAATAACGAAAATGAAGGACGTGTTTTTAACCAAGTTGTGCAATCACCTCAAAGAAGTCTTGTAAGAACTGCATGTAAACTCAACATTAGTGAAACGTCTTTACGTCGCACGTTCAAATCAATTGGTGGTTATCCACACCGTATTCAAGTTGGACAACGACTAAATGTTGCGGACAAACGTGCAAGAGAAAGTTACTGTGGTCGCATGTTGAGTTTAATTTACGAAGATCCCGAATTTTTGAAAAACTTATGGTTTTCAGAAGAGAGTCACGTTCATCTTAGCGGCTATATTAATCGACAAACAACCAGATTCCTTGGATTTGAATGTCCTCATGTCATTGTAGAGAAACCACTCCACAGTCTTCGAGTTACCGTTTGGTGTGCCGTATCTGGTCATGGAATGATTGGTCCTTATTTCGTTGAAGATGATAATCAGAATCCACTTACTGTCAACCAAGAACGTTATAGAGAGAACATTATAATACCTTTTGTGAGAGATCTAAATAACTTTTGCCGTGCACGAAATCTACAGTTTCGCACACAATGGTTGCAACGAGCCATACAGCTGTGCGCACCTTAGAATTATTCCGTCAGCATTTCGATAATAGAATAATTTCTCGGGGAACAGACTACGAATATCCTTCTCATTCACCTGACGCATACATTTGGGGCATAATGAAGGACAAAATATTTCATTCGGAAAATCCGTCGGCGAATATTGCAGGCATACAAAATACAAAATATTTTTCGGCAGTTCCATCAACCACTTTTTATAAATATGTTTATTGACTTACAAAATCGATATGAAGCTTGTTTGCGTCGAAATGGTGAACATTTTGAACACTTACATTACAGAAATAAAATTAATTTCTATTTTTATTTTCGGCACTGTTTATTTTGGCGGATACTGTACATATAAATAAGGCATACACAGTACGATCCTAAAGTAATGGAAAAATTCATTTTCTAAATAAATATGAATGCTAATGAAAAATCCTCAAATAGGTCAATCTATCTATCTAAGATGATGTCTGGTCTTTCAAAATCAAGAAAACCACACATTAGAAATAAATAGGGGTTGTTCATAAACCATTGCCAAGACTAACTTTTTTGTGATTCTAGATTCTAGAACCTGTTAAAATAGCCTTCCTTGTTTCGCATTTGTTGTCACGGTAACTGGACGACCAGTATAGCTTTTGCGTTGAGTTAGAACTCTTCCTGTTGGTCGAAGTTTTGCAACGACTCTTAACAAGTCCTTATTAGTCAGTGCAGGCTTCTGAAACTCTTCCCGAAATTGATTTCGAATTGGTCGAATCTACTAAGTGGGCTTTAATCAGGTAGCTGATTTATGAAAATATCTTTTAAACAAAACTATATTTCTTAACATTCGTGGTAATTTATTGCCCATAATAAAGTTTCCTTATCAAGGAAGTAAAGATTTTGACTTAAACATAGATTTAAAATGCTCACTAATAACAATAACCTCACCTCAACTTACTTCTTTAGAACCTAGTAGGTATAATATACGAGTACAATTAGAACTCGCAGTTATCAAACCACTTTTTTCTGATAATGGCTGCATTGAGCAAGGATTAGCGGCTTTTTGACTAATATAGCGGACCCAGCTAAACGTTGCGCTAGTGAAGCGCTATCTTCCAGCTTCTGGCAAAAATACACTGCGCCACTAAAAGACGTTGGGAAGCCTAGCGGTTAATTATTTGAAGGTTATGTTCATATTTGTTTAATTTTGAAGAGCTTGTAACATGGATAACATAAATAAGGATACCCATGCCATTTTCAACTAAGGTAGTTTACAACAAAGTGAAAAAGAGGTTATCAAATAAAGTTGTTTACTTCAAATAACAAATGTCAAGCAGCAAGTGGGTTCATCAGAATCCATTCCGCTGTGTAACATCGACCATAGGTAGCTGAGCGCTAGATTCCAATCGATGGCCTTTGCTGAACGCAGCCATTGGTTGCTTACGATATCTTGCCACGATATCTTATTTCTGTAACTCTTCTCCGGAAAACACATTTTCCGAACTTAAATGTATTTCTTAGCAAATAACTTCTTAAGCAAGTTTTCTAATAATCATTTTTCTTACTCGACACATTTTGTACACATGCCTCCAAAGATGTAAGTGGCCATAAATGTTAAGAATCTAAGGCACTGAAACATTTGCCTAGCTTTTGTGCTGCCCTTTGTACAAAAATCACCTATAGCCGTGCTGTTCTAATGATGTTCATCAGCCTTGGTAGTGGTAATTTCATATAGCGTACTGCTTCCTGTTTTTTTTATTCCAGTTCTAGAAACCGCAGTCTTGTCAATCCTTCACAGTGCCATAGGATGTGAGTTACGGTTTCCTCCTCTTTCAGATAAAACGTGCATGGGTGAATCTATTTTTAGCCTACAAGACTGATGTGCCTATTGAGCCTACAGTGTTCAGTTAAAACTCTGTATTGAAGTTTGCTGTATGTCCTCTTATAAATTGTTTAGTCTCTGTCTAGGTGTACCTTCCCACCATTCAAGACACTTTCATTGTACCTATTCGCTGATGGCTGGTTTTTTAGTGTAAGTATATTCGCTTTTATGGACAGGTTAAGGTCCTATCAATGGGGTGTTTCTGCCTTTTCATTGTCCCTGTTATTGCCAGACCAAGATTAGCCTATTACATCGTCCTACCTACAAATTGGGTTCTCAAGGTTGACCTAGAAATTTTTGAGGACATCAAAAACTCTACTTGAATGTGCTCTCCTTGATGTTTCCCTAACTGAAAGCATATCCTGGTGGAATGTTTAATACATAATAAAACGTTATAAAACTTGTGAACTTTATATGAACTTTTAATCAATTGTCTGATTATTTGTTTTATACTAATATTGTTTTGTTGTTGTATTTTATTTATTAGTGTATCACATCTTTAATTTTTAATTCGCTCTCTAAATATTTGGTGGGTATTATAAGAATTCTATTTCAGTTACATTTGCAGTATTTGGCTTGATATCTGAGTTTTAAAATAATATAAATACACAAAGAGTAACGGAAATATAGTTATTTGTGGTTGAACAAATCTTTTTTGCGTTTATTTACATGTTTTATAAACATTGTGTAATAAACAAAAAAATATTAAGAGATAAATGAATTTAAAGTAAACTTTACCGCATATTTTAGATAGGTACGCACACACACACCGGAATGTTACAGAAGTGAAAAAATGGAAGAAAGAACTTATTAATACAATAATTTGTGATTTAAACAAAAAAGTTAAGGTCGTTTTCCTTGCAGCAAAATTCTTAGAGTGACTAGATCAGGAATAGGGTGAAAGATATTAATAAATATGAAAGGAAGACACTAAACGAAAATAAAAACCTAATATGAAAAATTATAAATTGGACTTTATAAAATAGAAAGAAAAACTAATATACAAGAAGAAAATAATTAAAAAGCAAATAGAACCACAGTAGAAACTTTGAAAATTATAATATATAAACGTTGTATAATGTCCAGCAGAAAACATAAATATACAAATGTGGAAATTTATACTGGAAATAAAATACACAAGACAGTCTCATTTTAAAATTGCTTGTGTTCCCAAAACATCTTATGACTTAATCAGTAGATAGCTATCTCACAAATGAAATGTGTTTTCAAAACAGCTGTCAGTTACTAAAAAGTTAGGTTTTTGAATTAAATAGTGGAAGGTGGAAGGTTTGTAACAAAGTTATCTGTACCACTCATAGTGGAAAAGTAGCATTTTGACGCAAGCTATTACGTTTGACAAGGATCCGTTTGCCCACTCCGTAAGTAAATATGCGTGCGTCAAAAAGGATTTCTGCACGCAAATTTTACTTTGCGCACTCAGTCACTAGTTGAGATAAGAAACGTTACATTTTTTTAAACTTTTTTTTTGTTTGTACCTACCTAAATCGCCGCATTTGTAATACAAAATAATATATGTGCAACTCGTGCGCCTTTGTCGAGTATCCACTCAAGACAATGACCGCTTTCATGAGCAATCGACAACTTTTCGCACTTGTAGCACTATATACTATTATTTAGCGTTCTTACTACCTTTTTAGACGTTGGTCACTATTTTTAATATAATATTAGTGTTTAAGAAAACAGTAACAAAAAAAAATTGTTAAATAATATAATTTATTATGGGTTACATACAGCCTTTTGTGATATCATCAATGATTCACCGTCAAGCGAATGGGTTTATTTTTTATTACTGATTTATTTATAGAATAAGAATGCAGGTGAATTCAAAACTATTATGTAATACTCCCACCTCCAAATAGTGAATATACACAAAAAATTACCAAATATTTACAGGCGTAGGTCGATTTTTATTGAAGATTTCGTCAACAACACGCATAAAGAATGTTGCATTCAGAGAAATATCGAAAATGGAAAATCTAAAAATATTTTTTTAAAATAGGGAAATCAATTTAGGAGATCAACTGCTAGGAAAACAAAAATGGTCTTCCATTTCCAATATATAGTAAACGGCTAACTTCTGGAGGACTGTTAAAAAATTACAAAGAAAAAGAAACCAACCATATTAGACAGACTTTCTCAGCAATCGCTTCAATAATAACTTTAAAAATATTCTGTATAATCTTTATCGTCTTTGTATCCTTCTCGGTTTCGGGGATTGATAGTATTCATAACAATCTAACATTTATATTTTATTTAAAAGTCAATGTAGAAACATAGTCGATAAGGTGATCTTTTTCTTAATGAAATGTATTGTAGGTACTAACCCTTACTCTGTGGAGTATTTTAGAATTTGTAGTCCTGGATTTGTATCAGATTTTTATTTTTCATGCACTTAGTGTCTGAATTGGTTACATCAAAATAACCAAAGCTGCTATTGTAGTTTGGTTAACATAAAAAACCTATATAAACAATATATATTGTAGAATAATGAAAAAAGATTCTTAACTTTCCAATTTTTTCATTTGTTATTTAGGAGCTTAGGTCCCTTTTTTATGCGCTGGAAACCTTTTATATGCACCGGGTACAAGTTCACCCTTTCGCGACACTCCCACGGGACTCTTCCAGTCCCGTGGGTCTGACCCTACCTACTAAAACCACCCCCTCCTTGCTCTTCTTGGTAACCACGGAGTCACCGCTAAGATATATTCCATGGAGACCAGTGCATCCACAGTTTCTACACTGTTATGCGTATTAAGGCTTCTATCGTTACTCTCAAGGATGTTAAAAGATCTGCTATTGGTATCACTGCGTTGTTATTCTTTACCGTAAGATATGTCCCCAGCTCTGCCTCCATTCTCATTCTTTTGGCAAGCCACCTCTGATAAACATACACTGTATGCGCCACCATTTCGGGTCCTGGACCCGTTCGAACATGAGTTTTTCCATCTCAGCCTGAAAAAAAAATGTCGCTCTCGTAACAATATATGCAGTTATCGTTCTTCGTTTTCCCAATTCTGTGGATATATGTCCTATATGATCTGTTAGGAATTTGGACAAATAGAAGTTAGTTAGATTCGGAATCAATCTTTTCCTTTAACTTATTGTTCTTAGAAAGATGGACTTCCATAGAGTAATAGCCGTTACACATGGGACTGATTGTCAGTCCTGATGGTACGCAACGCAAAAAGGATGCCTTTCACATGTTGCGTATGAAATAGTTTGAAATATGAATCTGAAACGCGCGGAACGACGCGCTGTTGCCGCTTTGTGCATTAAACGATTATTAGAGCCTTATTTTTTTGTCTCGATCTTTGAGCTGTCCCAAATACATATATGTTCTCTTCTATAAGACATAAGAATTTCTGTATCTATCCGTAACTCGGTTTTCGCCATCGTGCTTTAAAAAATAGTAAAAGTACAACGGTGTTAAATCTCATATGAACAATAGCTCGTCCTGATGCGTACATAAGCTGTGCTCACGGGCTCAACGTAGGCCCCGGCGTACCAACCTACGAACTGACGGTACGCAGTACCTAAGTATCTAAGCACCTTAAGTACATCCTCGAGACGGAAAGCCTGCAGTTAAGCTGACAATGAATTTTTCTAGCGACCAATAGAAATGATATTTAATTTTCCTTGAATTAGTTTTTTTTTAATTTTTTGTTTGAACGCAAGATCTGAAAAATATTTTAAATCATTCGGTCACCAGTTGTAAACTTTGACAATATTATAAGTAAAACAGCCTTTGAACAGATGAGTATTATATTTAGGAATTGTTAATGACGCAAAGACAACTGACGATGCTAGTTTTAGCTGATTGCATTTAAAAAAGCTGATTTTTTAAAATAAACTTTTGGTTTCAAAGTTTATTTGTTTAATGTTCTTTGATCCTTCTGTTGATAAAAATATAGACAAAATATTCAAGAAAGTGACTGTTCTTTCGTTTCAAAAAATGCTACTTTCGTCACTCGTTAAACAATATACTATTGCTACATGTTTCAAAATGCATTATAAAGGTATTAATTTCAAACCCCCTAAAAATGATACGACACTGACAGTAGTGTCTGACGGTTTCCCCTGTGATACAAAACAATCACTATTGCTTGCTGTCTCTACGTTAGTATATATGCTCGAAGAAGTTGACAACATTTTATGAAATTGATTGTATTAATCTTTACTTTGTGGAAGTCCATCTTGCTAAGAACATTAAAAACTTTTTAAACAAAACTATCTATTCAAAAAATTGCTTTCTTAAACTCAATGACAGCTGTTTCGCTAAAAACTAGCATCTTCAAATTGACATATTGAAGTTACATCTAACAGATCCAGTTTCGTTCGAACCTTTATAGTGTATAGGTGAGAATTAACCGGTCTGTTATCAATTTCCAATTAGTGTAAATATTTTTTGGCTATTTTTATTAAAACATTTGATATTATAGTTGGTTAAGTTTTAATAAGACCCCCAATGAGGGGGAATAAAACAGAGACGCCTAAGGGTGATACAAGTGAAAAACCTGTCAGTGATAAGGTTTTTATCGTTCTGGACGAGGATATGGACGCAAATCCAGAAGAAGTTAGACCTGATTTACCAAAGCTTTTCAACTTAAACCACTCAGATAAGTACAATTTTCAGAATTGCTGTGTTTATATTGAAAAAACCAATGAGCAGAATTTGGGCCGATTACACCCTATGTCGGTTGGGCACATTTTGCATAAAAAATTAAACGTTAAAAACATTCTTGAAATTAAAAGTATCGGTAGAAATCGTGTAAAAGTAATATTGAACTCAATCATAGACGCAAACATTTTAGTAACTAATAACAATTTAAAAAAAGAGAATCTTAAAGCTTATATTCCTAATCATTTGCTTGAAATAAAAGGTCTTATTCGAGATGTAGATACAACTTATGATGTTGATTATTTAAAACAAAATATAGTATGTAACTCACGCATTGTAGACATTAGACGAATGCATCGAAAAGTAGAAAAAGAAGGCAAAACAGAATATGTACCAAAAAAAACTATTTTAGTAAGTTTTGAGGGGAATATTTTACCTAGCTACGTATCGGTAAATTTTGTTTATTTTGCTGTCGAAAAATTTATAGGTCGAATAACGCAATGTTATAAATGTTTAAAGTTTGGTCACATTTCTAAACAGTGCAAAAATAATCAGGTCTTGTGTGTTATCTGTAGTTCTGTTAAAACTGAAGATCACAACTGTTCTGACAAAAATGCCTTATGCATACATTGTAAAAGCACAGAACATTTCGAAAAAATGTCCAGTGTACGAACAACAAAAACAAATTAAGAATATTATGATCGAGCAGAAAATCTCATTCTTGGAGGCAAAAAAATATTTAGAAAATTCATATACTGGGCTTACAAACAATAGATTTTCTTTATTAGCAAATTTAGACTCAGAATTTCCAAAACTGCCTGAAAAGCCAACCAACAATATTTTCTCACAGGCAATGGTTACCCAGCCTGGACCTGTAACACAAAGACATTTGGTTAATAATAGACCCAAGGTAACGGTAAATCAAAGCAAAAAACGTAAGACAACCTTATCCCCTCCCCAGTCCCCTCCTTCACCACAAATGTTTCCTTTTAAATTTGGTCCTACACAACCCCTACCCCCTAATCCTCATCAACCATCGTATGAAGTATTAATAAATGAAAAAATTACTGTCGTTAAATCTCTTGCACAAAACTTTTATGACTTTTTACAAAACATCAAATCTATAGATGAACTTAAGACGGTCGATGGTGATTTGCTTGCTAAAAGTATAAATAAGGTCCTGGAGGAGATCTTCAGTAAATATCATCTTCATGGAACTAAACCGTAAATTAAATATAATGCAATGGAATGCTCGTTCTGTAGTTTCAAATAAAAATAGTTTTACAAAATATTTAGCTCAGGAAAATGTAGATATTGCACTAATCAGTGAAACATGGTTTAAGAAAAATGTTGCCTACAATTTCCCCGGTTATCATTTAGTAAGAAATGATCGAGATGATGGGTATGGTGGAGTTGCAGTATTTATCAAAAACAGGTTGCGTTTTAATGATATTAAACTAATTAATAATTTTGGCGATGATTTAGCAGCATGTGGAATCACAACTAAATTCAACAATCAAGAACTAAGTTTTCTTTCCGTATACAGACATCCACGAGCTAAAACGAAAGTGGAGGATTGGCTTCACTTATTTTCACAAATTAAGCATCCTTGTATTATAGGTGGAGATATGAATGCTCACAATTCACTATGGGGTTCTTCTAGTAATGATAATGTAGGGTATCAGATTTTAAATACAATTCAAGATTTAGATTTGATAGTGTTGAATACCGGGGAACCAACTTGTCAAAACCGTCCTGGCGTCCAAAAATCAAGGGTTGATATTTCATTTTGCTCACCAACATTATTTCATATGACCAAATGGTCTATAGACTCTGACACATTAGGCTCAAATCATTATGTTATTAATATAGTATTAGAAGGTACCCGTAGCGACACTGAACTCATTTGCCCCAAAAGTAAATGGAATATAAAAAAAGCAAATTGGTCTTTATATACACAATTAATAGAGTTATATCTCAATGAAACACCTTTTGAATCTTATAGCACCAGTGAACAATACAATTTTTTGATTAATAGTATTGAAAAGGCGTCACGCTTATCTATACCAGAATTTAAACCATTTAAACCAAAAAACCGGTATCCTCCACCTTGGTGGGACACAGATTGCGATCGAATTGTAAATGAAAGGAAAAAAGCATTAATAACGTATAAACAAAGCTCAACGGCTACAAATTTCAGCAAATGTCAAGAAGCAAGTGCACGTGCTAAAAAGTATTTAAAAAATAAAAGCTCGGGAAAGTTGGATCATTTGGTGCTCTACTCTAAACAAGCAAACTTCGTCCAAAACCATCTGGAATCAATCAAAAAGAATGGCAAGGAAACCTGTACATAATCACTTGTCATTGGAAGATAAATGGATAGACGAGTTCTTTGACAAAATTGCCCCCCCTTTTGTAAATAATTCTCCTATATGTCATATAAGGGATGTGGAAAATCATTTTCTATTACTCCCCTTCTCCAAAGTGGAATTTAACTATGCCATTTCCTCTAGAGCAAATACCTCTCCAGGTTATGATGAGATTAAGTACCCTATGATCTGTAACCTACCTGATTCTGCTAAAGATTTACTTTTGAACATTTTTAATAAGATTATGCATGAAAATACTGTAATCTCCGATTTTAAAAAAATTATTGTCACCCCTATTCCTAAGCCTGGCAAGGACCCAAATCTTGCTAGTTCGTACAGACCCATATCCTTATTGTCTTGTGTTCTAAAAACTCTGGAGAGAATGGTCAAAGTTAGATTAGAATGGTGGCTAGAAAAAAATAATCTCCTTTCTACAACTCAATACGGTTTCAGAAAGCATTTCGGTGCCCTGGATGCTCTAACGAATGTGGTTGTGGATATACAAAATAATTTCTATAGGAATAATTACCTGGACGTCTATTCTTGAACAATGAGCGGCATAGATTTATGACGAATGATCACATGGGCGATCGTCGTTATATTCTTGACCCGTGATCCGATATTATCAATCGCATGAAAATCATACGCCCCGGATCGCATGGTCCGACATAGGTGAGCAAAGTCGAATGAATTGGCTCACGTTTATTTATTGAAATTTTTTTTAATACTGTCATTACACTGTCATAGAGAAATTATAATAAGTGAGTTTGAGTGGTTTTTTCGGTGTTTTTAATCGGATGGACATGGAGAACTATTATTTTTGGCACGTAATAATGGAGGATTTACGGGAGGCAGAAGAAGAAGTTCTAATTGAAGAAGATAGGGGTTCCAGGTTTTAATACGACCATCGCTTGGAAGCATGGCGGCTCTCCGATAAGCAGTTTAAGAAAAATTATCGAGTAACTTCTTTTGGAAGGAGTGACACGCGACTGACTCATATTTATATAATTTCAATGCTAACGAATTTACTAAACAGACTACCTTTTTTATTATTGGTAATATGACATAAAAAATACAGGAAATAATTAATGACATAAAATTATGACAGCCGTACAAAAAATATATGCCAAAAATAACTAAAAAGTAGATCTTTTGTATCAAATAATGCTGGCAACAACGCAATAATTTTGAACGTTCACATGGTTCAAGGTTCAAGAATTAGTCGATTTCGACCGTGGGATCCGATAGATCGCACGGGATAGATCCCATCGATCGAGAGAAACATCGGATCGTATGATTTTCAAGAATAGGGTCCCTGCCAGTTTTATTTCTCGATGTTGAAAGTGCATATGATGACGTATGCCTCCATCTACTTTGGAGTAAGATGATATCAAATTTTAATATTCCATCACAGTTTGCTTTTAGTATTATCAATTTCTTTCTGGAAAGGGAAATTTATTTGCGTACAAATAAATCCTTAGTTGGACCCAGAATCAACAAAAAAGGCCTACCACAAGGATCAGTCCTAAGCCCACTTCTATTTAATTTATATACGGCTGATATTTTCACCATTATTTCAAAGAACCCAGAGTACATTGTACAATTCGCAGATGACTTTGCGTTATATATACAGAACATAGAAATTATGATGTTGCTTTAGCAAATTTAAAGATCTTCCTCTTAGCATCTGATTGGTTTTCTAGAAATGGTTTAAGTATATCTGCCATTAAGTCCACAATATGTGTTTTTACAAGACATAATACACCCAGAATCTCCAACGTCCAGTTTGGTCCCGTGCAAAATGAAGCTAAATACCTAGGTATGATTATCGACAAAAAACTAACTTGGAAATCTCATATCGATGCAATTTTGGTCAAATGTAATAAAGGGCTCAATTTTCTTAAATCAATTAGTAAAACCTGGTGGGGAGCTGATGTAGAAACTTCACTTCTCTTTTACAGAGCATATATACGTTCAATAATGGATTACGGATGCTTTTTGTACGATAACATAAGGAAGAAAATCACCACTCTACAAAATAGTTGTCTTCGAATATATCTAGGAGCAATGAAATCAACCCCCATTCAACCTTTGTATGTAGAAGCACTAGAACCTCCCTTCGAATTAAGAATAAATCTGCTTAGTGAAAAATTTCTGAACAAAACATATATACTCCACCCCAATTTGTTCACTCAAATAAGTCAATTAAATATCTACGATTTGACAAATAAGTATTGGAGGAAAAAGAAATCTCCACCTCTTTGTAGGTCTTTTCAAACTAATAATTATCTAGATATTTTAGACCGTAATGTTCATGACCCATATGCCCAAGACTTCTACAGCTTCTTCACAACTATGACACTCATTATACCAGATTACGGCGATAATCCGGCGACAAACCAAAACTTATTACTGTCCATAGTGAACAGCTTCGAAAATTCCTTAATAACATATACGGATGCATCCAAAACTTCAATGGGAACAGGTTGTGCATTCTTCATCCCGAGTATAAATGTAAAACAATTGTTTAAACTGAAACCAGAATTATCCATCTACACTGCTGAGACTATAGCTATTTACGAAGCTTTACTTTACGCCAGAAAATGTAATCAAAAATCCATAATTATAATATCAGATTCACTATCAGTTTTAAAAACAATTAATAAAGATGGCCCTCCCAAATTAACAACATCAGTATGGATAAGACAAATAAAAGAAACAATTAGACAAATTACAATGCATGACAAAACCGTAACATTCATTTGGGTTAAAGCACACGTGGGCATCACATACAATGAGAAAGTTGACTTATTTGCGAAAAGTAGCATACTTGAAGGTTCCGAAACGTCTTATAATTTAACATTTTCAGATTTAGTTTCCAAGTACAAATCAAATTGGCAACAATTGTGGAAGGAATATTGTATCAGCAACCCAACTAATTACACCCAACTACAGTTATCAATCCCCACACAGCCTTGGTATAAACAATTCCTAGTACCACGAAGATACATAACAACAATTATAAGACTGAGATTTGGTCATGCTTGCTACCCTAGTCACTTACTCAAAATTAAAATACTACAATCGAATCTATGTGATACATGTAACGAAGAGGGAAGTTTAGATCATATTTTTTTTGCTTGCAAGAAAACAGAAAATCATACGGTTGTCCTTTGGAATAATCTTTTAAAACATAACATCCAAGCACCATGGAATCTGCAAAACCTACTTTCTGTTAACTGTCGGAAAATTTATGATGCGATAATAATGTTTTTAAAAGAAGCCAATATGTATCTATGAACTAATGATGCAGATTAGATTTATGTTTAGGTTGGTTCAATTCTGAAATTTGTTACCTATGTGCTCTATCCTATTTGTTTTACCTTTTAACCGTGGCCTACTTTTGTGTGTGAAGACAAAAATGCCTTGACGGGTCCCTAGGCGAGAAACGTGTGACCTTGTTTTTCTCCTTTTGTGTTAGCTATTAAATATCTGTAAATATTAATCCTGACGTGACTGGCTGTATGACCAAAGGTCTATGCAAAAAAAAAATCTAACAGATCAACAATTTAAAGTAGTTAATGAACAAATAAATCTTGGAAGTTCTCCACTATTAAACTGTTTACTTTGATTGAGTCTTCATTTTATACATATAGATAAGACGTAATTGTAACACAAATATATTAAGTTATTGTATAAATCAGCATGATATAGTTTATTCCAGGGTTTTCTATATAATTGCACAGTTATACTGATCTTAGAGGGAAATACATAATCCCTTAGGGCTAATAACATCTAGGATTTAATATTGTTATGTCTTATTACTTCCATACTTGGTCTAGCCTTAAGTACTTAATCAACAACAGATACCTAGCTACAAACAAACAAAATGCAACTTCAATATGTCATTCTAACGATGCTAGTTTTCACCAAAACAGCTGTCATTGAGTTTAAAAAAGCAATTTTTTGAATAAATAGTGGAAGTTTTGTTTAAAAAGTTTTAGTTTTAATGTTCTTGTCAGTTATGGTTATCTCATAATGAATAACCTAAAATTGAATGCAAATAAAACAAAGTATACGATACTGTTAGGAACCACTATTTTAAAAAAACTTCTTAATAAGATTATATAACAGGTTTAGCAACCATTCCTGATCAAGTGAAAAAAATAGGGAATTACTTTTATTACTACTTTATCTCCGTACCATATTGAACATCTAAAACAATCTCCCAACATATGGAAAAAAAAAGATTGAGATTATGATCGAAAGAGTAAGGAATTAAGAAGTCGTGGTAAAATTGTTGAGGAAGATCATGTAGAGAAGAGAAGAATTTTTTTGAAAGTTAGTGAATCCATTCTCAATTAAAAATTTAGATGTTTTTTTGACTTTGGTTCTAAATGTTTACCAGTACAGGGTTAATATTTAACTAGTTTAGGGGGCCAATTTTATAAACTCACTTTGAGCAGATCTCCGCTAGAAATTCTCTCAAGGAGTGGTTCGACTCCAAGTTAATGTTTCACTATAGGTCAGGTTTGTGATTGTAAGAGTTTAAGGGAGCTACTATCTTTTTATTCGTTTACGGAAAAACAAAAATAAATATAAACTAAGGTGAAAAAAGATACACCTTATAAAGCTTAATTAATACAAAATTATTAAATTAATCACAAAAGTCAAAATTGTTTAAATGAACAGTTAAACAGTACACGATATACATTGCAGATCTTATAGCAAGTGTGTTTTTTAAATGAAACTGATAAAAAATTAAAAGACTTATTTATTTAATTTATCTACCAGAAGGAAGTGAAAAAAAATGAAAGTAGTAAACTTATGAATTATATTTATAAGCGTGAATTGTCAATTGTCTCATTGGATTCGTTGGGATAGGGGTTTTGATGTACCGTTGAACGTGCACTCGTTTGAGATCGCAATCAGTTATGGTGGATAAAAGTCTCTAATATTCCTGTGGGTCAGGAATTAATTTTAAAGTTATATTGACGGTAATCTAAATCAAGTGACGGGGCAAGAGACATGTTACACAGTTCATATCATTTAAAACAACCTCCAAGAGAGACTGCTGAATTTTATGAAGTACAGATTTCGAAAGAAGTTGAGTAATTCATAAATAAATATTTGAAATCTTAGGAATTATCTATATCTGTACTGTAGCTAATACTAAATATAACAATAAAACCCAAAGTCAGGCCACAACATTTAATTTTAGTTGAAATTTACTATTTTCAGTTTGAGACATGCAGCTAATGCAGCTGATAAACACTATTCAAATTATATTCTTTTAATACTTTTATGTGTATAAAAATATTCCAATTTTAAATCCAGCTTTGAAGTTATAAACTTAAGGGGTACGTTATAACAGTAAAATTCATATCTATGCTAATTTTATAGTTTAAATTTGCTTGTGACTAAATAGTTTATTACTAAAGTGAGTTTCAAAGTTCGTAATTAGCCAAATAAAAAATCTGGGATACTAAAATCTATTAAATTTTTTTTCTTGTTTGATTAAAATTTCAATTAATCTTACAAAAATCTCTATATACTTTTAGGTACTATTAGTGTTATCTGATAAAAACACAATTGTTTTACTTATCAGCAGTAAATAAAGTCTAATTTGAAGTACTTGTTACAACAATTCCATGTAATTTAAATTGTCGTAATTGTTTAGGTATCTATCTTACGTAGGTACAACACACATTTCTCATAATCTTATCTTATATTACTGATATAATAATTATTATTAAACAGCTACTAGTAACATTTATATATCTTGAGCTTTATCGCAATTGGAATTTGGCTTTAAAATTACATCCACCTCCTAGCTTCTATTTGTAGGCTTTTCTTCCCTTACAGTTAGAAATCTCTGCCTTGAAAGATCTTAACATTCGCAAGGTTTGCATATGCTTGATGAGCCTGTTGTGCCCTTTTGTGAGTTTTCTCGTATTGCGTCTAGACATCGCTATTGGCCTTTTAATGAGAACCTTCATGGTTAATCTTGTTAAATGGTTCTGGTCAGTTAAAAGGCTTCTTTGTACCCACTGTGAGCTTGTTTTTGTTGCCCACTTGTACTATGCAGTCCCAGACCAGCCTCCTTTACGATTGACGCCCTAATGGCCGCTTGACAGTCTGCAAATAAAACATTGGTCCTTCCTTGTACCTTTTGCCAGTTGATTTAAATGTACTCAATATTTTGAGCCATTTGTGTAGTAGACAGAGTTCTGCTTGAAATGGCGGTCCATTTTTTACAAGATTTACTGCTCGTGATAATTGTTTTAAAAGTTTTTTCATAGTTTTATTTCAGCAGCATTGGATCCGATGGTATTCCGAATATTAAGTTGCTGTCAAACTCTTTTTATAGTTTGAGATATTTCGTGTCTTCTAAATCATATCATAGGTTGTCTCTTAGGACCTCAGATCCTAACTGAAAAGCTGAGATGAGAGTCCTACGTACAATAAAAGAAATCACACTGCATGACATGAAACGCAACGAGAGTACTATATAGAAGAGTATTTTTTCGAGCCACCATTGTTGGGATACCATGTAGAACGAATAGGTTCAGAATTAATCACAAGGTGGGCTAATAGTACAGGCAATAAAACTCAAAAAAGCTAAAATTTCGCAATTCTTTGGTTAGGTTAGTCTGATACACGGACCTTTTCAGATGTATTGTGCTGCACTTGTATTTTTACATAGCCCTGTCCTTCTGATGAAGTCCAACAGCTTTGATAGATGCCGTATCATATTAGCCTGCTGCTTCCAGTTTTTTCTCTCCATGCTCTAGAAACTGCAGCCTTCACATTAGCATAGTCCTGCTATCATCCTTACTGGCTTTCGTCCGTGTGAAAGTAGGTCTGCTGTGAAATTTGCCGACCCCTTATGAACTGTCTATATCTAGGTACCTTCCCATCATTCAAAAGACTTTCTTTGCACCCATTCTCATTCACCTAGTCTCATACAAGCTTTGAGTTGACCTGTATCGAACTGAGCCGCTAGAGCCGCTTGACTATCAGAACTGATTACGATAGACTCGTTTTCCACCTTTAGGGTAATCAGTTCCATAGCACAACATTGTTAAATGGCAATTTCAGCTTGATATACAGTTGCGTACTTCCCTAGGCATAGCTTCGGTATCGTTACCTGAAAACTTTTATTAAAGTTAACCATTCGGTCGACGGGCATCCCTAAAACACGGCCTGCTTTTATTTCCTGATATAACTTTTCCTGATCGGTACCTTGCCTGGGGCCTGATCTTGCATTAATCTATGTATTATTGACATAGCTTCCCCTTGAATGTAAATATGCAAAGGTGATAAGTTTAGTAAAACCTCTAACGCTTTTGTTGGGGCTGTTACAATCGCTCCCATGATGTTTACCAAGAGTTTGTATAGCTCCAACCTGCTGGGTTTTTGTCCACCAAACACCTGAACAATAGGTCAATATTGGTCTTATGACCGTCGTGTATAACTAAAGGTTTATCTTTGGGTTGAGTCCCCATGTGTCCCCATGTTGAGTCCATGTTAAGTCTTGTAGTGATCTTTTCCTGGCGACGGCGACCACCGCTGTTTTATAAGCACCTTATCCTCACACCTATTGTCCACTTCCTTCACAACTTCCTCTTTCATTTTTTTCGCATCTTCAGTATTTTCGGAGATATTTTGAAAAGAAAGGATGAAAAATATAAAATTGTGATAAATCGTTTTCCACTTTAAGCAGTAATTTTTGTTAAATTAGAAATTTTATATTGATCAAAATTGTTGGACGTATTAACAACACATGTATAAAGAGAATTGGAGAAGGGCGAAGACGAATTTTAATTAGGGGGTTGTTTTAATCGATAATTAGGTACTAACCTTATTTTTATCATAAGTCACTCAATTTTTTTGCTAGACACTTTTTTTTTAAACTAATTATGTTTATGTCCTTTAAAGATGATTCTATGAGTTTTCTTTGAAAAATGCAGCGTTTTCCCGCTGTATTTGATTTTGAATCTATCAAATATTGCATTTGAAGAAAAAAGCTAATTAATAACAAGCCGTATTCAAGTTCGTATTTGTAGTGGAAAAATTATGAAAAAATATTGTCTTTTAAAAAGCTACAATTTTACTTTTTACAGTTTTTTTCCAGTTATTTGCGAAAACCCGATTAAAAACGTCGATCTTTTTGTCTAAAAATTGTTACTCTCAATCGCGAATAACTTGAACAATATTAGGTTTACAAAAAAAATGTATAAAACTTTGGTTAAAATGTATTAAAAAATTTCCAACCCCGAGGGTGGCAACCACCCTCAAGGCTTGGGCGCGGTTCGATATAGATTTTGATCCTTGGACTATCACCCACCTTCTGTTAAAATATGCAGGACCAAATAATTTCGCCTGTCAGTAGACCCCAACGTTTATGTGTTCTATGAAAGCTGGACTTCTAGGTCACAGGATAAAGGATATGGAAAAGAGCAAGTTTTAACTGCAAAGGAATATTTGCTTTATTTTCCAAATAAATCGCTACTAATAAACAAATACACGTAAAATAAACAAATACTGGGTGGCAAGATTAAGGATACATATCAACAAAAAGTATTTTAAGAATTAGTCAGATAGTCGGAAATGGTTTATATCATTTGTGGTAATGTGAAAGATAAAAAGATATATTATATTTCCGCTGTATATAGCAACATTGGAAATACCTAAAAACAGATAACCAGACAGTAAGGAACTTTAAAATTATTAATTCTTCTTGGAACAATATTACCGCTTTCTGTGAAAAAGAGATAAATTGGTTATTTTTTTGCAATGCAACCTAAATAGTCCCTCCATAGGTTATAAACAGAGTGAAATGAGCTGGGTTGAAATATTTAATATTTTTTTATGACTTTCTAGTTAAAAATTACGCAGTATTTAAAATCTCAACTATTTACGTAGTCAAATGCAATTTAATTTCGTTTTTTACTCTAACAATTAATTTTGCCGATCACTGGGAAAATTCTTCTTTTCTACTATTTGTAACGTTCTGTGACACTTACTCTTGCTACTGTGGCGCCACCAATTTGTTCCCTTTCCATGTATACTTTTTAATACATTGAGGTGAGGTTCTCCTTCCTTTTATACCCTCCATAGTAACTGCTGATGAGTTTCATCAGAGGCATAGGGCTGATAGAACCTAGGGGTGAGCCATGATAGATCTTTCAGGTCGTAGTAGAAGGGACGTTGAACGACCACTCACATAGAACCTATCCTAACCTACTTAAGTTAAGTATTTTTAATGCAATATAAGTTACATTGCAAATCCTAAGAGTAATGCAAAATCGATTCTGCTTCAAGCAGTACCTAATAACTTATTAAAAAATATATAGAATACATATTATTACTGTTATTTTACATATTATATTTGTACTATTAAATATTATTAAACATTTTCTAGATTTATTCTAGATTTATTAAAACAACATTAATGATGACGTTGAGGATATCATTTCCAAATATTTAAATACGGGATAAGATTATAAAATATTGTCAACATTGTATAAGATGAATAATTATTTATTGACAAATCTGACAATTCTTTGAATCTAATAATTACATCAGTGATAATATAATGTTTGTTTCAACAAACAGTAGAAACGGTCGCAAATCAGTTCAATACCCCTATCTTGTACGTGAATTAACATAAAAAGGCTTAAAATTTAAGCCACTAATGTTGAAAGCTTGATATAACAAAGTCAGGCTTTTACATTAACAGTTCTTTAAGAGGAAGTTGCTTTAAGACTGATTTTTAATTGGAAATTATTTTTTGGATGAGATACATAATTTGAAAATAAGCTGTGCTTTAATTTAATATAGGAAAAATCTAAATACCTGACTGCTAAATAGTTGCGATCGAATGGACAACGGCACCCACGACTTTTTAATTTTCCTACACACTTAGCTGTTATCTAGATAATTTGCTTAAAAACGGGGTGGTAGTCCTTCGATGTAAGCATTTTGTTCTATATCTTTCTCGCCTTCTTTTATTTCCTGGCTCCCATCCAAGCATTCCATATACCGTAGCTCCTACTCAAAGAATGTTCCCTATCTACCCTTTGCTGTATTATTTTCTTAACTATATTTTTTTTGATTTTCTGTTATATTATTTGGTTCTTTATTCTTCTAAATTAATTTTAGTTAATCTATCCCGATATAATCTAATTGCTTTTCTCTCCACTATTCTCTTCTGGTCATGGTTTCTGCAGCATTTATTTAATATTTATATTTAGTATTGTTCTCTTAGCACTCACAGTTTTTCTTTTTTGTCAGATTTCCTGGAGAAGTTATTTGTCAATATAGCTTCTGAGTTATTAAAATAATCCATTTCTATCTGTAAGTCCCTGCAGCTGCTTGTCAATTAATTTTTTTCTTCTTTAATTTCCTTCTTTTGGTGTTTCATCTATTATTTTTCTACTTTTGGACATATAAAATATACTACTATTTGATCACCTCTTCTTTATGTTCCTTCAATGTTTTTCTGAAGATATATATATATATATATATTTCAGAACTAAGTTAAATAACGTTGCGTCTCCTTGTCTAATACCTTTGTTTATTTCAATTTCTTCAGTTAAGCCTGTACATGTTTTAATGTTTATTGCCCTTCTATTCATTGTCATATTATTTATTGGTTATTTAATCTAAAAAATGCAAATTTGTAGTTACTTTAATAAATTTATAAAACAGTTTTTATTTTACATTATTTACCTTAGGTAGGTTAACTAAATTTTAAATTTTAAGGTTAAATTTCAACACAAAAGGGAGATGGTGATGTTACATGGAGCAAACAAGTGTAGTTTTAATATTTAAGCTTAGGTTATAATACAGCCAAATTAGAATATAGAGGGTTTCTGTCTATGTCATAAGTTAATTAATTTAAATTGTTTTACGATCTTTTAATTAAACATAGTATGCTGAAAAACTTTCACGGCGATGCGCGTTTAAAATAACCTAAATGAAAACAGAAGAATTCGTGAAAGTTTTTAGTAACGAAAACGCTTATTATTAGAATTTACATGGAATTACATTTAATTTAATTTTAATTATAAAAAAAGATATTCGAGTCGGTATTCTTTATGAGATAGCCAATTAATAAGTCAGTTACAAAAGTTTTGTAGGTATGTATGTAGGTATATATATGTATTCCATTTTTATAGCATCTTTTAAATATTTTATGGCAAAGAATAATAATAATAATAATAATAATAATAATAATAAGCTTTATTGTCGAAAAAATTTTTTAAATATGTGGACAAAGCTGTTTAAAAAAAAAAAGCAAATCACATAGAACAAAACAGTAATACAAGAGTATTTACAAGTAAATAAAACATAAAACATACAAACATATAAAACTTCACAATATAAAACATTGCGAAAGGTCAATTAAAAAAAAATAATAAAAAATAAAATAAAATAAAATAAATGTATACTTTATGTATACATTATACAATGAGACTGATAAATAATATGTAATATAAAAAAATTAAAATTTAAAATTTTAATTTAGTCAGAGTAACAACAAAAAAAAACAACAAACAACAAAATAGATAGATATCACAAATTAACTTTCCAGTGCGTGAGATGGTCCAAAATAATTTATGTAAAAAAGTCGTCAACTGCATACAAAGCTCTCTCCACCAAGTATGATTTTAAAGCGATACGAAATGCGGTTATTGATGAAATGGACTTTATTTCCAAGGGTAGATTGTTGTGCATTTTCTTAGCGTTATAAAAAATAGAGCTTTTGATTAGTTCCGTGCGAGGTTTTGGTAAATAAAGGTCATACTCTGCACTTCTAAGAGGGTAGTTATGTGATGGTCTGTCTGAGACTTCAGGTAAATGTTTCCGAATTAAAGAAATGGATTCAAAGATAAATAGGGATGGAAGTGTTAATATTTTATGTTTTTTAAAGTACGTAAACTTTTTAATTAATATACCTATAATAGTTATTCAATTTCATATTGAATTGGTTTCTATGCTCAAGTAGGTACAGTAATAATGGACAGGGAAAGTGTGAAGTCAAAATTTGTGTTTTATACTGTCGAAACGCCAACATTATAAATCTCCAGAAATAACATTTTTTGTTTGAGTCATTTTATTATTATTATACATTAAAATATAACGCAACTATCATAATTAAATACATATAAGCCAAATCTTTTAAAATTCAATTTTTAAAGTACCATTTTTTTATGAGTATTTTTATAATTTATAAAATTGCACAACTTTGAAGGTTATATTGTAATGTTTTTACTGAAATTGTTTGTATATCTACTATCTACTTTAATGATATGTAAAACATATGAATGAACACATGCCAATGAAAAAACAGTAATTAACTTCCAAAATCAAGAAAATGCAATAAATGGTCAATAACACACCTTAAACAAAGGTGTTTGGAATCATTTGGTTTGACACTTCGTCACTACTTTCCCAGTCCATTATTTTGAATTAGTACTTACTGATTTTTAATATACCTATATATCTATTTGGATCTTACCAAACATTTATTAACAGAAAAAATTCCTTACCTCTTATTAATAAAATATCCTTTGATATTCAAGACCTTACAGAGACAAATTTATTTTCTAATACTTTAAAGTGTTTAAGATTTTATAGATAAGGTTTTTTAGAAGTACAGGCAATAGCTACAAGGGATTCTGAATTAACATATTTTAATGATCAAAAAAGTATACCAGATAATACATAAAAACTAATTTTATACTTCTGTTTACACAGATGCTTCTAAGAGTACTAGAGGTGCTTTTGTAAACTATGGTAATACCATTACAAGTAAAACAAACATTGAAATTAGAGTAGTACACGTCTATTTGTACAGCTGTACTATTTTTCAGTATTTACCAATCCTACATAGCTGCAATAAAAATATTGCTCTCCACATTATATATAATGAAAAAGATTATCAATCTGCTATGGAAAGTCTTCAGTCAAGAGAAAATGTCCTATCGATTTTACAGTTAATGAAAGAAGAAATTTTGCAAATGTTAATTTTTATAAAAAATGGTCCAAACGAATGTTACAAAATTCCCCAGGTGCACCTTGTTAGAACCCTATAAAAGAAAGCATTATTGGTTTGAAAAATATTATTATCCTAGTAAATTCGTTGCTGAGTGAATTTTGGACATAGGCTATATACACTGCTAAACAATTGAAGTGAATATTTTTTAAATTTCAGAAAATTCCGTGCAAAAATAATATTTTAAATATAGTTTTATTGTACTAAACCTTACTGTGTGAAAGTCCATCTTATTAAGAACAGTAAACAACTAAACGGTTGAATGAAACTTCCACTATTAATTCGTAAAAGTTCAATATGCTAGTTTTTTGTATTTTTTTAGTCCTTCTGAGATTTAGCCTACCTGCTAGCTCATCTACCAACATACCTGTTTACAGTAGATGATAACGTCGCCAGTAGATAGATCCCTCAAGTTAGCGTGTGTTAGCCATTTCTGGTTGAAGACGGAGAATCTTATTAGAAAGAGTGCCGTAAGAATACGGATGTCATTACCAGTGATTTCTCTTTTGGTAATCTCTTTTGTGGCTATGTATAATAGCTACACTATCACTATAACCCATTGGACATATTATATTTAAATTCAGGGGTCTGGAATAAATTCCACATCGTGAACCTTCTTTTTTTCAGATCCATCCATGTTAATACAAATAGTACCTGTCGCCAATGCATCTACAGCGTTGTTTTCTCTATTAGTTTAATAATTAGTTCTTTTTAATAGATAGTTATCTCATAAAAGAAATGTAGTTTCCATCTTTCAATCTGACGATGAATGTTAATTCGAAACAGCTGTTATTAAAATAAAAAAAACATAGTGGAGGATTTTTTAAACTGTCGTTTATTTTGTATTGTATATTTTTACAAATAAATCATTTTATTTGACTCGCACATCTCACTCCATTTCGCAACAAACCATTACCAAATCATTTGCTACCCCATCTTCTGGCATCTTTTTGCTTATACAAATCAACTAGGGTGATTGCGCTGGTTAGCCGGCCACGTCTGCTGTTCGGTCACTTAGTGTTAGAACCAATAAAATTTAGCATTATCTTCCATTTTTTAATTTTTCTAATGATATCCCCTCTTTCGGCCGACAATTTTGAACATTTGTGATAAATATGTGGTAAACTTCCGAAATAGAATTCTGATTATAATCTCTAACGAACTGTGAAAAGTTGTGATTTTTATAGTAGGTACACAGGTGGAGTTTAAGTAGCAAATATTTTACTTTTTATTCGAAATAATAGGTACAATTGAGAAAAACAATATTTTTATGAAATCCGTCGAAATTATTGCTTGGCCGGTAAACTGGATTGTATAAATAAGCAAGTATCCTCTTTTCGGCATGAAATTTTGATGTCCTTTTCTATCACTAATTGTATCAAATACCTATTCGTTTTCTCTATTGGCAGTATGCTTTTGAGTCTGTAATGTAAGTACCTACCATTTTCCGGCCAACCTCCGTTTACAAATCCGCCGGAATTATAAATAAAATTAAGTAGGTGGCCGAAAAATGGTTTTTCGTCCTCTTATTCAAAATATACATAGTTAATGTTGGCCGACAGAGAGCTGCTTTTACGGTCACAATTTGGCGTTCCGTGTACAACCATTCAAGATAAATGAAATTAAAAAGTTCTTGAAAATATTATACGCGGAACTCCTTCCTACTCTGATGTGGGAGGGTGAAAAGAAAATCATTAAATGGTTGCATGACATAGCAAAATCCGGTTTCTCTTAAAAAGACTGACTTCCTTGAAACATGTGCAAAAACTGCAACAGATTTAGAAAACAATAACCTATTTCTAAACAACCAGCCTGGTCTGAGATGGTAATTAAATTTTTCTAAAGCGACACCTAGATTCCTTTGCATCTCATTGGCGTTTTCCAGAGCCTAGCGCCATATTATCAGCAACCTGGAGAAATTACTATTTAAGAAAGAAAAAAGAAATAAATTAAAAGGTTGAGCAAACCAAACCATAATAGAAACAAAGAAAATAGTGAGAAAAGGGAGATCGATAAAAATAATGGAAACATAAAAGAAAAAAACAGTCTTGTGCTTTATAGGAACGACTGTTATAAACATTAAACTATATTAAATTTTTATTTTGTAGAAAATAATTGTATTGGGACAACTAGTATGAACTTAATATTTAAATGCATAATATCCACTTACACAACCAAACTATTACATACTCGATTACATACGAATTCTATTTACAAACTCTAATAAAAAATTAACGGACACAATACAGTGGAACTCATTCCCTTGTAAATAAAATTGAACTTGAAATAAATACCATAAAACGCATGTGAATGTGAATCATTGGACTATAAAATTTTGTTATCAGGGTCACGGCCATACCAAAAACTATTTCCATATTTGGCGATTCATTTTAAACCATTCTTATAAAACCACTACTCTTTTACGGATAGCAGTGTCAGTTATACTTTAAACTGAACGTAGCATTCAATTATATAAGGTGTTGTTATTGACCGAGAAGTTCCGATGCATTTACTAAAACCAGTGGCAGTATTCAGGGATAGAAATACATATTTAGAATCGTTTTTTGTGCTTCTCCTTATTTGTACCTTCGCTTCCATTTTCAAAGTTATCTGGGTGTTTTACCTTATTGTAATTGTACTTTTACTCGTTTATTAGTTCTATTTTTTTTTTAAATGAAGAAAGAGAAAGACCAATGTCAATGTCACAATAAATATTTATTACAAATTCAGGCGTTAGTAACAAGCTACTTGTTTCGGCATCAGGGTATAATAGAAATAAAAATGTTACAAAATACTGGTACAAGATCAAATTACAAACATTCTTACCATCAAACATTAGCACAAAAGCAAACAGGTGGAGTAAATTTCCAAAGTTGGTTGCAGAACTGCAGTTATTATAGTCACATTAAAAATTGAAATTCTTATTAACTAATATATTAATAAACCTAATGGTAAAAACCAAAAGGAAAAAGAACATTGAATTTAATGAGAAGAAATATTGTAGGTAATACAAATCACAAAAATAGTGAGCCATAATTTAAGCCAAAAACATTTTAATTTGTTGTTATACAAATGAATAAAGAAAGGGTTGAAGTGACCCAGAAAAATCTTGTACAATAAGAAAGGTACTATACGATTGGGTAACAAAACGGAAGAAATGAAATACAAGTTATGAACCCCATTTAGACAAGTAAACAAAATTTGCAGAAAACTTGTAGGATCCAGAAAGATGGGGTTAAAATTGGTAACCCTTGGAAATATAAAAAACTCACTCAAAAGGAGAACTCTTAATAAAAAGAACTCTGTAATCATTTTCGGTAAATAAGTGAAAAACATTGTTCATAGCCGAAAAGAGGAAATTATAGCTATAGGGACTTCCACAACAGTGTGAGAAAATTGTAGCAATTACACATGAGACAACTCGCGTTAATGGCGATAAAATTCTAGAAATTATAAATATAGAACATATGAAAAATAAGGTAAGATGTCAAAATAATAGAACAATAAACCAAGAACTGATATCTATGATCGAATAAAGTTAAATTTAAGTGAAGGGAAGGAAGACTAATCAATAACAATACCGCAACCATCTATAGGAACAAAATTAATTCATGAAAAGTCAAAAATCTTGTCAAGAGGAACAATGGTAAATTACAATGATATTTATTCTGATAAACAGAAAAGTAACTAAAAATAACATGATGGACTTTTTATCGTAAATAAACTATATAAAATTATTTTATTGATTTCAATCCGGAAAATAGACATTTACGGGATAGTAGTATCCCGTAAAGAAATTTGACAGGCCTCTACATATTCAAAACTAAAAGTTAGCTTACTTAAAATAACAAAGAAATGACAATTAAAGTATATTGTCCATTTCCCTTTTAATAAAATATTATAAATGAAATGAACACAATTGACAGTTTCTATTTGCCGTCATTACTGCTCTTAGCTCCATCTAGCGACTACCAAACAACAACTTTCAAACTGTTTCATCAGCAAAGCTTTTATTTATAGTGTAGGTGGACAGACGACCCCCTATGAAAACACAGTTTTGACACTTTGAAAATTAGTAATATCATACGCGTTCGGAAAAATAAGAAAAGAAGAAGCAATGTCACACACGTTTTGATATTTTTTAAAAAAGTACAGTACGTAATAATTTTAACAAAAAGAATGATAAAAAACTATTCATTTTTGTGAATTAATCACTTTGGTTTGGTACTGCCAAAAAATCTATAAAATGTATGAAGAACAAAATGCACCAACATTGGACACCTTAATGAAGAGACTAGAAATGGACGAAAGTGGCATACAGTGTGGCAGAACAACATTGTGGAAGACTGTGAAAAAACTAGGATTCAAATTTAAGAAGATAGACAAAAAACAAGTGCTGATAGAATCGCAACGACTTCGGAAATGGAGATTAGAATATCTTACGAAAATAGATATGTATATAAGTCAAGGAAGGTCGATCATTTATTTGGACGAAACGTGGTACGATATCCATGACACGCCATCAAAAGGTTGGGACGATTCAAGTGGTAAATGTAACACAAAAGCACCATCCAACAGAGGTAAGCGGAAAACAATTATACATGCGGGATCAAAAGACGGATGGGTTCCAAATGCTTTATCACTGAGTGCAAAAAATATAAGACTCTTCTCTTAACTACCATGACGACACAACTGCAAATTTATTTGAAGATTGGTTTAAAAATAAGTTAATTCCCAATATTCCTTCTCAAAGTGTTATTGTTATGGATAACGCTTATCATAGTAGGCAATTAAACAAACACCCTTGTTCAAGCGACACCAAAGCAAATATTCAAGAATTTATGCACGCCAATAATATTTATTTTCATGAAAATTATTCAAAAAACAATTACTTGAAGTATTAAAATGTTTTAATATAGAGAAAAAATATGTTTGTGATGAGTTTGCAAATAGCATGGGACATTTAGTTTTAAGGCTTCCACCATATCACTGCATTTTTAACCCTATAGAACATATTTGGCATCAATTGAAATCGCAAGTTAGACGTAACAACAGTTCACCGACTTTAAATAGTTTTGTATTAGGCATTATCACCAGGGAAATAGATAAAATACCAGTAATATAATTGGAGCAACAGTGTAGATCACGTAATTAAAGTTGAACCATCATATACCACACTTTAAAGTAATGTTAAGGAGTTAATTATACAGTTAGGGGATGATAGTGATAGTGACACTGATTTAATTGAATAGGTCCTAATAATAATTATAAGTTGTAATATTTTTAGATACTTTTCATTTTATATTGTATATTGTATTTTTAAAAGCTTTTTATTTATATATTTTTTTAAATGACTAAGTAGGTATAATTTATTTTTTTAAACATTGCCATCACGTGACTTTTTGACGCAATGATCAACGACAAGTATTAAACGACAATGTTTAAAAAAATAATTTATAGTATCCCTAGGTATGTAATAAAATATGTGATTATCAATGTGTTTCTATTTTTTCCTATAAAAAAAGTAAATTCCACCCTGTTCCGTTCAAATTTTATAGCAGGTAACACCTGGCTAAAACGCCGGCCGACAATAGAGGACAAAAGGGTCGTTTATTGGCCTTAAGAAGTCAGAACGGTATAAGTATGAATGTACTATACCTAGCAAATAAAATATTTTGATGTTAATTCCTGAGAAAGGTGGTTGTTTGTTTTTAGTTAATTATATTTCCATGCAATATTTAAAGTCCTAGGAAAATTGCTTAATAACGCGTTGGAAAGTGTATTTCTTGCACTCGTTAAGTTTCCGCACTCGCCCCTACGCGGCTCGTGCTAAACTTTACTTGTTCGTAATATTTCACTTTTCACCCTTGTTATGTAACATACTATTTCTTTACATACATTTTTCGTGAAAATCGGATAACAACAATCACTGACAGTATTATATTTATCACATATTTAGAAACAATAATATTATTTTCCTATGGTTAGCAAGCAAGCTATCCTAGCATTCAATGCAAATTTCAAAAATAGCGAACGCCGATAAATTTATTAATATTTTATTTTTTCACTGTTCTTTTGTGCTTTAGTGTACAGTATGAAATAAAATGTTGTATTTCACACGTCCAGTAAATTTTTACAGGACTAGTAACGTAAATATCTAGTAAATATGTCACCAATGGCAGTAAGGAAAGGATTTAAAATAAAAAAATACAGGGTATCACGAGGAATTCTACATACTTTTGCAGTAAGTAGAACCGAAAATTACAAACGTAATTGTTTAGTTTAGACTTACTGTTTTTATCTGGATATGTTTATCAATTTAAAAGAATTTTGAATACCCTCTTATAAAAGTTACACAACATACATTAAAATTTTTGTTATTTATTAAACAAAATAACGAAAAACAAGTAGAAATAGATAATATGTAGAGATGATAGTATAATGCATAGCAAATTTTATCTAATCACATCTGTGATTATTATTATCGATTAAGCTCAAAACATATGAACCATATTTCTTATGATATCACAAAATTAACTCAATACAAACAATTTGCCTTGTATGTTAATGTTTTCTTCGAAAATGTAGTTCTATTAAAAAATAATATACTCGGATTTTCAAATTATTTATTATTTCTTTTTAATTTCATCTATCATTTTTAAATAATTTTTAGTATGATAATAAATCTTATCCAATATTTAATGTTTGTGAATAATACCAGATTAAAAAAACAAATAATTACTTCGTTCTAAAACGTTTAACTGGTTTCTTAAGAATTTGTAAATAATCTGTATTTCTATTTCTATTTAGGAAGTAGTAATTAAAATAATAAATGATGTTTTTTCATGTACAAGCGTATATGCATAAAGTAATTAAGTAAAACATTTTTTTTATTTTCTCGTATTCGTTGAGAAGTGTAATTTATGCAAATAATTGTTGTAAACCGTCACTATGTATTAAAATATTACATACAAATTTCCATGAATGTAAAGTACAGTGCCTGTAGCCTAATATAAACAATACTGAAACTGAAACATAATATTATGTGCGCTCTATCACACTTAAATTAAATAGTATCAACTAATAATTAGTAGTGCCCAATTGTTAAAGATATAAAACAGAGGAGAAAATATTTCTGGTATAGCATTATTTTCGTTCACACGGACTCGGCCAACGTAATGGTGCAATTTTGTAATGATATTTAACAATTCTTTTATAAAGTTGGTTAATATTCTTAAATAATTTAGTGTGAATTTTCTTGTTCACCTGATATTACTTACTAACTATTGTTTGTTATCATTGTCTTTCTTTTCTATTCAATAGTATCTTTACAGTGTGATGATGGTCTTTTAAGACTGAAACTAGAAGAAACTGATTAAGAATTTATTATTATGTTTCCTTTGAACTTTTTTTTGGATTCTACCCACATTAGAGACATGGATAATTTACATGATTTACAATCTTAGAAAATCCAAAATCCAACCCAGCTAAAAATAATTGAACAGATGAGTCTGGCCTTCTACTTTACCTCGCTACTAAACTTTGTAGTGTAGTTTCAAGTATTTTAACTATTTTAAGAACCTAAATACTTTTCTTTATTCAAATTTAGGATAGCAATGTGGTTACAGATGGATAGACTGTATTAATAAGTATTGAATTATTGTTAAATAATTTATATTTTGATTTATTGCTTATCTGTTTTATTTAAATTAGTTAAAATATGTATGTATCTAGGTATATTGTGTTAAAAAATATTTTATCACCAAATTATTGGACCACAAAAACACTTACTTTTGTATTTTGTTAATAAATAGGTAAATATTGCTGATGTCCTCCATTTTAAATTTAGGGACAGGATTTTATCTACTTTTTGGGTTAAATTACTTTTTATTTACAATAAATTTAACTATTTTTATATACCTACCTTTTTATATACATCTTCAACCAACAGAGATAAAGATTCAACCAAGAAATAAATATAATATATAAATATAAATTAATTATATAATAGGTGCGGAGCCGTTAGCATAAAAATTGATGTCATGCGGAATTGTGTAATTTTTAAGAATAAAGTTTTGAATAAAAGTACGAACCAAACAATAAATAACAATTAATTTTTTGCCGAAAGTATTTTTAATTAAATTAATTATTAATAAAAATAAATTACAAAAAGCCATTAAAGGGGAAATTAATTTTAAATCTACAATTAGAAAATTTCATGAACATCAAAATGCTAACCTTTATTTTGCCGAAAAAGCTAATTAAAGAGAAGGTACATTTTTGCAGTCATAATTTCCAAATTTTTCTTTACTTTTAATTTATTTATTTTTTTATGTTTTATGAAATAAACAATCGAACGATGTGAAGAATTTTTTATAAAATTTTTTCAAATTTATAAGCAATTAAAATTATAAAAAAACATTTTTATGAATGAGAAAAAAATAAAATTTATTGTATCAACCCTTACTATATGGAAGACAATCTTACTAAGAACATTAAAAAATAAAACAACAAACCAAAAAAAAATTGCACGTTATGACGGTAATTAGGTCTGACAGCCAATTCCGACAATTTTTGTGCTAACAAAAAATAATTGCCTAGATGGCGGCAAATATTTTCTTATATCACAACCTTAAATTTGGTGTGACAACCTGAATCGGCAAAATCAAAGTTGGCAGACCAAGTGCATTTTGGAGTTCATGAAATTTGCTAACTAACTGTTAATTTAAAATTAATGTCCGCTTTAATAGTTTTTTTTAAATTTATTTGTATTAATAATTAATTTGATTAAAAATGCTTTCGTCAAAAAATTAATTGTCAGAACAGTCACGTTTGGTTCGTATTATTATTTATAACGTTTTTCTTAAAAATATCACAATTCCGCAATGTTTATGCTAACGGCTCCCGGACTATAAAACCTTTTTTGTTGGCTTAATTTTTTTTCAATAAAAGGCGGTTTTAATTTGAAACTTAATTTACACTTAATATTAAAATATTCTGAAAAAATGGCACTTTTATTAAATTTTTAAGATTATGTGAAACTTTCTGCACAATATACTGAATAATTCAACACATATTTTTGTCTTAACCTACCTTACAATAGATCTAAAATGTGTGCATATCTACCATAAGTAGATAGTAATTGAAAGTTTTTTAAATATCGTTTAAAAACATTAAAAAAATCGCTGATTATATCAAAACATTTCTGTCCAAAACCCCTGATGTTCTAGATACATCGTACGCCACAGTTTCACGTATTTGGTCAGATTCTTTTGTTGCAAACACCGTAATTGTAACTTTTTACCTTAACCGGGTAATATATGGTTTACTTGTTTGGCTATACAAGAAATCGACATTCTATAAATAGAAAATCCAATCTTAATACGATTTTCACTTAAAATGTACACATGTCTTGGTGAGATCTCAGAATCAGAGTGATCAATTGGTGCATAGAAGTGGTGAAAGTCGCTGATAACGAATTTAACTATTTAGGGAACTTAAGCAATTAAAGATAAAGTTTCTGAATTCCATTTTATCAACAAAAATATTGGATACGAGAATTATGGCCATTTAGATCTACTCAACGTTAAAGTGTACTTAACTAAGTAGAGTTTAAAATTTATGGCTCCCTGCGCCTGCAGTTTGGCAACAATGCAAATTCAATTGTATTTTTAATTAAAATTTAAGGGTACAATTTTTCGATTTAATATGACTTTAGTAATTATTAGCTATGTTCGCGGGTCACAATCCGAATCAGTCCAGGCACTATTCGCACGCGCATTCTGAAAAGTCATTTTAAATCAAAATAAGAATACAAAGGTTCTACTAGTAAAAATTTAAAGATTTGTAATAATTTAAGTCAAAATCTAGGAACGTAAAACTTTTAATTTCACTATCTAAATCATAAATTTGAGATAAAATATTTTTCAATTTGTTATCTTACCTTGTCAAGGTCAAAATATACATTGTACACGAGCAGTAAAAATCCTAGGACAAAATAAATAAATTAATCCAAGTAGTAAAAATAAAACTTGTCTCATCTAATGAACTGAATGAAAATTAAATTGCCTGTATTATGATGATTATTGATTTAAATCGTAAAATAGCTGATTAATCATACTTTTAAAAACTTCAAATAATTTACTAATTTTTTGACGTAGATATTTTTAAACTATAATCCACTGCAATTTAGAATATTTATGCTTTGTGCCTTTTGAATAATGGGTCCATTTTATACAGAAACAACAACACTAACGATATCTTATTGAAATATCTCATTTTATAAAACTACTGTTAAACTTAGTAATTTATATGGCATCATTCTATTTAAACTTTAAACAAATAGATGTTTTTCAGAATTTGCAGAATAAAAACCTTCCATGTATCTGGACCAATTTATTCTGTTCAAGCCTTTTTTTAAAATGTACTTTGCGGGATGGAATACTCTCTGATGTAAACTATTACACTAGCAAAATTCTTTAAAAATTTGAATCTGGTGTTTACAAAATTAAATGTCCAAATTTTGAAGATACAATGAACATTTAACCGCCTATAGATTACAACAACCAGATAACTCAGACTATGCAAAACACCTACATGAACACACGGACACACGAACTCGTCACATTCACAAATGACTTTTAAATACTGCATAACAGATAAAAAATAAAATTTAGATTTTCTTCGCTTCTTACAATAAAATAGACTTTCTGGCATGCTTTTTCGAGCGGTAAAACCCATATTCACATTGTATGTGAATATTAGAAGATGAATTTGGATTACTTGATTACGAAGAATAATTATAATACTAAGTATAAAACTCCCAAATAAGCACTTCAAAATAATCCTGTCACGTGGCCATGTAATCTGTAGAGGGGTTTTGGTCTACCAAAGCATTTTTTATTGTACTGGGCAGCTTATTGTCATAAAATACCCACAAATTGTATTAGCCTTTTAGGTTTTATTACTCGTACTGACATAAAAATAGAAAAATAGACTATTGTCATAATTTACACAATACACAGTAAGCAGTGCTAGTCAAAAAGTAAACTATATAGGATAGACAAAATACATTTTTTGTTTTTTGAAGTGTTATATTAAGAGATTAAAAAATTAAACATAAAAGGATAAATAATACATTTTTAGTATATCTAAATAACATAATAATAAATAAGAAGTAATAACAATAGCAATTAAAAAATTATTTGTTTAATTTCTCTTAATTTAAGAATCAGTCATCGTAATAAAGCTGTATGCAAAAACACACAAAACAAAACCATTAAAATTCAAATGAGAAACGTGCTTTGATGAGTCACATCATTAAGTCGTTTGAACATAAAAAATAAGAATACTTTGAACTGGAATTACATAATTAACGAGCATTTGAATCTAGAGAGTTTCTAATAACATAATGTTCCCGTTTATTGGTTCCAGGTTATTATTCTTCAAGACAGAAATATTTAGCAATAATAACGACATTTTCTTATAGAAAAAAATAATTAGGTAAAATCTCGATAAGGCAACTTCAAAAACTTCAAACTTAAAGAAATATCATAAAAAACAACCAAAATCTGAATTGTAGTATTTAAAAAATAAACAGAAGAGTGCTTCATTAAATATTGCCGCATGCGTTAAATTTGGCGACAAATAATGTAATGATATTAATAATTCATTACCAACTTTTGTTTATTATTAAATATTCAATTAAAAAAGATATATTTGTAATGGTTCTAGACGAAACAATAAATTTAACGAAAATTGAAGTACTCGGACAGTTTGCAATGGATTCTACTCTATTAAATTAAAACAAAACTTATATTTTTATAGTGCAATTTTTATATATTTTATGGAAATAAATTGACTAGTGACTAGAACTCATAAGTAGTTAGAGAAGAGCATATGCAATACCTACCCCCAATCAAAGTAAATGGTAAAATGAATCAGAGAATCCAGTTAGGCAATGGTTAGATAATAATTTGAATTGAATGGCCTCCTTGATCCCCGGACCTATCTCGTTCTTCTGGAGCCACCTAAAATCTGTTATTTTTAGAAAGTAACCTGACTCAATAAAGCTAACGAATGAAAGAATAGCCGTACGTCAAGAGTTAGAAGCTAGTTTCTTTTATTGCCTTGGGATCCATTTTGATTGAAATAAATAGTGTTTTATTTAATACTACTACTGCATCGAAGGAAGCCATGTAGGGCAACCACTAAAGAGCATTTTTAAGAGCTTCAGACAAGTTATCACAAGTAGGGGGTTCCTATTTAAGGGGTAGCTGGGAGTGAGGGGATAAATGAAAAACGTTTGCAATTGTTTTATTTTGTTTCTCCATCCATATTATAGGAACAGTTTTCAACGATTTTATATGTTGTTATTTTGATTTCTCAGATATATCTAGCCATTATGTTTTTAAACTATTACCTTTCATATGTAATTGAATTGTAAAATTAAACCATGGTGAATACAAAGTAAGAGTTTATACAATAAACTACATTAAATAATAATATTTTAATAGTTTGGTATAAGTTAACGATTAGGTACCACTATAAGGCCCATAGAATCTTTAACCTAAAAACGTCTGATCGGTAATAGGTAAATAAATAAATAATTTAAAATTTAAACATCTTTAATATATAAAACTGGAACTGGCTTATGTTACATTTATTGTTACTTAAAATGATGTTCTGTTCAATACATTATTAACTCATTAGGGGAGACCGGTGCAGTTTCGGACACGCGTTTCGTATATATTTCATATTATGTGGCTACCTAGGGTTCTTTCTTCACACATACTATCGGCTTCAGAATATCATATACATTTTCAAACTAAAATCGCTTGCATTCAATTCATTTTAAGGGTCGCCTATAAACCAATCACGGTTTAAATAATAATAAATTTGAAATCAGTCAAACAGTTGTCCATGCCCACATCTTTAATGTTAAACAGAGAGGGTATTCTATTGACAAATTGCCTGTGTATTATACCTAATTGTAGGCGTTTTAAAAATCGCCACTCCTAAGCAGGGTGTTTTTATAACTTCGGTAGGTAAAGGAAATTCACATTTAACATGTATATGCTATTCTAAAGCCGACTGTACATATTCTGTGTTCTTTGTAATGCCAGAGAAAATAATATAAATTTCCAACAATAGTTTTATAGGCATTCTATTGCAAATTATTAATTAGCTTCAACAAAAAATAAATAAGTTACTCACTACACATTTACATTATATAAGCTTACAGGTAAAAAAGGAAAAGTTTGTTTTATTCAGATATACAGGGTATATCATAAGTTTCCAGTCTGACTAGTTTTATTGAACCCCACCGTGAAATTTAAAAAAAGAACCAAAATGAATTTAAAAATAATTAGTGTAAATTGTGACATTTTTAACAATCACATCTGGCAGTGATTGTTAAAAGTATCATCAATATACTTCACAGACAAAATTAAATTAACAATTAATATAAGATTTTAATAAATTACTACTATAGTTTGGATTATAGTAAAATCGCAATCTGTGCGGGTAAAAAAACTGTCGAAATAATTAATTTCAGGGGTGGGTACTTATTATTATTTTTAAGATATAGAGACATTCGGATTACTGAAATACTTATTACGAATATTATTGAATGCCTATATATTATTTTGGTGTATTCGGTTTTATTTTTTTATCAACATATAAACGACATGCATAACTTACAATTAGTACCTATCATAACATTGTATTATTTTGAATTCGAGCCAAAATTTAACGGTCAACATTTTAAACCACACTTTAGGGTAAAATTACATATTTATTTTGTTTGGTCCACTTGTGCTGAGTAAGTTCCATAAAATTTTGATTTATTAGTGTCTGCACCGATCGTGATTTTACTATAGTTAATATTTATTTATACAGAAGACAAAATTTTTGTTTTTCTACTGTCTTTAGACTTAATTCTAATTTGCTTCTTTTTAAGATTTTTTGCTTGTACAATATTAATATTAATCCAATATTTATCAAAGAAGAAAATAAAAATTATTGACATTAGATCTCTTCCCAAAGCTCCCTGTCGCAAGGAAACAACAAGAAAAAAGAAATCAGGGTCTTCTAAAATTTACACAGACAGTACAGAGAAAAGCATAATAGAACAAAAAGAAAAGGAGAAAACATTAAAACAAAATAAGGCAAACGTGGTAAAGAAGCAAATTTTTCCAGATGAAAATTGTTAACTGTTCAATATAAATAAGTAAACATAGAGGTGCCACAACAGCACAATAACATATAGTTTGTAGTCAATAGCAATGAACCTATAATTGAGAGAGATGAAAAATCTAGAGGTGTAGGTAAACACAGCCGTACAGTGGCGTGTAATTGGTTAGAGTTCACCGTAATACCTATATAAATTTTAGTTAAATAATGTAATTCGCATATTTTGGTAAGGAATTTATATCTACACTTATGGCATGGCACCATACTTCTAACATATTTTTATCGGAAGGAAATCTAAAAGGATATATGTATTTCACTATTAATTTGATTTTCTTAATTGTAATAAATTTTAATTGAAATTGCTAATTGTACGCCAATGTAGTGAATAACTTACCGGTGATAGGTTAGATTATCATTCTGCGAAATACCACAAATTATACACGCTTTTCGGGGTTTCACCATTTTCAATATTGAAAATAAATAACAACACTTTATAAAGTTCACTTAAATACACTAAAATTCAGGAAAAATCGAACAAAGCGCTAATCACCTCTAGACAATTACAAACAAAGGCACTGATGCTAAATTTTCGTTGTGGGTATTTGATACAATTGGTCTAGAGCTTTTTTATCAGTATTAAAGAAAGGTATTAAAAAATATTTTCTCTGAATAAAAGTTTTCTCTTAAAAGTAAAATAAAATTGTTGTAAATTATATTATTACGTTTTTGTTTCCTACTTTGTACTTACAAAACACAACGTCTGGCAATGCTCTGCTGGTAAACAAATCTGTCTCGACAACAGGTAGTAGGGAATATGCCTACTCTATGTTTACTTATTACTCTGAGATAAAAAGGTTAACAAAAAGAAATACATTGTCTCGACATCAGAATCTGACGATCCCCTAGAAATGTTTATTAAAAATTCCAGAAATCATTATTCTTCTCACTCAGATTTGGACTTAAACTCAGATATATACGAAGATTCCGTGGAATGCTATCAACATAAAATACAAGTATTCAAAAGGAAGATTATAATCTTGTAAAATTCCCAATCAAAAAAGTAGTTTTTTAAGAAAACACCGTAACAATGGATTTGTTTTCCCAAATATTGCAGACATTACAAGTATTTCGAGGGAGCACATTCAACTGTAGTTACCAAAAGCGCTGCATGTGAAAAGAACTTCAAGGACCCAAAGGATGATCAAATTCGATTTGAAACTTGATTGTTATAATGGAGCATTGCTTTGTAATCAATTAGGTGTTTCTGATTAAACAATCATGAATATAATAAACAATTATTTGTATTATCTAAAACTGCCCCGTATGTGTTTACGGAAACATTTTTTAATAAAAAAACTACATAATATTTACAGTTAACCTGTACAATTGTGGAGAGCCAAAACTTCAAAGAATATAACCAACCTATCTGCATTTCGATTCATTGTGAAACTAAAAAGTTACAACCTAAAAAAAAAGTGTCCGTAACTGCCCCGGTCTCCCCTAATTCAAAAAAGACTGCTTGTATTTCGATGCTATTACCGCTAACTCTTATGTTTATTTAATATAATAATATTAATAATAAATTAATATAATTGCATTAAAATAATTTCGTTATACTTTATAATTATCAAATATAATATATGTACATAAAATTAACATTACACTTTCTGTGCATTTAGGGCAGAGGTTTCTGATGGTTCATCAAAAACCTTCCCTGTTGTGAAAAAAAAGGATAAAAATAAAAATTACAATTATATAACTAGAAAACAATTGATGAATTATTTTCAAGATGAACCAATCAAATTAAACTACAATGGGGAAGTTTCCTATTTTTTAAAATTCTTTTAAATAATTTCAAATAGTTAATAAACTATATTTTAATTTATGAAACTGTCATATTATTTACAATTTTCGAAATATTCCTTCTTAAATTAGTGATAAATAGACCTTCTACGCGTTTCTGCATGGTTTTGTTGGTTTGATTTTTTGGAATTGTATTTTTTGTGTTTTATCCAAAGTAATAAAGTAACAAAAAAGTAAAAAACTAAAACACCATTAGACCTAAACAAACCAATCTTCTTTTTCTTCTGTATAAGTGTCTTGTGTTTTATATTGTAATAAAAATGTAATATTAGTAAGACCATGAGTTGATTTTATAATTTTAATTCGTAAATAAAGAAAATATTAAACGCGCTGTTGCCAGATTTGAAAAGACGAACACAATGCTTTAAAATTTAAGTACGAGGTGTGGCTATTAAATAACGAGACTGCGCGCGCAGAAGGCTATGCTTCATTAGTGTGGTGGTCAAAAATTCAACAATGAGGTAACCTGCAGCTGGTGCCTTACGACCGCAACAGACACAAAACTTAAAACCTGGTGATTTGGTTGGCCATCTAAGGATACTGAAAAATAATTCCACTAGCATCCTTAAACAAACCATTAGTACCATGTCAGTAAAGTTTGACTTTGAGACACCGTTTGAAATAGTTGTAGGAAACCGCCATACGGTTAAAGAAGTCGAACCTTAGCGGGAAGAGGGCTCAGTGGTGTGTGTGTTTGTGATAATAGGAAATGAGGAAGCTGATATATTAGTAAAAGAAAGGGCTAATACACCATTCCTTGGTCCGGATCGCTTTTGTGGTCTCACAAAAAGCATCATCAAAAAGGAACTCCGTTCCGGGGAAGAGGATTCACTACGATCTCACTGGAGGAATACGCCAGGATTGAGGCAAGCTAAAAGGTTTGTAGATATATCACCTGAAAGAGCAAAATACTTTCTCGAAATTAACAAAAAAGATATATAAAATTGACCATACGTCTTCTCACTGGACACTGTTGGTTATTGAGGTATCACCTCAAATCGGAAATAAAAAAAATTTTAAAAATAAAAAAAAATTATAATTTTCTCTTTTGTATACAGGGTGGACTGAAACTCTGACCATCAAAATCAAAGGATTTTCGCAGGCTTTCGCTTCTTGTTAGTTACAGGGTATTCTTTAGTTACACTAATTATCTGTAAATTTTGAATAAAAACTTTTCTTTTTTCAAATAATTGTATTTAATTTAGCGATAGCTGCTGTTTATTACCTATTAACTTAAAAAACAAAAGGTTTGATATTAATGTTGATGTTAATTTTTACAAACGATATATCACAAGCTCATACTTCCCATTTAAAAAAATTGGGGATTATAACTGTCACTCAAAGGGGGTTAAGCTAGGTATCAACTTTTCACTTTAAAAAACGTAAATTTATAATTTAAATTTGACTTGTTCCAGGATTTTCTATGAATATGTACCGTAACCGAAATAATGAATTTATTCCATTTGGCTTTTCCACACTGTATATGAGAAACAGTTGGGAAAAAAGGAGTAGAAATAATATTGTACGCAACTGCCTTGTAATGATCATTGATACATGATCGTTTCATAATGAACTATTATTTGTTGTTCAACTCTTATCGAATAAAACAAAACTCAGGTAAAATTAATGTATTTAGTGTATCAGTGAAATAGTAATCTAATAATTAACAAAAAAACACACAAAATGCCAAAATGCTTTATACGTTCTGCAGTTTGAACTAAATCAACATCCATAACGTACTTATAATTCCATTAAAATCATAATGTAATATTCGTAAATCAATTAGTGATGCTTTTTAACACAGGATTTGATAATTTATTTCTAAATAAACTTAATTGGTTCCGTTAATTATGAAAGCAAATGTAATAAAAAAGCTCGCGAAAATGGTCATAAATCTGAAGATTATACCTACCTATTCGTCACGGTCATCAGTAGAAACATTTTAAAGAATACGATGAACATTTAAAAAAATTAATTGGTTTAGCGCATATAGCTAAAATATTTGTTATTTCATTGTAGAAATAAAACTTTCTGCTTTCAGTGAAGTAATATTGGAGAAAAAATTCAAAATTGTGATGACTCAAATGCCATTTTTTAACTGTTAGAAAGATATTTTGACCAAATACGTAATATATCTATGATTTAAACAGAATAGGCGACTGGACTGATATTAAATATTGGACTTTGAACTACATCATCGTATTGTTACAGACCCTAATTAATTTTTGCATCCCATCAAAACTATTATAAAAGCGATTTATGAGCCTATTCGTTGTTCGAAATCATGAAATATAACCTGAGAGGACGCCAATATTTGTATTCATGATGACGTCATTTATTAGGGGTTTTCTTATCGGTCTGCCAAAAACTCCTTCGAAATGAATACTTCATCTCATCAATAGACATAAAAACACGTTCCTGAAGATTATCTCAGATTTAGCAGCGTGTGAGAACCACGAAATTGATTTTTGACCCTCATTTACAACGTTCTCTAAATATTCGTTAGAAATTTGGCAACATGTTATGTTATTCTCTTTCTTTATTGTTTCAGAAGTGTGCTGCCATGTTGTCATGTTAATAAAGCTAAATGTCCTCAAGTATGAATTACCACCTGATGCTTAATATAAAATATCGAATATTATGAGCACATCATCATTGTATCTGAGAGAATATATAACAGTCTAGTAGTTCACTTCATAATTAATGTTCCAAACATCAATAATTGAGAATTAATTGTGATTATTTTCTGAAACTTAATGAAATTTGTTGATTCATTTTGACAAGTGGCAACAGTGTTGTTCTCTTCCCCTTCTTCCCCTAATATTCATATATATTATTTAAAAATAAATTTAAAAAAAATAGTTCCTTTGCCTATTGGTGTAAGAATTTATAGAAATGTAGCATTTTTTTATCTCTTAGGTACTATTGAAACAGAAAGTAGAAGTAAGAATGAATACCTACCTTGGAGGTGAAAATAGTGCAATTTTAAAAGAGAAGCTGTAGTAAGCGTGGGATTGAAATATCAGAAACAGAATTTCTGTCGGTAATGTCTTTTGTCTTTTTCTTACATAATTTTCTCTTAGATCTTAATATTTTAAATTTTGATTTTGTTTATTAGTTTTACCATAAGTATACCTACCTTGTTGTAATATGCAAGCTTGTTGGTTCGAGCAATTATCTGTTAAATATAACATGTAACTAATTTTAAGGTAGGTTTATTAATAATTTAAGCTATTCTGCATTGTTTTACCTCATCCATATGTTTTTTCTAGCCTGATGATGGCCGAAACTAGTCGTTGTTCTGTTTTGATAATAAAAATCTGTGACATTGATTTTGGTATTTTCCTTTATTCACTGTTGAGTCACATTTGAGTTATGGATGATTTACTTAATATTGTAAAGAATATTATTTATCCAAAATTTATTACCAATACTCTGACAAAAATATTGTAGAAGTGAAATGACATAAACAAAACACAAATTAATGGTTTTATCAATTCCAAGATAAACATTTTGCTATTTGGACCCCACTTGGAAATAATATGGACCATTTCTGATTCAATTATATAAAAAAACGATTGTCTCGTAGAGAGTAGCATGTATATCCAGAGATTCGGATAATGGATAATGTGTAGTTGATTTGTTTTATTTTTAATTCTCTCATGAAATCACTTACAACCTATATATGAATATCTATGTTTTGTATATTATATATTCTACAAAGCTATTATTTATCAATTAATGCTACATTCATACAATTCTCTAGGAAGATGCAAATATTTGGACAGACATATTCAAATGTATTCAGTAGTATAATCATATGCAACCAAATATACATTATATCTAAACATATACAGGGTGTACCAACCTTACGACAAAGTTTGGTATATGGGTTGTTTTAAAAGATATCAAATAATCTTATTAACAAAAATAGTAGATGTCTTTAGGGTCCATATTTTGAAATTACCTTAAACTATACAGAGTGTTGTATAACTCCGTTACAAACCAAACATATGATTTTTTAAATGGGAACCCCTGTATATTATATCGAATTCGGACTGCTCACATTTATACGTTATACAGAGTCCTTCAGAAGTTATGGACACGATTGTGTGAAAATCGTAGGTAAATCAACGCTCTGTATCTTATTGTACGTTGAAGAAAAAAAAAGTATTTTGCCTAACAGAGTTTCGTAATATGATACAATATCACTGTATTCTATTAAATATTAATTATTTTCCCTTTTGTATACAGGGTGGATAACTCGAACTTTTCATTTTCTCTCTTCTTTCAAATGGAACACCCTGTATTTTATATCATAAATAAAATACCCGATTATGTAACTTTAATTTTTGTTGAGCATTTCCTATAGCTAAAGTTTATGAAAACAGAGTTATTTTGTAATATTTATTGTAAACCATTATTAGATAGATAGATGTTTAAGAGGTGGCCAGAAGCCTATTCCACTGCGACCTTTTCAGATCTATTGTGGTCCTCGAAAAACTAGATTACATCCCCCAGTCCGACTCTCTTAACGAAGTCTATAAGCTTTGAGACTGTAACCTTCATGTAGTCCCTTGCCAATGGATATTCTTCTCCTAAACCGCATATTTACCAGACCGTCGCACTGACATAAGATGTGCTCTGGTGTTTTCTCTTCTAGGTGACAGAATCTGCGTCTCTGTCAACCCCATCAGCTTAAGATGCCTGTTTAGTTTACAGTGACCCGTCAATAGATTTATTACAGTTTTGACCGTTTTCCTGTCTTTACTCAATAAGTCTGACGTAAACTTTTGCGAATGTTCCATTATGAACTGTTTCGCTTGCCTTTGTCCTGGTGAATTCCACCACCATTCCCGTGATTTTAGTGCCACCCATGTTTTCATGGCCGTTTTTATTATATTTTTTGCAATGACGCAGAAAGGTTCCGGTCCAATAAAAGGCATTGATGAGACTAGTTTAGCCATTTCATCTGCCTTTTCATTGCCTTTTAGACCCCTATGCCCTGGTACCCAAGCTACCGCAACCTTGCTACGATCCCCCAGAGTATCCCATACTAGCCTAGAATTGACCTCTACAGAATCTAGTGCCCTTAGCACCGCCTCTACGGGTACACCTTTTTCCCAGTCTTCCCTACCTGGTATAACTATTTTAAATTTATTGGCAAAGCTATATCTCGTGACTGTTGCGTGAATGGGTTGCCCCAAAATGTTATCCGCTTTTAGTTCCTCGATTAGCTTACCATTATCAGCCCCATGCGATTGGCTTATGTGCTGCTGATTATGTATTAATCTGTACATGGCTACTCTCGCTTCGCCCTGTATACCGGGTGGTGAATGGTCGGACGCACCATAGGAAATCCAATGGAAAATCATAAACTCTTAAATTCCTGCTTCCCAAATCATTTTAGGTGAAAACTCAATAGGAACTTTTCTTTAAAGAATTAAATACTGCATCAGATGAGACTATTAAAAATATTTTTCAGCTTTTGGTAGTTGACAAAATTGACCAATTTATTTACCATTCTTATACAGCATCAAGACAGCAATAAAATGTCAAAATGACTAAAATATTTAGATGTCAAATCATTCAAATAGTCAAAAAATAGAAAACAAAGTTATTTATTGTTAAATAAATACAAACGCTAAATAAATTACAATAAATGCTCAAATAAACCACCGTTTTGGGCTAAACAATATCCTAATCTATCATAAAACTCTCGTCGAACATTTGCTAGAATGCGAGGCGTTATTTTTGCACATTCTTCTCGGATGCCTGTCTTTAATGCCTCTAAATCTGGAAACCTTACCGTGCCGTAAATTTTGGATTTTACATCTCCCCAGAGATAAAAGTCATTTGGGGCAAGATCTCCAGATCTTGGGGGCCATTTAATAAGACAATTTGGTCCTATCACACAGTTATTAAAACAATTATTGACCAATTCTTTCACTTCACGGCTGTTGTGAGCAGGACAACCGTCCATTTGAAACCAAATTTCTTCTTCTTCGGGAGCTACTTCTGCGAGTGCTGGTAAAATTTCTTCTTGAAGCAAATCCAAAAACCTTCCTGAGTCTAGATTTTCCTCGTAGAAAAAAGGTCCAATAAGATGATGCCCCAGTATTCCTGCCCAAACATTGATTTTTGGTGATATTGAGTACGAGTTTCCACAACAATTTCAGGCCTTTTAGTTGACCAAATTCTACAGTTTTGCACGTTGGGTTCATTGTTTAACGTAAACGTACACTCGTCTGTAAAACAAACATTTTTTAAAAATTTTCGGTCTGCATTCGCCCTCTCCAGCATCTCATAACAAAACTCTGCTCTTCTCTCATAATCTCCCTCAAGCAACTCTTGATGACATTGAACTTTATAAGAATGGAAGTTATTCTTTTTTAATATTTTTAATGCAGTTGAATTATGCATGTCGAACTGCTGTGCGATTTCTCGAGAACTTATTCTGGGATTTTCAATAACTGCAGATAATACATTTGTGGTATTTTCATTTTCAAACACATTTATTTGAATGTTTTGGTCATTTTTGTTACACTTGCATAAAGGAAGCAATGTGCCAGTGTTTTCAAATTTTGTGATTATTCTTCCAATTGTAGTATGGCTTGGAATCGGGCGGTTTGGATATTTCGCGCTAAATAAAGCACTTACCGTGCGCGTACTATTGCCGGAATAAAACATTTTTACAATTTCTACTCGTTCTGAAACGGTGTACGACATTTTTTACGTTTATTGTTGTCACTAATTGAATAATAGAATGACAATCTTGATAATAGCTTTTAAAGGTAACGTCATCCTGACATATCATTGCTGTCTTGATGCTGTACAAGAATGGTAAATAAATTGGTCAATTTTTTCAACTACCAAAAGCTGAAAAATATTTTTAATAGTCTCATCTGATGCAGTATTTAATTCTTTAAAGAAAAGTTCCTATTGAGTTTTCACCTAAAATGATTTGGGAAGCAGGAATTTAAGAGTTTATGATTTTCCATTGGATTTCCTATGGTGCGTCCGACCATTCACCACCCGGTATATATGTGTAATGGTGGAATGTTTAACAAGACTTCCAGTGCAGCTAAAGGAGTAGTTTTTATGGCCCCCGTAACGCACAGGCAAGCTAACCTTTGTATGTTACTTAACAGCCTTACTCCTCCTGTTTGCTGTGTCTTTGTCCACCATACCACTGACCCGTAGGTTATTATGGGTCTAATAACCCTTGTATATAACCATATGGTCATTTTGGGGTTAAGCCCCCAATTTTTCCACACATTCGTCTACATCTGCCCAATGACAATATAGCTTTCTGCGTGGTGTTTTGTATGAGTGTGTTCCATGAGAGTCTTTGATCTAGGTATTTTATTTCTTTGACAACTGGAATCACTGTTCCCCCCAGTGTTGGTGGTTTTAGACCGGCCAATGTTGTCTTTTTTGTGAAGTTGATAATTTGTGTATCTGTTAATCTCTCTCGCTTACACTAATTTTCAACCGTGTTTAGGGCTATCTTCAACGTACAATAATATACAGAGCGTTGATTTACCTACGATTTTCACACAAACGTGTCCATAACTTCTGAAGGACTCCATATAACGTATCAAAACCTTATATCGAAATCCTCAAAAAAATATGAGCAGTCCGAATTCGGTATAATATACAGGGGTTCCCATTTAAAAAATCATATATGTTTGGTTTGTAACGGAGTTATACAACACTCTGTATAGTTTAGGGTAACTTCAAAATATGGACCCTAAAGACATCTACTACTTTGGTTAATAACATTTTTTGATATCTTCTAAAACATCCCATATACCGAACTTTGTCATAAGGTTGGTATGCGAAATTTGAATTTAATAATTTTTTTTGAGAGGTAATAACATTATTGAATTATTAAACAATTTGAAGTAGTTAATAGAATCGGAAATATAAAATTAATACAAATTGTTATAAAAAATGCTTATAAATGCAATTTTCAATAAATATTTAACCATATGTAAAACTGAAATTTTCAAAATTGAATTCTATGGACTAATGGATAATGTTTTTCACTCCTTAAAAACCTCACTGTTAGCTGATAACTTCCTCCATTATAGAACCTCTCAGTAGTGAATACATTTTTTAAATAAAATAGTGCGAAAAATAAATAAAAAACTGTTGGTTGTTTAGAAGTAGTAGTTTTTTCTTTTGAAAGACATTTAAAATTTGTCATAATCAAATATAACTCAGCAATTATTATAATTTCTTAAATAAAAGCTTTAGGATTATTATAACAATTTTTTTAGTTAATTTAATAAAAAATCTCCAACCTATTTCTATTTAATTTTTTCACAATTAGATTTTGTTACTATGTATCTTGTCCCTTTGTAAACATATAGATGATTTCAATTGAAAATCTAACAAACCTTATTTTTTTTAATAAGTTCCACTTACTATATAGAAAAAGGATCCAATAAAAACATGAATTGTTTGTTTGTAACATAATAAAATAGCCGAATCACGCTTCATCTGTTTTGTATGTTATGCAGCCCTTTGTATGTTGCCTTGAATATTTATTAGGCGTACAAAAAGAGTTCAAACAATTTTTTACTCCTACTCATACCTATTTAGTTTTTGTGTGATAGTTTCGGCCAAATACATTTTTAAACTAAATACAAAAGATACAATAGTATATTAAACAACGCATTTCATATGGAATTCTGTTATGACACGAGTTCAAGTTTAAAAAACGAATCGCGAAGCGATGAGTTTTTTAAAGAACGAGTGTCACAACAGCCATATGAAATAAGTTGTTTATAATATTTTTTATATTTTGCCCTTTTTACCATTTTTTAAATTAATTTTTATTTTTAAGTAATTACGAAAATTTTTATTTTAAAAAGTATGTCGGCAGCACTGTGTAATTTATAAAATTTGACAGTTGTGACATTTAAATTATCAAATGTTAATGTTTTAAAATATTTTAAAATGAATAATATACCAATAATAATATATTATATAAGTAAAATATTATATTCATATTCACAGATACTTTCTTAAAGAACAATATAAAATTAATAAATTGCTATTAGCCACAAATGTCATAGTCAATAGTTTTGCCTTTAGATACTTCACTCATGTCGCCAACCATTTAAAACAAAAATTTGCGTGCGTAAAAGTTACATTACGATACGCAAATGCGTTTTATAATGAAGATTTTTATAAGTGCAAAATATAAAAAACTTTTTATATTTTGTTTTAAGTAACAGACATACTATTCTCAAAAGTGGAAGAAACTTGCTCAAGGAATAATTTTACAGTAATGAGTGCAGAATCAGAAGATTAAAATTCAATTTACTTTTACTAAAACTATTCCTTTATTCGTATTATTTAAATATTTTAATAATATATTTAATTAATGTAGTAGGCATGTTATTTTTTTATACATATAGTTTAATCGTATCTTTTAGAGAAACCAATACCATGAAATATATTGTAATTGTTGATTATCAAATTTTTAGAATATCTCAACAAGTTTGGCGTGACAATTACAGATCGTGAACATTTTTTTATGTAAAAAAATAGGTATATTTTTTAACTGTTTGTCTAATGATTAATTATTATTTCATGTTTGTCGAGGTTTTATAAAAATTTAATCAACTTTTTATATATCACGTTTATTAGAGTGATTAACAACACTGTAATGTCGTAAACTTTACTTAAAAAATTGTTTTCAAAAAATTTTGATAATGTTACAGATGCAATTACGTTTAATGAATTCTTCAAAATATCAAGAACATGTCAAATCGTATCATCAAATTTCCAATTCGTGGGTAATTCACTGTAGTTACAGAGTTCCTAGAATAATAGACTAATTTTTTATATTACGCAGATGTAAATGTAATACCTTTATTTTTCTATATTTTAATTTCGCATTTTGATGTAACAGAATATTTTTGTTTTTTAACCTTTATTAAAATATTAGTTATTGCCACGTACTAATTAGTAGGTATATAAAGACACGAATACATTTAGTTTAGGACTTTTGTTACTTCTGTTATTTTTGTAAAAGACTTTTTGACTTTTAACGTTTGTTAAACATTTGTGTTATAAGATAATTTTGTATTAATAAATAATTTGTAAAAGTTTGAATAAACATAATTCTGTATTCGGAAAAAGTTGGGTTAATTTTATTTCTTATACACTTTTCTCAACTTAATTTTTGTGAATTAACAATCAATGAAACACAATTTTTTATTAATTATTTCAACCAATTCTAGTTGTCCAATTATCTTGAAATCTGGAACATATCCAGTATTATACTTATAAAATTAGTTCTAAAATAAATCTATCAGTCTTCAACATATTTCAAATTACTGCTACTCATACTGCAGGGCATACCACAACGAACTATGGAGGACAAGTGAACCGTGAACCAAATGTGTTTTGTCCTGCTAGATACCGAGATACAGATGATATTGATGCGCCATCAGGGTTGCCCTTAGCTAAGATTGAGAGATATTTAGTCGATAATCTCGTTATAAGTATAGTTTTTAAATATTAGAAAATAAAAGTAACAGCTTTGATTGCATGGAAAATAATTTTTATATAAGCATTGTTTGTTGTATCCAAGTGGGAGTCCGTTAGTTGATAATATTTAAATAAATAAGGACTTAATGAAAAATAATTTATTTATTTTAAAAAAATATAGGTTCTTTAACATAAAATAATCCAGGTGTCTCTTGTAGCATCTTATTATACAGTATAGATTATTGCAATCATTATTTCTTTCTCAGCAGTATACTAAAATGTTGGACATTCTTTTATAAAAACCCTGTCTTTTTATAAGATTTGTTCACAAAAAAATAAATACCTGATAAATATTAAAGTAATAATTATAAAGATGACTTCAGGTAAATTGTATAAATATTATAACCATATTCTTAAATGATTAAATTGTTTTACGTTTTCACAATTATTTTAACAGAATTCTTATCAAATTATATTACATTGTTACAACATTTTAAATGAAATTTATTGTACTAACCCTTACTATGTGAAAGTTCATCTTATTCAGAACAATAAATAACTAAAAGGTTGAATTAACTTTCACTATTTATTCATTAAATACTTTAAATGTAATGACGGCCGTTTCGCTATAGAAATAGCATTGTCAATCTGACGATTTAAAAGTCAGCATCAGAACATATTGTCATAATCAGGATATTTATTTTTTTTCTGCCGATTTAGTATTGTTTTTGATTTATTATGTCTGTAAAAAGTATTCTACTTTCTTTTAAAATTCAATTTTTCATTTCTTTTTAAAGGAGTTAGAGCTATGAATATTTCTAATTTCAGGAGGAATTCTGCTATAGATTCGTGATGCTAAATATTTGGTACTTCTTTGCTCGATTGTTTTGCCACCTCCTGATGGAAGAAAAATATTATCATTTCTCCTTGTATCGTATGAGTAACTTTGTATTGCTAATTTAATTTAATATTAAGTAACATTTTTGGACAGAAGAGCTGCCTCACATCCTTCAATTTAGATTCTTGGTAAAGTAGGACTGTGTAGAGTACTGCCTGTTCTTTAAAGGATACGCTTTATAATCCATTTTTGTGTAATATGGGTGCTATTTAAGAGCATACAGTAGTGGCCACGTCCGCCAAAAAAATGAAAAGTCAAACTACAGCCTTAGAGATTACTAAACTTTATTTAGATCGAGTTTTTTTAAAGTTCTATTTTGACTTACATCAACTTCTTCTGTTGTTGTTCTTATGTCAAAAATTCCCCATTATAATTGTTGGAAATAGGAAGTTCCTGTAAACAAATTAGTTGAAGTTTGCTTTGGATTTCAAAATTGATTATGTTTTGACAGATAAAAATATTAATTGTCAGTTTTAATTAGAAAAGAAAAATAAATATAAAGCTCGTTGTTTTCGTTTATAAATCCATTTAGTTCTTTTTGAAGTAATCAAGATTTCTCCTGGTAGGAGATCTTTTTATTACAATAATGCTAGTAACCAGCGTTATCTGTCTTTTTAAAATTAATAACTACAAACAGAGTAAGTTATACTACACTTGATAAAAAATTTGTTATTTTACACTTGTTCATCGTTTTGAGTGTTTTGAATCAATAGTATCAATTTTATATTTATTTTTACACCGAGGTATGTCCTTTCTTTTTGTAATTTTCACTATTAAACATAACTGGTTTTTATAACCTGATGATGGGCTCAATGTTAGGCCGAAACTAGTCTCAATAGTCGCTATGGAATGATAATAAGCTTTATTGTAGACATTTTTTTTTAAATTTGAGGACAAAGCAAATCACATAGAACAAAATAATAAAACATATTAAAACAGTAATACAAAAGTATCTACAAGTAATAAAACATACAAACAAATTTGATAACAATTCATTAGGTTTTTAACATTTTTTTCATAATTCTTACAGAAGTATTACCAACATTGTTTCAAATAAAATTATTTAATATCTCGGATCCATTAAAAACATCGAAGCTTCGCTTTCTAACTTGGACCAAAACTATTGCAAAACTATTTCGCTTCTAGTTCTAGTTACATTCTTTACCAGTTAATAATATTGATAATTATCCAAAGAAGTACCTTAAGGTTTTTTGAAAAAGTAAATTTTTTAAAAATTTAAAATCCGTTATGTTTGCTTATTTCTCGTAAATAACTCATAAAATGTATATTTCAGCCACGTAAAGCTGTAAAATAATCATTTCTTAAATTTCTTTTCACTTATAATATCACAAAAGCTTAAATTATTTCTGCAGAAATTTTTTAAAGGCACCAATAATTTGGAAATTAGGTTAGGTTAGGTTTCCCTTAACATTGCTAGACGTTAATTAATTTTTTAGATATAGACAAAAAGAAAGGAAACCATTTTGATCAGTTAAAAGAGCTGACTAATAGCTTCGACGAGTCGAAGCTATATAAAAACGAAGAAAACCATTGTCCCAAAATTTTATTAAGGGAGCGTCCAAAAACCACGTAGCATAGTTAGAAAGGGTGAGATGAGTTTGAATGCTACGTAACGGGGAGGGTGGAGGTAAGAGCAATGTTACGAAAACATTTTTGTTAAATAAATTTATAATTGTTAAATAATTTTATTTGAAAGATAGTTCCTAATATTTTCGTAGGAATTTATTATTCATTTAAAATAAACTCTTTTTTATTAATGTGTAGTAGAAAACAGAAAATATTATAAAAAAAACACGTTCCACGACCACGGCCATCATCAGGTTATAATAAACAGGTATGTTTAATTACAAAAGTAAAGATCATAACATAGTGTAAAAATATATATAAAATTGATAAAAAAAACTATAAGTGAAACCCAGTATGTTCTAATGGCTAGAATAGTTCTCAAGTAAATGGAGAGTAAGTATTGGAAGATTCCTATAAAGGTAAAGGAAAAAAGTCACAGGAATCAGAACAGCAGCTCCCACATGTAGGAGTCAAGTAGGAGCAAAAACTAATCGTAAGTACAGACAACAATTTATTCTACTTCAAAAATCCAATTAACAAAAACTCTACTTTTTATTAAAGTTTGACATTATCATCTAGAATTTGTAGTCACTATTGATAATGTACTTTGATACATTATTTACTTTGTTTCGCTGAAAGGTATTTTAAAATAGATTATACCATTGTATGGAAGTGAATGGTACTCATTTTGAACACTTATTGTAACTTCATAATAAATAGCACTGTTAAAAAGATTAAAGAGTTTGAACTGTTGTACAACCCATTTTATTACAGGCAAATAAGCTGAAAGTAAAAAATAAGTAAAATTTCTGCTATTATATGAAATATTGTTTATCTCATAAACTAACCACTTTAACCTGCAAGTATTATACATTTTTGAAATCAGCTCAAAGAGGGTATCCAAATTTTACATAAAAAATATGCGAAATAATTTAAAAAAAAAGGATGCAGCTAGGGGTGAGGGGTGGCTTTTCCAATAAGTTTAAATAAGCCATAATGCTTGCCCCTTCCAACATAAATTGACATGTTTTTGGATTTTTCCTAAATACCAGTATACTTTTATCGGAAAAGCACTGTATAATAAAAGTAAAGGTACTCATGGTACTTTAATATATTTATTGATAGAACAAGACTTTGTTTATTTCTTTATAAAATAGTATTACTCATACTTTTTTAAATATTGAAAACTGCAAGCTTTGCTGTACATATTCTAGCCTTTGCACCACACAAATTTATAGTAATATTGAAATACACACTATACTATACCTACTGATGTAGATGAAACTTATTCTTATAACATATACTAATAATTTTTTTGGTGTGGCAGAATGTTTACAATGCTTATTTTGATGTTTCTACAACTATAGTCACAAAATGTTACTCTGTTTAGTCTGGGCATTCCTTTATTTTAAACCAAATTGATACATAAATATTTAAAATATAAAGCCAAAGCAGCTGCGCCTAGTCCTGTTGAATGATCAGAACATCCATAATCTATAATATGACTGGTTCTTTTATTTCGAAATACAGGAGCGCTTTCATAACAACCATGTGGATTTTGCCATTTTAGTATTGCCTCTAACCAATTTTCTTTAATAAATTCTCCAAATCCTTCCATTCCACAAAGTACAACTGAAAAATATTTTTCTACATAAATGAAACATAAAATAATATATTTTCCTACTGTTTTTTCTCAATAAAAATCTTTTTAAGACAGATAAAGAATTTATAATGTAATTGTCACAACTGAAGGTTTACAATTTTTTTATATTTACCTTGTTCTAAAAATATATCATGATAAGGAAAATTTAAATGTTCATTGGTATAGGCTTCTTTTAAAATATATGAACAGAATAAATTTACATATTCTTTAGTGTTAATTAAATTACCAGGAATGAAACATCCTTGCAATCTTTGGATTTGCATGTACAGTAATCTAAAACATGCCAAGACAAGAAAACTAATACCATACTATACTAGTAGACTAGTAGTAGGATTGTACGAAAGAAATTAAAAGTTATAAAAACAGCAATATCTGCATTGATTTTATTTAAAACACAAAATAATATGAGTAGATAATAAGTTGTTGAACGTAAAACAAAAAAATTAATGCAGTATATCAAACAATGAGAAATTATGAATTAATATACAAGAGCATATAGATTGCAACAACCGGATAAGTCAAATTATGCAAAACATCTACTTGAACACAAAGTCTCACTCACACAAACCATGATAAATTTTAAGGTTAATAAACACTTACACCAGATACTACCACTTGAACACAAACACTCAGACATTATAAATAAATAGAATTGCTGCATATTGATAGAAAACAAGTTCCGTAAAATGGGATGAAATTGATTTTGTAGGGAAAAATTGAACCGTAAATCAAGTTTACATATTTTTGAAATTGGCGCTCGCATTTTTTTAAAATAGAATGTTGGCAACCTTGATTTGTTTAGATAAGTGAACAACAAGAACGTGCTTGTATTTTGTTCGGCACAATATAAAACTTTTCTTCCAAACAAAAATGTTTTAAAGGCATCCAACATTTTTATCATTTTCGGTATTCCGAGAACTTTCGAGGGTAAGTTAAAAACCGTTTAGTTTTGAGTATATTTGCTTACAATATCAAGAATAGCGACGTTTGGTTATGTGGTGTATGCTACCAGTTAAACAATATTTAAATGGAGAACAGGGGAAATTCAAAAAATTGCTGATATGGTATAATTGATCACAAATGTTCGATGAAATTGCTCATTGGGGTGGGGTGAATTCAATCGCCGTTTTTGTTTTCTTTTATTTTGGACTGAATACATCGAACTCATAAAAAGAGCTTGGGTTAAGAAATTACGAAAACTATTTTGACGAAAACATCAAATTTGCTCTTGAAAAAAATTGTTGACCTTGCGTGGGACATACGAAAAACATCAAGGGAGTAAAAATCTCTCAACAATCGTTATCATTAAAGGCGTGGTGGCAAAAATGGTTGTCAGTCCATTTTTTCTACCCTTGACATTGCTAGACGTTAGGCAACTTGCCTAAAACTGGGTCGCAAAGTAGAAAATTTTCACTTATAATATCACAGGAGCTAAAATTATTTCCGGAAATTTTTTTGAGGGCACCAGGATGATCTAGAGTTTCCCATTTAAAAGATTTGAGAAGATCTTTGGTCCGATTAGCCACATGTGGACGGGCATTGTCATGCAGCAAAACGATACCCTTACTCAACTTGCCACGTTTTTTGTTTTGCATTGCACGACGCAGATTGTTCAAAGTCTCACAATAAGACGCTGCATTAATTGTCTCATTACGAGGCAGAAACTCCACTAGCAATACTAAGAAATCGTATAACAGCCCGTACTTCACAATCGGCGGGACTCACGATTGTCGGAGGCATCTTAAACACTCAGTAAACAACGTATACAATGTAGAATCAGACTGTATGGGCGTCAGTGCGTAGACAAGAGATGTAGGTAACCAGCGCGCATGCGCGGAACGCTGACCGTAGCGCTACGGCGACGGAATCGCAAAACAGTAGGTACTTACTTAAAAAACATGCCTCGTATATTTCATGTCTGTGATATTGTGATTGTACAGATTCCATTGAAGGATTATCCATTGAGGAACTTATAAGCGATCATCAAACCTTGAAGTAACTGACAAATGATAAAATAAAATCTTCAAAAATTTCTGGTAATTTTAACAAGTTAATTATTCTTTTCTGTTTAGATTTACGTTTGGGTAGATTTTTATACATTATATCAAAAACATCATTTTGGATTTTAAAGTGGTTGATTTATACTGACCTATGTGTTAATAAATATCCAGTGTCAATTCGAGAGGTATCCAACATCATTTCCTGACATGTGCTACTAACGAAACAAGTATTATTGGATAATGATAACTCTAGGAGTTCTCTTAAACAAACATTCGTTTCCACTCCTTTATAAATTGCCCGTTTATTTTTTAAAATATCTGTAGGTGACCAATTTACATATATTCCAAAGTTAGAAAGTGTTCCGTAAGTAAAATTGTTTGGTAACGTCGACGACCATTTTTGGAAATTAAGCAGCTTTTTAGCAACTAGAAAATAAACAAACTAGAAACAAATGTATGCAGTTTGGGCAGTTTTTTTAATGAAGTAACATAATACAGGGTTTAGCAAAAGATCATATTTAGTAAAATACCTAGTTTTTAGCTTAACTTACTATTTATATTTTCACAATTCATAAGTTACCTTCGGTCTCTGAAGCAGATAACAAAGTGTTTCTTCAACTAATAATTGTTACGCGCGTTACAAATATATGCGACGGACATGATGCTACTGACATTTTTTTGTGCTGGTTGCATGTCTTAAACCAACCTGTGTTATAAAATGGTACCTACGTTACACACTTATGTTACTGAGCCAGTGCGACTGACAAGAGTTAGAAGCAAATGCCTCTTCGAACCAATTTGTCAGCTGTTAAACACACTCACTGTGTCCTAAAGTCTCGGAGCATGTGATTGTTTTGAAAATTTATTTAAAAAAGAAAAAAAAAACGTCGAAACACATCAACTGTATTACTTTTCTGTTATTTTTTAGCTTAACTACTTGAAAAAATGATCCTGCCACTTTTTATCGACTGTCATGTGCAACTAGCATGGCTAAGAAACAAAATGATTCTTACACACTTATGTAACCAACATTGTGTCAGCGACATCAAAAATATCAGTAGCACCAAGTCCGTCGCATATATGTGTAACGCGCCTTAAGGTTATTAACTACAAGCTACACGAGTAGTGTCTGTTAAATTAGCACACACTCTGTTTGGATTTGTAACTAGTTGCTAGCGAAGTTGAGCAAATCCATTTAATTATTCCGTTAAATAAAGTATGTCTGTTCTGCAATATAAATGTTACGGTTAAAATATTTACTTGGCTAGTATATAAACTAGTTGGATAGTATACAAACTATCCAACTGCCTGGTTATTTTAATAAAAAATCATATTTTCACTAAAATAGCTACGAGTAAAGGCTGGTTTCTATGCTATCAAGCTAGTTTATAAACTATACAAAATTTATCGCTAAAACACAAACCACAAGGAAATTATACAAATTAGCTAGCATTTTTGGCTAGTTTGTAAACTTTGGATAAAGTGTGAACCTGATATTGGTAGTAATACATAATAACCAACTAGTTGGTTAGTATGTAAACCAACCAATTCTCTTTGGGTAATTTAGTGAGGTTATGTTTCGTCAAGTGTTGTGAGTTGTGCCGCCGGTACAGTTGGGCCTCGTGAAATTTGATGTCAGCTACAACATCTCAAAAATACAGAGGGCGAAAATTCCCATAAAAAGTGCATTGTCCTTTATAGCATGCCTTTTACCCTAATACCCACCTGGTTTGCAAATTCTCGGCCATTGTCGCACTGCAACACGCAAGGGCTGCCTAAGTCTACAAATACTTCTAATAGGTGCTCAGCTACTTCTTTAGCTTTCTTTGTTTTTAGCGCTCTCAACCTGACGTATTTAGTTAGGTGGTCTTGGTAGACAAATATAAATTTATAGTCACCATCTGGTCTAGTTTGTAAGTCGATAAGTTTGTAAGTTGTGATACTTTTCGTTTAATAATTTTGTTGTTGCTTGACGCTCTCCATGCCCAGTTCCCTGATGGGCAACTTTAATCGCATCATAACATTCACTCAAATGTATAATAATCTTTCCAGATCTTTTATGTAGAATTACATAAGATGATTCGATTCTTTGTATAAATCATAAGTATTTATCACATGATAATCACTCTTGTTACTACTATCAGGTCCAGTTTCGCGTATTCTCTTAATACGTTGCAAAAGTTCACTATAATCGCTATTATTCATTCAATTTGAATTTTGCGATTTTTGGTCATAAACGTCTAATAGTAGGTTTTCAAATTTTTGCTGTTGATTAATTTTTAATAACCTGATAACTAATCTTAAACAAATTTCACGAGACACAACAGTACAACGGGGGCACAACTCACAACACTTGACGAAACATAACCCCACTAAATTACCCAAATAGAATTGGTTGGTTTACATATTAACCAACTCGTTGGTTATTATGTATTACTACCAATATAAGGTTCACACTTTATCCAAAGTTTACAAACTAACCAAAAATGCTAGCTAATTTGTGTAATTTCCTTGTGGTTTGTGTTTTAGCGATAAATTTTGTATAGTTTATAAACTAGCTGGATAGCATACAAACCAGCCATTACTCGTAGCTATTTTAGTGAAAATATAATTTTTTATCAAAATAACCAGGCAGTTGGATAGTTTGTATACTATCCAACTAGTTTATATACTAACCAAGTAAATACTTTAACCGTAACATAAACATTATTAAAAGTTTCCAACTGATACAATGGAGGTATTTGATTATAATATGAGTGATGATGATAAAGAAATATTAAAATTCCTAGAATTTGAATATGTTGTTAGAGGAAGGTCGAATAATTTTGAAAAATTTATCACTGTTAACTGTTTCTTGCATCCTTGTCGAATAATTATTTCTTTTGTACCAATCCCTTTTGGTTTTTATAGCCTGATGATGGTCTGATTCAAACCGCAACTAATTGCAGTAACTATATTTCTTCAATAAAAGTCTGTGATTTGACTTGATGTGTTATTGAATCTTCGCCAGTTAAATACATATTTGAAATTAGTGTATTTGTAATATTGACTTATGACTGTATAAGAATTAATGGGGTGGTTTAAATATGTAATTCCCATTATTCAATGGTTTACTACATAATACATAATTAATTTAATTGACTTATGGTTTGCCCAGTATAAATATAAGTGCACGACATCAAAGTGAACAAATCGCTCTGTTCGTTTGACTTCCTTCGTTCGTTTGCTACTGTCAATCAGTATCTTTTTTCACTGTAAATTTGCTAAATATTTAAATTCGTAGGCCGTAAGTTATTACAAATAATAAATACATGCTTTAAGAAAAGTTACGTAATTAATTTTATATCAAATACAACTCCTGGACTAATAAAATATATACTTCAAACGAACATACCTCGTGCTAAAATGTTTTAGATGTTGGCAAAATTGCGCTCTGTTGCCGCGTTCAAAAATGGTGTAGTATTATTGTAGTTAAATAAAAAGAAGAATATTAGACAAACTTCGTTTGACATTTATTAGATTCTAATACTGTGACGTGTAATTATATTTATACTGGACAAGCCATACTTTGATTTATATTCGGTATAAATTATTATAAGTTGTCAGTTTTGAAAATATGGCTTGGAGGACACCGCTTCGAGACTCACGACGAACTTGAAACTGCCATTAATGAACATTTCAAGTCACTGGCGGCAGAGTTCTATGAAGAGGGCATTGGAAAGCTGGTACACAGATACGATAAATGTCTCAATCTTCAAGGCAATTATGTAAAAAAACTTCCTTTTTTTTGATAAAAAAAACGAATTTTTAATATTTATTGGTGTTTTTTATCACCAATCGGAGGTTTAAAAAAAAACGACCCTCGTATTTCTCCTATTTGATTTTTAGAGGACCTTCGTGTAAATTAGGTAATTTGTGAAAGGGCACTTCTTTCGCAGTTCTTTTTTGCCTAACTGGTAGAGCTTTGTAACTATCAGAGTGGCGAATTTTATATTGAATGGATCCTTTGTATTTCAGAGCCCTAATCTCTTGAATAGTGGGATCTCCAACTTTCAACCGAGGCCGAATCGGATTAAAAAATTTCATTTCGAGAAATCTTTGAAATAGTCATGCTGTAGTTATTCTACAAAGTAGGGTCTCGACACCTTTCTGGCAGTTTTGACAACCTCAACATAGTCAGCAATTACTCTTCCTTTAAATTTTCGTTGTATTATAGGGTGCGTAGAGTCGCACTCCACATTAGTATGTCCCTTTTCAAAATATTTGTGGATGATGCAGATATCATTCAGTATAGTGAAATTCAAAAGACAGTACATTACGATTTTGGGCTCCGCAGCCATCACTATAAAGTATGATTGATAGTTTGTCTTCTTTGTCGATAGGTGGTAAGACCTAGGTTGTTAAGAATCTATAAATAATAGAAACAAAACAGTTTGCTTCTTTAGTGTGGAAGTCAAAGATGGTAAAATTATGAACTATGAGTTTTGCACTTGTTTCACAAAAATACAGAATGTTTGAAATGTATACTAGGCGAAAAAAAAAGAGTAATAAGGTTCACCCTCCAAAGTGATGTCAGCATTTGTGAAAATGATGGAGTTAAGCAATATTCATGTTGATTGTAGAATATTATGGAGTTACGCAGTATTCTTTTTTGCCATTTTAGCGACATCTATTGAATTTTTGTGGAAGTTTTAACGATGTGCATGTAGGTATTATCATTATGAAACGGATTGTGACAAAAACCCAATTTGGATAATTTTGGCAATTTTCATATGAAGCCGACGATAATTATGTATTATATTTTCAAATGCCGAAGACATTTTCTGAAGTATCAACTTAATTTTTGCAATATTTTGCCACACAAAGTTACACAGTCAATATTCTAATTTAAATACCTATGTATAGTTTATGTTTTTTTAACTGTGGGTCAAAATAAGTTATGTCTATTTCATCCAATATAATATTGACAATGTACACAAGTTTTTTTTATGAATCACTTTAAGTCATATCTTTGTATAAAGTATCTATTCGTTTAAGCTGAAAATAAAATAGATATATTTTTTTACTCAGCTTTGGGCCCGTAAATCATTATATATCTTTTACGAACAGCACGTGGTAAATGTTTAAGTTGAAGAGGTATGTTTACCCCCTAAGTTGTTTGCCATAATACATTTAAATTATAAATATCTTACACCACACACTCACTTTCCTGAGAAGTTTTGAAGGTTGTGGAAATGTGTAAAACCTTCTGTTATTTTTAAAAACTAAACTTTAGTTCAGAAACATGTGCATTTCTATTTTGCCTTACTTTTACTTTGATCAATGATATTTAGTATGCAACTTTTTACAGACATTTTCCAGTAAGTTTAAAACAATGGATCTACAGTAATAATTGTTTTGTGTTTCCTTATTAGAAAAATTATAGACGCTGCTGTAGCGAGTAATAGCATCTACATAGGGTGGATCCATATGATACAGACTTTTGTTTGCAGCTTGTAGTCCAAGATACCAGGGGCCGCCATACGTCTGGACCAGTATTTTCGAATAATTCCTACGAGAGAGTAGTTTCTCATTCCTATGAAAATAAAGAGATGGATATATAAGTTTTCGAGTGAGTGACATAGATAGATAGATATGTTTTCATAGGAGTGAGAAATGATTCTCTCGTAGAATTGATTTGAGAATAGTGGCTCTGACAAATGAAATATGGACGATTGCGTAATGTTATTATGTACTAATATCTTAGAACAAAAAGATACAGGAAGGAGTATATGCAAAATGACCTTGAGTCCAGAAAGGAGCTTGCATATGGCGGCCAATTGTCAGTTTTAGTTTCCGTTTCCATTGACGTACCGAAAAAAAATTAAAATTATATCAGGGTTTTTATTTTTAATAAATTTCAACCAATCAAGAGTGTAAATATAATTAGTTTTTTAAATAATTTAGTATTTATAAGAACCGAATGATACGCCTATGCGCTAATTTTTGACATTTATATGCAAAAATTGCTTTGACAGCATAATGAAAAATGAGTCATACAAGGAGCTTCAAGATGGCCGACTTCCGTCGCAAATTTTCCTTAAGGAGCCCGTATCCCTTGCAATCTGAAACGAAAATGTGTCAATGATTTTTTTAGCCATAAAGTGCAGACATCTCTTAGTAATAGGATAAACTAACAGAAATAATATTAGAATCCTTTCACTAAATTGCTCTATTCATCGGAAAAAATTTTACCTGCTAAAAACACATGTTTTAGGGCTAAAAACCATTTATATAATTCTCATTTCTAGACCTTGCCAGCCAACAAAATATATTTTGTATTTTATCTCGGGAAAGAACGAGGGTAGATCAACATTTAGTAATATCAATAGGTGCTCTAGTAATTATTACTTTTATCTTTAGTTTTTATTAAAAACATTTTTTATTTGTATTTTTAATTCTATATATACCTAATCACCGGTAGGGTAAGTTTATTATTTTTATAAGTTTATGGTTGTGTGTGATTATTTTTAAATCAGTTCTAGGTAAGTGTCAAAAAATTATTATAGTATATTAAACAACGCATTTCATATGGAATTCTGTTATGACACGAGTTCAAGTTTAAAAAACGAATCGCGAAGCGATGAGTTTTTTAAAGAACGAGTGTCACAACAGCCATATGAAAAAAGTTGTTTATAATATTTTTTATATTTTGCCCTTTTTACCATTTTTTAAATTAATTTTTTATTTTTATGTAATTACGAAAATTTTTATTTTAAAAAGTATGTCGGCAGCACTGTGTAATTTATAAAATTTGACAGTTGTGACATTTAAATTATCAAATGTTAATGTTTTAAAATATTAAAAAAAAAATAATATAACAATAATAATATATTATATAAGTAAAATATTATATTCATATTCACAGATACTTTCCTAAAGAACAATATAAAATTAATAAACTGCTATTAGCCGCAAATGTCATTGTCAATAGTCTTGCCTTTAGATACTTCACTCATGTCGCCAACCATTTAAAACAAAAATTTGCGTGCGTAAAAGTTACATTACGATACGCAAATGCGTTTTATAATGAAGATTTTTATAAGTGCAAAATATAAAAAAATATTATTAACTTAGAGGCGATGCATTTACAAATGACACATTAAAGTGGTCAACATATTTTAATTTTGTAATACCTATTTACTTGCGTCGAAAATTCGGAGACTAGATACTTATGAAGAATAATGATGTTTTCTAGAACGTTGCTGGATTTAAACTAATGTTTTAAAATTTGATGAAGTGCTGCAAACTACCCACTATTACTACCCGAATGTTAACCCTTCAGGATTATTTGTTGACTTGAAATACGGTTTCTTAGGTGCATCGCCTGATGGTAAACGAATTATTGTAACTATTATATACATATCAGAGTTTAATAACTTATTATGTTTTAGGTTTAATTGATTCAGATGAACTTGTTGAAGTAAAATGTTTTTTAAAAGTAGCCACATCAAAAATATCATTGAGAGAGGCCGTAGAAAAGCGTATGGTTCCTTGCTTAAAAATTGAAAATAATGAAATTCACTTGAAGGAAAATCACAATTATTATTATCAGATAAGATTTGTTACTGGCTTTTCATTTTTCTAATTTTTTTAGAATATTACAAATTATTGTTTTTAGATACAAAGACAACTCGACATCACAAGAAGAAAAACATGCCATTTTATTATTTATACGGGATATGATAATCCACTTTTTACCGAAAACATAAATTTCAACGAAACTTTTTTTAACAATATGGTAGAAAAGTTGAGACGATTCTATGAGGATTGCGTTGGGCCGGAAGTTATTTTAAACGGGAGAGGCAAAAGATTAAAATATAAAGATCCACCAGAAAATATTTAAATGTAATAATAATAAAATTATATTTTTTAAATAAAATATTTTGATGCCAGTTTTTCTTTTTACTTAATTCAGAATACCACGTATACAAAATTTACGCTAACATTTTTTTCTCTCAGAAACCTGTGGCCAGATTTCTTCCAAAATTTGACCAAGAACCATATAGCACATATACGACCTACGGGCGTACTGGCGACGTACGAAACGGACGTATCGTTCGTCCTGGGGACGTACGGATTAGGGACAGTGTACGTCCTATGGACGTACCGGGTACGTCCTGATTCCGCGTAAATGGACGTCCCAGGTACGTACACTTTTGGTCCAAACTGTGCCTAATGTGGACAAATCTGGGACGTACCTGGTACGTCCAAATTTTTCGCAAATGGACGTCCTTGGTACGTACTCTTTTGGCTCAAACTGTGGACAGTTCTGGGACGTATCCAGGAAATAGGTGAAAAATAATCTCAATATTTTAATTAAATAAAACAATTTTTAATAACCATTTTCATTTCACAATGATTTATAAAATTTAAAATAAAACTAGGTAATAGGTAATAACAAAATAAAATAAAAATCATAAAATCAAAAGTAATAAAGAATTCTGTTAAAAAATACCTAAATAATACTTCCTTGATCTTCAATTAAATAAAATAAAAGCTTTAATGCTTGTTTCATGGACCTTTCCTTCGCCCTCTTTAGCCATGATTTGAGAGCTAGTTCTGTCTCTCTGAACGAACCAGACGACTTTCCTTCATCAGCAGCATCTTTAATCAAATAGCATCTATTAACTATCTATTAAATAGATCAAATAATGGAACTCTTTGCCGGGCATACTTTAGATGTTTACTTATATTTGATCGATTCATTATAATATTAAAAGATAGCTTACCTTCTACAATTTCACTATTAACAGTTCACTATCAATCACAAATGTGGTATGGTAATCTGTATTGTCTGTGTAGGTATGTATTATTTTAGTGCCAAAGCAAATATTCCTCCTTTTACATATCACACACACACTCATAGAATATAGGTTAGAATAACATATTGTCAAAACCCAACCCAAACTTTGGCGCGTAATTTAAAAACATTATAGGCGCTTTTTCTCTAGCTAAACAGTAAGGTCTGCTGATTAACACGGTTAGGATTGGTTTTTCTTTTGTACTGTTTAGTATTTACACTTTTTCTGTAACAAACATGTTTACAAACATTGAAATCATTGTAATAACTACGTCTATTTAGGTGCGTACTGAATACGTCCAGAAACGTACGTACTAGGTACGTACATTTTAGTACGAACTAGGTACGTCCAGAAATGTACGTACTCAGAACGTATCCGATTGGCTTTAGGAATAAATAAATAAATAAATAAGTACAATAGTTCCTATTCCTAAGGTTACTAATACTATAGATGCTTCTCAGTTTCGACCTATAAATACGTTACCACCTATCGAAAAAGTGCTTGAATTGGTTGTATATGAACAAACTCTAGAACATATTGAGAATAATTATATTTTATTTAGCAACCAATCCGGATTCCGCAAAAAATACTCTTGTGAAGCAGCTTTGCAACTTTCTTTATGTAAATTCAAAACAGAGGTGGACAATGATAATTATGTAGTAGCGGTTTTTCTAGATTTAAAGAGAGCTTTTGAAACAATTGATCGAAATATACTCTTAAATAAACTTACTAGATATGGCATTAATGGTTGCGTTTTGAATTGGTTTGTTGATTATTTATTCGGAAGAAAACAAAGAGTAAAAATTAATAATAATATATCTACCGAAAAATTTATTAACATTGGTGTACCCCAAGGCAGCGTTCTGGGACCACTTTTGTTTATTTTATATATAAATGATTTAAACCTCTTTGTTGATTGTGATTTTGTTAATTTGTTTGCAGATGACTCTGAAATCGCTTGTTTTGATAATAACTTAGAAAATGCTGTTCAAAGAATGAATAGGGCTCTGAACTCTGTCAGTAACTATTTAATATATAATAAACTCAAACTAAATGTTTTTAAAACAAAAGCTATGATAATAACTAGCAAATATAAATATAATAATATAGATTTAAATGAGATTAATATTACAATTAATAATGAAAAAATTGAAATTGTAACATCAATTAAATATCTTGGCTTCCAACTTGATAATTTGTTATTATTTGGTGATCATTTTAATTATGTTTTGAAAAAAATATCAAAAAAGCTTTACTTTTTTGCAAGAATCTCAAAAAATCTGTCCACTGAAACTAAAATCACTGTTTATCGTTCAATTATTCAACCTCATTTCGATTATTGTTCTTCTGTCATGTTCCTGCTTAACCTAAATCAGACTGCTCAGTTACAGAAACTACAGAATCGGGGTATGAGGATAATCTTAAAATGTAGTAAATATACTTCTATAACAAATATGCTTACATCTCTAAAATGGATTTCAGTGTATCAAAGAATATACTATTTGACAATGGTATTTGTACATAAAATATTAAATAATTTAGCACCACCTTACTTTCAGGAATACATAAATTTTAATAATGACATTCACAACTATTGTACCAGAAATAACAATAACTTGCATATACAAATAAAAGAACGTCCATGAATTCCTTATTTTTTAAATGCTTCGATCATTATAACAAATTACCAAATAGTATTAAATCTAAATCGTCACTAAGGATTTTTAAAAAGGAAATACTTAAATATATTCACAACTAAAATATCTGTGTTTTTCAGTGTAAATTTAATAGTTCTAATATTATTTGTGATACTTTTAGATGTAATTAGTTTATTTTATTTTATTGTTGTTCTTTATAATTTGTAAAAAGAATTGTTTGTATATTAGGGTTACCTATTTCAATAAAGATATTTGATTTGAAAAAAATATCTGAAATGGACCCAATATGTACGTACTGAAAACGTCCATTTGCGGACGTACCAAGTAAGTCCAGATATGTACGTACTCAGAACTTCCCCTCTGGTCCGGGGACGTAAAGACCCAAACCGGACCTAATATGTACGTCCCCAGTACGTCGTCAGTGATCGACCAGCTCTCGAAGCGAAAGGTTCTACCTAAGCAGAGAAAGCTATTAGATTGCATTCTACGAGCGAGCAGGTAGACGGACTACCGAGAAAGCATTAAGCTAACGAGGAAGTTCTGAGAACCATTTACGCTAATCGACAGGAAGTCTTAAACGACTTCTAAACGGGATTTTTTAATCCCAAACGATTAAATAACGATTACTTATATTTGCTATTGTAAATATTACAATAAGTAAATATTTGTAATCCTAAATTTTACGATATACATCCGGGTAAAACCGGGTATATTATACTAATAAAAATTTATTTTTTTTTAGGACCTGAAGGAGGACAGGGACAACATGGAGGGCCAAGAAAGCCCGCCACCCACCGACCAACAAAGTCAACTGCGAATGGAGTTGGAAGAAATCAGGAGGATGTTCGAAGAACAAAAAGCCCAGCTCAAATCGACGATGGCGGAGCTAAAATCCGTCAAAAAGGTAAACAAGGGCCTTAGACGACAGATGAAAGAGATGCTGGACAAGAAAGAGGAAGAAATCCGATCCAGAAGTAGGAGTCCAAGGAGGAAGGACCCAGAAACGACGGCGGAATCAACCGACGAAGAAAACGCAGTGCCGGATCAGCAAATGGAGACAGTGGAGAACACTACGCCGTTGCGAGAAATCCAACGGCAACAAAGAAAGGAAAAGACCCAAGCGAGAGAAACGCAAGAGGAAACAACGGAGGCAAGGAGAACGAGACGACCACCACCAATCATCGTCAAAACAGTGACGATGATCCCACGACTAAGAGGAGAGGTCAGGAGAAGACAAATCCAAGCTTCTTTTGGTAAGTACAACGAGAAGCTTGGAGTGAAGATCAACACAGAAACCCCCGATGACTACAGGAAGCTAACCAAGTACCTGGAGGAACTACAAGGGCAAGGTATAGACTGGTATACCTTCATAGATCCAGAGGAAAAGAGTAAAAAGGCGGTAATCAAAGGACTCACCCCAGAAGAAGACACAGAAGAAATAAAGAGAGACCTCCAACAACAGGACATCAGGGTAAGTAAAATAACCCAACTCTTTTCCAGATACGGAAGCAAGAGGAAACTACCTATCTATATGATAGAAGTCAACAAAGAGGACAGCAAGAAGATTCAGGATGTCCAATACATCCTGAATACCAGGATCAAGATGGAACCAGCGAGGAAAAGCACAGGACCCACCCAGTGCTACAACTGCCAGGGATTCAACCACGGCCAGTCGACCTGTCACATGAGGACAAAATGTGTCAGATGCGGAGAAAATCATCGCTCCGAGGACTGCAAGAGGCCAAAAGAAAGACCAGCCACCTGCGCCAACTGCAATGGAGAGCACCCGGCCAACTACAGGGGATGTCCAAAAATCCCCAAGAAAAATCCAGGACCAGCAGCCCCCGAAAGCAGCAGCCACGACAGCACCGCCATCGGCAGCACCAACAAGGAGGACCAATCCAGGAGTCAGCTACGCCAACGCCACCAAACAAGCACCAGCAGCGAAGCCAACCCAACAAAAACCGGACATCTTCGAAGTAATGAAAGTCTTCGCCAGCCAAATGGAGCAGATGAGGGAGTTCTTCACGAGCTTCGCCAACTAAGGTAAGTATTGGTTAATTTCTCTTACAGGACCACAGGAGACATCCTAGACCAAGGAAACAGCTGGACAACTAAGAAGAAACATCTGTCAAGAAGCAGACAGAAGAGGAACCACCTATAAAAGACTCTGCCCATCCTTAGGGAGATGTGCAGATTCTTGAGTAGGGACAGCTTTAACAAGTGGATCCACTCTCTAAGGTTACCTTTAGCCGCAGTTCGTCGACTAAGGGCTAACTTTTCAGAGGCAGCGAAAAGCACACACTCGAGAACGCCCAAGAAAAGAAGACAAGAGGATAAAGGTGCCTAGCACCGTCCCGGACCAAAAAGAAGACACCTGGAAACCATCTCCGAACCAAGATAGTTGAAGGGAAAGCACAAGCCCGAGGACTGAGGCCCCCATCGGACGTGATGGGGGGGTGGAGGAAGTTCTTCCCGGAATGCACCGCTCCTAGAGGGATGCATTCTGGAAGGGACGGGTTTGGTTAGAGTGTGTGTGCCAGTACGTCGTGTGCTATATGGGGAAGTGTCTATATGGCCACCAATAATTGGTATTTTTTTCAAGAATTTTGAATTTACAGTTTTTTGTTATTAACAATTTTATAATTTTTATATTTATTTACAACGATGTTTATTCTGTGTCTAATGTTTTTTTTTAATTGTGCTGGGAAAATGGAATAATAAAAACTTATTCTGTAAGCGATCGCTCGGCACACAAACAATAATTTTATTTACCCTCATATATAACTATAGATGGCCAGCCGTACGCTGGCTATTATAATTAAAATTTCTTCAAGATATAACATTGATATAACTGGTCTACTGACAATCAATATCCGCAAATCAGTATTCTTTTTTTCATTTTTCTAATTTGTTTTATTGAATAATTGTTTTGTAAATATCGCAAAATATTTAAAAAACGTTACATTAATTTATAATACAAAAATTTGTTTTGACTTCGTTAATAAAAAAAAGAAAAAAATATATAGTGCCTAGTTCCATCTATGATAAAAGTTATAAACTAAAGTACAATTATTTCGTCATTAACTACGTCCATTTTTGATCCAAAGTGAAAAAATAAAAATAAAATGCAGCATGATTTTAGTTTCTAACTATTTCTTAGGTCTGATCTCTTTAGAAAATTCTGATTGGGCTATTTGATAGAAAAATGTTCAACTTAGGAAAGGTTTAGTTTCATTTTAAGAAAATTTTTTTAGATTGTTGTTTATTTATACAAATGTAAAGGTCTAAAATAGTTCGCATTCAACAGCTCTTTTTCAATATTAAACAATTAATTAACAAAAAATCAATGCAATCCTTACCTAAGTTAGACCTTTATATGCAATTTAGTGAAAAAAATAAAACGATTTGAGTTGTAATAACGGAGAAAGTTAGAATAAACTTTTGGTCTGCAGGTGCCATTCTGATGTACAGCGATACCCCGTCCTTAAAGTTAATATATGACAGACTCCTTCCTGTTTCTTTTTGTTCTAAGACTAATATCGTATGCCTACTTTGCTAGCCTTGGTCAAACGACCAATTTTCAGGTATCAGGTGATCAAGGTACATAAAAACATTATTTACCTCACGTAAATTCTCATGGCCTTATTTCCACATAATATATGTTTTAGAATATAAGTTAAAAATATACCTTAATACTTAAAGTTAAATTTATTATATAAGGTTTGTTCGTAGAACAATTAGAAACTATCAGAAACCGTCAGAGGCATGTGCATTAAAAAAAAGCGTTCGTAGAAGCAATTTGGTCAGTTGCCAACTATTAGAATAATTCGCTGACCGGGATCAAATTTTCTGTTAGAAGCATGCGTACTGTGATGCTGTTGAAAGTGACTTCTGTCAAGTGTAGTAATATATTTTTGGTATTTGGTTATAGTCCCCAGTACAAGGACCTCTAATTTTTTTGACACATACAAATTTCATACTTTGTGAGTGCTTTCATCGCGTCAAGGCCGACAAACTTCCTCTGCGAAAACTTTCTGTGCTCCTGCGTTTTTGAATGCCCGATTCTCGAAATTGTCGATATTACGTCACTATGACTTCCCGTACATACATATTTGATTTTTTAAAAATTGTTTATTCAAATTATATTCAAAATTGTGGTCAACTTGTCCGACAAAAATCATGTTGCGTATGGGTTGTCCACCACCCTCCAAATGTCGATGTGACGTCACTATGACTTCCCGGACATATAAGTTTGATTTTTTTAAAATTGTTTCATGAAATTACGTTATAATTTATCAATATTTAATTTTTTATTAGTTTGCAGTATTATATTTGTCGGACACATATTTTTCTACAATCAGTATTTTATTTCAAATCGAAAAATATTAAATTTATTATTATATGTACGGAGAGATGTAATGACGTCATATCGACATTTTCGGAGCGGTGGACACTCTATACGCTGCATGATTTTTGTCGGAAAAGTTTTTCGCAGAGGAAAGTTTGTCGGACTCGACGCGAAGAAAGCACTCACAAAGTATGAAATTTGTATATGTCAAAAAACTTAGATGTCCTTGTACTGGGGACTATTATGAATACTACTTTTCTGTAATTGTGAAAAAAATAACGAAATATCAAACCACTTCCTTCTAAAATAAAACAAATTTCGGGTAAAAAACTTTTCTTATTTAGTATGAAATCTCTCTCAGCTCAACGCATAGAATTTTCTACCCGTTCGTAGAACAAAAATTGCCAATCAATTTGCAACGAATCACAAACGGAGTGTCGGAGTTTGATAAATTTTCAATCGATTGGAAATTCCTTTCTACGAACAAACCTATTACGTCAATTTTTTCCTTTTTTTTGGTTACTATAATTTATTTGTTAACAAAAGTTCTAAAAATTATAAAATAACAATTAAGAACAATTAAGAACAGTAAACAACTAGTAAGAGTTAGTACAATAAATTATAAAATAACTGCTAAATTAATTTTCATGATCTTAACAACGCACTGTCGGTCTCACTCAGTCTCATATTAAAATTTAGTTTAGGGGATGATTTTCCCATTGGATCTGGCTTCTTACCAAAGGATTTTAAATAGTGGTCTGGTGAACATATATAAAAATGGAGCATAAGAATATACGTGAAGTTAACTAACTATTTTGAGAACTTTAAAGCGTCTTAGTACCTAAATAAAAAACGCTACTTATTCGTCCACATTTCATTCGTCAGAAAAGACGTGACGTATGGCGGTCCCCTGGTGGATTGAAATATTTTAAATTTTTTTTTAATATATATGTTGTCAGATTGTTCATGAAGTATGAAAATTAACAGAAAATAACTGAAGTATACAAAAAACGTGAAGGTGGAAAATTATATTAAATGGATCTTGAAAATTATAGCGATATTTTTTTTTATTTGTTTTTTGTTAATTACATTTTTGAATTGATTTTACAAAGTAAGAAATTCCACAATAAAAGTGATTATTACTGAGTTACCAAACAATAAATATCAAAATAAAACCACAAGCAATAAAATAAAATATTTTTTAATAATGAATGTGTTTTCTAAGACAAAACATCACATTAATAAAATCAATATGAACGAACTAATCGTTTTCTGAATCTGATTTCACATTAGTGTTACTCTCTTCACTATTAAAATTTATTACTATTGGACCAATTTCTTGACGATCAAGTATTTCTCTCTCGTACCATTTAAATATTTCTCTCTCAGTATGATTTATAGAGTTTTTCCACATATCATGTTAAGTGCCTCATGCCACATGTTTAGGCAGTTGTTCGCGCTGTTACCATCTCTACCCTATTGTAATAATTTTTACTATGCCCCAAATTAATTTATTAGGGTTAAAGATACAATGCAAGGAGGAAGACGTAAAACTTTGTGTCCATACCGTTCTGCCATATCGTCCACTATATACTTGGTTGGTGGTTTATTTTTAAAGAAAATGTTTAAAATAAATGACATTATGTAAGATTATATCTATATAATTACTGAGAAACGACGTGCATCAGCTCTGTTTTGAATATCATATGGGAATAGGGAATGTTTATTTTCTGTCAACCACTCCTGAATAGCACTTTTTGACCATCCTGTATTCGAAGTTGTCACGAACTAATTTTCGTTAGCTGCGCACATTCCACTTCAACAAATATTAGGCGCACACGAAAATATTTTTGTCAAATACCTACAACGCACAACACAAATTTTTATTGATGTGGACCCGGCTTTAGATAAAATAAAATAAAAAAGTTAATTAATAATTAGTTTTACGAGTTAAGTTTTTAATTGAATAGTGTTTATATACACTTCATTATTTTCATCATATTTTCTGTGCTCAATTGTATAAAACCATAATCGAACCTGCTGAACACTTTTTAACGGTAAATTTTGAACGAGTTTTAGCTGAAAAGTGGGTTTGACCCCTAAATTTTTTTCGGTGAGGCTTTTCGGGCTCTCTTTATTCTACCATCCTGCACAGTGGGGCCGGATGAGAACATTTTCCCTGGCGCCTCCGAAAGTTCGTCCAACCCTGGGATCTTGGACTACAAGTTTGTGCAAATAAAAGTTTATGTGGATCTACCCTACGTAGGTGCACTTAATCGATATAACAGCGTCTATAATCTTTCTAATGAGGAAACACAAAACGTTTATTACTGTAGATCCATTCTTTTAAACTTACTGCAAAATGTCTGTAAAAATTTACATACTTAAATATCATTCATCAAAGTAAAAGTAGGACAAAATAGAAAGCCAAATTTAAGTTTCTAAACTAATATTTAATTTTTAAAAATAAGAGTAGTATAGTCATATTACTTAGTTATGCCCATTGTACACGTATTCTTAATAGTTTAGTGTAAAAACGGCTTTAAGTAGTGTTCTGTGAATTGTCAAGAGATAGTTAATAATGTTATATCTAGTCTTAGACAAGGAAAGATGTATGAACTCGTAACAACCGACAACAATGGACTGGGAAAGTGTGACGTCAAAATTTGTGTTCTATGCTGTTGAACTGGGAAATGTCAACGAAATGATTCCAAACGGCAACATTATAAATCTCCAGAAATAACTTTTGTTTGAGTTATCTTGTTATTATTATACTTTAAAATATAACGCAAGTATGATAATTAAATACATATAAGCCAAATCTTTTAAAATTCAATTTTTAAAGTACCATTTTAGTAAGTATTCTCAAAATTTATGACAATGCACAACTTTGAAGGTTATGTTATAATATTTTTACGGAAATTTTCATCTATCTACTTTAGTGATAATGTAAAGCATATGAATGAACACTTACCAATGAAAAAATAGTAATTAACTCCGGAAAATCAAGAAAATACAATAAAATGGTCAATAACACCTATAAAACATACTACAAAAAAAGTTGTTTGGAGTTATTTGGTTTGACACTTACGTCACTACTTTTCCAGTCCATTTGAAGAAAATGTACACCAAATAATAAACGCCAGGGGCGTATCTATGAGAAGGGCTTAAGACAGAATTCTATTTATATATCAACCAAATATTTAATTTTAAATGAAATAAATAAGAAATATTTTATCTGTATTGGGTCCACGCAGTTACTCATTATAATGTTTTTTCAAGATATTACGTATTTTCACTGCACGTCGATTTAAAAAAATGGAAATTTCAAGGTTAATATGAAATCCACCATAAAATTATGAATGAAAATTACAAAATAATTATGTTTGGTCAACTGTTCCAAAAACGACTGATCTTTTTTTACCTGTGAAATGATATACCGGTTTCCTTTTTCCCGCTGTTATTACTAGAATTGTAAGATGAGCAGTTTACCAGGTTTATACAGTATTTACACACAAAATAGTTCAGCGACTTTACACTTCGCAATTTCTATTGCACGCAATTTATTGCCGCAATAAAAATTGCATTCTATTTTACACATGACAATGAATTTATTTCGTTCAATATTATGCTGACATATTGACAACATTTAAGATTAAAAGTAATAGGTTATGTTATGAAATTGACAAAGGACTAGCAGCAAACAACACAAACTAGCAGTTAGTAACATTTAAGTAGATTGGCATCACCAAAAATAATCATATTTATAACTAGAATTACACTTGCAATAGATATTGCGGCAACAAAAATAGGTGCGAACCCATTTCCCGCAACTCGATAAAAATTGCAGCTATTAAGCTAAAGCGCATGCGTGCAACGAAAATTGCTGCAGTTTTTTTCTAGAATTGCGAAGTGTAAATCGCTCTAATAATTGCACAAAATTGAACGAGTAGCAAAACCAATGTTGTGCACCAATAAAATAGCGGCCACTCGAAAATATGCATCAATTTCGATTCATACGCATAGGGTGGCGTTTTACACATTTACCAACCTTCAAAACTTCTCAGAAAAGTGAGTGTGTGGCCTGGGATCTTGCTCTAATAAATCTGAGTAAAAATGCATGTAAATATATATCTATATAATGATGAAATGGACGTACAGACTTTTGCGCAGACAAAATTTTATAGAAGTCTGTAAAGGTTGGGATGTCTATGTGAAAGTTGGTATCGTCTGAAAGTACCTTACATTACATTACCAAAAAATTAAAAAATTCTCTTAAATTTAAAAAAAGAAAATCTACTTAGTAACAAGAACTTTTGCATCAATATAAAAAAAGCGTATGTATTGTAATGTTTTAAAATAATAATAAATACAACTTACCCAAAATATAACTTGAATTGAAATAAACTATTCAACAGGGATGTTATTTTCAAATCTTTTCATTAAATAATCAATACAGCAAAAATTTCTTTATTTAAGCCAATCCAGTAAATCTTAATTCACACAAGAACACAAAAATATCTTGATAAAATGAGTTTATAAGAATGAGCACTAACACCAGTAGTCGATCCAAGAATCAAAGTCCAAGATACTATTTTGTTTAAGCTAAAAATTAAAAAATTAAATAAGTATTAGAATATGTTAATAATGAATCATAAGAATACAATATTAGTAAGATTAAAGTAGTATTAAAGTATTAAAGATTATTAGTAGATTAAAATCCAAATAATTTATAATCAATGTTAAAAATAATAAGTTCAATAATTTTTTATAAGTAGCTATAAAATAAGAATAAGTAGGTTTAGGTTATTTAAATTTATCATATAAAATAGAGATTATTCAACTGTATTCAGTTAGTAATATAAGGTACAAAAATTTAAACCTCAACAAGTTAATTTTAGATGTTAAAGCAAAATAAATGAATCATAGACAATGATTGTAATTTGATAAATAGATTTTACTTACCCCAGACAATATTTTCAAATTTAATTAAGCATCAAGTGATGAGTCCTGTAGTTTGATGTATCGGGTGACAGTACAAGTCCAGTACTTCCTATTTTCTGGTACATCTCAGTTTTTGATAAAATACAATACTTAAGTCAGAATCTAAAAATAAAGATATTGAAATGTATTACATGTAAAAACAAAACTGTAAGAAAGTGATGTGTTTGTTTACAAGCTAAGACTGTTTAATTAAAGCTTAGTCAAGGACATTATGAATGATAAATTCAATGAAAAACACTGCAAATAGTGAAGTGATGATAAAAAACTGCGGATTATAAACTTAAAAGATGTACTTGTAGTGGAAAGACATTTAAACTTAATATTAGATGATTAATTGATATTACTATTTGTTATAATTGTATTTTGTTGTAAGGTAATTAATTTTAAGTCGTTCTTTGATGATTTTGGATATTATTAATTCTTTTATTTGATAAATTTTGTATTTGAATCGTTATGACGTAGTAAATTTTAAAAGCAAATAAAAGCTAATATAAGCGGTGTCATTGAAAATAAAAGTTATCTGATCATATTAGAATATGTAAATTTTCAGTTTTTGTTAAAATTAATGGCCCAAAAGAGATATTAGCTCATAATTGTTAAATTTAATATTGATAATTGTCAAAATGGCCGACACTGTTTACTCCGCAAAGTCAGCTGTTTTAATAAGGAAAAATTGATTTTAAAATTCTAAAAATGTTAATTTATAATGAAATAAGTTATACAGATTTGATTTGTAACAATTTTAAGGTCAGAAAATGTCTAATTAAAAAGTCAATTTTTCAAAAATTTGATGTAAGAGAGGTTATAAAAAACAAAATACGCTCGAAAAGGCAGCCATTATTCGATTTTTTGACCGAGGGTATATCAGCCCTTGGAAAAGAAAATTCGGGAGCATTCTAAATTGATCAAAAGGCCACTACACATCAGTATATTTTAAAAATTACCATAAATCAATGGCCGACTATTGTTAAAAAATAAAGATGGCCGCATAATAACCTATGTATAAGTTAAAACGAATTTATAAACTACTAATAATTGGAAATGGGATTTTTATAATGATAAAAACTATATACATGAAATAAAATAAAATTTTATTCTACTAACCTTGTGATCTAAAACATTGGACGTCTGGAGAAGCAATTAAATTTTCTAACAATTTTATAACATGGTGAGAACGAGATAATTATTCTAGAAGTACTCGAAATCCAAGCATCCGCTCGTTGATGGTTCCACGTGTCTAGAATATCCCGTGTGAGAAGCCGGAAATGGAGTAATTCAGCACTATACACAAGCAACAAGTGAAATACGGTATGTTTTTTGATATCACTTATTACATTCACTTTCCCAATACCTATAAAGTTTGTAAAAAATAGATTTCAATATCTTTAAACCACTATTTTGAAATAATTTCGATTTTGAATAAAGAAACTGTTTAAACATCTTGTTAATACTAACGCACGCTATCTCCTACCTCTCAGTTTGCTCTTTGAAATAACAGTAAAATATCACGTGTTTCTTTTATGCGTGGGCAAATGCGCACAAGAAAAACCATAGTCGCATCATTCAGTAGGTATAAGGTATATTAAAATTTTGGTAAAATAAGTAAAATAAATAGTTTCATCATTGGATTTTATTGTTTTTTTTTGAACCGACTTCTGTTGATAAGAGTCTTTTATATTTTGAAAATTGATTTAAGTAGATCAAATCTAAAACTATAATAATTTCATATTTAGAGTTTGAGAATAATTTTTTTAATATAATGGTAACAAAATAAAGAGATTTGAGGTGTTTTGAGATTAATAAATACAGAATAAAATTGAAAAACAAATAAACATAAATTATAGCCCCACAAAACTTTAAAAAATAAAAATTTAAAAATATAAAAACAATAATTTGATAACAACATCAATTTAAACTATATTTATACAAACATTAAATTTTTTTTTAATTGTAATTTATTACAGTATAGAGTAGAGAATAAACTAAAATAAAGACTAGAGGCGATGAAAATGTTGATGTGTAAAAGAATGGCGAGAACTGGATGGATTAAGGGAAAAATGACATCGAAATCGAAGAGAGAAATACAGTTGATAGGGCACTCACGGAGACAAAACTGCTTCGTAACCAATATTCTAGAAAGCAAATTGCAGTTGAAGAGACCGAGAGGAAAACCAAGAAAATAATATTTACGCTAAAGCATGAAGATTATAGTCAGACAAGCAACATAAAAAATATAAAAACATTTTCTAAAAGCAAATGCTCTTAATTTATTAAAATTTTATGGACCGATTGCATAAACGCTTGCTAAACCGATGTTAGATAACATTATGTTAACTTTTGACAAGTGTATGTGCAAAAAAACGAACCTTAATATTTATAAATTAATTTACTTTTCAATATGGTTTCAAATGAATAAAAAATATAAACTACTAGTATAATTATATATGTATTAAAAAAAACAATTTTAAAAATAGAAATGAAAGAGGTTTGTTTTTGCTATTCAAATTATATATTTAGTAAATATTAAAATCTCTTGTTTTAATAGTAATCTGTAATGTTGATGAACTAACTGTCAAAACCAATAAACCGTTAAAATAAATTAAAATGTCTCTTTATATATCATTATGTAACAAAACATAAGTAAAGAAGTCCGTTTAAATTACAAAACATATACAATTTTCGTCTTTTCAAAGTCTAGTCTACTTATTCACCCTAAGAAATGTGATAACGTAGCCTAAGAATCAATTTTAATAACCGCATATGCCTCAGGGGGGTGTAACCTAAAATATCAATGTAACAAACAGATAACACGTTGTTATGTAACATATGTTTAACAAGCGTTTATGCAACTGGCCCTGACTGTATTCAAAGCTTACATATTTTCAAATATGGTGGATCTTTTGGTAACAATGGCAAGGCTTTCGTTTGAATATGCTGGCATTTGTTGATAAAACATTCCACATCCTGGTAAATATAAGGATTAATGGGAAGTTCCAATATTTTGATTAATTGTGCTAAAAATATAGAAAAATATTATTAGTTGAAATGGGGTGTTAAACTTAACAAAAATATGATGTTTTCTCAATGTTAGGGGTGTACAAAATCATACTAGGTAATCAATTAATTTGATTGTATTTATTATCACACGGTTTTTATGTCGATTTGAAAATTCAAATTTTGGATGATTTAAATAGTCCGCCATACGTTCTGTGACGTAGATAACCCAAAAGTAAAATTACATAAAGCTACAAAAGGGTTGACATAGAACCGCAATTCTGTCGTCTTCTTTTTTAAAATTTTGATCCTCAAACCATAATTTTACTGCAGCACGATTACAAAGTTTTTATAAGGAGTTCTAACTGTTGTGTTCGTGCAGTATGATACAAAACAAGTTTTATATGACATTGACAATATTCAAATTTGAAAAAAACGTCGCGCTCCTATTAGCGAAAACGAGCAAAGGGTGCGTCCTCTATCTGAACTACTAGAATGGGGAAAACAAATCCATTCTCCATTTGTTTGCATGCTATTTGTGAGCAGTGTTTTAGAATAAGTTAAATACCACACGTATCATCTTTCACTAACGATCTTTACCACACAAAATTCAAAATAGAAAAGGTTGAATTAACATTGAATCAAATATGGCTTGTCCAGTACAAATATAATTGCACGTCACAGCTGTCAGACAGGGACTATGTTTCTATAACATTCTTCTTTTTATTTGAGTACAATATTAAGCTAGGTTAGTTATACTGTGATGATATCCCAGACAAAACTTATTGTTTAATAAAAGAGTTTTATTTTGATGTTAATACCTCAGCACTAAATATCAAAATTTCACCTGATAAACCATATTCGGTGCGGCATCAGGGCACCATATTGCCAACATATAAGCTATTTTAGCCCGAGTTATGTTTGTTTGAAGTTTATATTTTATTAGTCCAGAAGTTGAATTTTATTTAAAATTAATTACGTAGCCTTTCTTAAAGCATTTATTTATTATTTGTAATAACTTGCGGCCTACAAATATAAATATTTAGCAAATTTACAGTGAAAAAAGATACTGATTGACAGTAGCAAACGAACGAAGGAAGTCAAACGAACAGAGCGATTTGTTCACTTTGATGACGTGCACTTATATTTATACTGCACAAACCATAGCTGATGTTATTGTTTTCCCTATTTCACTGACAGTTACTGCAACGCCAACTATCGGAAAAATTTTCGCAAATAAACTGTAGACAAATGTAAGATACAAAACATTCATATAATATTCAGTTCTTCAAACTTCAAATTAGATTTGCCTTTTTGTAACTGGCTATAAGTTCATAAAACATCTGAATCAGAAAGTGGCTCACTTCATATATGAGTTAGTTACGTATTTGTAGTGAAAGTTGCAAACATTTAGGAATTCTCAATTTCCAGTTTTCTCCCAAAATATTTGATTCAAAAAATTTTTAAATATATTTTTGCAAAGTAGTGGTAATATACCACAAAACGGATATCGGTTTAACACCGACTCAGAAAATTTCACACCTCTAATTTTTAACCAATAAAATTCCTTAATTTTGTGTATGTATAAAATTAATAAATAAATAAATAAAATATTAGTCAGAAATGTCATTGTCAATAGTTTTGTCACACAAATTTTTGCGAGCGTAAAAGTTACATTACGATATAAGTGCAAAATATATAATACTATATTTAGCCGTTTAAACTAGTAATTATTAAGCTATGTGACAGATGTCAGATTGGAATAATAATTGTTTTTTAAATTATGGTGTAAAATGAGCTGAAACCCCACATTTGGGTCCAGAACCATCTTGTGGGATCAGCAGTAGAGTAATCTTAGGAAAACTAAGGGAGGAAATGGAGAAAGAAAAATCCGAGTACTGGAATCAGCTGGAAGGATTGAGGCAATCTAAGATACTACTGGGGAACTATGACCAGAAGAGATCTCTTAGCTGCCTCAACCTCAGTAAAAAAAGGCTCCGTATTCTAACGGGAATATTAACCGGGCATTGCCGGTTAAGAAGCCACATGAAGAAACTAGGGTTAGCAGATGAAGCAAAGTGCAGATTCTGTGAGGAAGAGGATGAAACCTCAATACATATACTCTCAGAATGTCCTGCCTTGCAAAATTCTAGGGCTAGATACCTAGGAGCACATGAAATAGAGGAAGGGGATCTACCTGATTTGAAGCCCGACGATGTCCTAAACTTCCTCAGGAAAATAGGACTCGAAGAGCTGCTATAGGTCTGAGAGAATATCAGAACATGGCAAGTAAGGGGGACACAATAGATCCTATGGGTCGCAGTGTGATTATCACCCCTGACACATACATACATACATACATACATACATGGTGTAAAATTTTCTTACTGATTACCACTCAAGCTTAAATTATTCCTGGAAATTTTCTTTCGGGCACGAATATTTTAAAAAAATTTTCGGAAATGATTTAAGTTCTTGTGATATTATAAGTGATAAAATGTTTTTATTTAAAATACAAAACAACAACTTAAATCTAATAGATAGATAGATTGATAGATATATGAAATCGAATTTGGTGAGAATGTTTGAAAATGTTTTATTGCTTGTTGGATTTTAAAAGGAAAAAAGATAAAAGTCCAGATTTAGGATTTAAGATCCTCTGCATGACTGGGGTGGCGTTGTAGGTTTGTGGTGTAGACATATTTCATGTATATATTAATTTTTAATATTGGTATGGTACATTAGTGGAAGATATGAATAAACTTTTTAAACTGGAAAAATGGTCATTTCGAGGTACACAAGATGGTTGTCACAACAGAAGATCATCCAATCGACCAATTATAGCCCAAGAAAACTTACTTGATGTTTATCGGTTGATTATGGCCACTGCTTGATGCGGAAGCAACTTTGTCCGTATCTACAGCCACGCGGTCCTTGCTGACAACATGACCCAGGTAATTAACTTTATTTTGGAATTACTGACATTTCTTGGGGTTCAATATCAGTTGGGCAGCTTGAAGACTTAAAAAACATCTAAGTTCTTCAAATGATCCTCAAATGTCTCCCTCGACGACTAAAATGTCATCTAGATAGACCAGGCATGTCTTCCAGGACAACCCTCTCAATACATTTTCCATAAGCCTTTCAAGCGTCGCAAGTGCATTACATAGTCCGAATGGCATGATATTAAAATGCCTTATTCCAGAACTGATGACAAAGGCTGTCTTTTCCTTGTCTACTGGGTCCATTTCTACCTGCCAGTAGCCAAATTTCAAATCTAAGGTAGAGAATAATTTCTTATTCTTTAAGTGTCCTTCCTATACTTCTTTTGCCCTCTATTTTTCTTTGAATAATGAGTCTTAAGATGCTGTATCTCTTACCTCTCAACACATGTCCCAAACATTGTAGTTTCCTTTCTTTTATTGTACTTTCCATTTCCCTTTCTTTGCCAATTCTCCTTAGCACATCTGCATTCGTTACTTTATCCACCCATGAGATCCTTGATACCATCTGTATATCCACATTTCAAATGCGTTAAGCGTTAAGAGGATACCTGTCCTTCTTGGTAATATTGTTTAACTGACGGGTCCTCACATAATCTCGTAGCTCCATCTTTCTTCGTGACCAAGAGTACCGGAGGGACTCATAGGGTTCTTCCTCTATTTCTCGGACAATCCTTTCAGCTTCCTTTGTCTTTGCCTGCGATAATCTTCTAGCTGTTTGAAGAATTGGCTTGGCTTCTCCTGTGTCCATTTTATGCTTCACAGCAGAGGTTTATCTCGACTTACCTCCTTTTGGTACAAAAAGCGATGAAGAAAGTATTTTACTCCTCTTTTCTATATTTGATTCAGAGACGCACCAGCAACTGCCAACATGTATTCGAACTTGTCGTTGGAATTATAGGAAGTGGCTCTCTGACGAATTAAAGAAAATATTGGTACGTAGGTCCCATTTGTTGTGTCTTTCTTGATTGTAATTGGGTGATCATTGACGTTTATAAGTCGTACTGGAATTTCTCTGGCATGTGACTAATCCATTTCCGATAAAAAATCCTCGACCAACCTCTTCCTCATGGTTCCATTATGACACAGTTCCTTAAAGGCGCGCTACTACGACCGTTTCTGTCATACAGATGAAGAAATACTCCTTCGGCACTCACTTTAATAACTCGAGCCGGAAACCATGTAAGTTCAATACATTCATTCCTAATCATCTTTCTGAATATCAGCTACCATGACAGTATGGGTAAACTTTTCTGTACCAATTCCTATCTGAACTTAGACTCACTGGCGGTCCGCAGCCGTAGCCTTGTTGGTTGACGTTTCTTGCTGCTATTTATAATTGTGGGTCGTATAATGAAAGGGTCTTTTGAAAGGTTGCGGGTTGAAGCTGCTCCGTCTAGGCCAACCAGTTCTAGCTTTCCTGTGGAGTAGTTTCTCGATCTGCAGTGACCATAGAACGTTGACATAATTTGATAAAATTTCCCCACAATAGGGTAGATAACAGTGGCAGAAGAATTCATACATTTCTGGTTCATAAGATAGAGTAAGTTCTCAGGATTCCGTAAAATAGCTTTATTTTTAATTTACACGAGAAGCTATTATATCTTAATAAAAATAAAATTAAAAAAATAAGAGCATTTGTCACGTGATGTCAAACGTCAATTAGTGCTTGTGCCGTAATTATCCTGACAAGCATTTTTTAACCAAATAAGAAGATAAGAATGGAAAGTGGGTATACGAAAGCTGATAGCAGTAATCTATCAAAAATTGATGTAATGATGATGGGAATATTGTATCAAATGTATCATATGTAGTTATTTAAGAGGAAGGTTTACTTTGAATGTTTAATACAGTAATACACCAAGAACAACTATTGTAACTTTATTTAATAATAGAATGTTGCAAATTAATAAAAGCACATGCTATTATTAAAACATTGTCTAATACTTTAGTGTATCACTCTTTAACATGAATCCTTAAACTGGCAATTTGTTTAGTATTATTTGCTTCATTTTTTGTAAATTTTGCACCAGATGTATACTGGGGTTCGAACATGGTTCCTGTGCTATATTATATTATAAAATGTTGTTTCTATGACTAATATTTGTTTATTTAATGTCAAAACTAAAATGTTATATTTCATGTAAAGTTCTTGATAATTAAATTGTAATAACAGTTCAAAACCTCGATAAACTAGGCTTTAATTATCAAGAACTTTACATGAAATATAACATTTAAACATAGTATCATTAAATCTGAAAATTTGCAAGGTGTGTATGCTTATCTTGATGATATTACTATTTGTGGATTGGATGAAAGCCAACACAATAATAATCTCAATAGATTTCTGCAAGTAGCTAAGAAATATAATTTGACAATAAATGAAAAGAAAAGTTCCTATTATTTAAATTCAATCAAGCTTTTGGGCTATCAAATAGAAAATCAGACCTTGAAACCTGATCCTGATCGACTGGAACCTCTTGTGAAATTGCCGTTACCAAATGACTCACAATCATTAAAGAGAGCTATTGGAATGTTCGCGCATTATTCAAAATTTATTCCAAGATTTTCGGAAAAGATCCAAAAATTGGTTAATTACAAAACTTTTCCATTAACGAAGCAAGCTTCTGAAGCATTTGAAACTCTAAAATCCGAAATTATATCTTCAGCTGTATCTACTATTAATGAGAATATTCCTTTTGTTGTGGAAACTGATGCGTCAGATTCTTGTATTGCTGCCACACTAAGTCAAGATGGGAGACCCGTCGCTTTTTTTTCCAGAACTTTATCAGGAAGTGAGAAAAATCATTCATCATTGGAAAAAGAGGCCTATGCTATAGTTGAAGCCTTAAAGAAATGGAGACATTTTTTGATAGGAAGACATTTTCTTCTAATAACAGATCAAAAATCTGTTTCTTTTATGTTTAATATGCGTCATACAAGCAAAATCAAAAATGAAAAAATTAATCGATGGCGTCTTGAACTTTCGTGCTACAGTTTTGATATTCAATACCGTCCTGGAGTACAAAATGTAGTTTCAGATACTTTTTCACGAATTTGTGGCGGGATAAATTCTCAATCAAGTCTTTTTCAACTTCATCAAGATTTGTGCCATCCAGGAATAGTTAGAATGGTACATTGGATAAAATCGCGCAATTTACCATATACTGTTGAAGAAGTTCGTACAATAACTAATTCTTGCCCTATCTGTGCGGAAATTAAGCCAAAATTCATTAAATCTCATGGAAAATTGATAAAAGCAACTACGCCTTTTGAAAGATTGTCTATGGATTTTAAAGGCCCACTCCCTTCCAAATCACGCAATAGATATATTCTTACGATTGTGGATGAATATTCTCGATTCCCTTTTGTATACCCATGCCAAGATGTTTCAGCTAAAACAGTTATAAATTGCCTTACAAACTTATTTTCTTTATTTGGTATGCCAGGTTACATCCATTCCGATCAAGGAGGAGCTTTTATGTCTCAAGAAGTTAAAACATTTCTTCACTCACAAGGAATACCAACAAGCCGAACAACATCATATAATCCAGAAGGAAATGGTCAGGCAGAGAGGTATAATGGAATAATCTGGAAAACAATTTCTCTTGCTTTAAAATCTAAAAATCTAAAAACTGATCAATGGGAAGAAGTTTTAGACGTTGCTTTACACTCAATTCGTTCTCTTCTGTGCACAGCAACGAATTGCACGCCACATGAACGAATGTTTTACCATTCCAGAAAAGCATCTAATGGAATTGCTCTTCCTTCATGGTTGTCAACTCCAGGTACATTATTAATAAAAAAAAAATATTAGGCAATCTAAATATGACCCCCTTGTTGAGGAAGTTCAGCTAATTGAAGCTAACCCTAAATATGCCATTGTTAGACGAGAAGATGGTAAAGAGGCAACAGTATCTCTAAGACAGCTTGCACCACGTGGAGATGTCTCTTTACTAGATTCCACTGTTGAATCAGAATTTCAAAATTCTATAAGTGAAGAAATATATCAAGAAAAATTACAAACAGATTCAAGTACTGAAGAAGTAAATCAAAACCTTCCTATTTATGACGTAAACGATCGAAATAATAATGAAACTAATTTAATTAATGAAGACATTGAAATTCCTACAAGAAGAAGTACCAGAGAAAGAAAAACTCCAGCGTACCTTAATGAATACATTAAAAATTAAAGCGGGGGCGATTGTGCTATATTATATTATAAAATGTTGTTTCTATGACTAATATTTGTTTATTTAATGTCAAAACTAAAATGTTATATTTCATGTAAAGTTCTTGATAATTAAAGCCTAGTTTATCGAGGTTTTGAACTGTTATTACAGTTCCAACTAATTGAACACCATCTCTATTTAAATACTGTTAAAAAATATGTTTGAATCCTCCATTAGCCACCATCTACACATTTCCGCATTTCGACTAAGCATGTGAGTTTGTTTTTGGATTATATCGATTAAATAATAACAGGTGTCGGGAAGACCAATGTAAAATAGAGATTTGTTCCTAATTCTCTTCTGAAGGATGTTTTTGTTCTTCGTTTAATTCGCTACAATCAGAAGTAGATTATTTCTGAATAGAGTTTTCTTTCGATAAAAAAGTATCAGTATCAGACTGATGTTCTTCTTTTTTAATAATTTCATTGTGATATTGCCTAGGTTTTTGATTTAATCTATGTTTGTGTAGCTTTACTCCTCAATTTATTGTTGGTACATACTAATACTAATTTACCTAATGGCTATTTTATCCACCTCTTGTAGATTTTGAAAAGTTGTGTGTAAGTTGTAGCCACTTTTTCCTTTTTTGGGAACGGATATTAATTTATTTGATGTCTTATTTGACGTACTTTCACATTGAGGTACTGGCACACCACTTATAATAGTTATAATTCATCACAATAATAGGTGCGTTCTTTTTGACTGAGATCTCAGTTAATCTCAGCTCACATCGGTAATATACGCGTTCTTTTCGATTCACTCACTTCGAAGTGAGCTGAGATTTTTCCTCCCCCTTTACCGATGCTGAATGTGCTATGCGGGGGTATCAGTTAGAATTGAGTCGGAAATAAAGTGGTGGGGAGCAAGAAATCGTAGGTCGCGCGTTTGTCGTTCTTTTTGGTGCTTACTCACATCGCTTTATATCAGATCACTTCAACTGAAGTGAGCTGAGATCTCAGTCAAAAAGAACGCACCTAATATAAGATACTTGCGCTGACGTAACTTATTTATCACTGTCAGAACTATGCCGTCACAAAAACCGCCATGACATAAAAAAGCGTTTTGCAGAAATTCACATTAATATGTTTTATTTTGCTAAAATACCAAATTTTAAAGTTATAGTAGAGGTATATGAACAGTTATAAACAGTTTTTAAAATTTTGTCACCTACCTTCTTTTTGTTTTCAGTAAAGTTGTTTATCATGTTAACTATTTGGTCCAACTTGTTTTCGTCTTCTTCATATTTTACATACCTTTATACTCCACTATGTATACTCCACAAGTTTTATAACGTGAAATAATAATAAAATTAAACTTTTATGTAGACAATATAATGCTATCAAAATTATTGACAAAACAATGACATTTATACAATTTGACAAGCATAGATTCTATAGCATTTCTCCTCATCCCACTCTTGAAGATCACGAACCCTTACATCTCTTCAATCAGTCGACATGGAGGGCGGACAGTACGAGAACTGCGCGGAAGGACCGCAGCTGCATATGTTTGCAGTTGTTCGGTGAATGCTGGAATGGACGCCTGCTGATGCTCATTAGTATTCCGAACCCCTTGCGGAGAGTTGACATCTCTCTCTGATGATGTAGACCCTCGCGTGCCAGATATTGACTGGGTAGGACCCATATCTGGTGACGGTTGTGTGGATGATGCGTCAGCTACGTTAGGTTGGAGGTAATCTGATGTTGATGGGGTCACATGAATGTCTGGCGAAGCCTGTGACGAAGGTGTGTCAGCAACGCGAGGCCGAAGGTGATCTGCATGCCTCCTTTTCTCGGTTCCGACGGCGGATCTGACGATGTATGAGTACCTATGCGTCCTCTTCGTAACTACTGCTGGTTCCTATCGATCGTCATTGTTGGTACGGACATAGACTTGGTCTCCTGGAGCATAATTAGGCGTCTGTGATTCACTCGCTATGTTTGCCTTTACCTGTTTGTATTGCATGAGTTTTTTAGGATTAGGTCTTATATTGTCCAACTCACAGCAAAGCTGTCGACCAAACATCAATTGGGCAGGCGATTTACCAGTCGTGTTATGCGGTGTTATACGGTAGGCGAACAAAAATTTTTGTAAACGCTTGATTAAATCCCCTGAATCATTTCTGTCCGACGACATTCTTGTCTTGAAAGTACGCACCAATCTCTCAGCGAAGCCACTACTGCGAGGATGATATGACGATGAGGTGACATGGAGAATACCTTTGCTTTCGCACTAAGCTTTGAAATCCTCTGAAGTAAACTGAGGACCATTGTCTGAAACGATCATTTGTGCAAACCAAAGGTGACAAAAATGCCATCCAATTCATCGCATAACTTGGTCGTTGTAATTCTGTTCATTGGCTTGACTTCAATCCATTTTGATAATGCGTCCACAAGCACAAGCCAATAGGTACCTTCAAATGGTCCTGCGAAGTCAATGTGTAACCGTTCCCAAACTTTATCAGGTATTGACCATGAAAAAACAGGTAATTCAGTTTGTTGTGATCTGAACTCTTGGCATGTATGGCAACGTTTTACGTAAATATCGATATCCTCGTCTATTGTAGGCCACCAAACATAGAAACGTACAATAGCCCTCATTGTAGTCAGGTCAGGATGACCAGAATGAAGAAAATGTAGGACAGATTTCCGCAACGTTTCAGGAATGACAACTCTTCCTTGCCACAGTATATCATTGTCTTCAACTGACACTTCATTTCTCTTCCGGTAGTAAGGTTTTAAAAGGTTTGTTGTGTGACTAGAAGTGTCCCAGCCCCTACGGATAAAGTTTTTGACTTGTTTAAGAACTGAATCGTTTTTTGTAGCTGTTTTTAGAGACTCTTCTGTAAGTGGCAGGTCATCCAATTTAGCGCCCTGAATACGCTCACTAATTTTATGTACTGCTAGTTCAGGTTCCAACGCGGACTCCGATGAGTCTGGCATTCTGGAAGAGTAATCCGCCATGATATTGTGAACTCCTTTTCTGAATACTATTTCGTAGTTGTATGCACCAATTAGAAGGGCCCACCGGACCAACCTATTGTTGGCAATTTTGGGAAGGTTCCGATGAGGACCTAATAAATGCATTAAATTTTTGTGATCTGTGACCAAAGTAAATTGAGTCCCTCGCAAAAACTGGTCGAATTTTTTTATGCTAAAGAAGATGGCCAGTGTAAATTGTAAATAGGCGTCTTTCAAGTCAATTTTTGAAAACTTCTCTCCTTGATCTAGACGTTGACGTAGTTTGTCAAATTTAGGGATAGGATGTGCATGGGCTATAAGAACAGGGTTGATGGTGATTCTGTAATCACCGCAAATGCGAACTTTGCCATTTGGTTTCTAACTCAATATTCTTTTTCATGCTAAATTTGACTGGTCGGGGTGTTAGATGTTTTGGCTCAGCACCTGGTTTTGTATGAATGTTTATCTGGTAGTCCTTTACCTTGCCAAGTTTGTCGTCAAATAAGTTTGAATATTTATTAAGTACGTCGTGTAATGGAGTTTTGTTTTCCTTGAGTGAATATACCGCTGCTGGGAGAGGCATTTTGAATATGTCATTCCAATCTAATCCAAACAGCATCGGTTTAGCTGCCTTTAGGACGACAACAGGAAGTATTTTCTCAACCCCCTGTACTTCAACTGTTACTTCAGCTAGTCCTTTTGGTTTAAGTTTCATGTTGCCATACGTAAGACTCGGAGCTTTTGACAGTGCTGGAGAGCCAATTGTTTTCCAAAATTTTGTACTAATTATTGAGTAGAACGACCCTGGGTCCCAATCCATGGTGCATTTCTGTCCGTTAATGATTGTGTCAATTTTCTTACATCGTGTGTTGTTAATTTTAAAAACAGGATTACTTTCATATGACTCATCGTCGTCTGCGTCTGTGGATTCGGATGAAGATGCTGATACTTCTGTTTTAACTCTGTTCAGTCTTTTCTTTCCTTTACGCCGTACAACTGTCTCGTTGGTCGGTGAGCGTGATAGATAAGCGCGGCCACTTCCAATGCAACAGTCTTCTAAATGTCCTTCTTTGCCACAAGCTTTACATGTGCGTCCTTTTGCAGGGCAGTGTTCATAGCGGTGTCTTTCATTCTTCCCACAACGCACACATTGCCTTGAACTAATCTTCCGTGTCTTAAGACGGGATGTCGATGGTCTCTCTTTCCCTTTTACTCTTTTGACTTCTTCTCTAGAGCCGGTATCGTTTTCTGCGGTTTCGCGTGCAGCGCAGAATGCGAAAACCTCGGCAAACGGAACTTCTTCCTGTTTATTGTCTTTCATGTTGTACAAATCCGGCCATTTTTTGACGTAGTTCAATTTCTAGTTGTGGATGATTCAAACCCGTAGCGAAACGGTCTCGTAATTGCCGGTCCAATATGTCCCCCGAATATCGACAGTCTTTACTCAGTTCTTTGAGTTTATTAGCGTAATGTTCCATTTTTTCAGACGGTTCGCGTATACAGTTCCAAAAATCTAGCAGTGCTTTGATTCTCGTCCTCCTTGTTCTATGTAGGTCCAGCAACTTACTCCTGAGGTCATCGTAGGATTTTGATTCAAAATCAGGTGTAAAGTCAACTTCGATTTCATGGTATACCTCAGGTGTCAGAGATGCAATCAGGAGGTCTTTCTGTATCGATGAGCAGTCTCCCCAGATACGACATTTTGCTTCGAAATAGTCGATAAAGTTCTCAATGCTTGTAAATGTCTGGTTAAATTTATCGCACTTGAATTGATTGATAATGTTCAACTTATGTCCAAATGTTGTGTCTTGAGAGGAGGTCGGTTCCATCGCGTGAGTGAGGTGTAGGAGCCGTGTGTCCTATTCTCTGCTGCTGTAGGGTAAGCAGTTGTAGCAATTGTGTAATTTGTTGTTGAGTGGTTTGTTGCACACTTAAAAATTGAGCGAATTGTTCGTCATTCATTGTATTTATTTTTTTCACTTCGTCGCCACATTTTATAACGTGAAATAATAAGACAAGACATAGACTAAAGTTTTGTGATGGGCTGAAGCTAAACGAAGAGTCTTGTTCATTTCAGGATCAAGAAATGCTTCTACAGCTAAACATTCGATCTTTCCTTCATCAGCTGCAATATATCTAACTCATATTCATAGAGAATCTCTTCTCTCGTCTGTTTTGGAATCTTTAACTGTGACCGGTGCAACTTCTCCAAATTTTCAATGCCATAACGCACGTTTAATCTCTTCTTAAGTTGTTCAAAGCCATCCGAAGGTCGCAAGCATCTCCTCTAAGAGCGATAGCGACAATATTAAATACAAATCCAGTGCATAAACTTTGGAGAATAGAATTTACTTTAATAATTAAATATTTTACGAATATAACTTTTACAGACAAATGTAACTAAGTAAACAAATTTTGACTACTTGTCATATAAAAATATATATAAAGTAGTAAAAGATAGTTCTCTTGACACTTAGACTCTTTTTAAAAAACGTTTACTCCTTTTTTATATTATATATCTGCACTACTATTTTAACTTATTTTATTTTATTACTGAATATTCGCTTTTACAGCAGAAATATTGTACACTTAATATAGGTAGGTATACTTACTTTGAACAAGTGTTAGTCCAAAAAAAGCATCAAATCCAAATTCCTGTATATTTATATTCATAAAATTTAAAGTTTTTTCTAGTGATATTTTCACATCTATATAAGTTATGGGATTACTGAGTGCTTCTTTGAACAGAATTACACTCAGTATTAAAGAAATTATTTTCATTTAAAAAATATACCTACTAATACACTTTCGGACAGGAATACTTTTTTATAATTGATGAAAATAATAAATTATATGAAGCTAATAATTTGCAATATTACGCGTAAATAAATGAATGAATTAATAAATGTGTATTCTGGATTTGGATATCTATATGGATACCATCTGTTTAATTATAAACTGGAGCTGAGCAATAAATACAGTGTGTCGCACCGAAACCGAAACAGAGGCATTTATTGGCAGATGATTCCTTTTTTGAAAAAACGATCGGACCCGTCGATTTTGTTTTCGAGGGGGACACAAAATTGGCATAAAATCAAATAACATTTGCAGCCCCTTAAGCGGGGGTGGCATCATTCCTAAAATCTTAAATGAAAAGGGGGGTCGAATGATCCATTATTATTTGAAAGGTCTTTCAACTCCCTTTATAATGATGTAAAATTAATGCATTCAATTCAGTAGTTTTAGGCCCAGTTTCACCAAACAGTTTATCTTAGTTTTAAAAATAACCTACAATTTTTATTGCGATTTTTCACCGCACCGCAAATTGCGATTGTCTGGTAATAGGGATTATTATTATGGACCGGCAAAAAATAAATAATCTCGATTATCAGAGTTAATCGCAGTTTGCGGTGTAATGAAAAATTGCAATTAAAATTGTAGGTTATTTTTAAAACTAAGATTAACTGTTTGGTGAAACTGGGCCTTAGAGATTTATTGATTTAAAGTTTAAAGTAGACTTTAATAGGTACATCAAATTAGTTTGTACTTCTTTCAGAAGAAATTTGAGTAAAAGCATTTTCTTCCTTTGTGACAAAAAAAGTTGTTTCTTGAAGAAAGATAAGTAGAGAATGCCACGTACTACTTATTTTAAATAGGAAATAGTACATTAGTTTGCGATTGATTTGACCAATCTTTGTTGTTAAAATATCATTTATTGCTTTATACATAAATTCATGGTATATTCCACGGCAGAAAGGGTTGAAATTATTGAAATATTTTTCGGAAATAATCAGTGCGCTAATAGACCAGCACAAACTTTTAATGAGCGACATGAGAACAATAATGTGCACCGAAAATATGTTCTAGAACTTGTAACTAAATTTCGGGAAACTGGATCAGTCGCCGGCCAATAAAAAACGTAATATTGAAAATCCTATAAGGAACGAAGCAATAGAAGTGAGGGTTTTAGGGAAAGTTATTGTAGATCCTACATTAAGTACCCGCAAATTGCAAACTTCGTATGGTGTTAGTCGACGTACTATCCAACGGATTCCAATCTCAAGGTCCATAATTTTCATCCGTATAAAATTCACCTTGTACTTAGAACTTAAGGCCAATTTATAAACTTGCAGTTGCAGTTGCCGTTGCTGTTTGACGTTGCAGTTGCCGTTCGTAGTGTCAATTTATAAACTAGATGTTTGATGATGACTGAAGTTCGGCGATTGCTTCGAAAAAGAAAAAAAGGAGAGCTGAGCGATTTGTGTTTATTGTTTTTATTATGAAGTTTGAATTTTCGTGAAGTTTTATTAAGGATTTTTGTTACTACAATGTTAGTAACTTGTTGATATAATGGATGACGATATCTATTTAGGTCATCTGGGAATACTTCTACAATTGCTAAAAGTTAAATTAAGCAAATATGTATAATACACGCACATTCACAGACAGAGATGAATAAATAAAACATCTTTTTGGGTTTTGATTGGTTTATACGCAAACGGCGAACTGCAAAAGTTAAAACTTCGTTATGTCTGAACTTCAGGGAACGTCAAGCTCAGCGACGAACGGTAACGGCAACGGTGAATATAAATGTGCAAATGAGGAAGCAGCTTTTTAACTTTCAACGGGAACAGCAACTGCGAGCGGCAACGGCAACTTCAAGTTTATAAATAGACCTTTAATGAAGACGATTTTGATAAGCGATTAGCATTTTGTGAAGTTATGAGTGAACTAATTACAAACGATGAACAATTTTTATTTAACATTTGCTTTTCCGACGAATGTTCCTTTTTTTTAAATGGCGAAGTAAATCGTTATAATTGTCGATATTGGTCGGAATCTCAAAACACATGACTTTGACAAGATCCGCCATTTTCTCTGGGTGGCAAACAGTCTGACTTTCTCCGTATTGCTTATAAAAGCACCCAAGCTTATAAACAATATGAAGCTGGGTCTATTCAAGAAATTGCAAAAAGTGCAAAATTCTGTATAAACAAATGGAATTAATGAGTTTGTATGCCACCCAGCAAACATGGCCGACCGTCAATGACGTCATTCTGGAATGGTCAATTTACCATGAGGTACACACACAGCAGCCACAAAAATTAAATGTTTGGGCTGGCATTTTTGGCGATCATTTGGTTGGTCCTTTTTTCTTACCTGGAAATTTGACTGGTGAAATGTATTTGGAATTACTGCAAAATGATGGTCGATACGTTGAGAATATGTTGATGTTCCAACAGGATGGTACCCCACCACATTACGCATTAAGAGTTCGGCATTATTTAGATCAGACCTTTCCAGGTCAATGGATTGGTAGAAGAGGTGCCGTTAAATGGCCCCCAAGATCGCCAGATTTTTCACCTTTGGAATTATTTTTGTGGGGTTACTTAAAAAGCAAAATCTATGCTACTCAGCCAACATTGATCTCCTCTTACGATGATGTATTTAAACTTTAAATCAATAAATCTCCAAAACTACTGAATGGAAGTACATGAATTTTACATCATTGTAAAGGGAGTTGAAAGACCTTTTAAATGATGGATCATTCGACCCCCCTTTCCTTTTAAGATTTTAGTGATGGTGCCACCCCCGCTTAGGGGGCTGCAAATGTTAATGTGATTTTATGCCAATTTTGTGTCCCCCTAGATAACAAAATCGTCGGGTCCGAGCGTTTTTTTTAAAAAGGAATCATCTGCCAGTAAATGCAACGGTTTCGTTTTCGGTGCCCCACCCTGTATATGAATACCATAGCGTTTGTGCAAAATAATGCTGCCTTTTGTAATGTATAGAGAACATGTAATACTCGAGATTGTATTAAGAGTTATCTATATTGGTGCACTGATAAAGAACTCAAAATTTTTATAGGAACTTCAACAAAATTAAAAATTATACTAAAATCTAAATAAAATAGTAATATATAGTAATGTATATACCACAGAGTACACAAAAAATTTTAGTACTCTTTGGTATGAACATTAACCGTATCACGGAATACTTGTAGTTCTGTGACTGTGTGATAGAACACGTGACGGATTTCTTGTTTCCGTTTCCTACTTCTTTGACAGATTTTACAACGGAAGAATGACGTCACTTCCTTAATCATTTCGCTTTACTTCCATTAGCGTCAGTTAGAGTTGGTGGATTTTTGTTGTCTATTTAATTGAGGTAAACCTCATTTAGTATTGTGAAAATATAATCAACATGTCATACAATACACGAAGAGGTGGTGGATATCGTAAGTTTTCAATATTTTGAATATAGTCGTATAAACAGTTTAATTATGTTTGCGGTTGTAATGTCTGTCTATTGATTTTGTTATCCGTGGTGTTCTACTCACTAATATATATTTTAGCCCAACAACAACAACAACAAATAGCTCGAAAAAGTGTAGGAAATATTGGTCAACGAAGACCGGTAGCCACTAACAACTTTACACACGGAGGAACGGTAATTATTTATTTTAAATTCAAGTCTATTAATCATTTCAATGCATTAAATAGGAAAAGATGTTTGTTAAACTTATAAGAAATGTAGGTACTGTAATTTATTCAAATTAAATAGAGTATTCTGCAAACTATAGACCCATGCGCCATTTTGCTACAATTTTTTAAATTTGCTATTTTAATTCTGCTTCTTAAATTATGTAATGAATTGATTTTTTGTGAACATTTACTTTTATTCATTATTGAGTTATGTAATTTGCAGTAATACTCTGGAATAGATTTTCTTCCCACATTTTTTATGGTGGATTTATGAAGGAGTTTTAAGTCTTAGTCATAAATCATAAGGTTTATGTAATAAGTCATAAGAAAGTTCAATCATTGATTTTCAATTAAATTGTTTATACACTTGGTCGTAAGTCTAAGTTTTAGTCATAAGTCTTAAAAGTTGGCCAACATTCATCTCTTATGAATAAAACTTATGATAAATTCACTCTGCGCATGTCTGTTAACAGTTGCATTTCAAAAATTATTCAAAACAGAACATAATCTCGTACCTTTTATCTTGCTTTGTGCCATTTTGGGAAATGTTTTAATTTATCTCAATTTTAATATAAAATAGGTACCAAAATGGATACAGATGATGGCCAATTAATAAAACTGGTGAGGCAGTTCTCAGTACTTTATGATATAAAGCATGCCGACTTCCAAAATAATAAACAAAAAAAATAATAGTAGTAATAAAACTCAAAGTCAACCCACAGTATGTAATTTAATGAAATGTTATAGTAGCGACATGTTTCGGTCACAAGACCATCTTCAGGCTTTAAGAAAAGAACACAATATGTCAGAGAAATGAAATACAAAGTCAAGTATATAAAAAAGACAAATATAACATGTATAAAAGTCAGATCATATAAAATAAATCTAACAAAAAATAGAAAATGATAGTTTTATAACAGTCAATATAGTTTATAAAATATATAGAACAAACAAAATCAATGTGAAAAACACAAAAATCTTATAATGCATAATACAATTTGGAAACTCACCTCTATGTGCAGACTGCAGTGTTTAAACAACAACACATTGATATTATACAATGTAGTATTTAATAGTATTTCATAATTTAACATTTATTTCCTCCAATTTAGAATTTTATATTTTTCCAATAAATTTTCACTATAGTTGGCAACATTCCCTCAGTTGGTAACTTGTTCTTCCGGTGTACTTTTTCCGCACCTTTCCTTACATGTGCTGATTACTTTGAACGTCCATTCGTTAGTGGAGTGATTTGCATCTTAGTTGTTTCACTGTTGATGTGATATGGAGTATGATGTTATCTCTCTTTATTTTAATTTTTATGAGACTATGTCTCCTAATTGTTTCCATTGATCAGATAATTTATGGTCACGGGTTTTGGAGATTGATCTCCCTTTTACGGAGAACTCTCCATTTTGGTTCCTTCGAACCTACCAGTTTCCTGTCTTCTATCGACCAATGGTTTTGGAGATTGAACCCCTCGTCTAGGGGATCTCTCCACATTTTTTCTTTTTCTTCTTCTAACCCCGCTATTAAACCAGGCCAGTTCCTGATTTGGTCTTGGAGATCGATCTCCTTATTTTGGAGAACTCTTTACAGGCCATTCTATAGAATGTTGATACCTGGTTTCATTCTGAAATTTTTACTTCTTTACGCCAATTTTTCTTATTTTCACACGTCAAACTTCCATACAGTTTGTTCCAATAATTTAAACTATTTTAAACTACCTTTTTCAACCTATTCTATTACTCTAACTTAAAATACTCCCCTTTTTCTTTTTCACAATATCTGTTATAATTTGTTTAAACACTGCAGTCTGCACATAGAGGTGAGTTTCCAAATTGTATTATGCATTATAAGATTTTTGTGTTTTTCACATTGATTTTGTTTGTTCTATATATTTTATAAACTATATTGACTGTTATAAAACTATCATTTTCTATTTTTTGTTAGATTTATTTTATATGATCTGACTTTTATACATGTTATATTTGTCTTTTTTATATACTTGACTTTGTATTTCATTTCTCTGACATATTGTGTTCTTTTCTTAAAGCCTGAAGATGGTCTTGTGACCGAAACATGTCGCTACTATAACATTTCATTAAATTACATACTGTGGGTTGACTTTGAGTTTTATTACTACTATTCGTACTATCCACATTTGAGTTATGGATAACCTCTACAATTTAAAAAAAATAATGCATTGAAAACAATTAGTGAAGTGATTGCATCAGGTGAAGTAATGTGTGTTTAAAATTAATATGAATGGGAGTCTTCTTATGGTGTGACATTTCTGCATAAATGCAATAAATTTATCTTAAGACTTATGACTTATTACATAAAACTTATGATTTATGATTAAGACTTAAAACTCCTGCATAAATCAACCATTACTCTTTAAAATATATGTGAATAAAGGGTGTTTTAATGTTTACTTAGAATACTTATTAATTTCAAAATTTCACTTTTACTAGTTTAGGTACTGCTGTCTCAATACCAATTTTCCAAATTAAATTTGGATTAAAGCATTTTGTTACTAAATATTTTTCTATAAAGCTACCGTGATTTAAAAATATATATTTACCAGACACGGGAATTTTTAATTTTGTATTCTATTACTTAATTTCTAGATGCACTTATAAATACATATTGTTGACTTACATTGTTAGGTAATTTTGTTCCAATTTTGTTTAATTGTTATTCACATTCTTGATATGAATTTCCATATTTTTCTAAAGCTTCATTCACAACCAGCAAATTACAATTAGTACTTAGAATTAGTAGAAAAATTTAAAGAATTATGATCATTCACAATGTCCAATTAGTTCCAAATTTTTTGAACACTCCAGCACCTTATTTAGGTACATTATTTTTCCTTAATACATATAAAACAATTTTATAAATATTCCTTATAGTCCAGGCGTGCTGTACTTTTAGATGGAAATTCTGATACCTGGAATGTAACAGTTGGAGGTGGTAAAGGGGCTTATAACACATGAAAAAAAAATACATTAACTATTTCAATTATGATCATAAACTTTTTAGGGGTGAAAAAGGGATAAAAAACTGAAGTATTGCTGTTTGCGGCTAAAATTGACGTCAAAATGAAAAGTGCCCAATAGAAAAGTTGTAGATCATGTAAAAATCTAAAACTTTTCTTTTGGTAATTTTCTCACATAACCTCAATTTTTCGAGGAAAATGGAAAAAAAACGATTTTTCGTTTTTAATTTTCCAACGGATTCGTCAATCTTGGTGAAAACTTACCTTTTTATGTCCAAAATAACCTCGAATTTTCTCAACCTTGTAACATAATAATTTTCCGAGAAATTTGATTTTTTTGGAAAAATCTCTTTTTTTTTTTCAACTGTAAAGTTTGCTCGGAAAATATTATTGGAAAAGATTTTCTTGGGGCTCATTTTTTTCGTTTTTACGTTTACTTTCACATGAAATAACAAAAATACACCTCTCATTTAAAAATGTGCTCAAAAATGAATAAAAAGCAAAGAATAAATTTTGCAACAGCTAAATTTGCAATAATTGTTAAATTTTTGTTATAAAAAATTAAAATATGCAAAAGCCGACTCTTGCATTACATTCTACGGAAAAAATTACAAAAGCAAATGTATTTCATTATTTAGTCGGATTTTTAGTTCATTTGCAATATTATTATAAACACTCAAGTCTATTAATGAAGTTAATAATCCCAGCGGGGATTTCATGGTTTTTACTATTGTTGTATGCTGATTTGTTTATATTATAAGGTTTTTCATGAGATAAATCGATTTGTTGATATTACAAGGCCCAAATACCCTTCCATCAGAGCCCTAATGCCACCTTTCATAAGTGACAAAGTGTAGACATGACAACTCTAACTAGCCTAGGGGCCTAGGCCTTTTGTTTTCTCTTTGACCTTGCAACATTTCATTATACAAAATATCATTCATTTGTAACAAACAAAAGATTGTCTTTTCAATATATTTTTTAATTACAATTACGAATTACTTAAACCGAACGATTATGATATTAAAAATAAACAAATTATTCCAAAAAGTCAAAGAAAATTGAAATTTTGATGAAAATTGGGCTATAGGGTTCTGATGGAAGGGTATTTGGGCCTTGTAATTATCAACAAATCGATTTATTTCGTGAAAAACCTTATAAACAAATCAGCATACAACAATAGTAAAAACCATGAAATCCCCGCTCGGATTATTAATTTCATTAATAGACTTGAGTGTTTATAATAATATTGCAAATGAACTAAAAATCCGACTAAATAATGAAATACATTTTCTTTTGTAATTTTTCCCGTAGAATGTAATGCAACAGTCGGCTTTTGCATTTTTTAATATTTTATAACAAAAATTTAACAATTATTGCAAATTTAGCTGTTGCAAAATTCATTTTTTGCTTTTTTTCATTTTTGAGCACATTTTTAAATGAGAGGTGTATTTTTTTTATTTCATGTGAAAGTAGACGTAAAAACGAAAAAAACGAGCCCCAGGAAAATCTTTTCCAATAATATTTTCCGAGCAAACTTTACAGTTGAAAAAAAATATTTTTCCAGAAAAATCAAATTTCTCGGAAAATTATTATGTTACAAGGTTGAGAAAATTCCAGGTTATTTTCGACATAAAAAGGTAAGTTTTCACCAAGTTTCATCAAGATTGACGAATCCGTTGGAAAATTAAAAATTAAAAACGAAAAATCTTTTTTTTCCATTTTCCTCGAAAAATTGAGGTTATGTGAGAAAATTACCAAGAGAAAAGTTTTAGATTTTTACATTATCTACAACTTTTCTATGGGACACTTTTCATTTTGGCGTCAATTTTAGCCGCAAACAGCAATATTTCAGTTTTTTACCCCTTTTTCACCCCTAAAAAGTTTATGATCATAATTGAAATAGTTAATGTATTTTTTTTTTTCATGTGTTATAAGCCCCTTTACCACCTCCAACTGTTACATTCCAGGTATCAGATATTCCGTATTTTTTATTTTTTTGGTACAGCACGCCTGGACTATTACCAATCATAAACAAAAAAACAAGCAAGTACTAATTGTAATTTTCTGCTTTCTTTATTCTGACTTTATTATCCAATATTGTATTTTAATAAATGATCCTTGTATTCTGTAGGCACTGTTTCTATTATTCAATGCAACATTATTTGGAAACTTACTTTCATTCTAATGTATATTAAATTTTCTTAGGTTGTACAATCCACTTGGACTTTTCCAAAATTTCATCTAATGAGATATTGTGTTTAATATAGCTTCAGCTTCTTATAATACTTCTAGAGAGCATGTTCTTCATTTCATAGAGTATGGGAGCAATTCCTTCCAGGAACTAGACCATAGTATATTTTCTGCTGGTTCCTTGGTGTTTTTGAAAAACAAAGTTCTGTCTGTCTGATTTGTTTATTTTTTTAAATGATACCTTAAAAGATAGTGTTCAGTGAACATAACTTGTATCCAGTTTTTTTTTATTGTAGTTTAGGATACCCATTGTTGGTTGCAGTGATATCTTTAAAACATTTTTGCTTGTCTAAATCCTGGTGTACTCTTCTCATAAGAACATAATTGATATTGTTCCCCAGTTTCTTTTTGATGTTATCCTCTTTGTATGCCACAGAGGTTTAATACTGAGGAATGGTGTTTTGCCACTTTTTTGCAAGACTAACCTTCTCATATCCTGTTATCCCCTTGTGGTCTGACAGTTGCATCAAGATTACCTTGTTGTTTTCTGCTAGTTTCTTAAGAGAATATTTTACATTCCCAAACTAGCTTTTGCTCATGAGTAAACAAATTAGAACTTCTAACCATACTGATGTTACTAGCATGGTTAAAATAATTTAATCTAAACTCTGTTATTAATAGAAATAATTGTCTCAATACTATTTTGATTTTTTTTTTGTATAGAAATAGTTTCACTTACAACAATTGTGTTTATAAGTACAAAATATTCATTTTTATTTTATTTACCTATTGTATGCCAACATTAATTTAAAAAAACAGTTAATCAAAAACCTAAAACAATATTGAAAGCAAAATGTTATCATTATAAAACTAATTTTAATAGGTAAATCAATTAAAGTTTTACACTTGCACAAAACTGTGCTAAAGTATTAACTTTTGTTTTTTTTTTGTGAATGCATAGGTACTCTAGTATTGAACGCTATGCAGAGCCCTGGTAGTAGCACTCATATAGGCACTTGATTATTTTTAGTGTTTGCTGAACACAGGTTATGAGGTGCATTGAGACAGCTATCTGAAATTCGTACATATTATCACTGCAATATCACTGTTTAAATCAAAATTTTTTTGGAAATAACTTCAAATATCTTATATATTTGTAAGTCTATTTTCAATGTCAAAAATCTTGATTTCAATTGTTATTCAGCAGTTTTGATATGCACAAATATACTTTATTGGCATTAACAATGTTATATTCTCATAAACTTTGTTAAGGAAACAGTTAATAGTGTATCTTGACTATTACTTTTGTTTGTTAAATTTGTTCTTAGAAGTTTTTTATACTCCTATATTTTGTTTGTATAAAAAACTGCTAAGACATGCATGTTAAATACAGTTATTGTTGGAAGTGAAGGATACTAAAAATAACCTAAAAAATGAATATAAAATCTTTAGAGAATTTTGAAATGTCTTGCATTATTAGTATTTCTGTCACTAATAAATTAAGCATTATTAATGGTAGAATTATTAATTTTGTTGGGATTCCTTAAATCTCTAGTAAATAAAAGAAGTATCTTCAGTTACAACTAACTGATATTAAGCCCTATGATTTAATTTCTGTGTTATGATAACAGTAATGTTATTTGCAAAATAAGCATAAACCCTGTCTTATTTTACAGACAACAGTACTGTAATCATAATGGAGAGGTTCATTGATAGTGCTGGATTATAGTTACTTTTGTAGAGGTAATCAAGAACATATTCAAATGGACTGTGTTCTGGATTAACTCCATAAAAATAGCTATGATAGTGACCAAAGAGTCAAGATATAATAAAATGTGATGATATCTCTAACCCTATGATGTTGTAGTAAAACTTGTAATATAAAATGATGGCTTTTTAACTTTTTGGGCATTTTGGATATTAGTTGTTTTTTATTTTATTGTGGCTAATTTTAGCAAATAACTTGGTGGAAAAAATTAAATCTGTCTAAATTGTATGAACTTTTGATTAACCAAAATATCCCAAACATTACTTCATTTTTTATTGTGGGTTTTTACTATCTTGCATCTGAGTTAGAAGATGCACCTATATTGGTGCTTCGCACCTCTTAATGGTTTAAATTAAACCTGCTCAAATAGCTGACATCACTAGAGAAGCCCATTGTTGCTGCTCCAACTGCAGGAAGGCTACAACAAAACCAACAATCTTCTAATATGGGTACTTTGTTCAGAACTCAAGCTCAACAGGTAAGCTATATACATTTTAAATTAAATAAAAATGTGTACAATACAAAATTCCTACCTTTATTGAAAATATCTAAAAAATGTGTTCATGTATGAATTATAACTCATTACCCAATATGTAGATATACTTTTAGGGGGACTTGCAGATTTGTGGGTAGAAAAATAATGTTAGGTTAGTTTTAATACTTTCTTTTAATTTTTATCATATTACAATTTTCTAAATATAAAGCAAATTTGTACCAATTTTATTGGACAACTGGAATAATAATGAAACACTTAAAATACTTTGGAGATAGAGCTCAAGAACTTGGAATAAAAACAGTAGACTACAAACAGATTATTTTATTGACGATCATACAGAGTTATAAATTAGATTTGTTTATCACAATTATCTCAGATTCTATTGCAAATACATCAAAAGTGATTGGGAATAGTTTTATAGAAAGTTTTGATTTTTATTTAAAGCTTTTTTCCATAGTATATTTTCGAGATATTTCTCAAAAAAGTTATTTTGTCGGTAGTTTTTTTATTGTTTTTCACCCCCTAAATAGAATTCAACAGTTTTTAACTATGTATACTTCAATTTTTTTGTCAAAATGAACTTTCGTTCAAAAATGTGGACTTTCTTTTTGAATGGTAGTTTAAATCTTCATTTAATTGGATTACTACTACTACACTAACACACTTTTTCAAAAAATTATTCCTTCTGAAGAGTAAAATTTTTCTGTACTAAGATATTTATATAATGAACTACTAATTCAAAGAGATATTTTAAAATCAATAGTACAGAGAATAATGATTAATCTTCAGCTAGAAGCTGCCTTCTCAACCTCCTCCAAGTTTCTCTGTTGTGTGCCATGTCTTCATTGTGGTTCATTTTTTTCCATTTCTTGGTTAGACCCTTCGTTTCACGATCGCCTGGGTGTACCCAACATTATTTTGTAATATTCTTTTGGACCAAAGGTTTTGTGGCATTCTAAATGAATGAATGTGAAAAAAATAATATTTTTAGAGCAATTTTATTACAAGTGCAAAATATAAAATTAACAAAATTTATTGTACTAACCCTTACTTTGTGAAAGTTCATCTTATTCAGATGAATTAGTTCAACCTTTTAGTTTATTGTTCTGAATATAAAATTAACCTTTTTGTTTTAAAAATTGTTCCACTAAAAAGGTAAACAATTTGATGCAATATAATAGTTATAGAATAAAATGTCCCTAAAATGTCTACTTTACTCTTATTTCAGCAACAATCAACTCAACAACAGTTTAATACTGCAAAACAGCAAACTCAGCAGAAATTGGAGCCACCACAAGTTCAGCAGCAACAGCCACAAGTTCAACAGCAGCAACAGCCACAAGTTCAGCAGCAGCAACAGCCACAAGTTCAGCAGCAGCAGCCACAAGTTCAGCAGCAGCAACAGAGTCAACACCCGTTTGTTAAGAAAGAAGAGGTTCAAGAGAATCAATTAAAAAATCAGCAGGAACCAGAGCAGACCGAATTTCAAACTGCCAATGAAGTGACTGACAATTCTATGGAAGTTGAGGGGCCCAAGAAGAAACCTTTCTGGGTAAAAGCTGGAGCTGGTAGGTTATCTAAATATAAGTATTAAAATGATCACCTTACATGTCCTCTCTACACCTGAAATAAAAATTAGTGACTGATTGAAATTGTACTTACATGGATTACATATGTTTTACAGAAATGGACTTTAACAATTTTTTTTATTTTAATTTATACATTGTAATTAGTTATATACAGTTGTGAATGTAAAACATATATTTGGTTGATCACTATTAGACCTGGGCGATAAATGGAATTGTTATCGTTTATCGATAACTGAAATTTATCGATAAATTTATCGTTAACGATTGATAACTATCGATAATTATCTAGTTAATCTAAGTTAATAAGTTATCGGCCGGCGATGGTTAACGAGTTGCGACGAGGAAAGACAAATCGCTGTTTTTCTTGAGATTACCTACATTTTTATTCTGATCCAAAAACAAAATCAACCTAGGATGTGAAAACCATATTATATGAGTTGTCAATAATATTAAGTTATCGATTAGTTAAAGTTATCGTTAGGTTATAAATAAAAATTATCGATAATTATCAAGTTATCAATAACTGATTTATCAATAACTATCAATAAGTTATCAATTTATCGATAAATTTGCCCAGCTCTAATCACTATTAATAAGCTCCAAAATTTTCTCACTATACTGCTGAATTTGTATAGTGAATTGGTAAATATACAAGCATCATATGTACCTAGCTTTTTTCACAAAGATGTGTTTAATTCATGATGACATCACTGCGCAAATTTGATAAAATCCAAATTTAAACATTTTGTTAATAATTTGTTGAATTTTATATGATATGCAATTGTTCTGATCAATTACTTCTTATTTTTCAACGTAAAGTAAGATCCCAAGACTACCAGGTGGTGCTAATTCTTAATACTTATATATTTTTGTAGGTTCTGATGGTGTATTATCTGGGAAAATACCCAGAAGAGAAAGGACACGCAGGCGCAACATAAAATTGAGTAAAATATTGCAGCCCAAGAATGCAGTCATGATCTTAAATGAATTGGTTAAAAATATTGCTTATGTATTTGAAGAACCTTCTGCACAAACTGACGGTCAATTCAAAGCTACCGTCACATTTGATGGAGTTGAACATACAGGATATGGTAAGTTGGTAAAATCTATCAATTATTTATATATATAAAATTGTTTGTCCTGACTGATTCATCAACCCAGAGCCTAGCCATCCACTAAGACAGAATTTTTTTAATTTTTGGTCCCAAAGGGGGTAAAAAGGGATTAAATTTAGCATGAAAAAATGGTGTTTCATTGTATCTCATGATGACGTTTTACAGATACTACTACCCCAAAAAAATTAATAAATTAATGATTAATTTCTATCCTAAACAATGTTCACAGTTGTCAGGGGCTCCAGTGAACGATAACGGGTTGATAATGACGATGAAATTATTTCAAAATCTTAGGTATAGCTCTTTTCGGCGGGCGAATACTCGACGCATTTTACCTGCTAGAACGAAAAAGGTTCATAATCCAACATGAATATTCGACACAGAATGTTCAGAAAACGTATTTCCTTAATCCCTTTATTACCAATAAAATCTGCACCTTCCAATTTGATATTTTTATAATTAACAGGTACAATTCTTACACTTAGGTACAATTTTCTCATCAGTTTTGTTAATAATTGTGAGTTTTAATGTTGTTTTGTTAAAATGAGCATAATTAAAAGTTGTCGTAATAGAGATTTGCTATTGTTAGAAAATTATACATTTTCTAAAAGTAGTAGGTTAGGTTAGGTTAGATACTTATATAAAAATAAATAGTCTTAGCAAAACAGCAAAAATTAAAGACAAAAATGTAAAAAATAAAATTGAGTTTCTAGAACGAATGATTCTATTACCTACTTACCTGTCTGAAAGTACCTAAATTCTTGCGTCGAAAATTCCTGTAATAAAAACATAATATTTCTAACCGTGCGTCGAAAGTTCCTGTCCCAAAAATTTACCTGTTTTCTTGAGTCGAGAATTCGTACGCCCGCTCTTTTACCGTAATTAAATCATAAAACGTCCCAAGTTTACAAAGTTGTGAGCACCAGATAATTTTATCATAAAACTGAATGACAATGTTTGTATGCAAATTTTATATGCATTGAAATATTTGTCCACCAATATTCCTTAACATTTTTTTATACAGTAATATTAAATCATTCATATTTTTATAAAAAGCTATTGTGCCACATGGAGTCAGCAAGATAATTTTATTTGGTAAATTTTCCTAGCGTTACACCTGTGGCAAATAAAGAATTATGATAAAAGTACATGTAAATAACCGTTCTGGTTATTTTTTATACACATTTATCTAAATGAAGCTTCACTGAGAGTTGATTTTATTATGATGATTGATAAAATCGTAGTGAAGAAGCTTACAATACCACATACAGCATTTCTTTTTTGATTTAATTCATTCATCAATAATTTATATTCAAAGAAAATTTAATCTTCCAGTGTAAACAAAAGATACCCCAACTAACAAGAGGCAAAACTCACAGATTCTGTCAATTTCTTTTTTTGTATGCCCAAGCCTGGTCCTGCTTGTCTTTACATTGAATTCATCACGGAAAATGTACTAATAATAAAAATAACAAAGTGTTCATGAATAACTGGTCTTTAAAACACTAAAATCGTTTTAAAGCAATTAATATCCCCTTATACTATCTGCTATTTTTCTCCATATAGCTATTAAGAACGTGTATTATTACCATAACTTAATATTCTCAGTGACCTACTAAACATTTGATCATGAAAAATCGGTTACCGTAATCTGCCCAAGATTCGTTTCTGTGAAGGGTTTAAGTTTTTGACAATGTAATATTTACCAGTACCTGTACAAAACAATGTTTTTACTTGGTTATCAAATAAATTTGTACCCTTGTTTGCAAATTTGGAATTGCACAATTATTCCTACTCTGGCTGTAAAATTTAAATCAATGTAGGTTTTTACTTTGTATGACTTTTTCCATATACAGGGTGTTTCTTAAGTAATCTAAAATATTATATGGGGCGCTTCGTTACTCAATTTTAAGACGAAAAGTTCATATAAACATGTGTGATAGGTGTTGTCGTTTATGAGATACAGGGTGTTGTACGTGAAATTAATTTTTCTTGGTGACGCTACTGATTTATATTTTTTTATTATTTTATTACAAGCAACATGTGTTAAACATAAAAAAAAATAATACATTTCAGAGCAAATGTTCAAAATGTCCACCTCCAGCTAAAATGCAAGAATCCGCTCGATGTCTAATGGATTGTCGAATACGTTCGAAGATACCAGGATTGTTACGAATAACATTACAGCCGTCTATGATACGATTTTGAAGATCTTGTATGTTTAATATCAGTGTTGTGTAAACAAGCGATTTCAAATATCCCCACACACAAAAATCCAGAGGATTGTGTCCAGGTGATCTAGGGGGCCACGGGTGTGGAGATCCTCGTCCGATCCAATGGCCTGGAAAAACATTTTTTAAAAACTCGCGTACAATCATTGAAAAATGTGGAGGAGCTCCGTCATGCATGAACCACATGCGCCTTCTAATAATAATAGGTACATCTTCCAAAAGAAGTGGAAGTTCATTTTCTAGAAAATGTTGGTATGTCTCACCGGTTAACCGTACAGGAAGGAAAAATGGTCCAATTAAATAATCATCGATGATGCCAAGCCAAACATTGACCGAAAATGTTTGTTGAAATCGTTTTACACTTATGGTATGTGGATTTACATCTGCCCATATGTAGTCATTATGAAAATTCATAATCCCATGTCTAGAAAAGTTGGCTTCATCCGTAAATAGAATATTGGCCACAAAATTCGGATTGTTCGCGATTTCACGTAAAATCCATTGACAATACTGTATGCGTAATGGATAGTCAGTAGGTAACAAATGTTGAACACGTTGAACGTGATATGGATACAATAAATTATTTTTTAGAATATTCCAAACAGTTTTGTTACTAACATTTACTTCATCTGCAACTTTTCTTGTACTCGTTTCTGGATGTTGGTCAATAATTTGAAGAATCTGGTTTTCCAATTTGGGATTTCTCACAGTTCTGGGTCGTCCAATAATATTCTTCGATTTAGCAAAAGTTCCAGTTTCTTGTAAACGAATATGTAACTTAGTAAACGTATCTGAACATGGTAAACGATTATTTGGATAACGCTGGGCATACGTACGTCTAGCTTCTAAGGCATTACCATTCGCTAATCCATACAAAAAATGCATATTAGCCATTTCAACATTAGTAAACACAGGCATAGTTATTAACTAAACACAGAGTCAATCAAATAAAAATGTACGATTTTTGCGTAAGTTTTCAAATTTGACAATTGTCAACATTATTTCAAAGGCTACTTAGAATAAGCATGTTTTTGCGTATTATTTCTAAAAACCAGTAGCGTCACCGGGAAAAATTAATTTTACGTACAATCAGAACTGACTTATTACAATAAATTCAACACCCTGTATCTCATAAACGACAACACCTATCACACATGTTTATATGAAGTTTTTGTCTTAAAATTGAGTAACGAAGCGCCCCATATAATATTTTAGAGTACTTAAGAAACACCCTGTATTTCTTGATCTGTGCCACACAACATTAAAATGTATATTTTAATTCCACTATTTTATTAAAAAGCTTTTTTGTTTCAAAATTATTTGTTTTCTTAAGAACAGTAAACAACTAACCTAACCTAAAAAGTAGTTAATTAAGACTAATGAACGCTTCACATAAAATTTTAAAAAAATTAAAACTTGATGGTAACTGGCAGTTTCAGTTTGTGAGGAACACTTACTACATTCTTTAAGTTTGATCTGTTTCGTTTTTGAATCAGTATTTTAAACAATCATTCTTAAATATTGATATTGAAATTTGTAAATAGTATACGCAGTTGCAGTAACTTGACCTTTTTTAAGGGCGCACTAAAATTATGGCAAAAAATTTAGCAGCTGAAGCAGCATTGAAACATTATGTAAAAGCAAATAAACTAACAACAGAAGTGAAGAAAGATGATGAAAATGAAAAAATGGAGGTTTCTGAAGATCCTGAAGTCCCACAGACTACTTTGCCATGGCAACACGTAGCTTCATTTGCTTTGTACAAACTTTTCTGTGCATGGGGAGAAGATCCACATCTTGTTAAGGTATGTGAATCTGATCAGGTTAGCATTTTTAGCTTTTCAGATTAATTTTGTACAGTATAAAGATAATAATTTATAAATTGTAAAATAAGTAAAAAAAACAAAGGAGTTAGGTCCAGAAAGATTAGACAAAATTAAAATCTTTGTTTTTGTGACCAATATTTTCTAAATTATTTAGTGTAAATTTAATATATACTTCAATTTTGGCACAATTTTTTGGCATGGAAATTTTGATGTGACTAATGTGTTATAACACATTAGTTGTTTATTGTTCTTAATAAATTTAATCATAGTAAGACCAATTTTATAGTTTTGATTCCTAAATAAAGTAAAAATTGAATCAAAATTATCAATTTTTTAAAAGAAAACTAAGAACTAAAATTGTGGTAGTATAGTAATTTTGGTACCTTTATTTTTTCATAACGATAATTAACTTTATTGATATTCGTTAAGGAGAGACTTCCCCATTTAAACATCAGAATTAAAAGATATGCAAATAAAGACGGTATTTTTTAGCAAGGCTTTTACTGTTGTATAATATGATATTTCATTTTATAACTTTAAAAACGTGACACAGTTATTATAAATTTAATGTGGTTTTTAGAACCAACCTCAAAATGCAAATACAAACGCAAACGTGAATCCTGAAAGGCCACACGAAAACAGACCTGCTAAAAAAATGCCTGATAATCCAGAAACCATCAATCCGATGATGCTCATCAATCAAATGCTGCCACATGCACAGTTTGAAGAGATTGAAAAAACTGGAACTCCACCTGACATTGTTTTCTCCTTCAGATGCAATGTCGATGGCCAGTCATTCGTCGGATCGGGTAAGTTGTACATTTATTATATATACGAATTTTTTTGTTGGATTTGTAGGGAATAGTACATTACATAATACGTGTGGAAAGTGAAATAAACTTTCCAACGCGTTGTGTTCACGATTCTTCCTACGACCCCGATATTTTTATAATTATTAATTTTTTAATTTTATAATATATAAAATTTATTTGTATTGTTAGTTATAAATTAGAATTTTAACTAGTAAATATTGCATGGAAATTAATCAATTAAAATTAAATCAACACCTTTCTCGGGAATTAACATCAAATTTCTTAATCAGCTATATGACATTTTCATTTTTTTCGTAGGCTCCATAAAAATTAAAAGTAAAATGGTTATTAATGGAACAGTTGAAATTAATTGGTACTCGAAAAACGTTATGTGTTAGTAATGTGTTTTGAACATTTTCATTTACATTTAATTCCTGTAATTCTCTGTGCCACTTCTTGAAATTTCAAGCAATTTGAAAATAATTAGGCATTTATAACACAACTAAACACACTTCTATAAGTAATAAAACGAGTAGGACTATTTTACCATGGAACCAAAAGCATGTATATATTTGGTTGGATAGATAGTGCAACTCATGCAATTTATTTTTATGAATATATTAATTTTACATTTATTTTACCAAAAGTTAATATTTACTATTCAAATTGAACAAGCCAAAGTGATTTATTCACAAAAATTAAGTAAAATTATTACGTTTTGTGCGTTTTTAAAAAATATCACATCTGTGTGATACTGCTTCTTATTTTTCCCAACGCTTATGATATTACTAATTCTCAAAGTGTCAAAACTGTGTTGGGTGTCGTTTTCATAGGGGGTCGTAGGAAAAGTGTATGACAATTTTTTGCAACAGTGTAAATAAATATTACAATTATTATTTGCTTTTGCCACATGGAGTCAGCATGGTAATTTTCTCTAGTAAACTACCCAGCGTTACACCTGTGGCATATTAATAATTTGGGTAAATGTACTTCTAAATAATCGTTCTGATTATTTTTTGTACACATTTGTCCAAACGAAGCTTCACAGAGAGTTGATTTTGTTATGTTGATTAACAAAATCGTAGTGAAGAAGCTTACACGTTGTAAATTATTTTCTTTCATAATGTACCATAAAACATACCTTCATGTATGTGGTTTCAATCCGAAAAAAATTCCCTTTTCCTCAGCTCCTCTAATAAGATTTGCCAAGACGCGTTGTTGAAGGCATTTTTGACATCGATTGTTAACTGCGCAAAGGCGTCTATGTTGTGGGGCGAATGCAGCAGCTTCCCTCGCCAGTCTTGTTACCTCTTTGATGGCGTCTACTGTCTGCCGACCTTGCCTAAATCCATATTGCTTCGCCGATAGTCCTCCTGTCCTTATCAGTTCGTTGTTCAGTCTCAGTAAGATCAGGTGCTCGTAAAGCTTTCCATCCACGTCTAGAAGACAGATTGGTCTGTATGACCCTGGGTTTCCGAGGGGCTGGTCTCCTTTTCTCAGTAGAACCAATCTGGCTTGTTTCCATTGTCTTGGAAAGCTTCCCACCCTTGACAACTGGTTATATACGGCTAGTACGTATTCCGGTCTATTCCTCGCCACGTGTTTAATGATTTCTGGGGGAATGTTTCCCGGTCCTGGAGCTTTCTTATTTTTTAATTTCGAGTAAGCACTTTCCAATTCCTCGATGGTAAATTCTAGGAAGTTCGCTCATGTTTCCATATCGAACTCAACTGGTTCATGATTACTCTATTACCCATAATATTACCTAATTACCTAAATTATTACTTAATTACCTCAATTATTACCTTAATACCTAGATTATTACATAATTACCTCAATTATTACCTTAATACCTATAAGATTACCTAATTACCTAGATTATTACTTCATTACCTAAATTATTACCTCAATACCTAAATTATTACTTATGTGTTTTTGAATACCTTATTTAATACCCTTTACTTTTAAGTTAGTGTATTTGTGAATTATCTCAAAACGAAAACCAATGCTAGGAAGAGACAAATTTCAACTGAAGGAAAAGTAAAACAACAGAAAAGAAAAAAGATAAATAATTGAAGATGATTAATTCAGCGGATCTACATCTGATGCAAGCAACGAATCTTTTTTCACAAACACAGAAAATGAGATGGAACTCAGCTCCAAAGAAGACCACAGTGAAGGCGAAATCTCACAGAGTATAAATATATATTGAGAAATATTATGTTAAATTTTATGAAACAGGGTGGTTTATTGGCATATGCCTCAGTGTCGATAAAGATACGTGTCAAATGGAACTTCTCAAACAAAATCTGGAAATACTTATTCAGTTGGTCTAAGAAAGACGGAATACTTATTATAAAAAAATGTTTATATTTTATGGCCCCATTGACCTCATTGGGTCGTTACCATTTACAATAATTAAAAGGTTTGACAGAAATAAAATCAACAGTATTTTTAAACAGCTAAAAAATCTAGGTTGAAGTATGAATTGTTGAAAATAGAATAAAATGAAGTTTTTAATGAAAATTTTATTCAATGTCTCACAATCTCTCAACTTCATTTCTCTACACTCGACGGGTAAATATGTCTTTAAATCTGTGTACAAATTTTTTTGGAATTTGGAGATTTTCAGATATTTTCTGTGGGAATTCTCTGAAATTCTTGAATCCTGTCTACACAATTTTTCAGACATGTTGCCCCTCGCCATAAATTTATTTTTATTAAAAAGATTTTAAGTCGATAGATTTTTTTAGTTTTAAAGATGTGGTGGCTTGGTGACCTCAGACAGACAGACAAAAATGATCTTATTTGTTCTGAAAATCACGAATATTCAAGAATTTTTCGATATTTCAATTTTTAAGCACACCATTTATTATAATTTTTTTTCTAAATATTTATTTTGAATTTTCTGTATATCAATAATAATGATAATATAACAAAGTAAGCAATAAAATAGGGATACACTAACTTAAAAGTAAAGGGTATTAAATAAGGTATACAAAAATACATAAGTAATAATTTAGTTAATAATTTCGGTATTAAGGTAATATTTTAGGCATTAAGTTAATAATCTAGGTAATTAGGTAATATTGTAATAGAGTAATAATTTTAGTACTAATATGATAAAAATGTATTGGGTGTACATTTTTTTAGGAGTGAAAAGCCCCTTGAATCTATTAATATTTTTTTTACTGTTCTTTTGTGTTTTGGGTACAATGTGAAATAATAATTATGCGCCAAGGTAGAAAAATGAGTTATTGTCGAGGTTCTACCATGGCTCATATAGCATTTTTTTCGCTACTGGCATTATGTCTTAAATAATAGTTTTTAAAACTAATAAAATTTTTGGATTTTTGGTGGACTATTATAAATGAGCAAAGAAAAATGTTTTTTTTAATTTTGTCTTTGCATCAGTTAATCTCACATTCTATCAAATGGATTGAGATTTTGTTCTAATAAAGTAGTCCATGTATTTTTTTACCTTGGTTAATAATGGACAACTTTACCACCTCAACAATAGTCAATCAAGCTAGGTATATAGGCTAGTAGTGAAAAAATGTTCTACGTCACACGTTCCGTAAACTTCTAATACTCGTTTCGTAAATATCTCACTAGTACTGTAAAAGTATACTTACTGGACTAAACTCTACCCAACGAGAAGCGATAGCGCGCCAAAACAACAAGGCTTTGCCAAATTCATCAGGACGGGATTTCATGTAAAGTACGTTTCACAATAAATCGTTGACTTGGTACCTGCTCTTAACTGCTCTTAAGGGTTTACTAATAAAAGGGTTAATATTTCTTTGAACATTTACAGAAAGGTATTATTTATTTTTGTCCAGGAAGATATATACGTATACGTAAGTTTCAACAGTTTTGTTTAATTTCAATTAATAAATAAACTTAAAATTTGTTTGTTTGTTTTTAAAAAATTTCGTGATTTTTTTTACAAAATAAATTTAAGTTTTAGTAAATGTTACTGAGTTTTATTTAAATCTTTTTTGAAAACCGGATTACGGATCTGTTAATGTTTACTGTACAGTGAGAAATTTATAACCTTTCATTACTAATCCCCTAAGGTCAGGTACCGGAGTCAACGAATTATTGTGAAACGTACTTTAAATGTATTTATGTCGATCTTAATACTGTTTTGTTGCTGAATTAACAAACAATGACAACATTCCAGGACTAAGAAATCTTTATATTCCTACGAAATTATACTAATTAGTGTTCATTGTATTTTAGGGATTTACATTAAACGAATAATCTGTTGCATTACTGAGGACAAGAAAATTAATAAACAGAGATATATATTTCTATTTTGTGTTCATTGTAATTTAGGGATTTATATTGTACAAATAATCTTTTCATTGTCCATTAAATATTAATTCGTTTATTGTCCTCTGTCCAACCAACTGTTTCTGGAAATCCGAAATAGCGGTTTATATTACTTGCAAATGTTTACTGTTACTGTTCTTCAAATATACCTACCTGAAAGTGTAGGTAAATATCCTGCCGGGTTGTGATATTACAAAAATATTTAGATTATATTAATATATAATATTTAAGCTTATTTATTGAAATACGAGAATAAATAATCGTAATACAGATGTGGGGAAGGCGGGGACTAAACTGCAGCCAATAAATATATTTATCTACTCCTATTAAATTATACAATAATTATTCAACAGCTTTTGAGGAAATAATAATATCCATAAACAAATAGCGTGAGTTATAATAACTCTCTAGTGAGTTATTACACCATACTGTCACAGTAACTATATACTGTCATGGAATCACAAATTTGGAGCAATGGGGAAGGATATTGCTACGTTTTTAAAATTATCAGATAGTAATTTATATACTGGGCATTGTTTTCGCCGCTCGTCAGCAATTTTATTAGTAGATGCTGGAGGGGATATCACGGCACTGAAACGCCATGGTGGTTGGAGATCAACTAATGTTGCTTAGGGATACATTGATGATTCCGAAAGGAATAAGACAAATACTGCAAATAAAATATATAGTTCTATAACTCCTCAACCAGTTGGTACTTCTTCTACAACATATATGCAACAAACCCAAAACGAAACAATTAACTTGCATAATTCAGTTCCACATATTCAGTTTACTGGTTGTTCACAATTTACAGTTAATTTCATCAATAAGCAAAATGAATAATTACTACTTGAAACTTTTATTTCATTTGTTATTACTATTACGGTTTATAAATAAAGTTCTTTCTCTATACTTACATTTTAGTATTTATTGTTAAAGTCGTAGATAAAGTATAGTATTCAACTTGCGGTAATGGTCATAACTCACTTGATGAATTACTGCACTCGCCTGCGGCTCGTGCTGCAAACTTCATCTGCGTGAGTTATGACCTACATTACCGCTCGTTAAATAATATACTATTATAACCCTAGAGACGAGCACTCAGTTGTTTACTGGCGCTATCGCTTCTCGTTGGATAGAGTATAGTAACGTAAATAATTTCAACTATTAAAATATTTAAATTTTTTAAAGTTGAATGTCTTTATACATATAAGATAACGATTTAATTCTCTGTTTCAATTTTTTTAATACAATGTATTTTGTTTACAGGACCTAACAAGAAATCTGCAAAAAGAATGGCTGCATTTGCAGCTTGTCACAAAATTTTATCGATCTCTTATCCACCCGATGTTTATGTACCCAATTACTAAAGTATAGTATCGTGAACACCTTAGTCACAATACAATATTTTTTATTATAATAATTGTGTAATAGAGTTTTTTACTATTAAGGAAATGGGCGTGTGCATGTGTGAAAGTCTCAGGATTAAAGTATTTAAAATTGAAGGAAACATTTGTTTTAGGATGTGCATTATTTAGTTCTTTTTAGCTGTAACCTTTGTATGATTTACAAAATATACAATTTAAATAAAACTGACATTAACAAGTATATATGCTTTTATTTTACATTCCGTAGGAACGCAGGAATCTTAACAAAATTGGAGTTCAGATTGATACATTTTTTCTACTACTTCACTTATTTCTACTTCTTTGGCAACTTTAAGAAGAGCTTTGTTGAGAATTTGGTCCGATATTCTGAAAAAGAGTACATGTATAATTTGAGCGTACTTTGATTCAATAATTATCACTACAATAATTATATTTCGTAATAAATATTGTTTATTGCAATTTAAAAAAAATTAAATTTTAGTATAATAATACTCAACGCTCACGTGCTTTTTTTGATAAATATATAAAAGGTTAAATTTTTGACTGTTCGATGCATGACCTTTGGACCCGAACATTCAAAGGCAGCGATGACTAGCTTAATAAGTCACGCTCTAATTTATTATTCTAAGCGAGATGGGGAGATAAAAGAAGCTGTAGACTTTCAAATCAGTTACTTAGGTACAAACACAATAATACAACCAAAGTATTCTTGGAAATGTCCAGGAAACTACTTAGATTAGTGACAGAGGTTCTTAACAGACACTAGGGTGTACAAAAACATCCAGGAACAGAGTAAGCAACACACCTCTATGAACAAGAAAAGGAAACTTTCGAGCATCATTTGTGTGTGCTTGGCTCTCACAACTAAAAGAAAATCTTACATACATGAGTACTGGCTCGGCTTAAGGGGCAAGTTCAGGGGAAGAATATGTCTGAAGGATTTGGGGTTCACCTTACTCAATTTACAGATATAAGTAATTCAAAAATTATTGACGGTGTTTAAAATTTTACATTTAGGTAAACGTTCGTTGCATATTGTTGATTGCTTGCATTGCAATGAGTTCTTTTTATAATTGAAAATTGGCTAATAGCAGTGTATATTCAAATACAAAATATACCTTCTGGTATATTTGTGGATCTGTCGCTTGTATTATACCTAATAAATAAATACATTGATTTCAATTGGTTTTTTTGTTCGTTTGAGAGATGAGTTTAGATTTTTTATTTTCAACCTCTTTACCTCACCTTATAGCACAATGCGTAATGTTTTAGTTATTGTGAATTAGAATGTAAAATATACTCACTGATCCATTAATATCCATGGAGTTATCTTCATAGTTTTTTTATACATAGGAATACTTGTACAATGCTTTGCAAACTCAAGTTTATACTGAATTATGTTGAGAGCGTAATCATTTGGAAGTTTTTGTAAATACTTTAAAGACTTGGAAGACCTAGAAGATAATGTCGTTTTTATTTATGTAGAATATAACAAAGAATAAATACATGCTTGATTATATTGTATTAGGTTCTATAAGCCATTTATGCTACTCTGTATTTCGACCTACTAACATCTTTTGTTTCTACAGTAATCTAGGAAGTGAGAGCAACCTAAGCAATTTGCAAAATCTTGCGAACTACATGTTATAATATACATATATAACTGCTGAGCAAATGTCAAAGTGCACTCTCATTTATTTATTACCCTCAGGGTCGGATTTATGGCCATCACTGTTTACATATCTTATAACTAACGTTAACAGATCAATATGAGATATATCGGGAGTAGAGTCTATTACAATCCCAAAATATTTCGCTTTCTTTGCATCATTTATATTTTTTTCTCGAACATTTTTAGGCATAAGGAGGACAAATTCCTAATAAGTCGCCTTGGACATATAAGAAGTTTTTCCAGATTCTCAATCACCATAAAATTTTATGTGCTCGGCGAGAAAGGGATCAAACTCTAATAAAAAATCGATTAGGCCTAAGAAGTTTCCTTGATCATTAAGGCCCAAGTGTTCGTGGGTACCACGGATTAAAATTTGGGTACCATGGATTAAAATTTGACGGAGGCAACAACTCGCTTCAGCTCATTTCTCCAATACTCAGTTTCTTTACTAATCTGCTCTCCAAAACCTGAGCTTACATGAACTTTAATGTTACCTCTCAATTTTAGTGTTCTCTTTGTGAGGCATTTTTTCAGTCATTAAATCCCGTTGTAAATGAATTTGCGTTAGCAAGATTACTGAACAACTTGCATGGTACGCAAAACACACACCCAATGCTTTTGGAATATAACATCCAAGTTCTATTTACAAGTTCATCATTTTTGAGTTAAATACCTGTCTTTTTAATCCGTAGCATAGTGCCGCCTTGATGATGTATAGTCTGATTGCCGCTAAACCTCTGGGGCTTTTTATTTTTATTATTGCGCCATCTGCGTGGTTGGGGTAAAAACTAAATGATGGCGGCAATATTTAAATCTAGCCTTTGATTACCCACTGTACAAAAATCATTTGGGATAAATAATTATTGAAGACGTTTTAGGTATTGTAATACTTCTGGATTATAAGAAGTTATTTCTTAAGAAAATGGTTGATATTACTAATGTAACTATAGCTCCTTATAAATTAAAGAAACTAACATTTCAAAACACATGAGTATAATAAAATCCAACTTCAATAATTTTTTTAAATAAAAAGATTATTTCAAACATATAAATATATTTATTATTTATTACATTGAGCTAGCAGTAGTTTGTGATATATGGCTTGTCCAGTATAATATAAGTGCACGTCATCAAAGTGAATAAATCGCTCTGTTCGTTTGACTTCCTTCGTTCGTTTGCTGTCAATCAGTATCTTTTTTTGACTGTAAATTTGCTAAATATTTATATTTGTAGGCCGCAAGTTATTACAAATAATAAATAAATGCTTTAAGAAAGGTTACGTAATTCATTTTCTATCAAATACAACTTCTGGATTAATAAAATATAAACTTCAAACGAACATACCTCGTGCTAAAATGTTTTAGATGTTGGCAAAATTGCGCTCTGTTGCCGCGTTCAAAAATGGTGTAGTATTGTAGTATAATAAAAGGAATATTAGAGAAACTTCGTTTGACATTTATTAGATTCTATTACTATTTTAAATGCTTGGCAACATAGTCCCGTTCTGACAGCTGTGACGTGCAATTATATTTATACTGGACAAGCCATATAATAATAATAAAGTCAGTGAGGAAAATATTCTTGTCGATCATATACATATAACATAACAGATATATAAAACAGGCATATACATGTAAAGTGCGTTGTTTTTCTTATAGGTTTCTAGGCTTGTGCAGTTTTGATAGTTATTGTCAAATTTCATATTCGATATTTAATTTATATATATTTTTAAAGGTTTAAGAAATAATTAACATTTGAAGCGTGCATTTCCATAACGTTGTAAGTGCCAAAATGATTCAGATGGGTTTTTCTCGAGAAATCAGTTGTAAGTGCCATGTTTTATGACCTGAAATTTGTTTGCGCGTATATTCCTAGCCGAAGGCGGGAAAAGTGGGGATAAACGGGCTCTGCAAGTCATAACGTTGTAAGTACCGTAGTGCAACTCTATTCACTAGTAACAACGTGGTTAGTTCATCGATTATTTTTATGTGCAGACGTGACTTAGTTGGTGCCGTTAAAATAAAATAATTACGTTACAATTAAAAGCTGACATGGATGAAACCGGTGCCCTAAAGAAATGTTCTAAAAAGAGACGCCGATGTGTAGAGAGTTGGCAAAAGAATGCAACAAAAAAAAAGAGGAATTCTGGAGAAGCATATGTTTCTCGAGGCTCTAAGAAAGCGGTTCCAGAGAAAATTCCCCCATCTCAGGTAAATTAATATAGGGCAATTTCTTGGGCTTTATTTTTAATTTTGCTGTATTGCTTTAGGTGACATGCAAGTGTTCATGGGCATGCCGATCCATAACTTTAACATACCGTGTTGAGTTGTTCAAGGAATTTTACAAAATGTCCGATTACAGTAAGCAGCAAGGTTATCTTCAAAGCCTTATTCATCCTCAACTAATCAAAAGGAGACGGCATGGAAAGTATGACCATCCCTCTGAAAGTAGGAGGAGTCACTCTTTTAGTTACTGTTTATTAATGCCTGGAGGTTCAGACGTAAGGGTATGCCTTAAAACATTTTGCAATACGTTTGGCATAACTCCCAGAAGAGTGCAACTTTTGGGAGAAAAAATTCTTGCTGGTAAAATGGACGTGTCGGAAAGACGAGGAGGTGTGCGACATACCTTTACCAAAACGGACTGGACTAACAAAATTATGGAACATATTGCCAGTTTTCCCACATATGAGAGCCACTATGCAAGAATGAAAACCCCGGATAAGCTCTTCTTGTCACCAGATTTAAACGTAAGCAGAATGTATCGTGCTTTTTTGGAGAAATACTGTGCTGAATACCAGCCACCTAACAAACCACCTGTGACTCGGCAATGGTATAACGAAATTTTTATATCAAAATTTAACTTATCTTTTGCTAGGCCCAAAGTAGACACATGTTCTACATGTGACAGATTGGCTGTTAAAATAAAATTGGGAGACAGGGGCTGCTGTTGGAGAACAAGAACTTCACCATCGGCAGGCAGAGGCTGCTACTAAGGCAATGTCAAGTGACACAAAAAATGCAAATGCATCTGATTGCTATGTTATTGCGTTCGATATGCAGCAGCAAATGTACATTCCTCAATTAACACACTCAGAAATGTACTATTCACAACAGCTTGCAGTATGTAACTTAGGAATCCACGATTCTGTCATAGGAAAGGGATTCATGTGTTTGTGGACAGAAGACTTTGGAGGAAGGGGTTCACTGGAAATTAGCTCCTGCTTATACACTTACCTTACTGAAGAAATTAACAGTCGCGAAAAGAGAAAGCTCATCTTGTGGTCCGATAATTGCGGGGGACAAAATAAAAACCAGTTCAATCTTGCTATGTACCTGACCCTGCTAGCAAACGATGTTTTTGATGAAATCGTTCACAAATTTCCTGTAAAAGGACACACCTTCCTTAGTTGCGATAGAGATTTCGCGATTATAGAGAAACGCAAGAAAGTGTGCAAGGCTTATACCCTAATGGATATTGTTCGCATTATCACTAGTGCGGCTCAGAAAAATCCATTCGTATGCAGGGTGGTTGAGGACTTTTATGATTTTAAAACCATTGCTTATGACAGACTTAACACGAAGAAACTAGGAATTTCATCAGCTACGCAGCTTCGTCTTACAAAGGAGAATTTTGGTGTGGTGATGATGGCTAAAAATTTTGGCGAGTTTCCTGTATGGAATGAGATAAACATACTCAAATCTGGAGTTACATTACAAGATTTTAAGAACATACACCTCCCAAAAACTAGAAGTCATATTGATATTCCAGAAAAAAAGAAATCTGATATTGAAAAAATGCTTCCATATCTTCACGGTGAGGCTAAGCTGTACTTTGAGAAGAAATTAAGACATGCGGATCAAATCCCTACTGCAGAAAATACCAGTTAAAAAGTTGGCACATACAACGTTTTTACTTGCAACTCTGTTGGCACATACAACGTTGTGGAATTATAACTTAAGTTTATATTGTTTTTTCAAGTACCTACCGCTCATTATGGCTTTAAGGCGTGTTATTATTACATAATATCCTGAAAGCTATTTGCTTTTAATTTGTGAAAGTTCAAATAAAAACTGTTTTCATACAAATATGTTTTTTCTTCCTCCTGAAAAGTTTGTAATTTGGCACCTACAACGTTATGGAAATGCACGCTTCATTTAATGTCGTTTCTTTTTGTTGTATTTAATAAACTTTATAAATAAAATGAAAAATTCTTATTTACAAGAGAAACTCAATAGTGTTATTCATTATTATAAACGTACATTACAAATTATAAAACGACATTTTGTTAAAAGGAAGACATCAAAATTCAATTTTAAAATGGCAGTCGGAGATACAAAGGCGCCGGCAGAAATTTTGACGGGGGGCGCCATACCGGTGAGTCAGGGGGGTATGGAATACCCCCCTCTTCAGAGGGGGGTCCAAAAAATTTCTATATTTTTGTATATCAAACTCACGATTTTGGCCAATTTTACCTTAAATCTTTCTTGTTGAAGCTAAATTCTGTATATACCTAACCCTCTGCCGGCGCCCTTGCGGAGATTATAAAAATTATAAAATTGTTTTAACATCAATTGATACCCAAGATAAAAAAAACACTTATAATTATATCAGGTGAACCCCAAAGATTGAATTTTCATGAATTACTAGCTAAAACATCTATTTCTCTCAGCGGTGGGAATAGATGTAGAAGTGATTGGCCCCATGTCGTAAAAATTTGAACTAACTTCACTTGAAGGACATGCTTTTTGAAAGCTAGTCGCTTTAAAAGTTGAACTTTTGCATGACACGATAATAGTCTTCTAACAAATAAGTTTTACCACCTACAGAAAATTAAATTAAAATTTCATTTTTTTATTGCAGTTCTAGATTTTATGTAAAATAATTTTGTAATCGTATATTTTTAATCAACAGTATTTATACTTATCCGTTAGGTTATAATATTTCAAATAAAATATATAAATATTAGTTGAAAAATTTTTGTACAGGTTATCCTTTTCCATAAAAATCAACTTTTCATTTTTAATTCGCTGCAACCATATACACACCTGTAAGGGAATAATTGTTAATCTTGGAAAACTATTGAAAATTAAAAAAAATAAACTGTTCTCGTTGATAAATACATATAATTTATTAAAATAGAAGCATTTTAATCTACAACAGGCAAAAATACTTACTTCTTGATTTTTGATTGGAAAGCGATACATTTGTACCATTTTCCACTATTAAAACATCCAGGAACACAACAACTGTTCACCATATTTAAAAATAACTATTACTAAAAGAACTAACTATAACGACAAAAAACCAAAAAAAATAATAACTTTCTTTGAATACAAAAAATAGCTATATAATTTCAAACATTCAAAATTCAAATTTTCTGCGCACAACGGGAAAATGGACAACACAATTTCGTGTCGGATCGTGACGTGATAGTTCGGATCATGCAACCATAATTTCTGATAGTAGCGACCTCATGGCGATTGGGGTAACAATTAAAAAACTTAAACAAATCTACCTTTTCATGTTAAACCAGTTACGTGGTTTTTTTGGGGTAACAATTAAAAAATCTCAAACAAATCTACCTTTTCATGTTAAACGAGTTACGTGGTTTTTTTTCTTTGGTTTCCTTTTCCGAATTGGTTTGATCATCATTGGCTGAAAAAAGTTGTTTCAGTTTTAAACTTTTTTCAGTTTGATCATCTTTTGCATCCTCACAGTCGGTTTCAATGGAGTTCTCATCTTGAATACAAATTAGTTTTGCATTTTTCACACCGGTTACAGTAACTTTTGGTCTAAAACAAAAAATTTTATCATAAGCTATAAGTTGAACTAATCATTTAAAAAATGTCAGCCCTTTAATAAAGAAACAACTTTTTTAAAAAGCAATTCGGTGTTTTCCCTTTTTTTCAAAATCATGCAGGAAGACAGAGCAGCAATCAATTACCCCAAAAACCAAAAAAAATTAAACTAAAAAAAAATTGTACATTGTTATTCCATATTCAAATTCAGAAATTTGCCGCGCGTAAACGACTAGATCCAATAATATGGCGGGTCGGCGGGTGGCCTACGTCACTATTCATCATTTTATTGTAAACAGTGTATCTGCGAGATTGTGCGAAGTTTTATATTTATATTTATTCATCTCTTTATTTTTTGTTGATTTTCATAAAAATCAGTTTTCATGCAGAAAGCACAAAATAAGAACTTACGCTGTTGCTTTTACATTTCGAAATTCAGCTGCATCGAAACCTAACCTAACCATGAAAATGTCTAAGGATGGTAAATTGTTTGACAATGCTTTCACAAACCCTACTGACGACATTTTATGATTGCATAACACAAATAAAACCAATAATTCACAATAAAATCAAAAATAAAAGTCCAACTCTCTAAATTACCACACATTAAATGTAAACAAACTGTCATCGATATGAGTTTTGACGTTGAATTTATCGATTTTAACTTACTTTCAATTTGATATTATATAAAAAATAACCAGAATTGTTGCGTTGCAATCAGTTTAGGATTAAATATTTATAATTTACTATATGATTACAAAGGAATTTCATTTGATCTGAACAAATCTCTAAGGTTTCTAAAAACTAATCTTACACCTTCGACTGGTTTGGCTGATGGTCTAAATTTTGTTTTTTCAAAAAAGCTATCAACTTTGGGAAACTTAATATGTTGACATTCTCATTAACCATAATATTTTATCATCGAGTATTTGGACCATAATGAAGAAGGGTTGAATGTTTATGACTGAAAATTTAAACTGTTGAAAAGAATATTCTTGTTATTGATGTTCTTACCACATCCAAAAAATAAGCCAATATCACATTTTCATCAGCACTACTTTTCAAATTGTGTTGCCAGTTGCAAAACAGCGCATATTCTTTTTCATATCTTTTCGCAGACTTAACTGGATTGATTTGCTCTATCGCTTCCGAAGTTTTCTCAGCAATTTCATCTAATTTTAGATACATTTTCTCCGCAGATATTTCGTGTGTGCAGAAAAATTCAATATGTCTGCCTTTATTTAAATTGTTACTTGGTAACCGATGTTCATTTTTATTTATAAAGCAAATCAACCATGTTAAGAATAAATGAAGTAAGATCATTTTTTCACCAGCAGTCTACATGACTTCCTAACAAAATGATCACATATGTCATTTCAGTTTCATATTTTATTGCGTTTAAAACCAAAGGCAGTATGAAAAAAATATAGTAGGATACACGTCCGTGAAGTGATTATTACGGTACTCGATTAGATATTGTTGACTCGGCTCCTTCGTCGCCTCGTCCATAAACATCTATCTCGTACCGTAATAAGTCACTTCCCGGACTTGTAACGTAAATAACCATTTCCCAGCTTGTTTTATATAAGCTGTCTGGAGCTAATTTTATATTTTTATTAAAATATTGTAATATGTAATTACATTTAAATATTTAACAAATTAGTAAATTTTTACCTATTAGTTTACCTATATTTATTATATTTAATTTATAATTTTATATTTGATATATGGTAACAATTTGAATCTTCTTTAATAACATAGTATTTTATTATATTTTGTATTTAAATTATTATGTTTTTTTAACCCACTTCGCCTGGGTTTATCATACAGAACCAATTAATTGTTTTTTTTTTTTTATATTTTTATGGTCAATACTTATATGAATGTTACAGGTCTTGGGCCCTACGATGTAAAAAATAGCGTATATACCACAGCACTAAAGTGTCTTTTAATCCCTCAGGTGATTGTTGCCCTCGTTTCACTCGTTGAACAAATTTCACCTTGGAACTTTAGTCTCTTGGTATATAATACACCATAATTCACTTTTTTTAATACTTTTAATCCCATTAACTTTTTACATTTTTACAGAAACTGATGAGAAAGAAGATTATGATATCGAATGGAGTAACAGTGACGAAGAAAATGATAACAGCATGGGTGATGGAAGTGAATGAATGAATTCTCTAATAATATGCAATGTCATCAATATAATTTTTATCCTTTAAAACTTGAGATATTAACCAATTATTCCAAAAAATTTTTGAGGAATATTTTATTTGGCTCTTTTTAAACCGGTTCAAATCGGTTATTTGCATAAATAATTCTAATCGGGAATCCCTTCTTACAATTTACAATGTTTGGAAAGATTTTTATTACTATGAAGTATTATTTATAAAAATCATCTTTTCTACTATAACGTAAATAAAATTGTAATTTCATGAATATAAAGGTGTCTTGCAAGGGGTTGCCACGATTTTAAGTGGCTGGCAATGAATAACGCGATTTTCAATAATATTCTGAAAAGGTACCAAAAAATAGCACTTTGTTATTTGATATATTTAGATCGGTATTTTACACACCTTTAGTGACGTTTACCTGGCAAAACCAGTGTAACCTAAACTTCATAATGGTCCATCGTTTTTACCTGTGTTGGGGGTATTATACCCAACGTATGTCAGAACCAAATGAAAAGCCCAAAGTCCATGTCACAGAATTTTATTATTGATGGAAAAGTCGCGAGTATTGTATTTCAGAATTTTATTATTGATGGAAATACAATACTCGCGACTTTTCCATCAATAATAAAATTCTGTGACATAGACTTTGGGTTTTTCATTTTGTTTCCCATTAGTCACATTTGAGATATGGATGGTTTACTTCGTTTAATGTATGTCAGAGTTCACAGGCTCTTAGACTATTCACCAAAACTTTTTTATGCTTCGGCTACATTGGCGGGCGATGATTCGTATAGTGTTGGCGCGACTAAAACATCGTGTTCGGGCATAGGCGAATACCCTAACAATGGCATTGTTGCCAGTTATATCGCCTATCTACCGTTAGAAAAAGATACAAACTAAAACATTAAAGATAACTTTAAGTTGAATCATACAGGATGATAACGAGGACTTGAATATGTATGCCTAGTAAATATGAAGGTTGCCTCCGCTTTGTTAATAATAAACTGTATGTGTCGGTTCCAGGTTAACTTTGTGTCAAGAATAACTCCAAGGTACTTTACCTCTTCCGACAATTGTATTGCTTTCCCCCGTTCTTTTTTTTTGGTGAAAGCTACTGTTGGAGGAATAATAACTAACAGAGCAGTAAACTGTAGCGTTTGGATGTGATGATTCTTAAAATGCATTATTTCTCCGCCATGGCGGCTCAAGATAGTGGATGAAGGACCACTCGGAAGTACCGAGAAAAAAGCACTATAAACAGTTTAATAATTTACTTACAGTTTCCAATTTGATTGACAACAACGCACAGGTTATAAAACAAACAATGAATAATACTTATTTAATATTCCGTGCGAATTGAAGAGGATGTCTTTAGAGAAGCGTAACCCTTAACCAAATAATTTGCGGATATATAACTGCTGAATAAATCGGCAAGTAGCCGGCTTTTGCGAAGAGCGAGAGTACCTATTGTTAGCGTGCGGTACACTTCGTACGAGTATTCAAACCATACTATATTATTTCTTCTCTGTGCCATACTGCTTAAAAAGCGAGAATTGTACAATAAGAGGGTAAATAAAGGAAGGCTAGGGCCAAAAATTAAGATTACAGGTGGGGCGTACTGGCGCGCTATTTTTAAAATGGGGTAAATAAACCACTTTTTTTCCGTCCTCATGTTCAAACGGGGGTTCCTCAGGATCCGAATAGTGTCCGACTCATCACCGCTAGGATAACGACTACCAACCAAAACCACCTCAAAACTCGCCGTTGTACCCGTCTCGGAAACACTACCCTAACATACTTCAAGACGGGCGGCGGTCCCTTACACACTCTCTCCATTCTCATAAACATTCTCTTCTCCTAGCCATATTCTCCATTGCTTTACTCACCTTCATCCATTCCCCCTCCCCTCTCAACATTTTCTCCACCATATTTTCCCAATACACCGCCTCCCCGAGTCTTTCATCCAAGCTCTTCAGCACTTCTTCATTCCTCCAGCATCTAAGCGCGTGACCTACATCATCCTGTACTTCGCACTTTTCACACACTCCAGTCTCTCTTTTCCCAATCTTTTGAAGATATCCTGCTCTTGACCCATGCCCAGTCAGCACCTGTGTCAAGAAGTAATTCACTTCGCCGAATTTCATAGTCATCCATTCTCTCCTACTTCCAATTACTCTTTTCAGCTCACCTTCATAATCCTTCCACTTTACTTCCATTTACTCCTCCATCCAATCCATAACTTCCTCTCTTATCGCGCCCTTCCACTGTAGTCTTCTGGGTCTAGCCAACACATCCAATAGGTAGGATTTTGCCAGAACCGCTGCTGCTAACTCTCCCATTATCCTGTACCCTTGTACCACCCATAGAAACATTCCTCTCTGAACACTCAGTAGTGGTTTAATCCTTGCATGTACGCCCGCTATTTGACCCCACACATCCGCCCCGTACAGTATACTCTACTCAATCGTTCTACCTTTAACTCTTCTCTTCCATTCTCCCGGTCCTTTCACATTACACATCAATCTCCCTAGCCATGCCACCCGAATATTTGTCTTCTGCGCTGTCTTCGACATGTGATGTTTGAACGATAGCTAGATATCCAACCACATCCAATCCGCCAATCGACATTCCTCTATCTTTTCTCCGCCTTTCTTTCTATCTCGGCCTCTACCAGCCACACGCCATCCGCATAAACCGTAATCTCGTATCCATTTTATCAAACACGCATTTCCAAAACGTCGGTCGCAATACCGACCCCTCCGTCCTATACCTTTGTCGTCTAGAGTCAACCAAAACCCGCCCCGTCAGATAAATCCTCTACAAGGCGCCAACTGCCCTCCCTAGCATTTTCCACCAAGCTCATCACTCTGTCCAGTACAGAAATACAAGACTTCCCCTTCACAAACCCATGCTGGTTTCCCCTAAAGCCCACATTTCTTTCCACTTCTCCTCCTTAATTCTTGTTTTTACGATCCCCTCCAAAACTTTACTTATCCCTCACAGCAGACTGATGGTCCCCTGTCCGCTTCCCCTCTCTACCCACCTTCACCACCAGTACCACTCTGGCTATTTTCCACGCCCAGTCATGCATCTTTCATACTCCTTCAGACTTACATTTGGGCTAATGTACACGCTGTTCACCGCCAAGTCTCCCATATGCATGACCATCTATCCGATTCCCTTTCTCACTTCGTCCGCACTTAGTCCGTTTCCCACCACTCTTATTCTGAATCGTCCATAATCCATCCTTGCTGCTTAACAAATCCCTTGGATAAATTGGGTTGGGTTTATCCAGCTACTATTAGAGATTTAGAAGGACTGCTATTTAAGTCTTCTTGTGTAAGGTCTGATTTCATCTATAACAAAATTCCACAACAGAGGGGACAATACTCCTCCCTGTTGGCATCCCCTGGTAGCACAAACTACCCTTCTTTCCCCCATGAGAGTTGTTATCTTGTTAGCTTTGTTTTCAAGCCTTGGCTTTGGCTATTGATCTATAGGAGGTGTTATCAAGCGCTCCTATAGCGTTCTCCAAAGTTTGCAGTTCCTTCTCCGCTAGCTATTCTCCTGAGTCGGTGGCGAGAAGACGACATCGCAGCTCCATCTTAAAATTATCTGAATGTATACATTCTTTGAACAGTCAGTAGAAAAAGGCCCACAAAAACCATTAAAATATGACTATACTATAGGTGTAGCTAGTCAAGCGAATGTTTTTTGCGACAAATTCCTGTGATACACGCTAGTTTACCGACAGCTCCTCGATACTACATCGTCTTCGCCCGAATACCACTCATTAGAGACATAAAGCAAAATAGCCCCGATATCTACCTTAACAAAATAATGTCGTCATTGCCACTGTAAAATAATCTTTTTCTTTTTAATTCCATTATCGCATATCACAGAAATGTTTGTTATGATTGATGAACAGAAAATAAGGTTATGATTTTTGAGCATACAACATCACTTTTATCGCTAAATCGTTGAAAAACGCGATCACGGAACACAATATTGTGATACGTTACGTTAGGTACGTGCTTAGACTAGGAAAGAGAGAGGACAGCGCATGGCAATGAAAACCTTATGCGTGAGAGTGAAGCCAATTTTCAAACGTTTGGTGGTAAACAAATTTGGAACATCGAATTGTATTTTTTTAGTTTTTTATTAATATTCACCTTTTTTAATTACCTGAATAGACATTTTAAAATGGTTAATTGTGTAGCTTATAAGTGCAATAGTCAGAGTGCTAAAAAAGAGCAAGGAATTTCATTTCATAGGTAAGAAGTATTTTACAACTATTTCTTTGAAATTTATTTTTATTAATATTACAGCTTTCAGGTAATAGATGTTTATCTAAATCACATATGTTATGTACGATAACTTAAATTAATTGTACATACATTTTGAACATTGTTTTCATTCAGTTTTAAAGATAATTTTTCAATTAATTGTTATTATTTTCTCATAGATGTAATAGTTTTGCAGTGGCGTGGAACAAAAACATATATTTAAAATAGATAAAATAGATTAAAATTGTAATTTTTATTAAATAAATATGTTTTAAAATGATTGTTCTTTTTTTTTTGAGCAGTATAAATTCAAAGACTTTTTTAAATTAGATTTGTAATACGAAATAATGAAAATGAGTATTTAATAATCGTCTAAGAAAAATCGTATGATACGCCTATGTCAATATTGACCGCCATTAGTTTGGTGGTAAATGGGTTACACAAATTGATTCGAATGCGCAGTCCTCTCTCTCTTTCCTTGTCTAAGGGTACGTGTGACGGATTGATACGTTTCACGTAAAGTAACGAAACCCACGTATCGCTTCTGCACATGCGCATTGCGATACGTATACGGATACGTAGTGATTTTTAGAACTGCTTTAAGTCCCTATTAACACGATGTACCCGGCCACATTCACCGCGTTAACACGAATATTCGCCGTAGCACGATAATGTAGCCCCAGCATTAATGGAAAGTTTACATCAAAAAGGTACTTTTGGTAAAACATGATACTGTCTACCGTTTTGGAAATATTTTAATTTGAAAATTATAAAGTAATAATCGATGCTGGTATAAATAAAGTTATTTAATAAAAACCGTGTCACCGCCTCTTACACAAAAAAACAAAATATAAAACCAAGATTAAGATTAAACTTGATATATTTTTTTCAATAGCTAATGTTAAAGTGTTGCTATAACAACTGTTTTGAGTAGATGTAGTATCACTTTAACAGCAAGAGTTGATAAAATGTTTTAACTTTTTTTATTCAATAAAATTTACAAATTCAAACACAGTAAGCGAATTCGAATGGCTTTTTTGGTTGGTTAATGGTTAACCGGTCGGTTCATAAACGATGACGTCAGAACCTTGGTTGGCTCTGTCCCATTCGAATTCTTCGTAAACAAATTGGTTGGTTTAACGGCTGTCAATCACGTCATTTAACACAAAATTTGTTTACAAGTGTACTTTACACTTGAAACGCTGAAAGATTACCCGTGCGTCATGTATGTAAGCATGCGAATAGGATAGAGAAGACAACAGTTTATAATTTAATATTATCGTTTGATATTTATAGAAAAGGACAGCGCATAGAAAAGGTGTCGGTGATATGATCGTGGAATCGTGACGCACGGGTAATCTTTCAGCGATTCAAGTGTAGTTCAGTTTGTTTTTGTTTAAAATGGAAACTAAGTTTCATAAAATGCTAATACGCAAAGCAGCTGCTGCCCTCTTATTAGTAGATGAATTGGGTGATTCATTGAATTTAAAAAAAATATTTTTAATAAATTACAAATAAAAGTGCTAGGATTTCAGATTATTTTGAAAATTGGATTAACAGATATCTGGAATCTGATTACTTTAACCTGAAAACAGTAATGCTGGTAGAATAGAAAGAGATAGAACAAATAACCAGAAAGCGGACCGTGATCTAACCAACCTTGAACCAGACAATTTATGACGTCATCAATTTGTCATTCGAATGCGGTTGGTCCAAATATGACGGACCAATCTATGAACCAACCAAGAACCAACATCATTCGAAATCGCTTATTAAGGGTTCAAAACAACTGAAATTTTACAATTAACATTATTAGAAATATTATATTTTTGAAGCATCACAACTCGTTTGCTTAAATACTTGATTCGAGGTACTGGATTGATTTTCAGGTCCGCCAAGTATACACTTGGATATAGCAATCTTATTGCTTATTGACTCTTCAATGTAGGATTCTGCAATGGATTTCCATCCACCTAAACGTTTAAGTTTTACTAGATCAGCTCCAGAATTTGCGAACATACTAGCTGAAGAACGACGGATAAAATGCCCCATGTACATTTCTGAATTTGCAAGTTTCAAAAAATCTGCAATCTTATTGGCGATATTATACAGTGTGGCGCAAATGAAAGGAATAAATTCGTTATTTTGTAAACCGGCTACTTTAAAGAAAAATCCTGAAACAGGTCGATTTTTATTTTTAAACAGTCTATTCGTAAGTATATCTTTTTATTTTTGACGTCATCTATGTGTGCGTGATGAAGTCATCGCTAAAATTTTTAAATGGAAAGGTGGGGTTTGTAATATATTATTTGAAAGGTCTTTTAAATACCTATTCAGCCATATTAATATGCCTAAATAATTCATGTTTATTTTCTTTTAAAAAATTAGTACATTTTAATTATTACAATAAATATTTATTATGTATTACTATTATGTATTAGGTACTTATGCATTAAATACAAAGTAACCCAAATGTATTAAAGATTGGTAAGATGTATTTATTGATACCCAAAAATAAATTTTGTAAAGGCCGCTACTGTTACTCTGAAATGCCTTATTTACCTACTTTTTATCTTTTTTGAAAATCTATTTACCTTATCAACATTAACATTGATACCTAGGCATTCAAACTTGATTAACTTTCTTCAAGTGATTGTAATAGTATATTACATAACGAGTGTGGAAAGTGAAGTATTACGCACGAGAGAAGTTTAGCACGAGCCGCGTAGTGGCGAGTGCGGAAATGTAACGAGTGCAAGAAATACACTTTCCAACGCGTTGTGTACACGATTTTTCCTACGACCCCAATATTTCTTATAATAATAAATATTTTAAATTTATTTATAAAATTTATTTTAATTGTTAGTCATGATAAAAATTAGGATTTAAACGAGTTTATATATTGCATGGAAATATAATTAATTAAAATCAAATAACCACTTTTCTCAGGAATTCACATCAAAATTCTTTATAAGATAAATGACATTTTAATTTTTTTTGTGGGCTCTATAAAAATTAAAAGTAAAATGGTCAGTCGGTGAAATTAATTAAAAAGTAATGTAATAATAATAGACACAAAGATAATTGTGAACAGAAACACCAACATAACTTCAAAAATCCACATTCGACACATGCACGGAACATAAACACAATATAAAAAAGAAGAATAAACTGTTCATCTTTCTAAAAGTGTTTTTATAAAAATAATAATACTGAATAAAAATATGTTTATTTTTTAAAAATTTAAAAACCTATAAAAACTTTTTTCTTTATTCTTACTTTATACAGAAAAATTTGTATTGGCAATTACAATACAATATTTGACACAAGGAAGATTTAAAAAAAAATTAAATGGTCCTTGCTTTGACATTTATGTGTTTTTACTATTGATAAATTTGACGTAAATGTCACAGATCATAGAACTATATTTTTTTACTTTTCAATACGTGTATTGATATTTACTTTTCAATACGTGTATTGATATTAGCTACTTTCTTAAGTACAAATAAGTGTGCAATCTAGCACTTTCATATGTGGTCGTAGGAAAACGTCTTTAAAAGTCTTTGTATCTAGCAACATGAAACTGACTAAAACAGAAAGAATTGAAATTTTAATGATGTTTGGTTATGGAGATAAAACACGTACGCAGAATGAAGTATGTACTTTATTTAATAATACCCCAACCGAGAACCAATTTCACAATCAACTGTTAGCAAAATTGAGAAGAAATTCAGAGAAATGGGTCATGTTAAAGATCTCCCTAAAGGTAGTAGAAAACCAGTATCTGAAGACAAACAACTAGATGTTCTCTTATCCTTTCAAGATAATCCTCATACCAGTTCACGGCAAGTAGCATTAGATAATGACATGGTTCATTCAACAGTTCTTAGAAAGCTTAAAGAAGGAAAAGTGGCATCCGTACAAAGTAAGTTTAGTAGAAGAACTTTGATATCTATCATTTTGATAGACGAATTGAATTCTGTGAAACTATAATGGAACAAAACAACAGAGATCCGATGTTTTTATAAAAGTTTCTTTTCTCTGATGAAGCTACATTTCTATTAAACGGTCATGTCAATCGTCAAAATTGTCACTACTGGGCTTCGAACAATGCACACTGGATGCAAAAGTACGGTACTCAATATCCAGAGAAAGTTAATGTTTGGGCGGGAATAATAGGTGATAGGATTATTGGACCATACTTTTTTGAAGAAACCTTAACAGGTGCTCGATATTTAGAATTTCTTCAAAACTTCCTGCTCCCAGAATTGGACCGGTTATTTCCAAATACAAATTATTTATGGCTGCAGCAAAATAATGCGCCTCCACACTATGCCCTCTTGGTCCGCAACTACTTGAACAACGTCTTTCCAAATCGGTGGATAGGTCGAAGAGGACCAATCGAATGGCCGCCTAGGTCACCTGATTTAACTCCTCTTGATTTCTTTTTGTGGGGATACTTGAAAAGTAACGTGTACTAAAATAAACCACAAAATATCAATGAACTTAAAGAAAGGATACGTATTCAGGTTGCACAAATAACTCCGGAAGTTCTAGAGAAGGTTCCAGAACAGGTTAAGGTACGTCTTTCTCACTGTATTTTAGCTGAAGGCAGACAATTTGAGCACTTAATTTAGGTTTCTTTGTATTTAATAAATTATAATAAATAATAAAAAATATTAATTGAAGTAATTAAAATGTATTAATTTTTTAACCGAAAATAAACATGAATTATTTAGGCATATTAATATGGCTGAGTAGGTATTTAAAAGACCTTTCAAATAATATATTACAAAACCCACCTTTCCATTTAAAAATTTTAGCGATGACGTCATCACGCGCACATATATGACGTCAAAAATAAAAAGGTATCCTTAGGAATCGCCTATTTAAAAATAAAAATCGACCTGTTTCAGGATTTTTCCTTAAAGTAGCCCGTTTACGAAATAAAGAATTTATTCCTTTCAATTGCACCAAACTGTATATAGTGTTAATCCCCACCGTTTACGTAGTGTACTTTTTTTGTCGGTAATTCACAAAAAACTTATGGTGAGGTACGTTTTTGGGACGCAAGACAATATACTTTCTCAAAATTTTCAAGAAACTCACTCCACTTTTCTTGTCAGTAATACAAAACGACATATCCTGCTTGGTATCAGATAATGAAACGATTATCACCGATTTTCTGTCGTCCACATTAAACACTTCTAATTTGTACAATTCATCGGACCTAGTCGCTCCATGCACATCAAAAATAGCAATAAACTTCATCAACAAATAGACGTCATCAGGAGCTTCTGTCAGAAATTTAATAATGTTATCTGACTCTAGGATTTTGGAATTTTAGCTTTGTATCCTCCACTCAAGTTTTTCAGTAAGGTGGTTAACTTGCTGAATTTATAAATGTCACAATTATCATTCATCAACAACGTACGCTTCAGCATCGAATAATACGCCCATAATGACGATGGCATCGCTTTCTTTGACTTTTCAGAAAAATACGCAAGAAGTATCTTTTCATTTACGCCATTGATATTCTTAATGCTTTTCCACTTTTTAAAAGACTGGCATTCTTTCTCATACATCATCCTAGATTTTTGTGGCAACAATAAACTTTCGGCTTCCAACGCCGCATTTTCCACATCTGATGCAAGGTTTTCCTTTTCTTGTGTCAATTCTTTTCCGTCCATTTCGTACTTATTCACTTTGTACACAAAACGCAACAATATTCCCCGCAAAAACCAAAACATAACATTTGTTTGACATTAGTTGTCACTGACAACTTGTCAGAGTAATTCATATCCCTAGTAATAGTCTAGGAGCCCGTGAACCCCAGTCCTTCGTTATTTTATAAAAGCTGAAAGTTTGTCAGCGCATGCTTCCAAAAGAGATAAGAACGATGGACTGTTATGAAGTTTGGGTCACCGTGGCTTTGGCAGGTAAACGGTACTAAAGATAGACCTATCTCGCCATCTCACTCGCACCCACCACACATATACTGTCTCGCGCTTGCTCCTACAGCGACCCTACATAATTGTCTGGCAAGGGGTTGGAACTATCAAAAATATCTGGCTAATGAGGAAACATCATCTAATTATTACCTAAGTATTATACGAGGGTTGTCTGAAAAGTTTCCGACCTAACAAATTAATTTTTATTTTTCTACATAGTCTCCTTGTAAGTCTATACACTTCTCCCAGCGATGCTCCCATCTCTTCAACCCGTCCAAATAGTATTCGGCGTCTTTCTCTGCAAAATAGTTGTTTACGAAGGTGATGGCCTCCTCATTCGACAAAAATCTCTGTCCTCCGAGCGCAACTTTTAGCTTAGGGAACAAAAAAAGTCGCTTGGGGCTAGATCTGGTGAGTAAGGAGGGTGGTCAAGCAGTACAAACCGTAATTCGTGGATTTTCGCCATGGCAACCGCTGACGTGTGAGACGACGCATTGTCTTGGTGAAACAAAATTCTTTTTTTCTGCAAATGTGGCCGTTTTTCCGCAATTTCTGCCTTCAGCTTGTCAAGTAATGATGCGTAGTATGCTCCTGTAATGGTTTTTCCTTTTTGAAGATAATCGATTAAGATAACTCCTTGACTATCCCAGAAAACAGTTGCCATCACTTTCCCAGCCGAAGGGACAACATTTGCTTTTTTGGAGCCGATTCCCCCTTCGCAGCCCATTGTTTTGACTATGTTTTTGTTTCTGGAGTTTAATGGTGTATCCAAGTTTCATCCACAGTAATTAATCGGCGCCAAAAGTCTGATTTATTGCGCCTAAACTGCGCCAACATAGAGTTGGAAATGTTCATTCGAACACGTTTTTGGTCCAAAGTGAGCAAATGAGGCACCCCACGCGCGGACAGCTTTCCCATGCCTAAATCTTGATTCAATATGTGACTTGATTGAACATGTTTATAGCCTCTGCTATCTCTCTAAGTTTAATTCGACGGTTGTCTAGCACCATTTGGTGAACTTGGGCGATATTATCGTCAGTGGTTGCAGTTTTTGGACGTCCCGAATGTTCATCATCACTCAAGCTGGTACGGCCACGTTTAAATTCAGCAGCCCAAAATTTTACGGTGGTAAATGATGGTGCAGAGTCCCCGTACACAGCGTCCAACTCGTCTTTGATTTGCGTAGGCGTATTGCCTTTCAAAAACAAATATTTAATGACAGCTCGATACTCGATTTTTTTAATTTTCATAAAACCACTCACATCGACTCACTCAAATGATTGTCAAACAATAAATGCGCGTCCAAAATGGCTGAAATTTTAGTGGGTACCCTTCAAAGCATGCGCAAACACATTCCCCAACTTTTGTTTACGAGTGCTGCCATCTTCATGTTGAGGTCGGAAACTTTTCAGACAACCCTCGTATATAAAAATCAGCTTTTATACCCTAATGTTCATGAAATTATAATTCTACTTATGTTATAGTATAAAAGCTGATTTTTATTTATAATACTTAGGTAATAATTAGATGATGTTTCCTCATCAGCCAGATATTTTTGATAGTTCCAACCCCTTGCCAGAAAATGATGTAGGGTCGCTGTAGGAGCGAGCGCGAGACAGTATGTGTATGGTTGGTGCGAGTGAGATGGCGATTTAGTACCGTTTACCTGCCAAAGCCACGGTGACCCAAACTTCATAATAGTCCATCATTCTTACCTCTTTTGGGAGCATGCGCTGACAAACTTTCAGCTTTTATAAAATAACGAAGGTCTGGGGTTCACGGGCTCTTGCTTAATAACAAAGCAACACAATTGCGATTTTTGTGTCCAAATTTACAATACGCCACATTATTGTGACGTCACTGTCAACATTGGTTGACATAAGTCATAACATTATATCTAAACAGTTTTTTGTATTGTGTATTTTCTTGTTTTTTGTAGAGTTTTTGACATTATAGTGCTATATAAACACATTATTATCATTAAGGAATAGTTTGTTATATTTAAAAAGTATTATTTTGTTCTAAGGTAAGATAAAATTAAAATACATGATATTACTTAATCTCAAAAGCAAACTTTTTACATAAAACAAAATATAACTTCTTTAAATACGACTCGAAATATTTTTTAATGATAATAATGTGTCTATTTAGCACTATATTAACTCATAAACAAAAAAAAACAAGAAAATACAAAATATAAAAATCTTCAATGCAAATTAACTACAATAAGGCAAAAGTTTGTTTGGATATAATGGCGACAGTCACGTTTCTGATAATGTGGCGTATTTTCTTTGAAATTTTATTTTTCACCTGAAATATAGAAAAAAATGTATTGCACACGACGATAAAATCGCATCAACTACTCGAGCAAAATTAGCGTCTCGACGCTAACAAACGCTCTCGAAGATAAAGTACAATTTTGTCGTCTTGTACAATAAATAACTATTTGTCGTTCCCTTGTAAATATAAGATACTATTTTTTGGTGGGAGGGATGATAAATAATCTATTCAACAGCATTTGAATAGTGATTAATTTTTTAATTGGTGGTCTGCGTTTTACCATCAAGTCTAATCACGTGCTATACCTTTTCGCAACAAACATTCCTAGTTGAAAGAATTAAAAATGCAGTACAGCTTCAGCGTTAAGTAACCATAGATGTGTGTTATTAACATCATTATTGCAGAGGATGTATTTTTAAATCATGACATGATATACATTTAAGGAACAATTGCAAGTTATTAGTAACTTTACCAGTAACAATAATAAATGGGCACCGCTATTATCTAAACAATTCATTTGAAAAATAGTGTTTTGTGTGGAACGATATTAACGTTTTTTTTTAGTACTTGCAGGTAGATTTTATTGACATTTATAATCAGTATTACTTGTGTTAAGATACTATTGTACAATAAATAATGGTAAGTTAGATATGTTTTATAAATTAATATTATTTTGTTACAAAGTTTTAATATGTAGAAAAAGTGCATGAATGTATTATTGTCATCCATCAATTTCAAGAAATTACTTTTATTTATATTTGAGCAGCTATTTTTATTAGGTTTATAAACAACACTACCAAAAAAACTAAAAAAAAACTTGCTAAATCAACTGTCAATCCCTGACCAATTTGTACATTTCTTAATTCTGACAATATTTTAATTTTTTTCCAAAAACTATAACAGAAAATTAAGAGTAAAAAAATAAAATTACAAATTCAAGAAGAATAATTTGATTTTATTGATGCAACATTTGAGTGGGATAACAAAATCAACCTTGACTTTCAATAGCATGATTTAACAACAACTTCCGGAGATACATCATTATTATAGCATTCTTTTAAATAAAACTTTATTCATTACCTAAATCAAATGCAATAAAATATATTGTTTCTGAGTTTTTATGCATGAAATTCAAATAAACAAATGGTTGATGTGAAGGGAACAAACAAGTACAGGGTCTAGTTCTGTACCCGAATCCACTTGATGTCAAAGTTTACTAAATTTCCAACGAGCACGTGCTCTATGCTAACTGACCAACCAACTCTTCGGTCTCGTAGCCGTATCCACAAGGACAATTTTCCATCGCTTTTCTCAATACAATCACAAACGATTACCCACAATATTTTATCTTCTCAATAACTCAAGTTCACTTTTTTCTTATAACATTTGACCCTTCAGCTCTATAAAGGATATATCTGAGCAATACCTTAGCACTATATTCATTAATTTCATCATCACCATCCAGCGTCTTGCAGCGAATTCTGGACATAAGCCTCGTCCATACGGTTCTATGATGTCTCAAATGGTCTTTCTCTTTCCGAATTAAACGTAAGAGAGAACAGGAAGTTTTTTCTTTTCCCCTTTAAGCGGGGAAGAGTAAGACGCTGTAGAAAATTTGAATCAACGAATTGTTGGTGTTATTGAAAAAACTCAGTGATGCCAACATTGGTAAAATACTACGCATTGCAGTTGGCATTTATGGCGCATCTGAATTTTGAAAGGGTTTTATACAAACTCACACCTGCATGAAAGGTAACTACATTCCAAAAATGGTACCTCTACCTTCAGCTGTTAGTGCCCTAGTAGACCCCCTAAACTTTTTTACCTACGCCAGTGACCTAAAATAAAAATATAAAAACCTACCCCCACTACCACTCCCCCAACTAATCCCCTTATACCCCCACTACTCATACATAATCTAACCTAACGTAACCTAAACCAACTTATTAAGGGGAAAAATAAAAATGTAGACTCCCTAAAAAATTTTCACCTACGCCAACCTAAAATTCCACCACCTCCCAAGCAGCCCCTCCTCCAAACACTAGGCAATGCAGTTGACGATGATGATTTTACTTAGTGCACACCTACACCTTGAAAAGTATCTACCCTCCAAAAATGGTGTCTCTACCTTCTGCATAGATAGTTCAGCACAATATGCAAAGCAGCTGTAAGAGTCCTGCATATTTTACAAAGTCTGAAACTCTCTCGCTGTTCTATCTTCCCATTACAATGTATTATTTATATCTCCACACCTCCACGGCGTATCTTGGTCTGCAATTGTCAATTTGTGGAGTTGCTTCCAAAACTACTAGTGACCTTTTAACAATCCAGTTATTTCTCATGCAGGCTTTTGCTACATAAACAGAAACACTACTGCAATGGATGTGGATGGACCTTTGAGCAATCTTATTGCCTAGCTGCAGTCTGCTAGCAACTTCCAGTGTCATGTTGGTTTTTGGATAAACAGGATACATTGCCGAATTATAGGCTATTTCGCATGCTGGTTCTGGTCTGACAAGAGGCTAATTTGCACCCTACTTCATGTATCAGTGGCATCTTCCTTATTTATAAAACATTGGTGACCGGGAACCCTCAACAGGTGAACTTCTAGTTCATTAATAGTGTTGTAGCTGTCCAATACAGTTGAGTGGTATAATATAGAGCAATAAAACAATTACATAATGAAAAATATAGTGCTGTGCATTTTAGCCTATTTGTATGGTTTATTATTGTATGGTTTATTATTATATTATTGTGCGCCTAGAGATTTGCTTTTTCACGCGTTTTTAGAGGAAATCTGTTTAGTATAGAAAAATATTTCTTCAGAACAATAAACAACTAAAAGGTTGAATTAACTTTCACTATTTATTCGTTAAATACTTTAAATGTAATGACGGCCGTTTCGCTAAGAGTAGCATCGTCACTCGTCAGATTGACATTTAAAGTATTTAACGAATACATAGTGAAAGTTAATTCAACCTTTTAGTTGTTTATTGTTCTAAATAAGATAAACTTTCACATAGTAAGGGTTAGTACAATAAAAAAATATTTCTTGTACCTTGTACAAAATAGCATGCGTCAAAGTACTACTTTTCAATTGTGAATGATACAATATAAGATTTTACATTTTTAACGTGATGACGGTAAAATAATCTAAATCAAACGTTTTTAATAAATTCCTAGAATAAATAGTAAATAACACGCGAAACAATAGAAATTTAACAGCTTCAGATTATTCTTTCCAACGCCAGAAAGTGAATTTAACTCTCACTGTTAAAATGCTTTCCTTTTTACTAGTAGACGTAGTAGTCTACTAGTGTATAATATAAAAATAATAACTAAATCTTCTATTCTAAAGTAATGGCCAGGATTTTGATATTTAAAATATACATCCAAAGAAATAATATGTTATTGTATAAAATAAGTTTACTAAATTCATTTAAAAGATGTTATATTTAAATTAAGTGTGGCGAAATACCCTAAATAAAGCTTTTTTTTGGAAAGTATGAATATTTAATCAATGATCAATTTTAATTGAACAATTTTTAAGAAAAAGATTAAATTAAAATTTTCTTTTTAGGGAGCTTCATGTTGTAAAGGAGAAGAAAAAGTAAGTTTCTATTTGTTTGCTATTAGACTAACATTATTTTGGCACCATTACTCAAGCTAATAGTTTATGATAATATTTATATTTGTATGTTTTTGTTATTAAGAAAACCAAAAATATTAGCGTAACATATTAGACTTGTTTACTTTTGTGTACCTATACGTTTTATTCATCTAGTGTTAAAAATAATATCGCAACTTTTACTTCTCAGACAAAAACATTATTTACCAAAAATATGTCTCTTTTCTATTCGTACGAAACATGATAAATAATTTTCCATCACCAAAATGAAACAGTTATGCCAAAAATATTTTCACTTTAGTATCGTGCGCAACTCATTTTATAGACGTATCGTAATTTTGAAACATCGTTAAAAATAAAAACAGATAAAAAGACTCCCGCAATAAAATATATCTTATTGATCATTTAACATACATTACTTTTTAACGTTTATGTCATTGTTTAACATTATGACGAAGTATAGGATTATTCAGTATTTAGCACGTAGGTATGTTTTTAATTTAAACTTACAAACCGAAAAATTAAAAATGTTCGGATAAAAATAATAAACCTATTTTGATAAGACTGCAGGTATCTAAGTGAATTAAGTTATATTTGCATTTGAAGGAGATACGGATTAAAATGATAATCTTTAATAACATTGGATATTTTGTGTAAAATTTTTTTTTTCATAAAATATAAGTAAGAAAGTACAATGACGTTTTTATTTTCAGCACAAAAATTAAACATTTGTTTTATATAAGTAAATAGTCTATCATGACCCTAGACAACTGTTACCATTAGCAGTAGGTGCAAGGTATACATTTATAATTATGTAAAGAATAGAATACAAAATGAAATGTGGTAAATAATATGTTTAAATATGGTACATAGATGATTATAATATCTTTTAATCTGGAACTATTAACGCTTCAACTTACAGTATCCGCCAAAATAAACAGTACCGAAAATAAAAATAAAAATTAATTTTTAATTTCTGTGTTCAAAATATTCACCATTTCGATGCAAACAAGCTTCATATCAATTTTGTAAGTCAATAAACATATTTATAAAAGTGGTTGATGGAACTTGCGAAAAATATTTTGTATTCTTTCCCGTAGTTCGGCAATATTGGCCTGCGGATTTTCCGAATGAAATATTTTTTCCTTCATTATGCCCCAAATGTATGCGTCAGGTGCCGTCAGATCAGGAAAATGAGAAGGATATTCGAAGTCTGTTCCCCGAGAAATTATTCTATTATCGAAAGGTGCGCACAGCTGTATGGCTCGTTGCACCATCTTGTTATTTAGATGTCTCACAAAAGGTATAATAATTTTCTCTCTATAACGTTCTTGGTTGACGGTAAGTGGATTCTGATTATCATCTTCAACGAAATAAGAACCAATCATTCCATTACCAGATACCGTGCACCAAACGGTAACTTGAAGACTGTGGAGTGGTTTTTCTAAAATTACATCAGGACGTTCAAATCTAAGGAATCTGGTTGTTTGTCGATTAATATAGCCGCTAAGATGAACGTGACTCTCGTCTGAAAACCATATGTTTTTCAAAAATTCGGGATCTTCGTAAATTAAACTCAACATGCGACCACAGTAAATTTCTCTTTCACGTTTGTCCGCAGCATTTAGTCGTTGTCCAACTTGAATACGGTATGGATAACCACCAATTGATTTGAACATGCGACGTAAAGACGTTTCACTAATGTTGAGTTTACATGCAGTTCTTACAAGACTTTTTTGAGGTGATTGCACAACTTGGTTAAAAACACGTCCTTTATTTTCGTTAGTGCATACTGTTTTTCGACGACCTGAAGAACCTTTACGTTGACACAATACACTACCAATGCGACGAAATTTTTCAACAACAGCTAACATCACACGTTTACTAGGAGCTGCTTTATTAAATTTTTGTTGATATTTTATTGCTGTTCTAAACTTGGACCATCATTACGACCTTTTCCGTATGAACGAAAATAATGCTCTACCAAAAACCCTTTTACTTCCGTTGTTAGAACCATTTTTAAATAAAACTTAACTGCAGCGTACTATTAATATATCAACTAATGACAATTAAGTCAAATATGACAAATCCATATTACATAAACAACTCCACAGCACTCTCTGTTTCGGTACTGTTTATTTTGGCGGATACCGTATATAGGGGACATTCTATGCCAACTCATCCTACCGATTGATTTTGCAACTCCGATTTTGCAGAAATTGGGGCATCTTTTTATACCCTTCGAAAAAGGTTTTTATGAATTTTATAAAGTTTTTTTAATCAACCAATCGAGAGATATGAAATTTTCGGTGATTTTTTAAAATAGCCATTACTTGGTGAAAAATTATCATTCATTTTTTTGCCAAAGTAAAAGCAAGAAAAGAGAGATTTTGAACATTTTACGTTATTTTCTGGTTAACTAATTTTTATTTACCACAATCAATTTCATTTATTTGAAATAATAATAGAAATCAGTAAATATCCATAATATTGCTTATTTTTAAACTGTAACCACAATATATGATCAAAATTATTAAAAAAAATATTTACGCAAACAGGAGGCGCTGTCTAGTAAATTACCACAGGCGCAATAGTACCCAGCTATTAACACAGCTTGACTGTTAGACAAGATTATGGTATTTCTTGGATGTTGAGTTACTAAGGGTAGGTGTTGGAGGAATAATAACCGAGCAGTAGACTGTAGCGTGGTAGATGATGGTTCATAAAATATATTATTATTTCTCCCCCATTGCGGCTCAGTATAGCGGGTGAAGGACCACTCGGGAGTACCGAGAAAAAAGCACTATAAACAGTTTTATAATTTACTTACAAGTTCCAGTTTATTTGACAACAATGCACAGGTTACAAACACACAATTATTAACAATACTTGTTTTGTCTTTCAACTTCCGTGCGAATTGAGGAATTTGTCTTTCGAGAAATTGACACAGCGTAACTATTAACTTAATAATTATATTTGTATATAAAACTACTAAATGAATCGGCAAGTAGCCGGCTTTTGCGAAGGGCGCGAGTACCTATTGTAAGCGGGCGGTACACTTCATGCGAGAGTTCAACCCATACTACTTAAAAAGCGGGAATTGTGCAATAAGAGGGTTAATAAGGGAAGGCTCGCGCCAAATTTTAATATTACGGTGGGGCGTATTGGCGCGCTATTTAAAATGGGGTAAACAGAACACTTGGATAAATGGGGTTTACAATTAAATTTATCCATACTGGGGGCGAGGCGGTGGAAGAGAAATGAGTAGCAGTATCCCGACAACTTAACACGGTGAAAATAAAAATTAATAAATAATAGAATAATATAACATAAACAAAAACTTTTTCTGAGTGTATACAATCGCGCGTTACTTTTTTTCTGTTGTAACAAACAAGGTTTTTAATTTTCAGGAACAAGTAGAGGTACTAGTTTACTTATAGGTCTAACGAATTCGCCGTGGGCTGTTTTTAGGCGAACAACACGAGTTTTGCCATCTTTACCGGGCATTGTCTCAACGATTTTAGCTAATGGCCGTCGTAAAGGAATAGTCTCCTCGCCTTTTACTAATACTAAATCGTTAACTTTTAAATCGGGTGCATGTAGTAACCACTTAGGGCGGTGCTGTAGGTGGTTGATATAATCAACTGACCACCGTTTCCAAAATGATTGTTGGATTTGCGTACATTGCTTCCAGAATGTCAATCTGTTGGTTGGTGTCTCGGTTAAGTTAATTTCTGGGTAAGCGGTCATAGGGGCGCCAATCAAAAAATGGCCAGGAGTAAGCGGTTGCAAGTCATTAGGGTCTCCTGATAGCGGGTACAGAGGGCGCGAGTTTAGAATCGCTTCAATCTGTGTAAGAATTGTGTACAACTCTTCGAAAGTAAATTGCGAATTACCCATCAACCTGACTAAATGAAATTTAACACTTTTCACTGCGGATTCCCAGAGCCCTCCCCAGTGCGGGGACCGAGGGGGAATAAATTTCCATTGTGTTTCGTTTTGCTCTAAATACGTTTTAACGGGGTCCAGACCGGGCTTTGACGTGAAGAATTTATAAAGTTCCTGAAGTTTATGATGCGCACCTACAAAATTAGTACCATTGTCGCTGTAAATGGTATGCGGGTTACCTCTGCGAGAAACAAAGCGCTTTAAGGTGGCCAGGAAAGCGTCGGTTGACAAATCACTGACGACCTCAAGATGGATGGCTTTGGTTGCCATACAAATAAATAGAGCAAAGTAGCATTTGAGAACAGGTGCTTTCCGTAATCTGGAAGACCTAATATAAACAGGGCCGGCAAAGTCTACACCTGTTTTATAAAATGCGCGTGGAGACTGGAGTCTGTCCACAGGCAGCGGTGCCATAATTTGTGTGGCAGTTTGTGCATTAAAACGATAACAAACAATACATCGCTTAATTATTCTCTTTACATGTCTGATGCCGTTTAGAGGCCAATAGCGTTGGCGTAAATTACTTAAAACATTTTGGGGACCTGAGTGACCCAATCTGCGATGTTCCCTTTCAATTAGTAGTGCGACTACATGATCGTTAGCTGGCAGTAATATAGGAAATTTTTTATTGTACTCAGTATTAGCGTTTAGAAGACGTCCGCCAACACGTAGGATACCGGCGGCGTCGATGAATGGGTTCAGGGGTAATAATTGTTTTTCCGTGACAGGTTTATTATTTTTCAGACAAGTAATGTCTTTAGCGAAATATTCACTCTGAATATTTTTAATAATGAATTCATGCGATTTTGAGAGCTCATCAAGCGTGAGCGGGTTCTTATTTTTATTTTCTGTATTTTTGAGGTTATGAATAAATCTAAACAAGTAAGCTACGCTATTCTGTAGTTTAGAAAATTTTGAGAAGCGGGCGAACATTGAGCTCCAAACGTTTAAAGAGAGTTTAGTTGTCGCTAAGGAAATTTTCTTTGTTTCCGGTAATTCGTCTATTGGTGAAAAAGAGTTATTTTTATCGAAGTCGTAATTTGGAATACATAAAAATTCCGGTCCATGAAACCATAATGAAAGATTTGATTTATTCAATGTTCCACGCGACAGCATATCAGCTGGGTTCAATTTACCACTAATATGTCTCCACTTACAGTCTTTACTAATTCTTTGAATATTGGATATTCGGTTAGCAACAAACGAGTTGTACCTACTGGGAGAATTGGAAAGGTAGCTTAAAGCTATCTGCGAGTCCGACCACAAATTTACCGATTTTACTTTTATACGGTTTGCGAAAATACCTAACATTTTGTCTGAGAGTTTAGCTAGTAATTCTATAGCACATAACTCTAATTTAGGTATAGTGAGTTTAGTTTTCAAGGGTGCTACACGAGATTTAGAAGCTATAAGATTTGAGGATATAGAGTTATCCGAGTAATTAACAACTAAATAAATGCAAGCGCCGTATGCCCGTTCACTTGCGTCAGCGAAACCATGTATTGAAATGCTGGAAACGGTCAGGCTAAGAAAGGCGAAACGAGGAAAAGATATATCATTAAGTTGTAATAAAGTTTCTTTGAATTCGTTCCATTTTTTAAGAATAACTGGGTCATTGATAGCTTCGTCCCAATTAAGTTTTGATTGCCAAAGGATTTGCATTAAAATTTTACCGCGGACAATCAGCGGGTTTACCATACCTAGCGGATCGAAACAAGAACTGATGTAAGAAAGGATTTTGCGTTTTGTAATAGTTTCAGATTCAAATTTATAGCTTGCAGATACCTTTAATTTGTCTGTGTGAGGATCCCATTTTAATCCTAAAATTTTACATGCGGAGTTATCTAAGTTAAGATCTATTTCTGCTGGGTTTGTATAAGAAATTTCATTCAAAAATTGAGAAGAATTAGAGCACCATTTGTGCAAATAAAACCCATGTTTGTTTAAAATCGCGTTAAGATCTGAATAAAGCGTTTTGAGATCGAAAAGTGTTTCCGCTCCGGTTAGAATGTCGTCCATATAAGTTTGATGGTTTAAGGATTCCACTACAAGGGGCGATTGCGGATTATTTTCAGCGATATCTTTTAGTACACGAGTAGCGAGAAAAGGTGAACAATTTTGACCGAAACAAAGGCGAGACATTTCTATGCATTTTATTTCTTCAGATGGTGAATTCCTCCAAAGTATGTTCTGCAGATGTCTATGTTCCGGTGCAATCTCAATCATGCGATACATTTTTATTATGTCTGCGGTCAAGATAAACTTAAAGGTTCTAAATCTACATAAAATATCGAAGAGATTATCCTGTACCTGATACCCTGTAAGTGTTAAGTCGTTTAGCGAATATCCAGAAGTGGTTTTAGCGGAAAAGTCGTACACCACTCGTAACTTAGTCGATGTACTTTGTTCGCGTACTACAGCGTGATGAGGTATAAAATATTTATGTTCATCTAAAGCATTGTTATACAATGACAAAGGAATAACCTTAGCGTGATCCAGGGCGAGGTATTCTTCTATAACCTTTTTATACTCGACGAATAAGTCGTGGTTAATTGCAAACTTCTTCTCCAAATAGAGAAGGCGTCGTTTGGCAGTTGCGTAAGAGTCTCCTAGACTTCTTTCTTCCTTCTTGATTAGCGGCATCTGAACTTGATATCGTCCTGTACTTAAAGTTTTCGTTGTTTCTTTAAATAAAGTTTCAGCCATTTCTTCTTCTTCAGAGCGTGAGCGCGGGCTATTGATTTCTTCTATCTCCCAAAATCTTTCTAATTGCTTATCCATTGTTCCATCGTCTTCCGCTAAAGTGTCCTGTACTTGGAGAAACGACAGAGTTTGCGTTGATGTGCGTGAATCAAATTTATTACAATTGGGCATAGGACCCGCGATAACATACCCTAATTCGGTATTCATTAAAGTAAGACCGTTTGAATTTAAAGAAATTAATTCACTTTTTACTAACTTAAAATATGCGTCAGCGCCTATTAGAATATCAATTTCACAAGGTTCTCCGAAACGCGGATCAGCTAGATGATTTTTAAATTCTTCTGGGATTTGAATTGACTGCGGGTTTATGGGTACCTGAGGTAATCTCTCCGTAATACGGTTAATTACAGAACAAAAAACGTCAAACTGTTTAAATGGCGTTAATAAAGAATGTATTTGAAAGTCTAATTTTTCAGTACTTTGTGTGCAAATATTACGACCTAGACCTGAAATGTTTAATTTTTGCGTATGAGTGCGATATTGTAATTTTCGTACAAGTGCTTTTGTGCAAAAGCTCTGCTGACTGCCAGAGTCCAATATCAATTTTACTATTACATAATCACCGGTGCGAGTTAAAACTTTTACCTGAGCGGTGGGCAAAAGTACTTGACAACTTTGATTAACGGCTGATAGCGAGGTGGATACCTGAACAGCATTGCTTCTGTTCATAGAAGTTGTAGCAGGTTCTAACGAAGTTTGAGCTTGTCCCGACTCTACCGGAACAATATCACGTGTTCCACTGTGATGCGGAATGTTTTTATCTAAATGTATTAAAGTGTGATGGTTTCGGTGGCAAATTTGGCACTTAGAAGAAGATTTACATGCAGAAATATTATGCACGGAACTTAGACAGTTGTAACAGAGAGTTTTTGTCTTTGCAAAGCGGTGTCTCTCTTGTGGATTTAGAGCGGTGAATTTAGGGCATTTATAAATGGAATGTAATTGTTCATTACAATAAATACAGGTTTTGTTACCAATTATTCTTTTATTATCAAAAGTTTGCGGTTTTTCTATATTAGCGTACAGGTTTATTTTCTGAGTAGTTTTTTGTGAATTTTTATTAAAAGACAGCTTGTTGGCGGGTTCTAACATATTTAAATTTTCTAGTACCGTGTAGCGTTTTTTTAAAAATCCGAGAAAGTCATCGGTACTAGGTAGCGTTTGTAAATCTCTATCAGTTTCGTATGCGCGTCTACTTTGGTAATCTATTTTCTTTTCTAATAAAAAGACCATAAGCGTTTCAAAAGTTTCTTCAGCTGAGAGATTTAAATTTTTTATTAACTCGAGTGTCTTTTTGCAATTAATATAAAACTCCTTCAATTCGCATGGATTACATTTAAGCATGGATTTTTGATCCAAAAGCGTTTGATATAGCGAGTTTAACAATTTATTTTTATCCTCATAATTACTCTTAAGTGTATTAATAGCAATTTCCAAATTTTGATTTGTTACATTAAGTGACTCTATTAATGCTAAAGGCTGACCCCGGAGTAAGCTCTTTAAATAGTAAAACTTTTCACTTTCTGATTTTAATTTAGGGTTATTTAAAACTAATGAAGTAAATAAGTCAAAGAATGAGGCCCATTCTTGGGTTTCACCTTCAAATGGTTTAATTCTGATTTCTGGAAGTTTCACTGAGGAAGAATAATCCAGAAAATACTTATCATTGCCTACATTTGTAGCTTGAGCGGCATTATTAGCGGTCAGATTTTTAATCAATCCAGATAAATTTGATAAAACTAATTCAAAACGATCTGATGTTTGTGATTCAGCTAATTCGTCATTATCCGAAAGTGCTGCGTCTTCAGATTCAAATAAATAGCTTTCACTTATTAATTCTTTATATGTAGCGTAATGACCTAATAAATTTTCATATTTGATTTGAATTAATTCTAAATTATTAATATCTCTATTTTCTTTGAGGAAATTATCTATTCTAGTTAATTGCGCTTTACAGTTTTTTAGTTTCTTTTTAAGTTGTTGTAGCGACATTTTTTAATTATTTAATTTTAAAATAACGAGACAAAAGCTAAATCATCAACAAACAAATACTATAATAGGTAAATCAGATATTTTAAAAACTATAAAATACAAAAAAACTATCGTGATTAATAAAAGTCAATAAATAATATGCGTATATTCAATTTACGTACACCCTAACACACTTTTATTTTAGTCAAATAATAAAATTCGTAAACAGTTACCCACGAGATCGGGTATCTACGATCTCTCACTTCCAACAAATGCGATGCGATGGCTTCTCTTTTCTTACCACGTTGAGGGTTGCAGCAGGTGCCGGTACACAGGTGCAGGGCGGGGTTTATCTATCGTAAACTTCTCTGGCGGCTACGTAACTTGCGTTGTTGTCAGCTGAATTTGGACTGCGTTGATAACAAGATTTCTATTTCTTGGCGATGCGTTCTTATACTTTTTGCAGAACTGGTTGCGGATTTGCGGTATATCATAAATATACGTTCAAGAAATTTAAAGCGTTAACCGTTGAAGGTTTTGATTCAAGCGATGAGCGAACAATTAGCGGTTTAGATCCGGCTCGAAGGACCAAAAATGTAGGAGGAATAATAACCGAGCAGTAGACTGTAGCGTGGTAGATGATGGTTCATAAAATATATTATTATTTCTCCCCCATTGCGGCTCAGTATAGCGGGTGAAGGACCACTCGGGAGTACCGAGAAAAAAGCACTATAAACAGTTTTATAATTTACTTACAAGTTCCAGTTTATTTGACAACAATGCACAGGTTACAAACACACAATTATTAACAATACTTGTTTTGTCTTTCAACTTCCGTGCGAATTGAGGAATTTGTCTTTCGAGAAATTGACACAGCGTAACTATTAACTTAATAATTATATTTGTATATAAAACTACTAAATGAATCGGCAAGTAGCCGGCTTTTGCGAAGGGCGCGAGTACCTATTGTAAGCGGGCGGTACACTTCATGCGAGAGTTCAACCCATACTACTTAAAAAGCGGGAATTGTGCAATAAGAGGGTTAATAAGGGAAGGCTCGCGCCAAATTTTAATATTACGGTGGGGCGTATTGGCGCGCTATTTAAAATGGGGTAAACAGAACACTTGGATAAATGGGGTTTACAATTAAATTTATCCAGTAGGTTTATATGTCAGCCTCGTTTAGAGAAATGGAAGTCATCAAATATTGAGCTTCATTGTTTCCTGATTATTGTAATGTTTTGTCTTATTTTAGTTAAAAACATAACCTCAATTTTCCATTCGGAGTCTGTTTTGGTGATTGAATAATCCTTTAATTTTTCTAGTGCCCTTGGATTCTTCTGTCTGATTATCTTTTCCATTTAAGATCGGATTTTAGAGTAGGTACCCCTAGCACAATTCCGATTCAAAACAGTACAAAGCTGGTATAAAATTTATTCGTTGTATTTTTAACTTATTCTTGATTTGTTGGAGTTATATAAATTTAAAAGGAAGTTGTACTGACGCAGTTTTATAATTTACAGGATTAAATTAATTTCGGTGGTACTAACTGATGGAAAAAGCTTAGTTATTTAGTTTGTTTAAGAAGTATATAAATATTTAAAAATAATATAATATTATCATTATCAAATGTATCCTAGTGCGTTTCTGAAGAAAAAAAAAGAAAAATTTGTACGTGATTAGTATTAGTAGTAGGTATAGTATGGGCTGTTAGAAGAAATGTTCTCATTTCTTACTATTTTTATAATATACGTGCATTAATAAATGTTTTAAAAGGTGTATAATTACTAAAAATTAATTTTTTTCACTACCTACTAGCCTATATACCTAAATTTATAGACTTTTGTTGAGGTAGTAAAGTTGTTCATTTTTAACTAAAGTAGAAAAATACAGGGACTATTTGATTAGCATATTTTTCATTACTCATTTAATTCGTTTCGGGGGGGGGGGAGTCTCAAAGACGAAAGTCATTAAAAAATTTGGACCTACTTTAATTCAGAGTAAAGCGAATGACACATTACAACTTGAATATTATTATGTTCGTTTAATCTATTATTATTTACAGTGCAATAAAAAGATGCAGTACAAGGTGTAAAATAAATAGCTACTATGTTTGAGAGTAGTTCAAGAATTTTTAATATTAAACAAAGAATACATGTTAATAATAAAAGTGAAATCAGTACTACAGTTTTCTAGAACATACACATTACAAAAGTAATTTTCTCGATTTTTTCTTCGTCAAGCGATCAAGCACTTCCTCTGGATCAATAATAATATCCCAGTGAATTGACATCATTGCCAGTGCATTTAGCCTGTCATGGCCCATCACACTACGAGGTAGAGTTTTTATCCTCTTCATTGTAGAAAATGATCTTTCCATGTTGGCTGTTGTGACTGGAAGAGTAGCCAGTACCTTGAGAAGAAGATTTATCGCGCGAAAAAATGTACCCTCACAATATTCCAACAGCTTCAAAATTTCGGTCGATGGGTCAATACACCTATCTCTTTATTGAATACTCATACGCAAATATTTTTGAATTTTCCCCTTCCACTGCTAAAATATGACTACTTTTTGCCATAGAACACAACGTATTGCTCTCCAGGAATACCACAATTGAAATGAAAAAAAAACCTTTTAGCTGTTAAAAGCTAGCTTCTATTTGCCGTATAGCCGCGGCAGCCCAGGCCATAAACCACAAAGAAGTTATAATTTTTATTTCGTTCGTGTGCTCTTGTTATTGTGTTTTTCTTGTCTTTGTGTATTTAATATTAACGACTTGTGTGTGTACCTAGACTTCTCTTTGGATTACTGATTACTTTTGCATGTCATGCCAACACAATTTTATAAGGGACACGAACATTTAGGGGGAACTACGAGAGTGGGAGTTGGTTCGCGCATGAGTATTCAATTTGTCCATTAACGAGATGGGTCTATTGATGATATTTTGGCACACCATAACTTGTACTCAGCTTGAAGTGCGGACCTAATTTTTCCAGTTCATTCATTTTTTTCTCGGAAGCAAATCTTGGGAGCAAAAGTTGAAAAGTTAAATCTATTAGCCAAATTTTGAATCAAAGCGTCGATACAGGGAATTAATATAGGGATTTGATGCCGTTTGAGGGTTTGCAAGAGATTTCTGTCGTGATGTAACTCTTGGAGCTTGAAGATCAGCGTCAAAAAGGTGCTTTCGGCTTCTTAAAAAATGAAGTAATCATTGTTTGACCTTGGCTACGTTTCATGTTAGTGAAGTTAACCCTGCAGTAGTAGCGGGGAGTCTTACAGACTCCCCGTAATGCCAGGCGGCCAGGCCCCTATCCAGAAATTCGGATACGTGCCTGTCTTGACGCGCCCGATATATAGAGGACAAGTCAAGAAAAGTCATGCTTCTTTGCCGAATAAAGTACTTATACTATTTTTTCTTCAAACGTAGCAATTTTCAACCATAAAATAGTACAATTCATACGCTATTTTTACTCGAAATTAACTGTGACAACTATCAAAGTCGTCTAGTTGCTAGAACTTAAAATAATTAAGTCGTCGTTACAGTTGTTTGACAGTTATTTTATGTTATTAAAGACAGCTTATTGTTGTTGCAACCGCAAGCGCAAATTTAGTCCACGGTTTCAATTTTGAAAATGCTTCATTAACTAATTGTACTTTTAATATTACTATAAATAAAAATGATGTTCAATTGTTGTTAATGACATTTGTATTGTTGCTTTGTCACATGTTTCATATTGTTGCCATGACAACATTTTTCGCTCCGCCGTAAAGAAATGGGAAAAGAACTGCTGCCAGCGGAGAAATAAAACTTTGACAGGATCAAGTTAGATAAGTAATGTCATGATTATTTGACGTTTTGAAGAAAAAAGTGTATTATTGTCTCGGATCAATTAAAAACGTCGACAATAATAACTCACTTTTCTACCTTGGCGCATAATGCTCTATTTTTAAATAAAATTCATTATTCATAATTTTCATTCTATAAAAAAGCGTAAAACATATAATAGCACGAATTCTCCTTCCCCTTCACTATTTCTTAATATTAATTTTGTTTATGCAACACCTGTGATTGTCATTCCGTGCACGTATTTTTTAACAATTAAAATATTGCCAATGTGTACCTTATTTTTATTTGACAATGTAATAAAACGTTATACCGTTTTCGATATTAATCTACTGATAGATGGATAGGGTAATGATGATGAGATCATTTAGTCTATATTTATTGATTTTAACATTACAATTGTAACACTTGGAGAAGTACCTTTGGCTTGTGCACTTATTACGCAATTTGTTTCACTACACCGTCTAATTTAAGTGTTAACACGACAATATGGTGAGTAAGATGTTTTTAAATATTTGTTTACATTCTTTTAATTTTTATTACAAAACAAGTGATTCAGTTTTGGCTGCAATAAAAAAATTTAAATTACTTTCCACTAATGATGTTTTAGTTAATCTAAAAATTTTTTATAAACAAATATGTTTTTTGCTCAAAAGGCGTTCTGTTTGATTTAGCGTAAAAGTTGTTCAAGTTTTGAATTGAGTTCATGTAAAGTTCAAAAACATCATTAGTCATTTTTGTTTAATTTTAATAATAAATGGTTTTTGTTTATTTATGTTCGTAATTTTTGCTATGCTATATCATAACGTTTCAGTAACTTTAATATAAATGTATATATTTGTACTTTTTGGATGCAGGTTTTTTGTAAACAAAAAATATCTAAACCCTATCAGTAGAAATAATGAGATTTTGGTACATTTATCTAAACTCACAAGTGCACTATAAACTTTGGCCTAATAATAGTGTAACAAGTTTCTAAATGTAAATAGGGTATACTTTTATAGGTATTTGCCACAACAATAAAATTAAAAGTTAAAAAAGATAGAATCAGAATACCTAAATACCACATTGTGCAAGAACATGAGTGGAGGAACCTGTGCTAACGATTTTTAAATATCTTCTAGTTATTGTATAAAAACATTATTAACTGTAAAAATGATTTTATAGTACACCAATTAAAATAAAAAAAAATGTTTTGACAATGAAGTTCATTATGATAAAAATTTTCGTTTAAAAACAGATTTATGCTAATAGAATAGAAATAGCCATGTCTATACTCTTCATGGCCATTTTTGAAAGTAAAAATTTCACACCTCTACTTTTTAGAGTAAATATTTTTTTTTCCGAATACCCCCCAAGATTAAAAAATTTACGGAAATAATTTAAGCTCTTGTGATATCAGTAATAATATATCGAGAGAGTGAGAATAAATTGAAAATAATTTGACAGACTGGTTTAAAACAATTTTTCATTGGTTTTAAGAAACGTAAAAAAATAATCAGTGAACATTTCATACCTCTATTTTTTAACCAATAAGATGCCCTAATTTTGTTTAGTTACAATGGCAACTAAAAATATTTCCGGAAATTTTTAGTGAGGCCTCGATATTGTGAAAATTTCACATCTCTACTTTTTAGCCAATAAAATGTCCACAGACCACAGACAAATAAAAATATGTTATATTTTTCTATGGTACAGACGTTTAAACTAGTAATTATTAAGCTTTGTGACAGATGTCAGATTGGATTAATAATTTATTTCCAAATTACGGTGTGAAATTTCCTTACCAAATACCACTCAAGCTTAAATAATTCCAGGAAATTTGCTTTCGGGCATGATTATTTTAAGAAAATTATATTAACATAATTTTCAAAATATTCTTGCCCTCAAAAAAATTTCCGGAAATAATTTAAGTTCTTGTGATAGTACAAGTGAAAATTTATTTGAAACCGTCAAAGTATTTTTAGTTTTTCAAGACCTAACTACAAATATTTTAATTTTATTGAATTTTAATTTGATGGGTCCCCAATTTGAGGTCCAAGACCCCTAAAAATTGATTAGTTATTTAAGAATAAAAATAAGATATAAAAAATAATGTAAAAATAATAAAATAAAAGGATGAGGTATATAAAGTTTGTGTTTTCTACTTTTCGCTGTTTTCTACTGTAGGTATTGATACATATTTACCCTGTTTACCCTCCATCAAAAAGAATAAATTAATTTATAATTTAAATAAAAGTTACCCCAGAATTATTTGTATTTTGCATGAATAATAACGTCTCAGTTTAACAAAAATTAATTGGACTTTGCGTAGTTAATTATAACTCACAAATTAACTATTACAAAAAAAGATAATTATTCGACACTATTGAAATATTTTCTCACAATATAAAATATCAAATTATCCCATTGCCGAAACAATGTGATTTCATAATTTGGTAGGTATTTTAAACATTTTCAAGGTAATTGCATTTACCATGACATTGGAAAGTAAATATCATCAGATCAACCAATTGAAATATGTTCTAGTGTTTCAGTGATTGTGTATATTTATTCAAATTACAAAGCAACTCTATTTTAGAATGTGAGATAATATTAAAATAGGTGTATCCTCTTCTTATTAAACAATTTTAAGTGGTTGATGCCAAAATACCATGTCAAAATAGTGTACGGCATAAATTAGAATTCATTATTAGTTGAATAAACAAAAATATTGAAAATTCCCCGAGACAGGTCAATTCTTAATTTTATTTTACTATTTTTTTAAAGTACAGTATCCGCCAAAATAAACAGTACCGAAAATAAAAATAAAAATTAATTTTTAATTTCTGCAATGTAAGTGTTCAAAATGTTCACCATTTCGATGCAAACAAGCTTCATATCGATTTTGTAAGTCAATAAACATATTTATAAAAAGTGGTTGATGGAACTGCCGAAAAATATTTTGTATTCTTTCCCGTAGTTCGGCAATATTTGCCGGCGGAATTTCCGAATAAAATATTTTTTCCTTCATTATGCCTCAAATGTATGCGTCAGGTGGCGTCAGATGAGGTGAATGAGAAGGATATTCGAAGTCTGTTCCCCGAGAAATTATTCTATTATCGAAATGCTGACGGAGTAAGTCTAAGGTGCGCACAGCTGTATGGCTCGTTGCACCATCTTGTTGGAACCATTGTGTGCGAAACTGTAGATTTCGTGCACGGCAAGACGTTCAAATCCAAGGAATCTGGTCATTTGTCGATTAATATAGCCACCAAGATGAACGTGACTCTCGTCTGAAAACCATATGTTTTTAAAAAATTCGGGATCTTCGTAAATTAAACTCAATATGCGACCACAGTAAATTTCTCTTGCACGTTTGTCCGCAGCATTTAGTCATTGTCCAACTTGAATACGGTATGGATAACCACCAATTGATTTGAACATGCGACGTAAAGACGTTTCACTAATGTTGAGTTTACATGCAGTTCTTACAAGACTTCTTTGAGGTGATTGCACAACTTGGTTAAAAACACGTCCTTCATTTTCGTTAGTGCATACTGTTTTTCGACGACCTGAAGAACCTTTACGTTGACACAATACACTACCAGTGCGACGAAATTTTTCAAGAACAGCTAACATCAAACTTCTACTAGGAGCTGCTTTATTAATTTTTTGTTAATATTTTATTGACACCTGTTGTACCATCATTACGACCTTTTCCGTATGAACGAAAATAATGCTCTACCAAAAACACTTTTTTCTACAACCCTATATAAAATGACGTTATTTTGTAATAGTAAACGTTCAGCGAAAACGCGATTTCCGTTGCAAGTAAGAGAATATATTTTCGTCTCTAGTGACGAAAGTGACGTTTATATTTTTAACCATTTTTTTGCGCTTGCATAGGTATATAATGTTTTTACGATTTTAAATTATTAATAAACGCAAACAAGAATTATTTTTATAATTAGAATACAACTTTTTATTTAATAAATATATAAATTAAAAAATTAAATTGGATTTAAAAACCATTTTTATCTAGTGCCCTTGTTTCATTAGTTTGACGTTTCACCATTTTTATCTAGAGCCCAGGTTTCATTAGTTTGACGTTTCTTGTGAATTGTCAGTTTGCTCTAGAAGTATTTATTTGAAATCATGAGCTCCGATTCTGAAAGTGAATTAGATTACAGTCATACACCCGAAGAAATAAAAAATCAAGCAGAGGAAACTTCATTAGATTTATTACTAATAAAATCTAAAAAAAGGTATGAAAAAATATATACAAAATTTATGGAATGGAGAATTGAAAATCACGTAAATTCATTTTCGGAGAACGTGCTACTTGCATATTTTGGATTTTTGGCGTTTCATTGTGATTTTTTATGATAATTATGATATACTCTGGGTTGTAGAAAAAGTATAGTGTTTTACTCGTCGAAAGTATTTTTTAAAGCTCAAGAACATTACCAACCTCGGCTACGCCTCGGTTCTTTCGTTTCAAAAAATGCTACTTTCGTCACTCGTTAAACAATATCCTTCCGTTGTTAGAACCATCTTTAAATAAAATTTAATTGCAGCGTACTATTAATATATCAACTAATGACAATTAAGTCAAATATGACAAATCCATATTACATAAACAACTCCACATCACTCTCTGTTTCGGTACTGTTTATTTTGGCGGCTACCGTATAAGTTGATACGAAGGTTGAATGTGATGACGTCATTACCGTTCTTTTTAAATTTTTTCACATTCTAGATTTTCAATGTTTCACATTACCTAAGGGTGGGCAAAAATTTCAAGATACTTACAAAATAATAAATAAAGACTAAACGTAATAAAATTAAATTTATTGTACTAACCTTTACTCTGTGGAAGTCCATCTTACTAAGAATAATAAACAACTATTCGTTTAAACTTAACTTCCACTTTTTGTTAAAAAATTCGCTTTTAAATTACAATAACAGCTGTTTCGCTAGAATTAGCATTGTCAGATTGACATATTGAAGTTACATTTTGTTTGTTTGTAGCTAATAACAATAACATCTAAGCTTTAATATTGTTATGTCTTATTACTTCCATACTTGGTCTAGCCTCAATACTATCTAATCAACATCAGGTACCTAGCTACAAACAAACAAAATGTAACCTCAATATGTCAATCTAAGGATGCTAATTCTAGAGAAACAGCTGTAATAATAATAATAATAAGTGTAAATTAAGTTTAAACGAATTTATTTTATTATTCTTAGTAAACGCAATAAACATTACGTATTGTAACTGCTTTAATAAACTACACGTTTATTAGTGATCCTAGGCCCTGGACCATATTTTTTATGCTTTACCGTAATTTTTAACATTTTTTTCAGTTGACTTTAAAAAATGTTAGAGAGCAGTTTTTTGTTTGCTCTTTAGGAAAGGTTTGATTACATGAAAACTATCCAACTATTCCCTTTTTTATAAAATGCCTTTAACCGAAAGTGTTAGATAAAAAATTAATGAAAATATTAAAAAAGACATCTAGGGATTTTGGTATTGGAAGGTCTTCAGCATCAAAAGCACCTACTTCTTATCCATGAATTGACCTACCAGGGAAGACACTGCAATGGCAAAGCACATATGCAGTGAGGAACGGCTGAGATGGGCTATGAACACCTTCCAGCCGTTCAAAACCCCTGGAACGGATGGAATATTTCCTGCCCTACTTCAACAGGGCCAAGAGGCAATAATTCCACACTTGATCCGAATTAGTCAGAGCAGCCTTGAACTGGGATACATACCAGAAGCGTGGAGAAGGGCTAAAATCACCTTCATCCCAAAAGTAGGGAAACGGGACACTACGCACCCCAAATCCCTTAGACCGATCAGCCTCACATCGTTTGTTCTCAAAACGATGGAAAAAGCTGTAGACAATTACATTAGAACAGAAATCTTGGAACAGGTGCCACTGCACCCCCGTCAGCATGCGTACCAAGCGGGAAAGTCCACGGAAACCGCTTTAATACAATTGACTGACGAAATCCAAGAAGCTCTGAATAAAAAAGAGACCGTGGTCTGTGCCTTTCTAGACATAGAAGGGGCCTTTGACAATACGCCACATGAGGCAGTCAAAAGAGCACTGATTGAGAAAGGAGTAGATAGAACGACTTCTATCTGGATGTCGCAACTGCTATCTACAAGAATCGCAGAAATGGAGGCAGGACAAGACACTATCTTCATTAATGTGACCAGAGGCTGTCCACAGGGGGGAGTTGCATCTCCGCTTATGTGGAGTCTCACTGTGGACAGTCTACTTAATCAATTGACCAGGGAAGGCATACCATGTCAAGGGTATTCCGACGACATGGTTATCCTGGCAAAAGGGAAGTATGAAAATGTCCTCTGTGACATTGTTCAAAGAGGACTGAACATTGCGAAACAATGGTGTGACTCGGTGGGACTCAGCATCAACCCCACCAAAACCACACTAGTAGCCTTTACAAGGAAAAAGAAACCTAATCTAAAGATCATAAGAATAGGAGAGAACATCGTCGAGTGGAAAACAGAGGTCAAATATCTAGGGCTAATCCTAGATAGCAGGTTACTCTGGAATAAACACGAAGACGAAGTAATACACAAAGCAACCAAGGCCCTCATGGTGTGCAGGAACATTGCAGGAAAGAACTGGGGATGCAACCCACGTATTCTGCAATGGATGTACACAGCAATAGTGAGACCAATAATCACATATGGGGCAGTGGCTTGGGGAGCAAGGGCTAATCTGAGTACGACGAGGAAAAATCTCTCGAAGATTCAGAGACTAGCCTGTTCATGTATCACTGGAGCAATGGGAACTTGCCCCACTGCTGCAATGGAGGTGATTTTAAACTTAACCCCACTGCACATTCTGTTAGAAAGTGTAAGGAAGAAAACGATATATAGAATGATCAAAGAAGGAATTATCAGGGAAAAACCCCGATCACTTCATTTTGATCAAACTTGGGAAATGCCCCAAGATGATATGCCAAAGAAATTCAACTTTGTGAGAAAATTCATCACAAGGTTGAGTAATAAATCTGAATGGGATGAAGACACCATACAGAATTTAAATCAGAATACCATAAAGTGGTATATGGACGGTTCCAAGCTAGACGAGGGAACCGGGATAGGAGTTTTTGGACCGAGAGCCAAATACTCAGAAAGCTTGGGCACATACCCGAGCATTTTCAAGCAGAAGTCCGCGCCATCGAAAGATGTGTGGAATTCAATATTGGAAGGAACTACCGCAGACAAGAGATTGTGATCATGTCGGATAGTCAAGCAGCCATCAAAGCGCTGAGCTCAAATATAATCAGTTCCAAGATGGTTTGGGAATGCCTAGGCAAACTAAATGAACTAGGCCAGAAGAACACTGTCACCCTCCTATGGGTCCCGGGACACATAGGAATAGAGGGGAATGAAACAGCAGATAAGCTGGCAAAAAAAGGAGCTGAAGCCCCACATTTGGGACCAGAACCATCTTGTGGGATCAGCAGTAGAGCAATCTTAGGAAAACTAAGGGAAGAAATGGAGAAGGAAAAATCCACGTACTGGAATCAGCTGGAAGGACTGAGGCAATCTAAGATACTACTGGTGAACTATGACCAGAAGAGATCTCTTAGCTGCCTCAACCTCAGTAAAAAAAGGCTCCGAATTCTAACGGGAATATTAACCGGGCATTGCCGGTTAAGAAGGCACATGAAGAAACTAGGGTTAGCAGATGAAGCAAAGTGCAGATTCTGTGAGGAAGAGGATGAAACCTCAATACACATACTCGCAGAATGCCCTGCCTTGCAGAATTCTAGGGCTAGATACCTAGGAGCACATGAAATGGAAGAGGGGGATCTACCTGATTTGAAGCCCGACGATGTCCTAAACTTCCTCAGGAAAATAGGACTCGAAGAGCTGCTATAGGTCTGAGAGAATATCAGAACATGGCAAGTAAGGGGGGACACAATAGATCCTATGGGTCGCAGTGTTATTATCACCCCTGACACATACATACATACATACATATCCATGAATTGGCCGAACCGAACGAGTATATGATAAACCAAAATAAAAATTTCATTGCTAACGTTATTTATTGAACGGTCCCTTTAACAGGCAAATACTCATTATTGGTCTAATGAAAATCCATACTGGATGCAAGAGTACCATAGGCAAAGTCTACAAAACCCCAACGAAAGCCGCTTAGCTTGACTAGAAGTAATGGCTTGTACAACCTAAGCCAATCTAATTTAATCTCTAATCCAATTGCTTTGAATAAATCAAATGATTTAAACATTGGTGATATTATTTCCTACAAATTATTTTATAAGGATTTATTTTTGTAAAGATTACCAACTGCTGTTTACAATATTTATTACTGAATGACAGATATAACAATTAAAACAAGTGGTTATTGATACACGGATATAACTAGATTCATTACCAACCAACAAATTTACTAAAAATGTATTTTTTATTTTTTAAGTGGGCAGTGGGCGTGTAGAATACACGTGTATTTTAAATGAGCCATTGCCTACCTACTGTCAAATACGTAATGATGGGTTTAAAATGAAACACGTTTATTGAAAAGAACAGCAGTAGATCGAGATTTGGAATAGCAGAAAGAAGCCCAGATTTGGGCTGAAGTGCCATTGAATGGATGGATAAATGGTTGTAAAACTTCAAACATTTTAAATGTTTTTATTACTTTAACAAAAAGTTTCATGTAACTGATAACTTAAACTAATAGAATTCCTTACATTTAATAGATGTCTGTATGCTTATGTTTTCTAGTTTTAGTAAAAATTGAATAATGGCGACTGATGTTACTAAAAATAACACTTTTGCGCTTTGTTATGGATTTTAGAAAACATTTGTTGATAATCAATTATATACGGTGAAGTTTTTGGTAATCGCCATAGTTTGTTTGCGTGAGTGTTTTTCATAACTTTGTGAGGTTTTATATATTTATAGACTTTTGTTGTTAGGTATTTAAAAGCCAGTAGTGTAGTGAGAATATCTTTTATAGCCTTACAGGTAAAAATGAATAGCCGTTTTATGAGATACTGCAATATTTGGAAAAAAATGAATTCCTTGAATATATTTCAATGACAAAAGAACATCTCTGGTATAAACAGTATCAGCCAAAAGTGGAAACATAAAATGTTAAAATAAAATTGCAAACCACAAGGAATGCTAGTTAATTTATTTAGATTATACCAGCCGCTATTTCGCGTGGCACGCATTTCTCCCTTTTTCACTTTAATTCTGTAGGGGTTCCAGGAGTGTCTTTATTCGTTTCGAAGGGGTAGTAGCTCTTCTGGCTGGTTTTTCGCGATGGTGTGTTTGTCGGCGAGTATGTGTGTGCTACTTTAGTTTGAAATTTTCTTTCTTTGAAAAAGCTATATAGAAGTTTTAGTAGGCCTTTCTGGTAGGTACCCTTCCTCCCTTCATTTTGTATACAAGATCTTCGTGCCAGACTCTGTCGAAGACCTTGATTATATCCAAAAATATAGAACCTGTGCATCATTTTGTTTAAATCTTCAAAACTTGTTGTTCGGTACTTCTTTGGCTCCGAACAGCTGCTCTAGTATTATGTTTAATTGTCTTATCTGTGTTTTGAGTTACTTCTTCAGCAATTTTGCTTATTAAAGGTAGCAAGCTTATTGAACCAGATTGAGGGAATGTGGGATGTTTCACTTATTTCCTGATCATGACTACTTTGTTTTTTTTTCCATCTTGTGAGGATATATTTAAAACTTAATATCCCGTTTGTTATACTTGCTAGGTACATAATTCTTTTGGCCTGCATACATTTTATGGCCCTGTTTGTGATTCCGTCTATACCAGGTGCTTACTTTGGTGAGATGAACCTTATGAACCTTTTGTTCCGGATTCGCCAGTTACAGTTTTTAAACCGTCAGAAGGCTGCGCAGTATAAAATTCGATAACTGGCAAACCCGAACAAAGCTATTTTATAATGCAAAACGATTTTGTAAAAGCAGACAGCAGAAACCTGCCCACAGTCGACGTAATCATGGTGGGAATATTTTTCGTAAACAATTCAAACTTTTATGCGACGGAATTAAAAAATGTATAAACAGCAAAGTAAATTTAATACTTTAGTGTTAACTTAAATTATATCACAAGAAAGTGAAATAATGATGAACTTGCACAGAAAGCAAGTCATAGTTAGAGTTAAAAAAAACGTATGACATTGCTTGATAGACAAGTGTACATAATTGTTTGATGTAGTTCTATATACTATACTTCATTTAAAATTAGGAAAAGTAATTGCAACCACTAAAAGTTACCAGATTAGTTACTAAGGAGCATGTTCCAAAAAAATCGTGTTCAAAATCTATGAAATATACCTTGCTTGATATGACCCGAAAACTAGCGAATCACAGATAACTCTTATGTACTGAAATTTTTTCTTTGAGTTTAGATGAGATGTAAACAAACAGTGATAACAAATACATTACATATGTCAGTGACAGATCTGTCAATGATTATGAGATGCTACGAATAAAGAATAGAAAGGAAGGAATGTTGTCATATTTTAATCTTAGAACAAAAAGAAACAGGAAGGAGTATATGCAAAATTACCTTGAGTCCAGAAAGGAGCTTGCATATGGCGGCCAATTGTCAATTTTAATTTCCGTTTCCAATGGCGTACCGTAAAAAAATAAAATTTATATTAGGGTTTTTATTTTGATTACATTCCAGCCAATCAAGTATGTGAATAAATTTAGTGTTGTAAATCATTTTGTGTTTATAAAAACCAAATGATACGCCTATGCGCTCGTTTTTGACATTTATATGCAAATATTGCTTTGACAGCATACTGTAAACATAAACAATGAGTCATACAAGGAGCTTCAAGATGGCCGACTTCCGTCGCAAATTTTTCTTAAAGTTAAAATATGACAGACTCCTTCCTGTTTCTTTTTGTTCTAAGATTTTAATTTAGCAAATAATTGCGACGGAAGTCAGCCATATTGAAGAACCAAATATGACTCATTCGAATCGTGACATTTGACATGTATAGTTTTTTCATGCTGTTTTATATATTATTTTCTGATTTAAGTAGTTAACCCAACTCTTGAATGGGAATTACTTTTCATCTGTAGGGTTCTATTTATCTGAATTATTAAAAATTAACAAAATATTTTAATGACAACCACATTGTTATCATAGACGTTCCTTTATATTTTATATATACCAACTAAGTCAACTATTTATAATTACCTGCTTAGAAGTTTTTAATCTAAATTTATATTCCTACAACTTTATGACAATGTATATTACTGTACAGATAATTACAAGCGGAAAACAGTTATTTTTTTTAATAATTAATACGAGACATAAGTTTATAATACCCTGTGTGTGACACCACTGGTAACCGGAAACTTCAAGTCAGCCATATGCAAGAACCATTGCGGACATCGTCAAATCGCATTATACTCCTTCCTTTTTATTATTTATTCGTAGATGAGATGTAAAGCTAAAAAGTGCTGTGTAAAACTGGCTGCTATATGACCAATCAGAGATCTACAGAATTGCCAACTTAAATTCAAATTACCCCTTCTAGTAAGGATCATTTTTAAATGTATATTACCTAATTAACACATATTTAACTCCATATTTTCAGGTACTGCAGACCATAGAAAAAGAGAAATGTAACTACATACTTTAAAATAAATAAGATATCAAAACAAATTAAACAAAGCAACCCTCTTTAAAAATTACATTAATGTATTAATGAACAATGTTAATACAACGAAAGATAAAATACGGTATATTTATAAGGAAAATATAAAATGTTTGTGATAAGAACGATTTAGATCCGATTAAATTGGATTTGGTAAATATATTGTACAACAACAACACGTAAAAACGTATTTAATTAATACTTGATGGGTGTATGATTATATTTTTATGTATTATTCAGCAAGGTAGGTACTTATCTGTAATCCCTTTTTCTATTTGTTTAGTCTTATCATAAAATGTGGACTGTATCAGTATAATCCGTGATTCTCGTTTTTTATGTATAAAATGTCTGCCGATTATTTATTTCAATATTCTGTTTAGGATAAGAATGCAGAATATTTGAAACTTAATTGATATAAAGTATGGAATAAAACATTGTTATTAGTTTAAAAATTCTACATATTTATAATAATAATTTTTTTATTTGTGATAATACATGCTAATATATAATATTTAACAAACTAATAGTACTTTATTACAAAAAAGACTGAAAACAACTTTAATTTACAATGTGAATCAGCTGATCTAAATTACAGCCTTGTATTACTGCGTACGAAAAGTATACATTTTTAACACTTTATACACTTTTTATTCTGACCCTGTATTTATACCAATAAAAGAAAGAAAGCTCGGAGTAAAAAGTGTAAAAAGTGTATACTTTTCGTACGCAATATATATAGGTACAAAATCGGGGTTACTCAGTTGTACCAAAAGATAGCAGGTAGAAAATTTGCGATAGCTCAGTTGTACCAAAAAATTTCTAGAGGGGATTAAAGGATTAATATGAAGGTTAGGTTAGGTTAGGTCAAGGTTAATATAGGTTGCCTGGTAACTTTAGGCGGAAGCGACGCGAGGGGGTGTGTTGCGTTGTCATCGAGAATGCCCAAGCGCTCATAGTTATGTGTAGTTAATGGAGTTTGTGTGTTGATTAAGCAGTTTAGTTTCGTTTTGTATTCTTTTTTTGGTGGTTTTTACCTTTTTAATTATTTATATAAGTAATAAACTATTTTATAAACGAACGTTGTAAGTGTTAGCTTGTTTTTCTTGTGTATATTTATTGTAGTTTGTGAAAAGGACAAGGGTAAGTTCAAACAAATTATTTTCTTTTGAATTACTCCTGTAATACGATTTTGTTCTTTATAGGCAACTATGCCGGGAGGAATAGTTTGTAGCGTGGCTACATGTAAAAATAATTCTAAGAAAGCAAAGGAAACAGGGGAGAATTTATTATTTTTTACATTCCCTAAAGACCCCAGAGTGTGCAAAGAATGGGAAAGAAAATGCCTACGTAAGGATAAATGGTCTTCTAAAAATAAAAGAGTCTGTAGCAAACATTTTAAGCTAGAAGATTATGAAGATGAAATGCAAGCAAGGCTGATGAACTTGACTGCTAAGAAGCTTAAAAAAGATGGTAAAAATATTTTAAATATGTAGCACCATATACTTAGTTTTTTAATATTTTTTAGCTATTCCTTCACTGTTTTTGCTGTCGTCAGAAGATGAGAAACCTACTGAATTAACTAGTAGGGCTAATAGAGCATTACAGAAAGAAAGAAAAACTATGGTTGATGAATTATTGAACGTTAGTGTGTTAGAGCCTCCCTTAGACAATATGGAAACAGACGAGAATGTTGAAATATCCTATATTACACCAACTCTTAGCAATGAAACAAACCAGGGATGTGAGGAATGTGAAATTTTAAGAAGCAGACTTGAAGCTCTTCAAAATGAAAATGTAATGCTCAAACAAAAAATTTTGGCTCAAGAAAATGTGGAAAGACTTCTAGAAAATCAAATAAAAAAAGAACAGAGGGACTTCGCAGACACAGCTAAAGTTGCATTTAATGATTTCCTGACTTCAAATCAAGTGGATATAGTTCTAAAAAAGAAAGCTAAGGCACGTTGGACTACGGAAGAACTATCGAGAGCATTTACCCTGCGCTACTTTAGTAAACGTGCCTATATATATCTAAGAAACAGCTTACATTTTCCTCTACCAGGTATATCAACATTGCAGCAATGGGCTGCTAATATTAATTTGACTAGTGGAATTCTTGAAGATGTATTACAGATTATGAATAGGGTTGGCGAAACTAAAACCAAAATGTCTCGAATTACTGTTTTGTCATTTGACGAAGTTAAAGTGTCCAAGTTGTATGAGTATTGCGAAAAAGACGATGAGATTATTGGACCACATTCATATATGCAGGTCGTAATGGCAAGAGGTTTGTTTGAGAAATGGAAGCAACCTGTATTTTTGGGGTTTGATAAAAAAATGACAAGAGAGCTGCTGGAAAACATTATTTGCTGTTTAAGTACAATTCACTATGATGTTGCTGCTTGTGTCAGTGATTGTGGCAGTAGCAATCAAGGACTGTGGAGAGAATTGGGTATTACAGTCGAAAAAACTTACATTGAGCACTGTGTAACGAAAAAACCTATATATTTTTTTGCGGATGTTCCTCACCTCCTAAAATTATTGAGAAACTGGTTTTTAGACACTGGATTCATTTATAATGAAAAAATAATAAATAAAGAACCAGTTAAACATTTAATAAATATGACCAGAACAGAAGTTAGCTCTTGCCACAAACTTACACCTTTACACATAAATGTAGAAAAAACACAAAGGCAAAATGTTAGATTGGCAGGTGAACTATTCTCTAACACAACATCAACTGCGTTGAAACACTATTTACCAGGTGAAGACAAGGTTGCAGCGAAAGAGGTGGGAAATTTCATTGAACTGGTTAACAGTTGGTTTGATATTATGAACTCATATACACTTTCGAGCTCGATCCCTCTTAAAAAACCATATGGAACTAATTTACAGTGTCAAAATGATGTTTTAGATGAAATGTTAGCTACTGTTGAGAACATGAGATGTGTTGGTAAAAATAGTCTTCAGGTATTTCAGAAAGGAATTATTATATCCACAAATTCCTTGAAACATTTGTATGAAACAATGAAGGAAGAATTTACAGTTAAATACATATTAACTCATAAACTAAATCAGGATTGTCTAGAGAACTTTTTTTCACAGGTAAATAATGTTACTGAAACTTATAACATGTATGTGCTACTTTTATAAATATTACATGCATATACCTTAACAATTTCTAAGATACTTTATTTTAACTTAATTTTGGAATAATACTTATATTTTAGGTGAGATCACGAGGAGGTTTACATGACCATCCATCTCCAGTAAATGCTATCTATAGAGTGCGAATGCTTTTGCTTGGAAAGAACCCTGGTCTAGTTCAGTCCCATGCTAATGTAAATGTAACTAAAGAAACTAAGGATGAGCAGTTCATTTTAGCATCTGCTGTAAAACAAGCTAGGCTTGGCACCATAGATGTACCACAACCAGGAAAAGAACAGGAACTACCTTATGATGATGTCGAAACTAACAGTACATCATCAAGCAGTAGTAGTTTTCAATTGTTGGAGAGAAAACAGTCAGAAATGGATGGTTTAATGTATATTGCTGGGTATTTAGCTAAGAAACATAAAGAGAGATATCCTAACTTAGGAATGTATACTTATAAAACTGGTGAAACAATGTCCATTCATAACTATAGCATTCCTTCATGGATTCAACATTTATCATTTGGTGGGTTAATTCAGCCTTCAGAAGAGTGGAGCAACCAAGTAATTAAGATGGACAAATATTTTGTTAAAATGCACAAAGATGTATTTAGTTGTACAAAACAGATTGTCAAAAATACAACAAACTATATATGTGACAAAATCAAAGATGTTCCAAGGGAACTAGTAAAGTCATTTTGTCGTCAAAGAATTTTTGTGCGAATAAAGTACCTAAATTTAAAAAATGAGGAGGAAAAAGCACAAAAAAGAAAAGCCTCTGTACAATCCAGAGCGGTATCAAAAAAAATTAAAAAAATTTTAAATTAAATGTATGAATGTACTGCAAATTATTTCAGTAATACTTCTGTAATTTTTATTTAATTGTTTTTATATTTTTAGGACATTTCGACATCATAAAAAGATAAAAACAATGTAATAAAAACTGTGGTGTCCCAGGAGCTACTAAACGACTTTAACTTACTTTAAGTTCACTTTATTAAGTCTTTATAATTGTAAAGTTTTGTGTGAGTGGGTACCTATTATGCATAAATTGACATAATTTTGTTGTTATATTTGCAGTAAAACTCATAGATATTTTAATTAAGTAAAAGGCGAGATTGTAAATCTTTATGGTTATCTTTTTATTTAAATGCTTAATAAATGTTTAATCAGAATTAAAATTCCAATAAATATGTTTATTTGGTTTTATTCATACCTATGTGCAAATTTTCAATAGTTATTTATCAATTTTCTTCGATTTCTTGCAAAATAATAAAATAAAATAAAACATTAAATTTAAATGAGCATTCTGGGTGACGTCACAACGCGCCAAAAATGCGGCGCTCTGATTAGTCGAAAGTTACCAGACAACCTATACTCTAATAACCTTGAGGTTAGGTTAGGTTAGATTAGGTTAGGTTAGGTTCGGTTAGATACTTATATAAAACTAAAATATGCATTACTCCCTACTACTTTCTCAACCTAGTTACTTCGGTGTGTCCGGATGCACCGAAGGTCAGGGTTTTCCCGTAATCCTATACTTAAGTAAAATTTAAATCCGTTTATTTTCTAAAAATTCAGAAATTAATTAGAATTATCTATATCTAATTGGAATTATCTATATCTATATTTTGGTACAACTGAATAGTCCCCTACAAAATGTACCTGAATATTCGAGAAATATAGGCTCTTGTATGCAGAAACGGTTCCGAATCCAACTGTTAAGGAAGTAGTTAACAATATCATTAATTTTAGGAAAAAGTAAAAAGTTGTATTGAAGTTAGTAAAATTACCTTAAAAATTAGTACAGACATAAAACCTTAAAATCTTATGAAATATATTTGGTGTGAAATAAATGTGATATTCTTCTTCTTCTTCTCTTATTCTTAAGACATTTCAGACGGTAGATTCGAATTCAAAAACTTAATTTATCTATTTCTTCCATTTTATTTCATCTTTTGTCAATATTGTGAGAATTTCTTCATCCCCTTATAATTAATTCTTCATTTTTTTAATACTCCCATATCTAGAATTCGTCATCTTATTATTTTCTCTGCCTTAGAGAGCTTTAAGGTGTCATTCAGGTTGTTATGGGATTGTGGCGAAGAACTTAATATACTGGAGTGAGCACCAGTACTAGACTAGAAACTGCCGAAAATGAACAAGCTGACAAACTAAAAGGCGAGGAACGTCAATTCCACTTAAAGAACCTGAACCGACCGAAGGTATTCCTAAATGCTCTAAAGGTCATGGTCAAAAGGGTGGATGAGGAAGAAACATAAAATTCACTGGATGAACATGCCCCGACAAATACATGGAAATTCATGAAAGAACCATCTGAAAAAGTAGCAAAATAACTGCTCATAATAAACTACGCTTCACTATAGGAATACTCACGGTACACTTCCTCACTAGAGAAAACCGGCATAAATTAGGGCTTTCCATCGAAGAACTTACTTGCAGACGGTGCAAACAGGTCAGGATCATGGAAGGCAGATATTATATGGGAGGCCCCAAATTGCTCCAGAAGACTTCTACCACCTGGCAGCAAAGAACCTGTATGAGCTCATACAGGGAACTAAAGTTCTGGTCACATTAAGCCCAAGAATCTGACGTGGGACTGGCGAACAAACGGCTCCTAGGAAATAAAAAGGCCTCCTATTTGTGTTTCGTGTTCCTTCTTAATGTCGTGAGTACTTCTCTAATACTAATAATTCCTTTCCCTCTATTGTCTTCTAACAATGTATACATGCTTTAGTTTGACGGTGTTCTTCCAATATTTCCAATATTTCTATAAAATTTTCGTATAAACACACATAAGATAAGTATAGGGATAATTTCTAATGATAAATATACCTGTTGCATTGTTTAAATTAGTTTCTTATACCTAAATGATGAAAAACTTAGGAGAAACTCGTATGATAACACTATTAGAAATACTGAACAAAACATGGAAAAAATAAAGAATACCATAAGAATGGGGAACAGCGCTGATAACACCAGTATACAAGAAAGGAGATAAAAGAAATCGCACTAACTACAGAGGAATCACCCTACTGAATACAATTACTAAAATATACGAACAGATCATAAATATCAGATTCCAAAATCACTAGAACCGCACACAAACACAAATCGGATTTAGACCCGGAAGAAATACCCAAGACCACATTTTTACGATCAAACAGCTCATAGAGAAAAGGCACACACAAAATAAAAACACATATCTAGCCTTTATAGACATGGAGAAAGCTTTCGATACGGTACCTAGAAATAAAGTATGGAACGGTCTGAAAGAGAAAGGAGTTCATACAAAATTTATAAAGGCGGCATCCCACCGGACGCTCTGTTCTGCTCCGCTCTGCTCTGTGCCGAGCTGTGCCGAGCAGCGCGGCGCAGAACGACACATAGTATAGTATATAGTATAGTTATAGTAATTAACCATTTTTTACAAGAAAAACGAAAGACCCGGAGGAAACGTCGTTATTGGGTTACACCAGTATTTAAAAGTAGACATTTATGGAGGAAATAATCTTTTAAGTGATTTAGTTGCTGGACAGTTTCAAAATTTCTGTCGTATGTCGTTGCAAGATTTCGAGCACCTGCTAACAATTATTGAACCAGTCATAAGAAAAAAGGATACTAATTACAGAGTTGCTGTATCTGCTAGAGAAAGACTGGCAATCACTTTACGGTTCCTAGCAACAGGAGATTCATTTAGCAGTCTCATGTATACATTCAAAGTGTCCCAGCAAACTGTATCAAGGAGTGTTATGGAAGTTTGTAGTGCTCTCAATGAAGCACTCAAACAATATATACGCGGAGCAGTTTGTCGATCCCACCAAACGCTCAAGCCCTAAACGCGCACAATCGAACGAAAACGAACGGCACGGCGCAGAGCAGAGCGTTCGGTGGGATGCCGCCTTAAGAATTATACAAAACATATGCGAAACGAACAAAAACTTTGTAATAAAAGCAAACATGAAATCCGAAGGATTCACAACAGACACAGGACTAAGACAAGGAGCCCAATATTATTCACCGTACATATGGACACCATAATCAAGCAATGTGAACAGAGGACTAACAAAATGACAGTAGGATATGAGAACCTTCAGAAAATAGAGATATCGGAGGGAACTTTTGCAGACGATGTGTTGCTAATAGCAGGAAATGAAAAACATTTACAACAAAATCTAAAAATATGGAAAGAAACTATGGAAGGGAAGCTACGAAAATGAACATTAATAAAACGAAAATATTGATAGTGAGAGAAAAAAGAACTGATATCCAGATAAAAATAGACAACAATAAAATAGAACAGAAAAGAATTTAAATACTTAGGAGTTACACTAGACCACACAGGAAAACAGGATGCAGAAATTAACGAAAGAATTGAAAAGACAATAAAACTATATTACTCGATGAATAACAAATTTATTAAAAATAGAAAAATCTCGGTGCAGACAAAATTAAAAGTTTTCAATACAATATTCAGACCAATACTAACGTACGGATGCGAATCATGGAACCTAACAAATAACCAAAAAAGCAAAATACAAGCCACAGAAATGAAATAACTAAGAAGAATAAAGAATGTAATTAGATTGGATAGAATTAGGAATACACAAATCAGAGAATCAGACTGATACCCATAACTAAATGTATGGAACATGACAGTTAAGCTGGTGGGAACACTTACAACAAATACCGAAAGAAAGTGAAACAAATATATGAAGCAAGAGCACAGATAAAAAAAAGAGGAAGACCTAGAACCACTTGGAACCAAACAATAAGCAAAATACTCCAGACTAGAGGAAAATCTTGGAAAGAAGCGGTAACAATAACAGGTGACAGAGCAGCATGGAGAAAAAAAAAGGGTACAATAAGGGGATTTGATTAGTTATATATTTCTTAATTGATCATTCTAATAAAGATATTGTCTGGTGACTACATATCAATTATTGTGTTTTATCATGAAAAGAAGACATTTAACGATAGACGAAATTAATCGAGCTGTAAATCTTCTTGAAGGTGGCATGCGGCAAACTCAAGTTGCTGAGTGGATGGGTGTTTTTCAAAGCTTTATTAATAGACTGTGGAACCGTTTTAGAGAAACTGGTAGTCCAGCCGAGCAACATCCAGGACGGAAACGCCTACAGCAACTCAAGATGGATTTTTAATTTTAACAGCTACGAAGCAACCAACAATAACTGCTCCTTAGTTAATTACGATTTTACAAAGAGCGCACAAATTATCTATGGGTCGAGATACAGTGCGAAATCGTCTTCATGAAGCCAAGTTGTTCAGTAGACGGCCCCTGAAATGTCCACCTCTGCCTAAAGGCAATCGCGCTTCAAGACTGGAATGGTGTCAAGAATTTCAGAATTGGATTACTCAAGATTGTATTAATTTTGATTCTTTACTTTTTGGAAAGATCTTATAATTGGTTATATTGAATTATTTTTTATTTTAATTAGATTTTATGTTTTTAAAGAAAATATTTTGGTTTGTGTAAGAATAAACATAGGCATAAACTAGACTTTTCGGATGTATGTACTTTAAAGCAGAGGTAGATTAAATATCACCCTAAATTTGTCACATTGTGCTTCTTTTCTTATCTGGGGATTATTAAGTTATTTTCTCACTCTTCGGATATCCTTTGTACTCCTCCAAAATCAAAATATCTTAAATATTTTCCAAATATTCTTTATCCTCTTGATCCAAATATTTATTAGAAATTATATTGTGTTTGTAATGTTTGGAATAAAAAAAATGATGAAAACATAATATGTATATTGTAATACGTTGAACAATAAAATGCCACCCTCTGGTTTTCCGCCTTCTTGCCATCGACTTGCCCGTACTTTTCATCGATGTATAGATGATATTGGCAAATATGCGAAACAAATGGCACTTATAAAAATCTTCATTATAAAACGCATTTGAGTATCGTAATATAACTTTTACGCACGCAAATTTTTGTTTCAAATGGTTGGCAACATGAGTGAAGTATCCAATGAAAAAACTATTGACAATGACATTTGTGGCTAATAGCGATTTATTAATTTTATATTGTTCTTTAAGAAAGTATTTGTGAATATGGATACATCTTTTACTTACATAATACATTATTTTTGGTGTATTAATTATTTTAAAAATTTGAAAACATTAACATTTGATAATTTAAATTTCAAAACTGTCAAATGTTATTAATTACACAGTGCTACCAACATCCTTTTTTAAAATCAAAATTTTCGTAATTTACTTAAAAATAATAATTTAATTTAAAAAATGATAAAATGGTAAAGTATAAAAAATATTATAAACAACTTGTTTCATATGGCTGTTGTGACACTCGTTCTTTAAAAACCTCGTGTAATAAAACAGAAAGCCATATGAAAGGCGTTGTTTAATATACTATTTAAAAACTGAATAATATACCAGATATTAGGATTTTAGAATAGTGGATAATGCTTTTTTACTTCGTCTATCAACTCTTGTTAACTAAGTATGTGTTGTTCAAAGAAACATAAAAAATACAAACTTTTAATTTTTAAAATTCAATTTTGTGATAATTTACCAAAAAGATATATTTTTTACCTTTTTTTATAATGTCTTATTTTACACAATTAAATAACTTTGGCAGAAGTTTAAATCAAGATTACTGATGTGAAAAATTATCAACAAATTGTAAACTTTAAATCTAATTATTCAAATAATGATAAATAAATGTTTTAAAAATAGATTATTACTAATAATTTTTTTTCTTTAATCACAAATACCTTTAAGGAAAATATTTCTTTTAAATACAGAATAAAAAAATGATAAAAACTGTCATCACTGTCTTTATACCTGTCAAAATAGTGCTCAAGCTCCAATATTTTTTGAGTTTTACCTTCCGAGCACGAGAAAATTTGCCAATTTTAAATTATCTTTACAATAAACTTAAAATCCCAATTTAAAAATTATCAGTTGCGCTTATAGGAAAATTTTAAATCTATTTATACAGACGGTGTTCAGTTTTAACAAAAAGAAACCAATTTTCCGACACAGTTGATCTTTCTCTTTCTTTTATTTCTATCTCGGTTTTCGTAGTGCTGATTTTGAATCGATTAAATTTTGAGTTTTAGATTCAGTTTGAACATTTTGTGCGGAGTGGTGCGTGTATCTCGGAGGTGAAAAAAAGTTCTTTTAAAAATGGTATGTCCATTATATTTAAAAATAATATATACAAATAAAATATTATTAATATTAATTTTATTAAAAATACTAATCAAATAACTTAATAAGATGGATTTCCATCAAGGAAGGGGTTGTTTTGATACATCTTATAGTTACTTTGTTTATTACAATATTTTTGTTAATTTTTATGTAGAATTTATTTCTTAAAGAATCATAATGTAAAATCTCTTTGATTATTTATACGACTCGTATACTATTTTAACTTTTTCATTAATCAGAACACAGAGTAGAAAAAAAAACAAAAGCAATATAAACGCAAATCGAGATTTCCTAATGTAATAAAATTGAATTGAAAAGTAAAAGTAACATAATATGTAATTAAAAATAATAAAAAACTCTTCGTTTTAACAAAACTTGAAATTGATATCAAAAAACAAATAGCTACATCTAATGGCTACCCAATTCATTTGATAAATACATTAATTAATAAGAAAGAACAGAAAGTGTCACTAAACCTAATATTTCCTAAACACACTAAAGAAATTAAAAGTTATAAAAATATTACATATTGTGGAAGTATTTCCAATAAAATTTAAAAAATAATATCGTCGGCAACATCAGCATTAATATCATTTAAAACACAAAATAATATTGGTAGAAAATTGTTAAATGTAAAAACAAAATTACCTAAATTAAAAAAAATCTGGTGTTTACAAAATTAATTGTCCAAAGTGTAATGCTGTATATATAGGTCAAACACAAAGAAATTTTGAAGTAAGATTTAACGAACATTTAAGAGCATATAGATTAAAACAACCAGATAAGTCAAATTATGCAAAACACCTACTTGAACATCCAACCTCACTCTTACACATCAATGACATCCAAATACTACACACTTGTAATAAAAAACAAGATTTAGATTTCCTTGAAGAACTTGAAATAAAAAGACATCTAGCAGATCCACAATTTAAAGTTGTTAATGAACAAATAAATCTGGGAAGTTCTCCACTTTTAAAGTGTTTGCTTTGATTGAGTCTTCATTTTATACATAGATAAGACGTAATTGTAACACAAATATATTAAGTTATTGTAAAGATCAGCATGATATAGTTTTTTCCTGGTTTTTCTATATCATTGCACAGTTATACTGATCTTAGAGGGAAGTACATCCAGGATAATCCCTTAGGGCTCATAACATCTAGGCTTTAATATTGTTATGTCTTATTACTTCCATACTTGGTCTAGCCTTATAACTACCTAATAAACATCAGGTACCTAGCTACAAACAAACAAAATGTAACTTCAAGTCTAGCGAAACGGCTGTCATTAAAGTTAAAAAAGCAATTTTTTAAATAAATATTCGAAGTTTTGTTAAAACAGTTTTTTATTATTCTTAATAAGATGGACTTCCAAAAAGTAAGGGTTAGTACAATCAATTTAACATAATATGTTTTTAATATACTTGTATTAAATATATTAACAGATTTTAATCAAATAGACAAAATCGACAGAAAAATTATTCCTAAGCTTCCAGCTTTATCATCTTTAATATCTGACATTCCTGTCAAAAGTCTGGGGCTAAGGATATTTTTACACAAGGATATGCTTTTTTTCAATGTCTTCATTCGTCAGTGATAACACAATAAAAAATAAAAATATCTCTTATTTAAAATTTAGTTATTTTAGAGCGGCATTGTTGTATAAGAAAACGATGTTGCCAAACAAAAAAATCGAAATAAAATATCGGAAATATTGTTCTCTTCGTCTTCTCCAAATATTAAACGAAGAAAACTATTAGAATCGAAAATTGTTATTAACAAGTTTTAAACAACTATTTAAGGCTATTTCTTGTGGTGTTAACAAAAATACAATAGTTTGAATATTAAATTTTTGTCAAAAGAATAAGAAGCATGATATTCATTTGCAAACCATAACATTATTTACCAGTTTAATTAAAGAAATTGGGATAAATCTTAACGATAAAAGTTGGTTAATCATTAAAATATGACAGAAAAGAGAAGGACATTTTCTTACTAAATATCCAAATCCTTCAAAATTTTTAAATTTTGAAGGATTTGGATCCCAAATTTCAAAAATTTTTTGAAATATGGGAGTGGATAGCGATTTTATGGAGCCTTGGATGAATACTATTTGAGATTTAAATATTATTGCAAGAGATATAAGACCGTACAAAGATTTAATTGATTATTTTCATTCTATAAATGTTCCTCTGGATAATTACAAACACTTTTCATATTTATGTTTTCCTTATTTTTTCTTGTACAACCTAAAAAAAATTGAATCCTTTGCTGATTGTCTCATAGACTTCTTTCATTTAAATCTATAACCATTGTATCTATCTACACATTTTGAAGTAATGCATGTTTTGTAAATATCACTTTAACTCTGTTATGCACTAGTATGTCATATTCTTTTAGATTCTGATCTGAATTGTGTCATAAGTTGTATACGAACTGTTATTATTATACTAACTCTTCTAATGACAAAATAAACTTTTTATCTTAAATATCTATAACATATATTATTTTTTTATTTATTACATTTGATATCACTTGCATGTTCTCTAAAATTTCTCCTTAAGCAATTAGAAGCAATGAATCCATCCAGGTATAATATGAGATAATTAATTTGTTTGCATTAGTCAAAACTATTGTAACTTTGTTAACAAAGTATATAATCAAAAAGAAGGTCTTCCAATATGGGTTCTCCAATTTTGACAAATATTTTTATGAATAACCCATAAGATTTTTTATTTTAGTTACACAAAATAGTAATTATGCGCCAAGGTGAGTTATTAACGGATCCGAGACAGTAATACACTTTTCTACCGTGGCTCATATTACATTTTTTCACTACTGGCATTCTATTTTTTTAAATCTTACTTTTTAAAACTAAACAGAATTTTGACGGGTCACCATTCACTCTCGTTTCACATGACATGACAGTGTCAAATGGATTGAGATTTAGTTGAAATTAAGTAGTGCCTGCATTTTTCTCCCTTGGTTAATAATGAACAATTTTACTACCTCAACAAAAGTCAATAAAGTCAGGTTCACAGGCTAGTAGTGAAAAATAGTATATTGTGTATCTAGGAGTAAAAGCAATACATTCCCGGACGACAATGTAAATTGTTGGCCGAGGCCAACAAACATGGGAGTCTGGGAATGTGCTTTTACTCCGAGGTGCACATACCATTTTTTCTGAAATCGTATCAATACAAAAATTAAGAAATTTTTATAAATGCATAACAATTTTTGATAACCATCTTATTGCCTATTCCTTGAAAAACACTGTTTTTTTATTATTGTGACAAAAGTCAGTTAGTGTTTGGTGTTAGTTTGTTAAAATGGATAGCGATGATGATGTTCAGAGGTGCCGGACACCACCAGAATTACTAAACTATTAAACTTAATTTACATTGTCATTTGCAATATTGCGAATGTCAGGTGGCGTACAGGACATCTCGTTCACTTCTGTTGACATTTTCTTCAGTCACAGTCACAAAAAACTACCTTAAAACCCACGAATTTCACTTTGTACGGTTTTGCTGTCAATTGTGTGATTTTGTTTGTTTGAATTTTTGGTTATGTCACCGTAGCAACTGAAAGCTGTTGCCAACATAATAATGGGGAAAATATAAAAATCCCAATATGTCCGGTCCTCATTCCAGTGGATAAAAGTTCCTGTCAATTTTACCCACAGCTGAGAACCAATCAAAGCTCTCCTTTAGATTATCGATGGGTAAAATGAAAATTTACAGTGGGGTTTTCACATCAATAAAGTTTGTATTATGCTATGATCGTATATAAAAGTTATTTATTGTTCTCAATGGGATGGACTTTCACATATTACGGATGTTACAGTATATTTCATTTATAAATTAATACATTACTGTTTTGTGGTATTCCTGAATTTTTTTAATTATACATATTTTTCCCCTCATTAAAAATGGATATTGTTTATGGGATTCATTTCAAGTTTACTTGTAAATCTATTCTCAGAATGCTCAAAATAAGAAATAAGCATTTTATATTTTACCTAACTGTGAATGTTGAAACAGTAAAAATATATATTTGCTGACAGCAAATTTCATAATTTATACTATGCTTTACAATAAGCATAACCAAAAGTTTGTTGTACAGTTCACGTAAACACGGAGTGTATGTAAACACCCCGTACAAATATTATGCTTTAAATCAATAGTTCTACTATATAGGACACTTTAGTTAGAATAGTTTTGTCATTTATTGTTGTTTTAATAAACTAAGTCTAAGAAAGGTAGTATATCACGTTTCATAAAATATCTCAACGAATGTATGAAGTTGTAAAAAGATATAAAACAATAAATTTGGAGTGTATGAGGTAATACATTTTAGATATGAGTCATTTGTACAATAAGTGTCACCCATAATGTATTAGTATTAACATCCAAGGTTGTAGGTAATTCTCGATAGGACGTTTTTAAATTAAATTTCACCGGTGTGTCGAATTGAAGTAAATCCATTATTTCATGCTCTATAATTAATACTGTACTATTTAAACTAACCTCTTAGCAAAACTTCCACCAATTTATTCTAAAAATTGTCTTCTGTGTATCAATGACAGCTGTTTTCGATTTAAGTTACATTTTGATTTTTTGGGATAGATAACTATTAAACATTTACTCTAATTATTTTTATCACCTGTCAAATTATCACAGTTTTTTTATTTCGTTCAACGCTTAATCATCAATGTTTTGTGCTAACTGCTAGCCAATCATTTAGGTTTATGCTGATAAAACCAAGAGTCGTTTTATTAGTATTGATAAAATCATACTGTCCAAAATTCAATAACAATATTGAACAAAAATTTTCTTGTTTATAAGTAACTATAAATCTACAATTATTTATTTTATATATAAATATTCTAAAATATATTTTGTTAATATCATCACAATTCAATGCAACTAAACGACAATAAAAAATGTAGGTACTTTAAAACTAATCTGGTTCTGCATGTATAGATACCAAAAGGTTCAAAGTAAAACATAAAGTCGATCACACAATTTCTTAATTTAAGATAGAATGGTTGCAACTAGTTCCGACAAATGTTGATCTTGTAGGTAAACTGTTAAAGAATAAGATATATTTAAAAAACTGTCAAAAAAAAAGGAAATAGAAATCCATTAAAAACATTTGCGAGTTCTTCCTTTGACTTTTTCGTCTCCCGTACCTCAGTTGCCCTCATCTCTATAATACCACCGAATGTCATTACCCCTCCCATTTACTTATCCGGCTAGTGTGGAAAAAGCCGTAACCTTGAAATAATAATATAATATAATAATAATAATATATTTATTAAATATTATGCTGTGTAAACCAACTTCCTTTCTTTCTTCTTTCTCTTGATTATTAATGTTTTAATAAATTAGATCATAATATGTAGGCAACACAGAAAACACATACACAGTTATTGAATCTTTACTTTTTATAATAGAAAATGCAGTCTAACAGCGAAAAAAGATTTAATGAAGATAATGAAAAAGATATCGATGAATTATTAAATAAAGTAGTTTTTGTACAGAATGGTTCAAAAAATAATCTTCTCAAATACTAAATTTTACTTGATACATTTTTGTTTTCCCTATACAAACTTTTTTTATTTTACGCAAAACTACTCCACCAAACGGAGTGTTTCAGTGTGAAACTAAAAATTTATTGATAAAATTTTAAGGACTTTGATATATATGTACCTACTCATAAATACAGTTAATTGTCCAAATGCCAATATTAGTGAATTTTCACTCGTGAGTAATTGGCTTCTTATCCTACTTGTTACGTAAAATTCCTAATTAAATAATTCCTATAACAATACTATTCTTCACCTTTTATTTTTTACAGTAGATGTTTTCATGAAAAACATCTAAGACTACTAATTTTCTTCAATACCTTTTTATTTATTACTTTAGTCTGTTATTGCTTTGTATGTAAAAGTTCATTTATTTTTCAACTTTCTATACAGTAAGCAAGTTTAATATTTCAAAACATTTACTAAAAATTAGAAATCGATGAGTGTTCAAAAGTTGGCATCTTTTCAATTTATACGTTGGATATTTGTTACACATATTACGTAGGATTATGAGAGAATCGTGTGCAACAAAACTTAAATAAATCTTAAAAGTTCACCAGAAAATTTCGAATACAATTTCGACATCATTCTCTTTTATGGAAACGTGAAAATTCACCAAAGCATAATAATACATCGATGAAATGAGAAACCATGCGAATGAAATTTATTTTTTACACCGTAGGGCTAAAACTGTGTACTGTGTACTGTGTACTGTGTACTGTGTACTGTGTCTCATAGCATAGTTTGTTAAACATCTGTAATTGGTTTTCAGTATCCACACGCACGGTGGTTCGAATCCCAACGCTGACGGTTATTGACAGTTAGCCTGACAGTGAAGTGTAAAAGTGCACTCATTAAAAAACAAAACATGTTCTGATTGCATTTCCATTATTTGATCACAGAAATACGTTCTCCTATAAAAATCGCCTTTCCCAAATTATTGAGCTGGGATGCATTTTATTTTTTTGTAATGTTCGAATAATTGACGAATGGCTAACACCGAAAATTGGAATATATTTTGATTAGAAACAAGTGGATTTTCTTCAAACACAAGCATTATTTATTGCATTTCCTGCCATTTTTATTATCTCCAAACTGGAGAAACTGCTTTTCTATATTACAAATTATCCCTCGAGAAATATGTGGAAGTTTGGAAATTTCAGATGAAATAAATGAACAACTTCTAGTTGCATTTGTGTGTTATCAATAGTAATACCACTAGTAATCGAATTTTCATGATAAGTCTGTAGATTTACTTCTAAACGAAACCGAGTGGCTGTTTACACTGTATTTATTTACAATAGATACAGAAAAAATGTAGATTAGGTTAGGTTAGATTGTCTTAGGTCGTAAAAGCCAGTCAGACTTCTCTGCACTTCGACCTATGAAGATCTTTTGTGCCTACCTTAATCTACTTGAACTCCAGAATGCCAATACTTCTAGCGAAGTTAAGCAGCTTTCTAGCGGGCGAATTCCTAATTTCCTAAGGAGTCAGAGCAACTCCTTCTATAAAAATTTAAGCCGTTTTCAGAACAATGCTACGCATTCGCTTAGTATATGTTCAGCAGTTTCTTTGGCGCTTTGGCAGAAACGACAGTTTTCGCTTTCCGATTTGCCCATTATAAGGCATTTTGCTTTTCCAGGTGATATGTCTATAAACCTTTTAGCTTGCCTCAGTCCTGGTATATTCCTCCAGTGAGATCGTAGTCGATCATCTTCCCAGGAACAGAGTTCTTTTGTCATTGCCCTTGTGATTCCCAGACAAGCCAGCCGTTGCACTTTCTGCAACTTAGCACATGCCGCTGATTGCTCAATTTTTGGCCACAACACTGATGAAGCATAGGTGACAATGGGCTTGATAATCGTTTGATACGACCTGAAGATCTTTTTCGGTTTCAAGCTCCAATCTTCCCAAATGTCCTGCGGCAAGTCCAGCCACTAAGGCTTTTGATAAGACTTTTTCCATATGATTGTTCCAAGTTAGTTTTTGATCCAAGATCACTTCTAGATATTTTACCTCCTTGGAAAACTTTAGTTCAATATTGTTCATAGTTGGAGCGGTGAGAGAGTATCTGCGTCTCCTGGTGAACGGTATCAAAATTGTTTTGCCTGGATTGACGTTAAGACCCTCCTTCTGGCACCAATTCTCTATAATGTTTAAGGCAACTTGCATTAAGTTTGAGATAACTGCTTGACCCTAAAATTACTACCAGGTCAGCTGCATACCCTTGAATCGGAAAACCAGAGTCATGCAGTTTTGACATAAAGTCGTCGACGACCAGGGACCACAGCAGAGGTAATAATACACTTCCCTGAGGACATCCTTTCGCTGCGGCCACGGTCACCGACTCTCCTCCTACATTAGCTGTAATAATCCAGGTTGACTATATCCATTGTACTAGTGAGGCCTCTATATTCCTCTTTTCTAGTGGCCTTTTAATGGATATAAATGAGGTGCTATCAAAAGCACCCTATGTCAATAAAAGCGCAAAAGGGCTATCTCTTTAGCCATTAGCATTGTAGAGCACTTATAGTGGATTTGCCTGTTTGATAGGCAAACTATCTTTCATCCTTTATACTATTTTAAAAAAGATCACTCCAAATAGCAAGTTGGCCATTTGTAAAAATTTAGACACGCTGAAAACATTTTATACAGACAAAATATATTTTCCATTTATTTAAGCAACCCAAAATACAGTATGCGCAAAACAAACGACACTGAAAATCTAAAGCTTTTTTAAACATGAAAAATTAAATAACAACATTTTAAATAATGCGAATTTTAAGTTTTGCTTCTATACAAAATGTGTTCAAAGTGCTCGCCATTGCGTTCCAAGCAGTACTCATAGCGCTTAACAAGATTACTTAATATGTTATTAAAAATAGGCTACTGCATTCTTTTGAAAAAGGTCAAAATCTTTTCACGGAGTTCATCAATAGTTGCCGGAGTTTTTCTGTAAAAATGGCTTGTTTTAGCATACCCCATACGTAAACATCAAGAGTCCTCAAAAATTTTCTCCAATCAGATCTAAGGATTGCCCCATCCTGTTGGAACCATTGGGTAGTTAACTGTATGTTTCTGGCATGACAGAATTGTCTAAGATCAATAAAAAATGGTGTCAAATTTTTTTCTGTATATCGCACTTGATTTAGTGTAACGGGTCTTCTAGGCCCGTCTTCCACGAAGTAAGGGCCCATGATGAAGAGGTTTCTCTATGATGATGTGTGGTCTTTCAAAACCAAGAAACCGATTTGTCTGTCGATTGATAAATCCATTCAGATGCATGTGACATTCGTCTGTAAACCACACATTAGAAAAAAAAAGGGGTTGTTCATAAACCATTGCCAAGACTGAAGCACCATTAGCAAATCTTGATTTCTTGTCTTGTCTTGCCCAATCTGTATTTTATAAGAAAAACCACCAATCTTCTTAAACATTCATTGGGTAGACGTTTCACTTAAATTCATTCTGCAGAGACTTCTTTTTGGTGATTCTAGCACCTGTTGAAATAGCCTTTTTGATTCTCATTTGTTGTCACGGTAACTGGACGACCAGTACAGCTTTTGCGTTGAGTTAGAACGCTTCCTGTTCGTTGAAATTTTGCAACGACTCTTAACAAGTCCTTATTAGTCAGTCGGTGCAGGCTTCCAAAACTCTTCCCGAAATAATAAATTTTTTTTTTGCGTTGTAAGCACCTTTTCGAATCTTTTTGACAGTTTGGTAGAATACATAATATTTAAAAATACCATGACAACTATTGTCACTCGTTTCTTGTGACTCGATTATATTTCACAGGCTTCCTGATTGCAGTGTCGTTTGTTTTGGCGCATACCGTACATACATCGTGTTACCATCAACATCCATTGTTAAGAGCAATAATTATTAAAAGTACACATTTTATTTAAACTTTGTTTTTTAACTTTTTTTATTTAATGTTTTTCCATCTCGAATATAATTAAAATTAGTCGCTTTAGTTTTAAAGAGTTTTAAAAAGTATATAACATAACAAGTAAAACCGTTGAAAAACTTTGTTCATAGTATCTACTAGTCGATATTTCTTTGACTTTAGTGGTGTAAATTCTGTTTTATTTCCTGTAAAACTGTAATACTCCCATAAAACCATTTTTACAACAGCCACATTCTTTTGAAATTTTTATTTAAACCTTTGTAATCATCTTTCGTTTAAAAAATAGTATATACATTTATACTGTTTTTAAAGTGTAATCTCAATAAATCTTTATTTTATTGACTTGTTGATAATGTGAAGGAAAAATAAAATGATGACATACAACTATATTTGTTTTCATTACTGTAATCTCATCAACATAAAAATGCACTCTTATTACAAGAATGCTTTTTAAGTAGGTGGTCTGTATATATAAGTAGTTCAAAACTTTAAATTTGGACTACCGCCAAATATTAGCACATCTGTCTAAATGCAAAATGAAAGTATACATTTTTAATATATTCTATACGTACACTATATGATTGCACTTTAATTTTAATAACATATTTTTAAACTGTTTAAATTGTCAACATGTCAATCAAATATTTTATTAAGTAACTGCATACATTATTAATTTAATGTTTGTACTACTTTCGTTATTGCGACTTTTTCAGGAGTTTCTTTTGATTTATTTAAATATAAATAGTTAACTCAATATATTAATATTTTTTAAATGCATTATATAGAATTAACATTTTTGAAACAACTTTCCTGTTTAATTAATTTTGAATTACTAACTTTTACTTATTGATAACTAACAAAATAATACTTGTTGAAAAAATAGTCTATGTACTTACTCTTTCTTACTTCGTGCAGATTTAAACGCAAAGGATTCTGAACTTTCCACTATCTTGAGCTCGAGATTTCCATTCTCACATTTTTGATCTGCCTGTATTTCATTCAACGTTTTCTTTAACTCCTCGTAATCACATCCGTTTTTAATTTTTTCTAAAATGTTAGCTATCTTCGCTTGATTCAACCTTGAGAGAAAACACAAAATGTTGAAATCATAATTTTGTTACATTTTTTTAAGGATGATTTGTCTATACAATCGGAAACAAAGGTTAAGGACGTTTCCAATAAATTAATTTCTTTTAATATCTTAGAAGTTAAGTTTGTAACATTTTTTTAATAATTTTATTTTTGATATTAAGTTTGTAAAAAAATCATATTAAGTTTGTATTTAATACGTTTCAGCAATTTTTTCAATATTTGGCAAATTTATAAAACAACATTTGTTTATGACTTTACCTTAAATTAAACTTATAAATAAATAAATAAAAAAACCTTAATTTTTTTTATCACAAATTACCAATGAAAATTATTCTAATGAATTTAAGAAAATTAGAATACATGTATATACCGCCGCAAATAAAAAAATAGATTTTATTTGAATTAATTTAATAAAATAAATGTTACTTTTAATCAGTAAAACGTGACAACACCGTAATTTTAATAATCGTAGTAATAAAACTCAAAGTCTATCCACAACGTTTAATAGTGAGGTTCAATAGTAAGTGCAACATGTTTCGGTCTTTAGACCATCATCAGGCTATAAAGAAAAACAATGGTATCAGGAGAATCCAAAAATATAGTTATTAAAAGAGCGAATGGTGTCGGTTGTCCGATTACATCAATGATTAAAGTTAAAACATTTCAAATATGACAAATAATTACAAGTAGAAAAAATACAAGTTTAAAGTAAAAAGTTAAATACATGAATTGCAATTTTCAATTTTTCAATGTAATTTTAATAGTTGGTAGTTGAATTTTATTATGTCAATACCTGACAAAAAATACCGTTGGAAAGGAAAAATCGTCAAAGAAAAAGTTTATTTACCAACTCGAACACGCCCCGAAACGTAAACTTGATGAGTCCCGAAGATAGAACTAACCTAACCTAACCTATCTAATAACAAATAACATTTAGAAAAGTCAAACGATCACAAAAAATTTTGATAAAGAGCCTGGAATGTTGGAAAGATGTCGTATAGTGGATTTGAAGCACTTGGCTAAACAAATGTGGTGTATTACAAGCAAGAAACAGTTATCTTTGGAGTACGATGAATTAGAAAGAGACAAGTACTAGCGTCAATGACATATGTCAATGTAAATCGATTCGACATAATCTTCTTAACCTTGTTAAGCAGTGTATATTCTCACTTGAGTTGGACTGATGGCATGTTTTCCATTTAACTACGTGTAAATTTGTGGCAACTTAAAAAACTTTTATAACTTTTTAACGGTTTGTAAAAAAACCCCAGATGTTGAGTAGCTTCAGAAAACTAGAATAATTATTTATATTTTTTTCAATAGGTTTTTATCATATTCAATATACTAACAAAACATCCTTAATTCCGTTTACTTGTTTTTAAATAAAATGTAAATATGTAAAGAAAATTTCGAAATTGCCCTTAGGTACCTACGCCTTTTCGCAGTCAGAGCAAACCAATTATGATTCCGTTATATTTTGTACAGGTACATTAATTATTTATACAGTGTATCCAATTAAGTCGGCATCGTATGGAAAACGTTTTTATTCTTAGTTTTGTGAGAAAATTTATTTTTAAAATAAAGTTCTGCATGGTCTAAAACTCACCATATCACGCATATTGAAATGTTCACCTAAGATGACCCGAAGACAGCTGGTATTATCGCGATAATAATAAATAATAATAAATAAAATGCTTTAACAAATTATTAAATTTTATTATTTAAAGTGCTACGCTCACAATTTCCCTATTAATTGTATGCTTTACGAAAATCTTATTGACGTATGAAGTATAAACTATTGAAATTGAATCATTTATTTTAAAATTAGCTATGCTATTACAAAAAAGTATTCAGCAGATTCCCAAGTAGGTAATGTTACACCTTCAGGCTAATATTAGCATATTTTTAAAAGTTTTATTCTTGCTTAAACCTGTAGTTTTGTGACACTTGTTTTACAATATACTTTTTTATAATTCGCGTTTACAGTTAATATACTTTATTGTAACACTCAATGAAATCTCTTTCCACACTCATTTTTTGTGTCAGTTGGTAATTGTGTGCATTTTATTAGACAATTTTGCAATTTTTATTTGCTATTTCACGCAATCTTTGAGCATATATACTAACGTAGAGACAGCATGCAATAGTGATTGTTTTGTATCACAGGGGAAACCGTCACACACTACAGCCAGAGTCGTATTATTTTTAGGGGGTTTACCTTTATAATAAATTTTGAAACATGTTACAAACTATTTTTTAGACTTGAATTTAAGTAGTAATAGTAATTAATTATTTACATGGAATCATAAGATATTTTATAAAATAGAAAGTTGAATTTATTCCATACATTTTTAGATTTTCAGTATTCTTAATAATATGGCGGTATATTTGCTTTATGCATTTTCCTTTTTTTAAACAGACGCTTTTTAAAGAGACGCTAATGCATATTTACTTGTAAAACGACCTTGAGGATTCATTTTCATATTTATATTTATAAATCATACAAACTATCACCATATAATATATACTCAAATTAATTTAAAAAATGGCTTTAAAAGTAATATCCAAACACTATTAAATTGTAAAAATAACTCTAGATGCAAAACAAATTGACAATAATGGCATATACGTGACAATTCGACTTGACACGCAAATTCAAAACGGACCAATGAGATTGCTGGACACTATATGACATTTATTTTCCCCCCCTGATACAAAACAAAGCTCACTTGTACGCTGACTCTACGTTAGTATAATGCTCGAAGCACGCAATGGACTAGTTTAGTGATTTTTTTTTATATTTGCATCTTATAAAATAGGTTTTTAGTGGTTCAACTGTACAAATAAAATTTTTATAAAATTAATCCTCTAGCCATAATCGGCTTTTGAAATTTAAATTTAATGGTTACATACGTCATAAGTGGTAAGTGACGTGTTTCAATAAGATTGGTACAAAATTTGCGATGTTGTCGATATGCTTTAATATTAACCAAGAAACTTATCTCTCTCTCTTTTGCTAAACAAAATATTCTGTCATTTTCGTTAGTTTAATTTGTTGTTTGGTTGTGTTTGGTTTATGAAAGAAATTACTTCTATACTATTTTTGGTTCGAAAATAAAAATCCGTAACACCTTCTCTTGGTGTTATAGCGGTTCCTTCAAAAATAACCAATAGAAGTAATTGTTCTCTCGGGGAGCAACCCTTCTATCGGTACAGTGAGAGAACCAATTTCAAGAATACCGTTTTGGCATTTTCAATAGAACCACGCCCACTTTCTATTGGCTGTTCTATTCTATCACCGGCAAGAATAGGGGTCTTGTTTGTTTATTACAGATAAACACGATTTTCTCTCCTGTCATATATCTTGTCAACTGGTACAATCAGTTAGTCACAGAACACGGTTTTTTGTGCCGCCAGTTCTTTGAGAATACTTGAAATGAACGTAGCTAAAATGTGACAACGTTGACTTAACACACTTCATTATTGGTTATTAGTTGGCGCTACGTTTACAACTTACTAATTATTTATTGCTAAATTTTACGAAATGAGAAAAATTAATTGCAAAATGAATACCAATATAAATAAGTAGGTATCCTATCCTAAATATATATTGCTATCATTTTGATTAATATGATCCTACTAAACTAGTCCATTCAGGGGGGTACAAGATTCTTCCATTTTCCTTTAACTTGGTTATATTTATATCTCATATTATATTTTCTTAAATAAATTATCAGTTCAATTTAATATTCAAATCAAATTTAAATTTCAAACTCGATATATCTGACATATGTCATTTTAGCCGGTACCAACATAATTTAATGAACACAAAAAGTATTAATTGTTGAATAATTTGATTTTTATTAAAACATAAATATCTAAATACGAATTATAAAAAATATTGTGTAAAACTTTTGCAACAAACAACTATTACTGTAGTGGCAGAAATGTGACAATAATTCAGTCTAGTTTAAGGTTATGTCGATGTTTAGACATAACATCATTCATCATTAATAGAACGATAAAGGTTCAATTTTTATCTTTGCGGAACTTAATTCGTGAAAAATAGACATTAAAAGAATATGGAAATATAAAAAAAAAACTTTTTGCCTGGTGAATATGGTGGCTACCTCAAGTTACAGTTTTGGTTTTGGCCCAAAATGCAAGAATCAATCAATGAACAGAAGCATTATCGTGGAGCATAAATTTTACCATAAATTCCGGCATTCTTTGATCTTTAGAATAAATTTAATGTTTAACTTTTATAAACTTGACTTTTGACTATAACTAACATACATTAACATAATATCCATCCACATACATTTGTATATAATGTGTTTCGTAAAGACATTCAAACACTCTCGTATAAACATATTTTAAGTTGTTTGAGACACTCTGTATACTAAAGTAAGTAATTATTCAATGCCTTTTATTGAAATTAATTACGGACATATCTCACCTCTGATCGTGTTCATCACAACTTTTTTTCTCCTTCATTTCCAGTACCAGCTGGAGCAATTTCACCACAACTTCCTCGTGATTCATCAGCTGAAAATAGAATCGGATCAATAAAATTCAGGAGTGGAATAAGAACTTGCAAATATAATAGATTTCAATTTAAGTAATAATAAAATAAACTAATAAAATTAACCCTAAAACCATTTTTTAAACAATTCTAAAAGCAATATTTTTTTTTGTCCTTTATGTCTAAACTTATTAAAATATTTTATAAAATATATTTTTTATATGATTTGTATTTCGACTTTTTCCTATAAGGCAGTGATTCATACATTTCATTGTTTTATTTGATCAACCGTAGATCAAATTCAAAATCATATTTAGTTATTAAATTGATTGTAGTAACCCTTACTTTTTGGAAGTCCATCTTATTAAGAATAATAAACAACTCTTCCTTTTTAACAAAACTAAAAAAGTAATAAGACATAACAATATTAAAGCCTAGATGTTATGAGCCCTAAGGAATTATCCTGGATGTACTTCCCTCTAAGATCCATACTTGGTCTAGCTTTATAACTACCTAATAAACATCAGGTACCTAGCTACAAACAAACAAAATGTAACTTCAATATGTCAATGTGACAATGCTAAGTCTAGCGAAACGGCTGTCATTAAGGTTAAAAAAGCAATTTTTTAAATAAATATTGGAAGTTTTGTTAAAACGAAGAGTTTTTTATTATTCTTAATATTTAGTTATGCTGGGGCTACATTAACGGGCGAAAATTCGTATCGTGTTGGCGCGACAAAATAGATAGAATGTGACATTTCCACAATGAGCATAGGCGTGCTTAAATTTTAGATAATAATTCAGTGGTTTAAAAGTTGTATAGAAGAACCATTGATTACATTATCATTATAATGAAATGTGGAAAATAAAGATACCTATGCTTAATTTACAAATAACGAATAAAGACTGGTTCAGTCATAGGGCTTGGTTGATAACTATTATTATTATGAGCATTCGATATTTTAGTTAATATGTTTTAGGCTGCAAAATAAGAAGTAACATTTCAAGCAATTTATAAACAACAAATTTTGATTACCTATAAAACACGGCAACATTTGAATGTATTGGGAATGTGATTATTGCACTGACCTAATTAAATAAATTTGGCTTCACAATTTTATATAAATAAATGTCCATCTGTGTTAAGAGGTCCATGGAGTTTAATCTATTATTCTGGAGACCATCAAATATGTTAATAATTAACAAATGCCATTGCAAAAATTTTAAAATAACTTAATTGTTCGTACCTAAACTTTAAGATGTATTCTAAGAGAAAGACAGCTATATTATTACTTATGCTACCTGGTTTCTGGTAGAGGTTGCGTTCATTACTGCGCTGATCACCTTTACAGGAATATTACTATTTTAAATTAATTTAAAATCATTTTAGTACATCTTTAATTTTTATGTATTTTATTCATGCATAAAAAAGTGCAAAATTGTAATTGAGTTTGGTTATTGAGTCAATTTTCAGATTGATAACATGTGTTTAAAATAACATGTGTTTAAAAGAGTGCGGCTAGATGATCGCTGCTTTTTTTCCAATTTCCAATTTTTCTATAATTGTTTAATTCAAATAAAATTTGGTTTTAATAACTGATATAAAAATTATTTCCAAATTAAAAAATTATATATCCAGATAATATATATCTCATTTATACATGTCATTTTTTTAATTTTAAAGATACTATTTTGCTTATTCATATTTTATACTAACATTATCAATAGTTTTTAGTTTAAGAAATTGTTTACTGTGCTACTCTACAACTTTAAATCGATTCGGTTATTGACATACCAACCGGCAAGTTCATTTTGCAACTAATTATCCAACAAATATGACGAATTTTTTATGTTTACAGTATGCTGTCAAAGTAATTGTTGCATATAAATGTCAAAAATGATTGCATAGGCTTATCATTCGGTTTTTATAAAAAAAATTTTTTTACAAAACTAATAATTGTATTTACACATTTGATTGGTTGAATTTTATTCAAAAAAAAAACTTCATATAAATTTTATTATTTTACGGTACGTCAATAGAACCGGAAATTAAAGTTGACAATTAGCCGCCATATGCAAGCTCCTTTCTGGACTTAAGGTCATTTTGCATATACTCCTTCCTGTTTCTTTTTGTTCTAAGGGTTAAAGTAAGCTACCCAGTAATGAACGCAACCTTTACCAGGAGACATGAACCTTTTTTTTTGGCTTTAGGTTTTTAACCTATTTAGCCACGCTAATTAAATTTACAAACATTACAAATTTAACATTAACAATAATAATACAATGATTCAATAAAATCCAACGTCAGAATTACTGCATTATAAGTGGTAATCATATTTCTGAGAAAGTCAAAAACAATTTAAAATTAAACCTTATTCTAGAATAATTCATACCAGAGAATAGTTTCTCACTCATACGAAAATAAAGAGATAGGTACATTCTTTTCGTAGCAGTGACATAGATAGACATGTTTTCGTAGGAGTGCGAAAGCATCTTTATTTTGCTTGGTTACCTACTCTGTCATCGTAGTAGAAGACAAAATATATCTTCTCTCTGGAAGAGTTACTCCCCTAGAACCGTTTTACACCGCAAAGAATTATACCAAAAATTTTTGTTTTTGTTTTACACGGCCATAAATTCTGACGAAAAATTTCAGAGTAAAGTGCTCAAAAATCGGCTCAGTCATGTTTCTCTTTACTGTCAACAACATTTTGTGATTTGTAACTCACAGAACACTAATATAATATCGTGGGTATACTGCGAAAAGTGACCAAGTCACATTTTCTTAAATTCGACTTACAGTTACAGAGTGGCTTCAAAAGATCATATCTTTATCAAGAAAAATTCACCAAGTCAAATTTTAATGCATAATATGTATTAATATGTATTAAAATATGACTTGGTGAATTTTTCTTGATAAAGATATAATCTTTTGAAGCCACTTTGTAACTGTAAGTCGAATTTAAGAAAACATGACTTGGTCACTTTTCGCAGTATACCCACGATATGTTTATATTACAAAACATATTGAGTTCTGAGTATAAAAATATTATAAATTATGTATAATATTTTTTTATTTATCCGCTTGCCATTATGCATATTTTAGTACTAATTTTAGTATTAAAATTATTAATTAGTTTCGCGAGTTAATTTAGAATGTTGGCTTGTATTTGCAACTGCCCTAATTTTATTTAGCATGTAGGCATACGCTTTATATAATAAGTTTGTATTTTCTATTGATCTAGGAGTCTGTTTTGTGCTTTGAGTGAACACAACAAATAAGTAAATAATAATGTCAAAAAAGCTAAAGTTATGTTCAGTGGCTTTAGTTTTATGTAAATTATCTCTACCACAGATACATGTGATCCTAGTTTAGACAATTCTAATTTTATTTCATCTAATTCTTTGATTCTTGCATTTCTGTTCTCATACTTTGAATGTATTGTCACACATAAACAAGGATTTACTTTAAATCAGATTTTCTATTTGTTTATGATTCGATATTTTTAAATACAAAACATAAGCACCATAACTGCATAACCTCACTTTTAGTTGACATATTGACATTTAAATATTTTTAGTACTAAAATCAGTACTGTAATTGGTAAAATGGCAAGTGGAAACGAAAAACGAAAAACAAATCAAAATAATAATATATTGATATAGAAAGAAAATTACAAAAAAATATTTTAATTCCCTCGTCAAAGTAAAAGTAGTCATTTATTAAGGTTATGGAAAAAACAGCTTCTACTAAAATAACATTGCACAAGCGCTTATTCGTATAAATTTTCGGAAGAATTCTTAACCATCTAATACAGAGTTTATAAGAATCTTGTCATAAAGTTTTTAATTGTGAAAAATTTCGGCATAATTCTTTGCTGTGTAAAACGGTCTTAGTATAGAATACGGAGAGCATACGGAATAGTGTTTGAAAGAATCAGCTAGCTGTATTAAAATTCTTGTTTGTCGGACATTTTTAACTCTCCAACTAATAAGTGAGTTAATTTAATTTAATAATAATAAGACTTTATTTATCGCATAATATACAAATAATTTAATATATATTTTTATTTACATTTGATTAAATTGATACTGTTTGGGTTCTGGTTGATGAGCAATTAATATAAAAATAGATGGTATATAGCTAAATACCTATATAGATATGTCTTCAACAATAAATAAAAAATTTAACTAACTTTTAATTTAATTAATATTTAAAGTAAATGAGATTCGTTTTTTTAAAAACATTGCGTGCGTGTTTTCAAATCCACCACACCGCTATACCTGACCTGACTTGTACGGTAATTATGGTAATAGATTGAATAGCATGGGCTCAGTATCCTTGGTAAGGTCTGGATATATCAGTTTAATTTTTGCGTAACAACGAAACGTCAAAACATTGTCACTTTTACATTGTCATTGTTATTTTAACAAATTTACAACCAAATTTCAAGAGTTAAAAGTGTGAGAAAATAAATCCGATATGGTATGTAATAATTAAAGTTTACATTAATTATTATTGTTACTATTGATTGAAATTGTTTTTTTTAATAATCGTTCAAAATTTTTCTACGATATATGCTGAGAATGCATATCAGCTTATCAGTCTAATAAATATTCAACTCAATAAATAACGTAATATTTACTGATTGTTTATTAACATATTTAATTATTTTTGAAATAAGTTTTGAATATTTTATTTTTTTAATAAAATCATTATTTTTCATATATACAAGCTAGTATTACATATTTTTATGATTGGTTGTGGATTTTTGTGTTATGTAGAGCATTTTTTATACGCAAACGAGACTTTTGGCTAAGCTGTTAATTTTTTTTTTAAATTCAGAATACATTACATTTTATTTTTCAAGATTCGTATACAACAGAGCTTGATATTCGTGAAGCACATACCTTACTGGAATATTCTCTATTTTTGTACGTGGTTCAAAGTAATGTTTTATATATCTTTTAAATAAAACAAGGACTCTGTTCGGGTTTGATAAAGTAGAACTGATCCCCTTCTTTCCTTTATGTTATATATCTCACTTTATGTTTTAGATACATAAGTATTTATTATAATAAAATTCACATGTGCTTTTAAGGTTTTTATTCTGTCCCTTATTGTCTACAATCGCCTGACCAATTGACTTGTGTCCGCTGACAACTTTTAAACAGTGTTGCCCATCTATTTTATTTGGTTACGCATATTTTGGCTAACTTTATAACACTTATAAAATTTATGATTCCTTTGTAACCTGTCATTTATTGATTTGGTATGACCGAAATCAGTTAAGATGTTAATATATTTTTTTAATTTTCATAATAATTTTTATTACTTTGTGTTTGTTACAGAGTTCCGCAAGCACTGAACCAAAAGTTTGCAACAAATGCAAAGAACAAATCAAAGGAGGAGTAAGTTTGTTATCATCATTTATTAAAACAAAAAACTAACTACGTTATTTGAGTGTCGTTAAAATTATTAACGATATTATCTAATAAATTGAATTTTGACAATAGTATGAGTTCGGCGTTCTTCAATTCTCTATTTGTTAAACTTAGTATTTTTGTACTTGTTGTATCTGTAACTAAGGGAAAGTGAAATATGATAGCTCCTGGTGCAGATTGTTTATTTATTGAGGGAGCTGAGGGGTCACATAGGTATGCTCGACCATATTTTTTCTTCTTGATCACATGATCTATATACTATCATCCTTAAGTATTATTAGTCTCCAGAGTGTTTTGGTCACTAGCAAGAATCTTTCTTATGTATTTTTTTTCTTTTCCTCACATTATTTTTCTACATCTTCTAACAATATATTCGCTTGTTCATATAAAAAAAACACAAAAATAAGGTAGTGTTGTTTAAAATAATCTCTTCTTGTCCGAAAGAAAATATTTGGTGAACCACGAAATAGTTGTTTGAATCAGTTCACCTTAAACGTAACCTAAACAATTCCAACTAAATCTTTGGCACTAACGCATTGTTTTTTTATCACTTATCAAGTAATTTGAATTTTTTTGAATGCAATCTAGATTGGATTTGGTAGGGACTTTGTAATTACACATCTTTTCCCACCTTGACCTCAAAATCTATTGTGGAAACTGTACAATTATTCCTCCTCATAGCTTATAGCCGTGGAATTTTCTTCGCCTACAGCTAGATATCTATGTCTTGAAACACCTTTACATTCACAAATAATATGTTTAGAGCCTTCTCAACTAGTAGTAGCCTTCGTTTCTCACTATGACTCACGCAATTATGAACTTGTTTTTGTTTCATCACCTTCTTCTTCTTAATGTGCCTATCCGTTCCGGATGTTGGCGACAAGCAAGGCAATTTGAACTTATTAGTTGCAGTCCTCGTGTAGATAGAGAGAACCAAGCTTTAAGGTTTACCTGGAGAATAAACTGAAGTAGGCCGTATCTTTTTTGGTTCCTCATTATGTGATTCTAATTTTCGCATTTTAATTATGTCCACTATTTCGTCTCCTTTTGAACTATCCTATTGGAGACGTGATTAATCCAGGAGATTCTAAGGATTCGTCTCTATAGCCAAATCTCAAAAGTCTCAAGTTTTTTTGTGGACGCTTCCGTCAAGGTCCAGGATTCAACACAATACAGGAGCACTGACCAAACATAGCATTTAAGCAGTCTTAGTTTCGTGCGCAAATTAAGGTCTCTGTTTCGAAATAAAGTTCCCATTTTAAAGAAAGTGGCTCTTGCTTTTTCTATGCGACAAATATGTGTAAGTAGTTACTCTTTCAATTTGTTGGCTATTAATTAACAATTGGCCGGGCTGTAGGTTGTGTTTACTAATTACCATTAATTTGGATTCTTTTCCTCTGATATTAAGAGATAGATAATCACACGATTCATGAATTCCTGGAGACCTTCTAGAGAATCAACGGTATCGTCCGCGTAACGTAGATTGTTCAGTCTCTCTCCATTAATTAATACTCTAGCGTCTGTATTTTCCAGCGCTATGTTAAATATATGCTCTGAGTACAAAGTGGGGGACAAAGCACGTCCCTGTCTGACACCGCGTTTTATGCTCATGTTTTCTAAGTAACCTCGACTTTCTGATATTTGCTGTTTGGTGCCAGTACAGATTTATTATAAGTTCTCGTCGATGCCGGTTAATCTTAGGACTATCATTTTATTATGTTGGACATTATCTAAATCCTTTTGATAGCATGTCAGACAGATGTACACCGCACAGCTAACATCCCTACAGCGTTGGAACAGGACCTGAATTGCAACTGGTTTCATCACCAGTTGCAGTATTATTCAGTTAATAGACAGTGGTGGCTTAGATTTTGTTAATTCTGAACTTAAGCTCAAAAGTGAGTAGGGCTATTAAATACATCTATGGACGGCTTATAGTTATAGAAGCAGCACAATTAGGTTAGGTTAGGTTTGCGGCCTAGGTGTGCCAACTATTGATGAAACACACTTTATAGATAAAGATTCAATACACGATTCAATTTATTAGCTAATATTCCAGAATGAAACTATAATAATTAACTAACCCTTGGTTTTTTTTAAGAAATTTTTAAATATTTTTAACCCGTAGCTACTATTGACACATTGTTGATACATACGCTTTCTGAAAGTTCCTGAAAGTTACTGAAAATTCATACCAAAAAAACTTTTTTTCATAAACTTAATATTTTTGGGTATGTTAGGGTATAATATAATTATCATTTAATTTTTCAAAACACAATTTTTTACAACATTGACTGCATATAGGCTATTTAAATGTGTCAAACTGGATAGAAGTTTTCCTGTGCTCGTGGTCGGCCTCAACTGAGGTTAATCAGAATGATGTCGTCATAGCCAGATTTAAAGTTGGACTGCAGATACAATCACTAAAACAAGGCCAATATTTATTTTGGAACCCGGAAAACCTTTTGGACTCTTTTGTACTTTTGTGAAGATTATCTCCAAATGTGTATAATCAACTATCTTTTGAATGAAACATTTCATTGGTAATCAGTACGTTCCAAGAATCTATAATATCATTGATGGGATTAAAACGAGCAAGATTAACAAAACTTGGAAAGATATTAACCAAACTGGTTCTACCTCTAGTGACTATTTTCAATTATCAATTATTCCTAACGGCAACTCTTCTTCCCCTGAATTTTCTTGTTCTGTTTGGAATTTTGGTCATTTAGTATTTCAATATCCTTTTCATCCTCGTTACTCTCTTCAGCCAGTCTTTCTAGTTCTCCTAGCATAGCTTCCCTATCCGGTGCTGGTTCATTTTCGTTTGAGGCTTCCAAATCCCCCCAAAAGTCTTCAAACTCCAAAAGTGTTTTTAACTCATTTTCGATAATTCCCCAAGAAAATACATATTAATTATGTATCGTCGTGTGTCACTCTTATATTTTAATAATTGATAACCTGTAGATACTAGTACCTACTGAAAAAAAATAAATGAACAAAAAACTAGGTCTTCAAAACAAATATAGTACACAAATACTAAATTGTTACCTATTTGCTAGGTCTTAGGACCCAATTAGTCGTAAACGTCTCACTTTTCCTAGAAGAACAGTACAGTACTGTACGCTAGAGTACTGAGACTGGGAATATACAATTTTGTTTGGTTTCAGAAATACACGAAATTGAAAAATATGAAATAGTAGCTACGGGTTAACTTTTTTACTTGCTTAACCCTTTTTTGTTATAAAAACTTTTGAAACGTTAATACTGTAATCAGAAAAATTTATTTACACAGAAAATTGTCAGAAATGTTTTGGAAAAATCGTCATGATACATATACCATTTTCATGTTATGAAAATTAATTCTTTGTAGAGAATGTTTTAATTAATTTAAAACTTAATCAATCAGAGAAATTACAAAGAAATACAAATAAAATACAGGTTTGCTGTTCGACTGGACATACTACATTAAAATGGCCAAAATCAGGTTTTTAAATCTAATAATTACTCATTACAAAATATTCATCACAAAGATATTTTTACAAAAATAATGGTTAAAATTAAACTTTTTCGACGTTCAGTTTTACTTTCCTATTACAAAATAATTATAGTTGCATTCGTGATTTTTATCAATTTTAATGCTCGTTATTATACTAATTGTTTTTTTTGCAAAAACTAACAGGTACTAACAGCTTTGGGAAAAACATGGCATGTCGATCATTTTTGCTGCACCGAATGCGAAAACCCAATTACGGAAACAAAGTTCAATACTAAAGATGGTTTGCCTTATTGTACGTCTTGCCATACTAAGCTTTTTGCGCCTTTATGTAAAGCCTGCAACGAGCCCATTGTAGATGTAAGTTGTTATTGATTTTTAAAACCGGAAACTGTGTTAATACATATGAAAAATATATGCTATATTGAATTTCCAGTTGGTTGACGTTTTTGTCAGCTTTACACTTTGAATACATCGCGACCATTACCTTGTGGTGAGAGAAACTTTCTCTATTGTTTATCATTTTTTTTAGTTAACGATCTGTACGATCTGTTACTAACTTCGACTCTTTACAGTACGATTTTCTTAATAAGTTTCATTATTCGTTTAATTATCTGATTCACTATATATGTTTGTTTTTCTAACACTTTCTTGTTTGAATTATTTTCTATTAAATATTTTGTGGTAATTTTTCTCCATAATTTATGTATATACAGTGTGGAAAAGCCAAATGGAATAAATTAATTATCAGTAGCTTCCCCTTTCAACTTTCAGAATCTTGATTCAACTGAAATTGAGACTTTATGTCTCATCAATTGTTTTAAAGTTATACTATCAAGCGGTTAATGATTTTGCTTCAAATCTGCATCCTTTAAATTTCCAGAATATAAATCTATTGGTTTTTGGGAAACATAAAAAGTTCTGAAAGTTTCTTTAGGTATAGACGCACCAGCGTCCACGGAGAGAGCTAGTGTTTTGTAGAGCAATGCTAAACATTCCCATTCCGTTTTACATCATTTTTCATAGGTTTCAAAGAGCTCCAAACCAAGAAATGGTATTTTACCCGTCTTCTGCTTGTGACTGGGCAAGCTTATCAATAAAACCTAGTTTTTAAAAACTTTGTTCTTTTTACCAGTTGTTTGAAAGATTAATTACATCCTAACATAATTTTTTTCTACGGCTGCTATGGAATGTGGTGCTTTTGACACATTTGACAGAACTACAAAGTAACGTATTGCTATCAACTGTGGGAAAAAATCTACCTCACGGGTGTTTTCCCACACCACGTACATTTAAATGGGAATTTAGCCTTGAGGTAGATTTTTTTCCACAGTTGATAGCTGCTGTTACAAAAAAGTGAAACACCGGGAATCTCAATACAAAATTGCAGTAGTGTAAAAATTAATTACAATATTAATTAAATTAGTTTTTTTTGTATTAAGTATGTGCTGGTTATTTTATAACCAATAATAATAATAAAATGTTACTTCACTTCTTTATTTTTATTATTAATATGCAGCCGTAGAAAAAGTATGGTGTGCAACACGGTGGAAAAGACACTTTTCCACCTTGTTGTACAATATACTATTACCCACAAAAACAGACTATGGATTATGAAAAGAATTCTACCTGGAAACTGCTGGCTAAAGGAGCACCAGAGAAAATTAAGCATAGCGGAAATAGCAGCATGTGGATTTTGTCAAATGATGGTTGAAACCTTATTCATAAACAAGTGTGATCTAAATAATCCCAAAGTATATCTTCTACATGCCTACGAGATAGAAAAGGAGTTACCCAATCTGGAGCCACTCAGCATTTTAAACTTAAGTAAATAGGAATAGAAGTTTTAAACATTGAGAAAATATCAGAAGTAATAGAATAGTCCAAAAAGGCCTGAACACTAACATATACGGCGTGTATTTCTGTTTGAGAAGTACTTGGGGCTTTAGAAGAAAGGAGACATTCGAAAACTCTGTAGCATACCTCCCACTTTAGTCATATCCTGTATCTTGGATTTTTCTCTGTACCTGTATTATCTATATGGTGAATCATCTTCCAACTCTAGCTAGCCCTTTACAATCTTCCGGCGGTTTCCTATAACAGTCTCAAATGGCGTGAATGGCGGACCTGATTGGTATGGTGTCCTATAGCTGATTGATGGATACCAGTGCCAATTTTTTTTCAGGATTCTTACATGGCCAACCAAATAACCAGGTTTTCAATATTAATAAAATGTTAATTACTTTATTTGATGATAGAAACCACCATTAACGTTTAAAGTAGCCTACTAATGATAATTGTTTAATTTTATAGAAATGTGTACAAGCTATGGGAGTGAATTGGCATGAAGATCATTTCTTATGCGAAGATTGTAAAATCAAGTTGATTGGACAACAATTTATGGATGTAGCTGGAGTTCCCCGTTGTCAAAAATGTTACATTGCGAAACATGCGGATAGATGTAAAGGTTGCGGCAAACCCATTCCAGACAAGGCAATCGTTGCTTTGGATGCCAAATGGCATCAGATGTGCTTCAGATGCTCAGTAAGTATTTTTTTATTGCATAAGAGTGATAAATATTGTAAATTATTGTAATGTAATAAAGTACAATTTTAAACGATCATTCATAACTAAAACGATATTTTCAAATGAGACAAGGTCATTTATTTTGTTTAGATATAATTCTAGGATTGATTGTTAAAAATAAAAAAAAAATCATAAATTCAACTAAATGTCATTGGTACAGCGTTTACAAGAAGAATAGGACATTTAGCCTAGCTTAGAAGAAATCGGATGGAAAATGAAAAGAGGTAGATTGAGGAAGAAGTGGATAGAAATAGTTATGAAAGAAGTTGCCAAAAATTACGTTACAAACTGAAGAATTTCAGCAAGGGACAGAAAGAACCGGGTCAACTTACAAGGTTAATTAAACGAGAATATTACCACATACAGTGTGGAAACCACTTATGGAATAAATAAATAAATAGTTTAGAAGATTATAAAAAACGCTGGGACCCATCAACTTTGAAATTCAAATGTGAGCTTTTTAAATATAAATTTAAATGTACAGGGTGATACACGCAGGTCTGCCATCGTCCATGATCTATATTTGTAATGAAACACCCTGTATGTTTTTATGATTTTAAAAGCTCCTTAACAATTCGATCTCAAACGAACTATACCATGTAGGGTCTATTATGAATTGTGAATTGTACAGGGTGAAATTTTGAAATTATTTATAATTTTTTTCAAGATAGTAAATACATAAAATACATAAAATACTTGACGTAATTGATTTTTTACAATAAAACAAATGCTCAAAATGTTCTCCACCTTGTTGTTAGCAATAACAGAGTCTCCTATAAAAGTCGTCCCGAACTTTGTTTAAAATTTGAGGTGAAATAGCCAGTATTTCTGTAGTTATCCTTTCTTTGAGGTCTGCAATGCTAGTTGGCTGTGTTGCATATACTTTGTTCTTGAGATAACCCCACAGAAAAAAATCCAAGGGTGTAAGGTCCGGAGATCTAGCTGGCCACTTGATAGTACCTCTTCGTCCAATCCATTGATTGGGGAATATTTAATTCAAGTAATTTCTTACAATTACAGCATAATAGGGTTTTGCTCAGTCCTTCTGAAACCTGATATTTTCATCCGGTAGGTTCGGATCTATTGCGTTGGCCAACTCAGGAACAACTTCGTCTCTAATCATGCTTAAATATTTTTCGGCTGTTAAATTTTTATCTACAAAACTAGGACCAATAATATGATCACCTATGATACCTGCCCTAACGTTCAACTTTGAGGATACTGATCATGTGTCTCACGCATCCAATGAGGATTCTCCTCTGACCAATATCTACAGTTTTGTCTGTTTGCTTTCCCGTTCAATGTGAATGTTGATTCATCGGGAAAAAGAATTGTACCAACAGCTATTTCATTTCTGTTCAATTTATTCATAATTCTTTCGGAGAAATCCATTCTACGATCTGAATCGTCTTCTATTAGTTCTTGCACAAACGTCAATTTATGTGGATGAAGTTTTTCTTTTTGGAAACACCTTAGGACAGTTGTGTGACTCACATTATTTTGACGAGAAATTTGACGTGAACTTGAATGGTTTGACATATCCAAGTTCTCTGAATTGTACATGAATTTCAGACACCTTATGAAATATTAGGTAACTGAGGATATCTCTGATTAAATACGTTTGCCACTTGGACTTGACTTCTGCAATTATCGCCGTAACCAATGGTCATTAAAATTTCAATCCGGTGAGTCTCAGTTACATATTTTATTATTACTTCGCAAGATATTAGTTTTTGATTAAGAATTGACAACTACCATTTTTAAATGTCAACACATCAACAACCGACAGACATTATTTGCCGATTTCGTTTAATTATATTGGCATAGTTACTTATATAGTTTTTACCTATTCGTGACAAAAAATGTTAACAAAACCCAAAATATTGATACTTAGTGAAGACATTTATGGTCTGCATACAGCTAATTAAAAATAAAAACATTGTTTAAAGTGTTAAAAAATTATTATTTTCACAATTTTAAGTATTTACTATCTTAAACAAAAGTATAAATTATTTTAAAATTTCACCCTGTATAATTTATAATAGCTTTTAAAATCATAAAAACATACAGTGTTTCATTAAAAATACAGATCAAGGACGATGCCAGACTTTCGTGTATCACCCTGTACATTTAAATTTATGTTTAAAAAGGTCGCATTTGAGTTTCAAAGCGTTTTTTATAATCTTCTTAAACTAACCCCACAAATAATTTTATTTCATAAGTGGTTTCCTCACCGTATATTTCTACACAGAAAAATTAATATGACGGCTTTTTCTTTTGGTCCAGACCAAAATTATAAAAAATAATTAATTTAAGGCATATATCGGAAAATAAAATGGTTACTTTTTTTACTCGGCTATAAATAAGCTCAGAATCAATATTAATTTTGCTGCAGAGAGACTTGCAGCCCAAATGAAACCTAAAGTCCAAAGGTTTATTATTTATCTCGGCTTGTTTAAATAAAATATTGACAGAAATATTGTCTTTTTTTAATTGTGCCGCAAAAAAGGTTATATCCTGTATGCTATAAAAGTAGGCTTTTGAATAATATCTGCAATGTTGCGCCACAAAATATGCAATAATAATTGTCTTAATTTATTCATTGCATTGTGTGCATTGCTGCGTTCAAAAGACTCAGTCCAGCTCCAGCTTGTTTATTTTTAAAAATGGATCTTATTAAGTGGTAAAAATTGAAGCTTATGAAATTCTGCAGTTTTTGTATCAAAAATAATTCAAAAAGGTTTTATATAAGCGAGATAGGCCGAGGTGAAGGAAACAGTAAAAAAAATGTATTTATTTATTCACAAAACTGTTTTCTAATTTTTTTTGGAATATAAATTAAAACTTTAGGTACCATGTGAAAAAACTTATTTCTAACTATAACTAAGTAAAAAAAGTTTAATAACTATTTTATTTTCCGAAATTTCAAAGTTAAAATAATTTTTTATAATTTTTTAATGTTTTTTGCCTACAATTTTGATCTCGAGCAAAAGCAAAAGTCGTCATATTCATTTTTCAATGTAGAAACATAACTTAATATAGTGGTAGGTAGTATTCTCCTTTGGTTATACCTAGTTTCATGATTTTGAACACGACTTTTTCGGAACCCGCTCCTTAGTAATCTGGTAACTTTTAGCGGTGTGAACCAGACTTTTGAAATTATTCCACCTAGTTTTTAAATTAAATATAGTGGTGGTAGTTTTAATTTAAAATTGATATTTTTTATAATGTGCTTTGTTAAATTTCTTGACTGCCAACCATTAGCAGAACTACTGTTATATTACTTTATTTTTAAGTCAGAATTCAAATTACTTTTTAACAGTCTTAAAACGTCTCAGAATGTTTTTTGGCATAATGTATACTTAATCGTTAGATTTTATATTTACACGAACTATTATTGGAGTTCTTGCCAAAAATCCTATTTTACCATAACTAATTTGAAAGGTTTGCCAAGTTTTCTAATATGTAGTTCATTTTATATTTTTAGTTGATGACATCTTTTATAAATAATTTTCTTACTTAAAGATTGCAACTTATTGAAAGACATAATTAAAATGTATTTTTCATCCTTATTCCATCGGCTTTCCTCCAAAATATATCATTATTTTTGTTTAATAAGTGTTTTATAGTTTTGCCGATTTATTTTTTTTTGGTTACAGAAATGCTCGAAACCCATAATGAAGGATCAATCATTCCAACTAGACGCAGGAAAACCTCACTGTATCAAGTGTTAAACTTTATCAGCTTTAAATGATGATCGTGTTCTAATTGTTAGATTTATCTGCAACATGATCCCTTTATTCCATTTAAAGGCACACGCAAAATTTGAAATTTAACACATATATTTTTCTTTTATACCAAAGTTCTATTATGTATTATTTCTATTTTATAAAATTTGACATGCTTTTTATGATGTTAAAATAAATTTTTTTCGCTATCACTTATTTCTTTTTTACACAATGACGTTGTACCTACTATGTTAAACATACAAAATACAATATTTTTTATTATTTGCTAACATCAGCAGTAATAGGTACCAATTATGCTTATGTTATTCCATTAATTTAAACACCTTCCCCAAGAATAAATACTTTTCAAAGCAGCCTAGGTAGAGCCTGGAGAAGAAACAATCTTTACCAAAGCGGCAACATTGATATTTCCAAAAGTTTATTTTAAAAGAAATAAAAGAAATTTTTTCAATCATAATGATTTAATTGATAACGCACCTGCTTATTTGAAGTTTGCCTACTTGACAAATGACATTGTTATGTATTTATTTACATTTGGAAATTTTGCAACTGCTACTCAATTTCACTTCAAATTTTAAGGTTATGGGATGGTTTTATTTTGTGAAAAATGGAAACTAAAAGTTTTTTTTTAAATGTGTGACAAATTTTCCAGTTATTTATGATCTTGGTAAAAAGGGCTATAGCAATCGACTTCTTACAGACAAGATTTTCCAATCAATGCACATGTAGTTCTGGATCTTTTTTTCTTTAAAATTAATCCAATTACCGCCTCTAAAGAACATAATACCATACTTTTAATGACTGTCTCATCATTTTTAAGTATTGTATTTTTATAAAACATAACCATAAAATTTGTAATGTAAATGCCTACTATTCAAATTTACATATGATTCCATCTAGAATAAACATCTAAAGTAAATTTGACGGATATAGTATATTTTCGACGATTACTTCGGCGAAATTTTTGCGTAAAGCTACTATATTATCTGGGCTCTGAGACTAATAATTAAAACAACCTAAAATGTTTTTTTTTTATTTCATTATATTCGGGCAAATTTCAATGTCTCATAATTCTTTTTAAAACTTTTTTTATTTAAAACTAAACTATGGAGGACATCATTCTATTCCTGATCACCATTGACACCAGATGGCGCTCCAAAACTCCGGGAAAATAAATAAACGTCATTTATTTACTTCGGCATAACCTTAATTTATCTGGTGTGGAGTGTTATAGTTGAGCTAACATAAATTATTTTACTAAGTGTGAAATCTTCAAAAGAGAATGTAGCAAATGCATGTATATTTAATGATAGGTTTCCCGATTTTCAGTCTAATAGGCTATTTGACAATTCAAAAAATAAATTGTCAATTACTGTCATTAGCATAGCATTAAAAATTTAGAATGGATTATTTGTTTAGGTAAGTTGAAAATAATAGTTAATTTATTTAAAAATCCAAAAATATTTTTAAAAGTGTTTTTATAATTCGCGTTTACAATAGACTTCATTGTAACACTCAACGGAGTGTGGAAATGAAATCTCTTTCCACTCTCGACTAGTTATTTTTTGTGTCACAGTTGGTAATTGTGTGCATTTTATTAGATACTTTTGAAATTAACTAATATTCTTTTATTTTCCTTTAAATTGGTTATATCTATATCTTATATTATATTTTCTTAAATTATTTATCACTCCACTTTAATATTCAAATCAAATTTTAAACTTGATATATCTGACATGTCATTTTTGTAAGTACCAACATAATTTGACCATTTCACTATTTGTAGCACTAGTGTTACAAAGTGAGTTATTTTGCCGATCGATTTACAATTAACTATTGTCACGTGACATATGTCAAAAGATATGTAAACAAACTCAAACTTACTTTACTATGTTAAGATAACTATCAAATTAGTCTCAACAAAGGCTGATTGTTCTTCAATTAACTCCAATTAATGGATCAAGTAATAAAATAACGTTTGAAAATATAGAATCAAATTATAAATGAAAGCTTCAAAATCAAATAGAAAACAGATAAGAGGATTTAGTTCAGTTTTGCCAAACAAAAATAAAAAAAATTTGATATTATTAGAATTTGTTAAAAAACTAGTGTGGTCTAAATAAAGTCTTCGACCCTTGTCAATATGGAAAATAAATGAAAGACTGTAGACTTTTAAAAATCCCCCAAAACAATAGCCATTTTATACATCCCTTCTGCAAAATCTTCGAAAAACTATTGGATCCAAAAATTATTCGGTTTGAAATTTTTTTTTGTTTGAAATTCTGATAATTATCCCTACATTGACAACATTGATGCAGCCACTAAAATTGATGCTTATTAATTATTATGAATTACTAAGTTCAATCGTTAATATTGGCTCGTGAATGGCTGGTTGCGATATTTGCGATATTTTCCAATATATTCTTCCCTTTAGGAAATTTAGACCACAAGGATATCACTTTGCACCACTTTAAGCTAGGAAAAATACTTTTGGACTAGAAAGACACCTGACTGGCTCAGTTCAGAGAAAGCACTATGGTAAATAATGATATTATGTGTAATATCGGGTGTGGCCAACAGAGGTTGGCAAAATGAAAATAGCAAAGTAGTTAGTGCCAGGCAAACTGAGGGAGCTGCTGTAGCCAATTTATCTTATAAATTGTCACCGATGTTAATGTCAGACGTCGCTAATTCTTAAATGTATTTGGCGCGGTTTACTTACGAGTGTTTTTAAATAATGTCAGGTAAAACAGGTAAGTTTTTAAATGTAGCTGTTTGTTATCCAGGGAAATACATCCAGGATAATCCCTTAGGGCTAATAACATCTAGGCTTTAATATTGTTATGTCTTATTACTTCCTTACTTGGTCTAGCCTTAACTACTTAGCAACATCAAGTACCTAGTTACAAACAAACAAAAATGTAATTTCAATATGTCAATCTGACGATGCTAGTTATAGCGAAACAGCTGTAATTGAATGTTAAAGCGATTTTTTCGAATAAATAGTGGAAGTTTAGTTTAACCGTTCAGTTTTTTATTGTTCTTAGTAAGATGAACTTTCACAAAGTAAAGGTTAACACAATCAATTTCATGTCAATATTTGTTAGCTTTTTTATGTTTTCTATTTGAAAGGAACTTTTATAACTTTTCCAATCTGTAAAAAGATAAATATAGTTATTCTTACCAGATAATAATTAATAAAGTATTAAAAATATTTGTTGTTGTTACCTTTATACAGTTTATTTTAGCATAAATGGTGGTGCAAATAAAAAGCAGTCAAAAATTAATCATAATAATACGATCTAATATCAATTTTACAACATCCTGTTAAACCTTCGGTAAAAATAACTACCAAAATATTATTTTAACCGAAAGTTTAATTGGATGATGTAAAATAGACCCTTTTAATAAAGGCGTGGATATATAATTTAAATTTCCTGCTACTTAAATAATTTAAAATTCCCGCTAAAAATAATTTGATTTGGTTAGCATTGAAATTTGTGTTCTATGTGTAATATACTCTCAAAAAAGACAAGTAAAATTAAATTTCGGATTTTTCAGGTTAAGTATCTACAAGGAATAACTTGGTCATAACTACTGTGAACCACGGTGCTATCTCTCTCAAGTAGGTACCCCCAATACAAAAGAAAAGTGGAATTATTCACATTGAATACAAATCAGACAAAAAAGGAATGGTTTTATGCAAAACAAAAAGAATGGTCCTAAAAGGTCCCGAAATACTGAAAACAAAGTAAACTCTAAATAACATTTGAATAAACCTTGGAAGAATAATGTGAAATTTTTAAGCAGTACCTATTACTTATTTTGTTACTGAAGTAAATAAGATACTTTTTTTATAAATTTAAATACAAATCTTTTTTTTTCAGAAGAAACATTAAAAAATACATTATTGTTAGAGAAATAAACAATTTAATGTACATGAACTATATTATTAATTAACTTTTCATTACACGCAGTTTTTTGCCAACAATATTTGTTTTAGAGGTCGTTAATATTATAACTTTAAATTTTGCACTTTACCACTATCTACTATAAGATTAAAAACATACAACAAATGAATAATAAAAATTTATTCCGGATGATGTAAACTTATAAACATATAACCTCTTAAACGATATTTTATTGAAGCTTAGCGCGATTAATAAATATTCAGTCAACGTATTTTTCTCAAAAAGCTTCATATTATATTGTTTTGTTAAAAAATAAAGAACTTTTAAGATTCTTTAATGTCTACAGTAAAAACTATTACCTCTGGTTTTACTTCATCATTTCTATGATTATTTTTATCATTAGCAATGTCCATTTGTACCATGGTAGAAATGTTATCTTCATTTATGGGATTAGGTATGGCACTTCTTTCTGTACTGGATTTTTTTGATAAAAGCTTATAGGTACTTTGACCATTGTTAATTGTTATTTCATGTTTTGAAGGCTGTATTGGAGGTCGATGTTTAAATTGTGCCGTTTTATACCGAGATTTAATGGCTATCCTAAAAAATTATGGCATTTAATAGCATAATAATTACCTGAAATAATTACTAAATAACATTTGAATAAACCTTTGCAAATTAATAAATTTTATGGTAAAATATTTAAATTACTTTGTATCAATGTGAAACTCGCTAGGAGTAAATGTTAAGACTATTTTTTAATAATCCCAATAAGTACAGTACTGAAAAACTAAAGCTTTATTAAATATGAAAAAACCTCGATCACTTCACTTTGATCAAACTTGGGAAATGCCCCAAGATGATATGCCAAAGAAATTCAACTTTGTGAGAAAATTCATCACAAAGTTGAGTAATAAATCTGAATGGGATGAAGACACCATACAGAATTTAAACCAGAATACCATAAAGTGGTATACGGACGGTTCCAAGCTAGACGAAGGAACTGGGATAGGAGTTTTTGGACCGAGAGCCAAATACTCAGAAAGCTTGGGCACATACCCGAGCATCTTTCAAGCAGAAGTCCGCGCCATCGAAAGATGTGTGGAATTCAATATTGGAAGAAACTATCGCAGACAAGAGATTGTGATCATGTCGGATAGTCAAGCAGCCATCAAAGCGCTGAGTTCAAATATAATCAGTTCGAAGATGGTTTGGGAATGCCTAGGTAAACTAAATGAACTAGGCCAGAAGAACACTGTCACCCTCCTATGGGTCCCGGGACACATAGGAATAGAGGGGAATGAAACAGCAGATAAGCTGGCAAAAAAAGGAGCTGAAACCCCACATTTGGGACCAGAACCATCTTGTGGGATCAGCAGTAGAGTAATCTTAGGAAAACTAAGGGAGGAAATGGAGAAAGAAAAATCCGAGTACTGGAATCAGCTGGAAGGACTGAGGCAATCTAAGATACTACTGGGGAACTATGACCAGAAGAGATCTCTTAGCTGCCTCAACCTCAGTAAAAAAAGGCTCCGTATTTTAACGGGAATATTAACCGGGCATTGCCGGTTAAGAAGCCACATGAAGAAACTAGGGTTAGCAGATGAAGCAAAGTGCAGATTCTGTGAGGAAGAGGATGAAACCTCAATACATATACTCTCAGAATGTCCTGCCTTGCAAAATTCTAGGGCTAGATACCTAGGAGCACATGAAATAGAGGAAGGGGATCTACCTTATTTGAAGCCCGACGATGTCCTAAACTTCCTCAGGAAAATAGGACTCGAAGAGCTGCTATAAATCTGAGAAAACATCAGAACATGGCAAGTAAGGGGGGACACAATAGATCCTATGGGTCGCAGTGTAATCATCACCCCTAACTCATTCATACATACAAATATGAAAAATTAAATAACAACATTTCAAAGTGCTCGCCATTGCTTTCCAAGCAGTACTCATAATGCTTAACAAGATTGCTCAGAATGTTATTAAAAAGAGGCTGATGCATTTTTCTAAAAAAGGTTAAAATTTTTTCACGGAATTAATCAATAGTTGTCGGTGGATTTTCAGTAAAAATGGTTTGTTTCAGTACACCCCATACGTATATATAAGCATCAAGAGTTGTTAGATCATGTGAATGAAAAGGGTAATGAAAATTCGTGTTACGAGAAAATGCTATCGTGGTATGACAAGTAGTCCTATCCTGTTGGAACTATTGGGTATTCAATTGTATGTTTCTGTTCTTTATATCTCAGTTGATTTAGTGTTTCTTCTACGCTCGTCTTCCACGAAGTAAGGGCTCACTAATCCATTGCCTGACACTGCACACCAAATCGTTACATGGTCACTATGAACAGGTTTCTCTAATACAGGGATGGCCAAAAGATCGAACTTACAGAAAAATATTAAAAAAATATGTAACATTACTTATTTTAGAATCTATTCGCCCCAAGAACACTGATTATAGCTACATGTGTTTCAGTTCCGGTCGGTCGGTCCTTTTGCATTGTTTCCTCTTTTTGTGACTTCGCCCACGAAGGATCAGTACTGACTATTTTCAATTGGAGTGCGAACGTCTTTACAATTAATTTGTTGCGTCGCGCCTTGTGACTTAGTGTGTTTTATCAGAATGAATGGGTCATCCAGTTCAAGTAAAGAAGTAAGTCACCATTATCACAGTGAGTGGAAAGACGATTTTTTTTTCGTTATGGTCAAGGACAAATGTGTGTGCCTAATCTGCAACTCAAGAGTAGCATGACCGAAAAGAGCAAATGTTGAAAGTCATTCCATATACTCCACTAATTTTCCATTGGGTAGTGAAAACCGAAAGATAAAAGTACGTGAATTAAAAAGCAGCTTATGTGCACAACAATATTTTTTTACGAAACCAGAACCGAAATCAAAAGCTGCAATACTGGTGTCATTTGCTGTTACAGAAATATTATTAAATCGAATGAAACCTTTTGAAGATGGAGAAATGACCAAGGAAGCCATGCTGGAGAGAGCTGGAGAAGCACTTTTTAATGACTTCAACAACAAAAAAGAAATTATTTCAGCAATAAATGACTTTTCACTTTAACAAAACACAGTAATGTAACGCAGTGAAGCCTTAAGTGAAAATTTAGTACAATTATTACTTAATGTAATCAACATTGCTGAATTGTGCGTTTTCGTGCGTCTATTTTTTGAAGATATGACCACGAGAGAAGAATTATTGACAAAGGGGCACACCAGAGCTGATAATATCTACACATCTTTTAAGAGTTTTGTTGAAAAAACTGAATTTGCGATACACAAACTAGTTGCTATCACGACAGATGGGGCACCCGCAATGTTGAGACAAAGAGTTTTATTTTTTAGTTTTATTTCATTTTGCAAAAATTATGACAGCATTCCAAGTTTCACCAATTATCACTGCATCATACAACAGCAAGTTTTGTGCTCTAAAATTCTGGAATCAGATGTTATTATGAAAATTGCTAATAAAATAGATAATTCAAGTTTGCAAAGGCGTCAATTCCGAGCCCTTCTTGAAGAGACAGAAGCTGAACGCTCAGACCTTTTGCTATATACAGATGTTAGGTGGCTTAGCCGTGGTGCCTTTTTAAAGATATTTCGCCAACTGCTGCCAGAAATCAAGATATTCATTCAGTCAAAAGGAGAAAATGTACCTGAACTTGAAGATAAAAAATGGCTTATGAAGCAGACATCATAGTAGAGACTATGATGTCTTGTCGTTCAAAACCAAGAAAAAAATGTGTCTGTCGACTGATAAATCCATTCAGATGGATGTGACATTTGTCGGTAAATCACAAATTAGAAAAAAATAGGGGTTGCTCACAAACCAAAACTGAAGCAGAAAAACAACTCCTGATTTTTTGTCTTGTCTTGTCAAGTGTTGCCCAATCTGTATTTTATAGTGAAAATCTTCTTAAACATTCTTCTGGTAGACGTTTCACTCAAATTAATCTTTAGAAATGTTCTGCGGAGACTTCTTTTTGATGATTTTAATACCTGTTGAAATAGCTTTCCTTGATTCGCATTTGTTGTCACGGTAACTGGACCACCAGTACAGCTTTTGCGTTGAGTTAGAATGCTTCTTGTTCATCGAAATTTTGCAACGATTCTTAACAAACTAAGTCCATTTGATCATCCATTCCCATATGAGCGGAAATAATACTCAATCATAAATATTTTGTCTTGCGTTGTAAGCACCATTTACAATCTTTTTGACAGTTTGTTAGAATAATCAATGTTTAAAAATACCATGACAACTATTATCACTTGTTTCATATGACGCGATTTAATTTCAGTCTTCCTAATTTCAGTGTCCTTTGTTTTGGCGCATACCGTAATATAAATAAATAAAGCTCGACTGTCGCTTATAGAGGTATAGATAAGTAGCAGTCTTGCTTATGGAGGCCCATGTGGGAAAAACTTACAGAGGTTCCTGTTTCTCGCTAATAGAGACTTTAGGAGCTTTGTCACTTACCCAGGTTTGATTTATTCTAATCAAGGTGGACAAAAAAACATCGAAAAGAGATAACCAAAAATAATACAAGATATAGTACGTAGAGAATATAGATTATGATAACACCAGAAAGATTGTGATTTTTCCTAGAAAACAAAAAATTAAAAGAGAATGGTGTTTTATTACACAAAATTAAGGGTTTCCCAATAGACCTTTTAGTCTTTTTCTTTTATTTATAAATGTCATGTTACATTTTTTCTATAGTTAATTAACCACACTTTAAAATCTTGTATAGTGGAACAATATTATAAAAATTTCTTTTATTTATAAATGTCATGTTACATTTTTTCTATAGTTAATTAACGACACTTTAAAATCTTGTATAGTGGAACAATATTATAAAAATTCATAACTTTTTTAAATCTAAATTTTAACCAAGATTAAAATTTTGTTTAATAAATTATCATTTTAAAGGTACAATTTTTCCATTTAAATGTTGCACATTGTACAAGTATTTTAATTGATAATGAAACTTACTTTTTTTTTCCTGTGTCGGGTGCTTTTTTCAATAATGAATCTTTCTTAGGTGTCATTGTGGTCGAATACATATACAATCTATCTTCTAAAGTATTTTTTATTTTTTTAATTGTTTTAGGTACTTTATTTTCGGTTCGATTCAATTGTAAAGATGTTACTACTTGGGAGTAATGTATAAAATGATCTTCAACTTTTTGGAGTGTAACTTCGGCGTTATGTTTGTAACCCTTAAAACAATACAAATAAACGTGACACACCTGATTAAATTTTTAATAAATAATGTAATGATAAAGAAATGTCAATATCAAGTTATTGCTAAGGAGTAAATAATAGCATTTTCTTTTGAGATTAGTAGAAAGTGAACTGAGTGCGCACTGAAATTGTTCTTGCACTACCCCAGTTTTTACTTCGCACTGGCAACGGACCATTTCAGGTTGAACTGTGTCTTATTGACATTTCAAAAGAATGTATTTGATATAGTGCATTTTTTGGTTATTATTGGTACTTTTTTCAAAAATTACCGAAAGTGACTATACGTTGAAGGAGAAATTAAAATATAGGGTGGTTGTTGATTCTCTCTTTTCTTCATCTTCTTCTGAAAATAGTACGGGATCCCTGGCCTATTTTCACCATTTATTACTAACAAGCTGATTTTTCGTGAGTAGCTTCTAGCTTCATTTTGACTAGATGCCCAACTTTTTTCCTTACAACAATTTTGGTAATTGGTAGCTAATAGGGGTAGCAGGGATCAAATATGTTGATTTGACAAATTCCAAAAATTTATTACTAACTGAATTTTTCTTCGTTAATTAGCAAGATAATTATCTAAATAAACCGAGAAAATATTTGTCCTACAAAATTCAAAGAGTTCCCCCTCTCAAACATGTATTATTAACAAGGTCATGAAAAATAATTACTAACCATCTGATTTTTTTTCTGTTAGTTAGTAAATATTTATGTAATTTAACAGCCACATTGTCCTACAAATTGAGTGGTACGTTATCCCGGTCCTCCAGTTCCATATTGGAAATTCATAAAATTAAAAATAAAATTATTAGCTTTAATCGGGTTTCGTTTTTCGGACGGTTAAGAACGATTTGCTGACTGCGCACAACTGGATGTGCAGTAGACTAAATCCAAGGACTATTTATGTACGGTTTGAAAACTATCAACAAATGAAAAAACCCGAACGCCTTATACAATACCCAGAATTTTTTTTGTTTGTTTGTTAGACAATAAAGTTATTTTATTTTCAACAAATATGTTTTCATTTACGCTGTGTTAAAAAAAATGACAATTCTTGTCAGACTCGCAATATATACTTTTTCTTTTGTAGGACACTGTTTTATTTGGACGAAATACATACTAGCCTATCATGTGATACTTTTGTCCTACGGTTACTGATAAAAAAAAATGGTCTTATGGCATTGACAATTTTTGAGCGTAGGACCAGGATGTCGTACCACGCAATTTGTAGGACAATGTGGCTGTTAAATTACATAAATATTTACTAACTAACAGAAAAAAAATCTGATGGTTAGTAATTATTTTTCATTACCTTGTTAATAATACATGTTTGAGAGGGGGGACTCTTTGATAAAACCTTGAATTTTGTAGGACATTGTTTTATTTGGACGAAATACATACTAGCCTATCATGTGATACTTTTGTCCTACGGTTACTAATAAAAAAAAATGGTCTTATGGCATTGACAATTTTTGAGCGTAGGACCAGGATGTCGTACCACGCAATTTGTAGGACAATGTGGCTGTTAATTACATAAATATTTACTAACTAACAGAAAAAAAATCAGATGGTTAGTAATTATTTTTCATTACCTTGTTAATAATACATGTTTGAGAGGGGGGACTCTTTGATAAAACCTTGAATTTTGTAGGACAAATATTTTCTCGGTTTATTTAGATAATTATCTTGCTAATTAACGAAGAAAAATTCAGTTAGTAATAAATTTTTGGAATTTGTCAAATCAACATATTTGATCCCTGCTACCCCTATTAGCTACCAATTACCAAAATTGTTGTAAGGAAAAAAGTTGGGCATCTAGTCAAAATGAAGCTAGAAGCTATTTACGAAAAATCAGCTTGTTAGTAATAAATGGTGAAAATAGGCCAGGGATCCCGTACTAAAATAAATTTGCAGGCGTGCTAAAATAAAATAAAATAAAGAAACTTTTTATACATTCTGCACAAACACATAATTTACCTCCTCCGTATTTACCTATTTCAACTTGAACGTTGAACGCTAGAACCTAACGTAGGTATTCGTATTGCCCTGAGTCGAATAGTCAGTGCAGTTTTTGGTGCCCTCAGATCACATTGAGAGCGAGCATTCTATTCAAAAGAACATGCGTGATAGATTGCTCGCCCTAATGACATTTCAATAGAACATATAACTCGCTCAGAGTGTGCATTCCAGTGTGTTGCTCTGCTCTCAAAAGAAAACGCTATAAATTTCCTATGCATTTAAAAGATTTAAAATTCAAAAATAATTTCAATAGAAAATTCTTCAAAAAAAGCTTGTAAAAGTTTTTTGTCGGAAATATCGAAAGAAATATTTATCCATTAAATGGTAGTTTTACTTACTACAGTACAATAAACATTAAAATATTAAAGAAGAAAGGAAAAAACCAATGTCAATGTCACCAATCAATTTATTAATAAAATATAGTACTGCTGTTACAAAGCTACTAGTTTCGGTCTGAATTAAAAGACCATCATCAGGCTAAAAAGAATACAATGGGAAACATCAGAAAGAACATTACATAAATTGAGCAATCTTACCTGTATGTAGTACACAGATTTCAATCAGTTGGAATGTATTGTGGTTACAAATTTTACTGTCAAATTGAAGTTGTTAATGACATTGAATTAAATTATATGCATAATAGTTATATTCAACAAAGTGACATGGAAAAAATAAAATAAAAAATTGATGAAATGGTTATTAATATGAAAAAGGTAGAAAATTAATTAATCAATTCCATCTCAATTAGATGGAATTGAGGGAAAGGTCCAATAATAGAGGACAGTTACCTCCAAAGTGTAAAAGAGGAGGGTTAGAAGAATTAAAACGTTCACAAGAACCCTTATAACGGGAAACTGTGGGGTTTATAGTTGAAGGGTTATAAAATAGAACCTCGTAGTCTATTTTGTAGACATGAGGGGAAAGAAGGTAGGTTTTACACCAATTACCTACCTGCACAAAAATTGTGCAGAGTATAAGCAAATAGGTATAAATTACCAGCGTAAGGTCAGAAAACCCTATAAGTGGGTATGGGAGGATCCATGACCCAAAATAATAAATCAAGATAAAAGGAATTAACCACATCAAAAGATTTCAGGAACACGTGAAGCGCACAGTATAAATGGAGATGCAGATGATAAAACGTACAATATAAGAAAGCATGAAACAACAAAAGTTTAGACATATGTCATAGTTGGCATAAGTCAGAAGTGTTAGTGTAAACCACGGAACACCATGACAATCGTAGCAGCAAAGGCAACAAAATTACCCAGAACAGACATTAAAATAATAAATTGTAACCCCAAACAATCCAGTACAATATAAGTTATGAATTCACAATATCTAAATTAGAGAGATTAAAATGATCAAAAAATATAACAATAACTTGATGAATGTAAATGTTTACAAAATTCAATAACATCTATGATCTAAAGATACATACAGCATTGGAATTATGTTTAACGAATTCGAAGATGCTTTTTTAAAAATTTTATTTAATTACTACTTTACAAAATGTTTTACTTTTCACAATACTATTAAATATTTTAAATATCAAACTAACGATGAAATTATAATCAATAATAATATTCTAATAATCTATAATCTAATAATTATCTTCTAATAATAATCTTCTAATAATAATCTTCTAATAATAATTTACAACGCAAAATCTGATCTTATATATAATATTCCTAATCTTTTTTACTATTTTAAAACTACTAAAAACAATGAAAAAACAATGAGAAATCTTGTAAACAAAATCATTAAGTTTAAACTAAAAAAGGTTTTTTAAATTCAACAAAACAAACAAAAACGTTATTGCGTTTTAACTTAATATTTCTTGTTCTTCTAAGACTGTAACTCCTCCCTCCTTAGAAAGAAGCGAATTCTTGAGCTTCTCCAATCTTCTTATCTTCTTAAACTATCCATCTTCCTTTTTCCATGTTACTTTCTTTTAAAGTTCTTAATTTTTTACTTAAAAAAGTTCATAAATTTACTAAAATTAAATGTTCAAACTAAATGTCTTTACTTAGAAAATGTCTTTAACACTATTGAAAATGTTTAGATATTTATTAAAAATTATATAGTCCGTCATAACTTCTGTGAGTAAAGGAAGGGTTAAATCATTGGATTGGATTAAAGGAATAAAGGATTGATACACATTTTTTTTAAAAATATTGGCACTTTAAAATAAAATATTATTTCATAATAAATTCTTTTCCTAACTTAAACTTTATTTTAGAATGATAATTCAAAATTACATTTCTAATTGCTTCCTACAAATAAATTAAAAATAAAATTTATGCAAAGTATTTATTTTCATAAAATATAGTAACTTAAATTTTCTTTAAGATAACATAAACTGTTTAATATAATAATTGTTGATAAATTTAAAAATATAAATATGTTTGAAATTAATTAAATATACTTTTTTATATTCATATCAAGATTGAGCTTTCAAATTTATTATAATGTAATTGAATTTATTTAATTAAATAATTTATTCTATGTTTGATTCGTTAGATTCCGAATCAACCAAACAAGTATCTGTAATTAAAGGAATTATTTTAGTTTCATTCAAATGCGTGATATATTTATTTTTAGTTTGAGGATTTTCGATTTCAATTTTACCGTTTTCTAATATTTTCGTTAAAATATATGGACCATCAAATTTATTCTTTTGTTTTCCTTTTCTATTTTCTAATTTTCTATATACTGTTGAACCAATTGGAGGGTTTCTATTTATTCTACTCTGATTAATTTTATCAATTACTTTTTGTTTTTGTTTTAATGATTTTTCTTTAACTGCTGAATACAATGCTTGGGTATTTTCTTTATGAGAATTAACAAATTGTGTGTAAGCCGCTGATGGCAATATTGACAAAGGATCTTTACTAACAGTATGTCCTGACACTAACTCAAAAGGGGTAAATCCGGTTGTCGAATGAATTGTACTGTTATAAGCAATAATTGCATATGGCATTAAAGAATTTATATCACTATTATTATCTTTTTCTTTTAAAATTCTAATATGTTCCGTAATTGTTGAATGAAATCTTTCTACAGGGGAATTTGACTCATGATGATACGGTGTGGTAAAATGTATTTTAATATTATGAGCTTTTAATAATTCTTTTAATATATCATTTTTAAACTCTCCGCCGTTATCTGCTACTATTTGTTCTGGTATACCGAAATATGTAAAAAATTGTACCAATTGTTGGCAAGCTGACACAGCAGTGCCAAAATAAGGTAATGCTTGACCGTACTTTGAAAATTTATCTAATATAGTTAAAAATTTATGATTTCCATTTTTATAAGTGTCAATATGTATTATTTCAAACGATTTAGAGGGTGTATTAGTTAAAATTAATGGTTCAGCAATTGGTTTTCTATTATATTTAGCTTTTTGGCAAATCTCACAATCATTAATATATTTAGTTACATCTTTTTTCATTGATTTCCAATAATAATTATTTTTTAAAAATTGAATAGTTTCATTAATTCCTCTATGATTTGTTTTACCTTCATGTTTATATTTTATTAACTCAATTCTTTCATCTGGCATAACATTATTAATTAACTTAGTACATTCTATTAATTTTAATTTAGTAAAATATTTTTTCCATACTTCTTGAAATGTATTTCTTAATTCGGGGGATAAAAACTAAATATATAATGTATATTTACAAGCATTTTCTTTTAAAAATTTAATTATCATTTTCGGATCGTCTGGTAAAGTAACTCTAATAATTTTATTTCCATCAAAGGTTTCTAAATTTCTTTTAAAATATGGGGAATACGGAGATTTCTTTACTATAATTTGATAAGGTTTGTTATTTATAATTTCATCTAAAATATTAAAACATTGATCTGGTGATGACTCGTTACTATGTGCTATTTCAGTATCAGAATTTTCTAAAGGTATATCATTTATTTGAATATTTTCATTATTATTATTATTTAATTCTTGCAATTCATCAAACTCTCTTAAAAATTCATTTATGTCAAAATCAATATCACCTACATTATTAATTCTCGATGCCGTCTCAAACGTATTTAATTCAATTCTACTTAATGTTGCAGATCCACTATTATTTTTTTCAGGTTTATAAATACTTGAGTACTCAAATTCTTCTAATTTACAATTATCAATGGGCTTATTTTTAATAAAATTGCATTTTATATTATTATTTAACATTTCTTCATCATCTTGGGTTTCATTTTGTTTTTCTTTGGAATTGACTCGATGAGTGAATAATTCTTTATGTTTGAAATTTGGGGGAGAATTATTTTGATTTTTGAAATAATTATTGGAACTACGATTATTGTTATTACTGTTAGTTCTACGAGAATTACTGGAAGATGTCATGGACGTATCCATGGGTTCTGGTCTTTGAATATTACTTGGACGAAATGATTGAAATTGGGCATTTGGGAAATTAGGTCTGAAATTTTGCCTGAAATTAGGATTATTAGACTGAGTTTTAAAAGATGATGGGGAATTAAAATTTGAAAAATTAGTGGGACTTGGATTAAAATTTGATTGACCGTTACTGGTATAACTACTATAATTGTTATTATTACCATTAAAATTATTATTTCTATTATTATTATTATTTCTATTAAAATTGTTATTATTTCTATTATAATAATTATTATTGTTAAAATTATTTCTATTGAAATTGTTATTATAATTATTATTATTTCTATTTAAATTACTATTTTGATTGCGAGAATTATTTCTAATATTATTATTATTATTATTGTTTGAATTATTTTTAAAATATAAAAAGTTTTCTTCCTCTTTAACAAAAGCCATTGCCTGTTCTATTGAATCAGGATTTTTAAGTCTTACAACTAACTGCATATGATAGTTCAATCCATTTATGAATGTTTTCAGACACAAATCATCGTATTGTTGTATTTTTAATAGTTTTAATTCTCTACTATCCTCACTTAAATTAATTTTTGAAAATAACAGACTACGTGAATCTTGAATTCTTAATCCAAAATCTAGTGGACTTTCATTACGATTCGGTTTTAATGAAATTATGTCTTGTACTAAACAATCTATGGATCTTTGATCAGAAAATGTTACTAATAATGAATCTTTAACTTTTAACCAGGTATCTAATTCTGTGCGAGAAGCAATCAAATCTGCAGCCCTATCAGTTAATTTACTTAATATTGTATCAAATAAACATATATTTATTGGTGCATTAACATTGTTTCTATCTTTATGGTTATTTAAAAAATTTTCACAACATCTAATAAATCTATTAATTTGTTTGGGGTTACCATCAAATGGAGGAATATTATCTGCTTGGTATCTTATTAATTGATAATTTGGTTGAGCCATTTCGTTATTTATATCTAAATTACTAATTTGTTCAATTAAATTATTAACAATTTCTGTCATTAAATATAATGTACCAAGGTAAAATATAAGGTAAAAATATATGGATGGTATAATAGGATTTACTCACATAAACTACTTCTTCGGAACTTCTTCGAATTCTAGTTGCCAATAAGAGCGGACAAGGTTGATCCTCTCTCTAGCGGGGTAGTTTCTACTTCTTTCTTCTTACTTCTTTCTTCTTACTTCTTTCTTCTTACTTCTTACTTCTTTCTTCTCTATTCATATAATTTATTATTATTCTTGCTAATAAGAGTGGACAAGGCTGATCCCTCTCTAGCTATTAATACTTTATTTAAAAATTTTTATATCTTCTTATTTTAACAACATTAATTTCTTCTTCCAACGTAGGTCCTCCAACAAACCATTAAAATGGACGTAAACGATATTTTGTTCGTCTACTTTGGAAAATAATTTTAATTTCTTCTTTTATTCAAATATATCTTCTTTACCATCCTACTGATCTTCTTTTAACATCCTACTGACTGCGCCAATTATGTTTAACGAATTCGAAGATGCTTTTTTAAAAATTTTATTTAATTACTACTTTACAAAATGTTTTACTTTTCACAATACTATTAAATATTTTAAATATCAAACTAACGATGAAATTATAATCAATAATAATATTCTAATAATCTATAATCTAATAATTATCTTCTAATAATAATCTTCTAATAATAATCTTCTAATAATAATTTACAACGCAAAATCTGATCTTATATATAATATTCCTAATCTTTTTTACTATTTTAAAACTACTAAAAACAATGAAAAAACAATGAGAAATCTTGTAAACAAAATCATTAAGTTTAAACTAAAAAAAGGTTTTTTAAATTCAACAAAACAAACAAAAACGTTATTGCGTTTTAACTTAATATTTCTTGTTCTTCTAAGACTGTAACTTTGGACCTTTCCCTCAATTCCATCTAATTGAGATGGAATTGATTAATTAATTTTCTACCTTTTTCATATTAATAACCATTTCATCAATTTTTTATTTTATTTTTTCCATGTCACTTTGTTGAATATAACTATTATGCATATAATTTAATTCAATGTCATTAACAACTTCAATTTGACAGTAAAATTTGTAACCACAATACATTCCAACTGATTGAAATCTGTGTACTACATACAGGTAAGATTGCTCAATTTATGTAATGTTCTTTCTGATGTTTCCCATTGTATTCTTTTTAGCCTGATGATGGTCTTTTAATTCAGACCGAAACTAGTAGCTTTGTAACAGCAGTACTATATTTTATTAATAAATTGATTGGTGACATTGACATTGGTTTTTTTCCTTTCTTCAACTACCAAGTCACTTTTGAGAGATGGATGATTTACTTCGATTAAAATATTATTAAAAGTAAGCTTTTTAGTACCTAGCAACCAATCACCTGCTGTTTCACTTCTGTCATCAAGATATAACGTTACACTTTAGTAGGTAAAGGGAAAATGAAAATAATCTCATTGGTTGAATTTTATAATACGCTAGTCTAATTATATAAAACCATTTGCAAATTCCATTCCTTCTTTTTTCAAATAGCAGTTTTATGTGGTAGGTATGTTTTGTTGCCCTAATCCTTTTTTATTTATCCAATTAATATTTTTAAATTATTTAAAACAAAGTCACTTTTAACAGCTACTTTGTAATTAGGTAATTAAATATGAAATATAACTTAAGAAAATAGTGGTAAAGATCAGAGACAAAACCTTAACAGTTACAGAGTGGATAATGGAATAAGATTACCTATTTGAATACATACCTCTATAAAGTCATAATATCCATTTTTATCGCCAGTAGGGATTAGTTTGTAATGAATGTCACAAAGGTCCATTAAATGTTTTAGTAACAATTTCAATTTGTCAAAAGAACAAGATCCAATAGACGACGGAAGATGGTTCTGATAAGCAATAAGTCCATTGTATATCACATGGTATGCAGATAACAATTTTTGATTGCAGCTATTGTGCGGTTGTTTATATCTACTCAAATCATCGATCTGAAAATTGTAATATACCACAGTTTTTATAATAATATAATAATAATCAATCAAATCCGAACTAAAATAAACGCAAATCTGTAGGACCCAATATTTTTGGGATGCAGTAATTCACTACTAATTACTATCATATTAAGATAGTAATAATGAGAGATATTGATAGCTTTACGTATATAGACAGGATATAAGTCGGGATTTTAATATTCTTAGTTCGCTGATTAAACATCAGTTCTGATAGCAGATAGCGAAGATGGTCTGCAGCAGTTGACCATATCGGCCTTAAAAACAGAATGCAATGAGAAACTCGAGAACAATAGAAAATAAGGAAGTAATACTAAAAGTAACAAGAATAGCAATAATCCTGAAAGGCGCAAACATAAACATGGTAACAAAAACACAGTCTAGAATATATTTGTGTATGTGGAATTTTTTTTTAGTATTTGGGCATCTGGACATACAGACATTGAAAGAAACAAAAATGTGTATCTTGTAGACAAGAAAGATGCTGAAAAATTCATTCTTAGACATAGTAAATAGCGTAACCAGGGGAAAAATATCGAACTGGGTAAAGCAAATGAGGTATTGTTACTGCTATATGGTTAATAACATCCAAAAGCATTCATAAGGGAACTTTCTAAACAGAAATTTCAAGAGTTGCTTAATAAAAGCAAACAGCACTATTGACTGGACACATTTGCGTTCTGTGCCACTGCCGAAAGATGGAGAGGCTCAGGATTAATAACTTGTTGCTAACAATACCGATGACCTTAGAAGTGTAGGTAGGGCTGATAGAACGACTGTATCAGTCATAATAAACCTTTCAGTAAAAAATAAGCAGTGTTTATTATCATTTATTGAAAAAACTTAAAACTCACCTGTCGAATTATTGGATATAGATAATTTCTAGAAAATCTGTTCGAAAACTCCTTAACTCTCAACTTTCTTCTAGATACATCTTCATCGCCGTCTGGAGGTTCTATTCCTTTATCAAGAAGATTTCTAAAATAACATTAATCTAAAAGGGATGTGCATATATGATACAAAATACGTTTATTTAGTTTAATATTAGAGGTCCTCTTAACAATTAATGTGTGACAAAAATCACTTAGGATAGTTCCAGTGCGAGGCTGGCTCCTAGGCTGACAGACACATACCGTCAAAGATTTTTAGTTATGGTGATTTGGCAATGGTACTCTCAGGGCCGGTTTATCAATTGCCAATATTATCCGTCAGATAACACTAACTTGCAGATAAAGTTCCAGTTTGTTCGGAAGCGGTTTATCAACTCGTTCTCTAGTTAGTTAACTGATAGATAATGAATGTTGGCAATGCTGATGGATGAATGTAAGCAATCTCATTGGTTGTTACAAGAACAAGGTCATGTCACATTAATGGAGATGTCACGACCGTTTTGTAAGGTTAGGGGGCGTCCATAAATTACGTGAGGTGTTTTTTTTTTTAATTTTCTGCACTACGACTAGTTATGACTAGTAATCAATGTTGCTGAGAGTTTAATTATAAGTTTAAGAAAAATTTAACAATAGAATACTTAAATCGTAACTACTTAGATTAAAACAGAGTATCTACTCTAATTCAGTCCATGTAGAATCATGCACGGTCTCAAGAGAGACTATTGGAACCAACATGTCCATATGATTTTCAGTAAAATCATCTGATCCTTCAACTTCGTTCTGATCTAGCCACTTTAAGCCATTGGCACTTGCACAAAGTAATTCATTAGCTCGTCTTGTGACAATATTATAAATAATTGATGAATATTAATTTTTTTATTTGAAATTATTTGTTTTAATGACTTAATATTCGTATTAAAAACACATATTAGTATTTAAGAAAATTTTATTAAATACTAATAAAATTTTATTCACATGGAATATAATTTTTATTACTATTAACTAAGTTTTCTTTTCAAGTCCAAATAAACTTTTTTATTACTGTTCAATAAAATTTTCTCTCAGTGTATAAAACAAATATGGTGGTTTGACAGTAAGTAAATGTATAACGTCGAAGTATGAATCAAATTATTTTCTATTGAACGAATTAGTGAATGATCTTTATTATTAAATCTTATGCATGTACAATCTGGATTAAATGAACCAAAATAGTATACTTTTTTTTTTGTTTCAATCAGAAAAAAAATTGCGTGATATTTGCCGAGACCCCCCTCTCTCCTACGTAAGATTAGATGAAATTTGACTCGACCCCCTCCCCCCCTTAAACACCTCACGTAATTTATGGACGCCCCCTTATTGTTGATTGTTTTTGTGTATGCAAAAGTTTGTTTTTTACTTTCTGAAGAGTTTTTGATTGTTGATGAACATGCATTTTTTGGATGATTATATTCTGGATAGCGACGAGGACGAGGATATTGTGCAAGTTCTTGAGTACGAAAGAAGGCCGTATACTGTTAGGGAACAAGTAGATAACTTCGAAAAGTTGACTGTTCTGTCAATATTAGAACTCATTCAGGATTCACTTGAGTTTTGTACTGCACTGAGAAAAATGGATTGAAGTCGACGTAATAAAATATTATGCAAACACTGTGAAATACTCTTCTTACAACTAATAAAATAGTGCGCATTACTCTAAATAGTGACAGGAATGTATATTTATTCTGCAGGGCATTAAACTTCATTGTGCAAGAAACCTCATCAAAACTTTATGTTCAAATGTCGTATCTTTTATCGTGCAAGAACTATTATGCATAGTAAAATTATGGATTTAACATCATAATTTACAGTGATCAAAGCACAATAAATTATGACGTCTTAAATTCACCATATAATATAGTTTTTTGCATAGAAAATTACGGTGCAAAGAGTTGCACCATAAAATTCGATGCAATGCATGTATATACGCAGAAAATTTTATAGTGACATTCCCGATTATTTGCATAATAAGTACATTAATCCGGAGGAACAATAAAATTTAGTGCGTATGCACGTTGAAGAATCGTGCCAGGTTGAAAAAATTATTGCTTAGCACAAAAATGTTTGAAAATTCACTAAAATGTATTGTGCGTATATGCACTAAACATTACGTGCATTTTGAGAATTCATAAAAAAATATGGTGCGTATGCATATAAACATTACATGCATGCAACAAATCGGGGGAATCCGGGGGGGGAATCTGTCCCCGCGCGCGCCGACATCGACACCACCGCGCCGCCGGATCCAACTAAACACCACACACCATTCTGTGCTGTGACCTCCGCGCGTGAGTGTCGTTCAATACTTCTATATTAAATTTTGCTGTGTTGTGTTGTGTGAAATGGACGAGTTACTGAGAAAGTTATATTTAATTAAGTTTATGTTTAATCTAGATTAAGATTAACTTTCTTATGGAAAATAAATGTTTGTATGATTTTAAGATTTTTTAAATTACCTACATAGTACATACATACCTGCTCTAGACTCTGTGTGATTAGATTATTACTATGTGAATTTCAGCACTTTTTTCTGCACTGTACTGTGACATGTGTGGATATTTTTTAGGATTAGCAACAAATATTTGCACGGTGTTTCTAAACGGTGAAATTATATTCATAATCAGATTAGTCTTTGGACAGGTAGGTATCTTCAGTCAAAATTGATAGTCCAAACAAAAAAAAAAAAAATTTTACACAAAAAATCGGGCGTTTTTTTGACTCTCCTTAAACAAATCGTTCACTACGAGTATTTTTCGGTGAAGTCAAAAAAAACTACCAAATTTTTTTGTTTTACCTATCTTTTCTGACTGACACAGAATACCTCTCCGAATACTTTATTTGATTATACAGAGTGTAATGTAAGGGAAAGCTTTTCGAATTTTTAACAATGTCTTTAGTAGGCCATCATCCCAAACAACGTACAGCAAGAATTTTTTGTCGAAAACGAAAAAAAAAATCGACTCTCCATACAAATAAAACAAATCAGTTTGTATGAAGAGCCAAAAGTTTTTTTTTCCCACAAAAAAATCAGGACGATGATCTGAAGACATTGTTAAAGTTTTCGGAAAGTTATCTCTTACACCCTTTATTATTTATTTAATCGTCCGAAAATACCGTGTAGAGATTAAGTGCTGATCCTGAAAAATATCAATCCCGTCACGATATTAAATAGTGCGGAAAAAAATACTAGGGCACGTAAAAGGATCATGCCCAGCTAAAAAAGCACTATGAAATTTAGTGCAGTCGCATATAAAAATATGCTTCCAGCAGCAAATAATATCATGCGCAGGCACGATATATTATAGGGTACGACCTGGTACGCATCAAAAAGTAAAATGCAAAGGCACATAATAGGATTATGAATGCATTATAATATAAAATGCTGTCAATTACGTATTTTAAACAGTGCACTTTATATTTTCGTTCATTAGAGTTATACAATATGATGTCTTGACCTATATCTTATAGTGCGAGCAGCAAATAAGTTTGTAACGTCGCTAATTGGCGGAGGAACCATAATTTTATGTGCACCACGGCAGAATAACTTTATGTGTAGGCACGATTGTTGAAAAAAGTGTGCATGCACAATAGTTTATAGTGCCTCATTTTTCTCAGTGTGATAGATAGGTTAGGTCCAGGTTGCCCCATCCGTTTTTTTATTCTCGATGACATCTTTATGTTTATTTGCAAACAAAACAAACCGACTCTTCTGCATAAAGTAAGGTTATATAATAGACCTTAACCTCCAGATATCGACCTAACCACCAGTTGAAAATTACAGATAAATATTTGACATTTTAGCTGTCGGATAAATTTAATCTGTTGTTGATAAACCGACCTTTCCAAAATAACTGCAAGTTAAGCATTAGCTGACAGATAAATTGCTATTGATAAAGTAATAGTATATTACGAACGCGTTGGCTAAGGAGTCAATTACGCACGAGTAACAAAAATGGTGAAGCCGAGGTCGTAACCTACGATTAACATACTATGCTTTATCCACGACATATTAAAAAGTAAGAAGGTGTTTATATAGACGTTTATTTTTAATAATTTATAGAAACTTTATAAATATACACCAAATTCAAGAATCTATTAAAACTATTTTGTATTAATGTTAATAATGAAATGAAAATATTAAAAAAAAACTCTCATTTTTGGAAAATAAGTTTGTCGTACGCGGGAATCGAAGAACAAACCACTTACTCTATAGACGTTTCATGCAAAATATCAAGGTCAAGTCCGCTTTTGTAGTTCAATGTGACCACCTGTAGAGGTCTCTAATAAGTATATTTCACAGAACAACAGAATTTCAGTTATGAAAAAAAAGAAAAGGTTTGGTGAGAAAGAAGTACTTGTTGATATTTTTCCTGTAGAAGGAATTTGAATTTTTTATTAATATTCAATTAATTTGTTTCTCATAAAAACATATTTATCCAGTATTATTACGTTGTACAACTTCGTTTGCAAGGAAATGCTGCATTTCAAAGTTTTCAAAATCTGGAATGGTACACAAATTTACAAATCCAAAAATAGTTTCAAATCTTATGAAGGTCAATTGGTGCAATTTTCAAAATAAAGCAAATGAACTTAAACCATACTTTAGAAAAAAAAAACGAGTTACCTATAGAAAACAAAATAATAATGTGGCATGGCAGAATTGTGATACCAACAACTCTTCAAAGAAAAACATTAAAATATATTCACAAGGGTCATCCAGGGATATCTGCTATGAGAGCATTATCAAGATATTAAGTTTGGTGGAAGATCTTGACAGCTGAATCCACTGAAACAGACGATAACTCTCATGAACTAATTCAAGACAATCAATCACCAAAAACAAGGTCTTTCCATTATTGCAGTTTCCATTCTTAATCGTTAGTTAATATTTTATGTTTCTAATCACACTTTCATATTGCTTTTCTTTAAAACGTTTTTTTTATCGATATAATTTAGGATTAAAAAGTTGACTTTTTAAAAGCAAAGCGGCCCATCTGTAGTGCAATTCCTGAGCCAAAGAGATACTTAAAATAAGTTAACAACGTTTAAAGTTCCTAAACCACACTGCAAATACTCAAAACACGAAATAAACAAATTAAACAGAAAAAGCAAGGTTATAAACCAATGTGGTAGAAAGTAGTTGATATGTCTGCCGCCGTAGCCCTACAATCGTAATTTGAAATCCCAATAGCGTGCGCCAAGATTCAGGATGAGCAATACAAAAAAACTTACCTAATTTCGTTCAATATTTGTAAACTCTTCTCAACGAAAGCTTTGAATTTCTTCTCGAAAACACTCTCGGCTAAAATTTTTGCTAAGGGATTTGTTGTTAATTTCGATGCAATTTTCTCTTCTTGTCGATCAACTTTATTGTTCTTTGGAGTATGTATGCTAGGTTTTCTTTTACATTCGTACGGTTCTCTTATTTCAGAGTTTTCTTTGATGGTTTTTTTGCTATATTCCAAATGTCGATCAAAAATAAAACTGTTTACGGGTGTAACATCGTAGGAATCGCCTATGTTTACGTCAAAAAGTTGTTCTTCACTTGAATACGTATTGGTAAGTTTTTCGTGAAGTTTTCTTCTTGCATTTTTGATTCGTTCCTAAAATGCGACAACTTGAATTATCTAGACAAAACTACCTGTAAAAAAATCAGTGGCTTTCAACTTCCATCACAACGAAGTTAGAACTTCGGGCTTGTAACCAAGACTCAGCATTTGATAACGGCTGTACCAACAATATTTATAGAGTGAGAAACAAGATTGTTTAAAATAAAAAAAAAACGTGAGTTTGTTACGATTGTGTTGTGGGGACATATCGACCCCAATTGATAATTTTATTAACTCGAAGGTTCCAGATTTGTCGAAAAATGGTATCTTATATTAAGTAATTTGTAGAACCTGAAGGAAGATTTTCATTAACACGGCTGTAAGAATTTTATTATTTCTAGTACATGATTGAGTTTCGGACCAAAGATGCAGTTGAAACGCTTTGGAAACGATGTTTTGAATCACAATTATTAGAACGATTGTAAATAAAATGCAATAGCAATATTTAGGTAATTGCCCAGTCATCTTAGGGGTTTCACTTATGAATTAAAGATGATAAGCTGTAAATAAGTATAAAAATTAGTATAATTAGTATAAAACTTTGTTTAGTCGTTCTAAATTTTGGCTCAAAAGCCTCAAGTGTCATCTTGCCCGCGTCTTAAGATGTTGAAGGTCAAAGGTCATAAAAATCGGTTTTTCTCGCTTTCTTTTCCTTAAATGATATTTGTACCTACAACTTTTTTTTCGCAAGATCAACCATTTTTGCGGTGAACTTAGAAAAGTGCGCCGCGTACAGTCAAATATATGTCCTAATGCAAGGTCAAGCGTGAGTTACGGTTACCAGTACTTTGTATAATAGTAGATTATTTAATTATTTTCCTAACACCCCATCTCTCGGTACCAAATTTAAATATACAACTATTTAGTTCGTTATTTATTGTAAAAGTCCGCATACAGTACAAAAGTTTTATACTTGTTAACGAGATAGAATAGTAGTAGGAATAGGGCTGGGTCGTAAAAAAATAAAGGATGATGATGATGAAGCGATTATTAGGGGTTGGAATGTCGGTCAATGAATATGATAAGACGCATAAAGCTTTCAAGTTTAATTGAAAAAATTAAATTTTAAATCACGATAGCCGTTTCGCTAGAATTAGCATCGTCAGATTGACATATTGAAGTTACATTTTGTTTGTTTGTTTGTAGCTAGTGTAACATGTCTATCGTCATGACACCTTGCACTATTACCGACCGTAAACGATACCGATATTATTACCGTTAAAACCGACCCCGATTCACTGTTAATGCTACTGTACACGAGACACCCCTTATAGACGCTAAGTATTTATCTGTTTGAACGAGGCCAATCAAAGAACGCGTCCCTCGCTTGCAATCGAATAACGAACGCATTTCTTCTGACAAATGACACAAACACGATTTCCGTTTTGAGAAAGACCATAAATATATAGGCCAATATGACAATTTTATATCCTTTTCAACTAATACGCTCGTCTGAAAAAACGCTCAAGTACTCAGCTTGTGAAATTTCTCCTTTTGGTTGTTGAAAGATATAACCCGCCGTTGGAGTCGAGTTACCACCAAGATACCGCTAAGTTGGAGTCAAGTTACCGCTAAGTTGGAGTCCAGTTACCGCTTTTGGAAGGTCCCTATGTGTAGACAGTTCCTTCAAACCACTTCTGAGCTGTTAAGAATACTATTACATCCCAAGCAGCCAGAACAATTAAATAAACTTTCATCTCTCCACGAAGAAGCTGAAGCCGCCCTCCTAGACAGCACAGAAACCTAAAGCTAAGTCCTCTTTTTACAACTCCAGTTCATTATCAGCAAGTACTTACATTTTCAATAAATAATCTATATTTTTAAAAAACAGTTTCATTTGTATACCTTAGACTATAAGTCTTAAGGGTGTAGCGTGGTCGGTCTTTATTTCAAGTAGCTTCTTTATTTGTTGTTTAATTAAAGTAATTACAAGGTGTTTCTATATTTCTCACCCTAGTTTTTGTGTAGTTTGTTTGCTTAATCGATAGCGTTCAAAAGATAGTGGCGCCCTTATTTCTTATACATCCCAATCCTTCCTAAAGTGAGCATTAACTTGGAGTCGAACCACCCCCTGGATAGGGTCTCTTAGCCGGGATCTCTTTTGGATTGTTTTTTAGTTACAAATTGGCTCCCTGCCTTTTTGGGACTAAAAAGGGTTACAAATTGGCGCCCCTGAGTAGGTTTACAAATTGGCGCCTTTGAGAAACTAATATTGTTACACTAGATACCTGATGTTGATTAGGTAGTATTAAGGCTAGACCAAGTATGGAAGTAATAAGGCATAAAAATATTAAAGCCTAAATGTTATTAGCCCTAAAGGTACAGTCTGGTTTAGCGCGAATAGTCGTAGCGTTTAAACGTGGCGTTCACTCACTACGTCTAAACGCACATGTTCGCTCGTAGTGGTCCGTTTACGACGTTTTACAGTAAGCAGCAGTCAACGACGGAATATCAAAACGAGATAACCGTTGGGAAAAATGGACAAAAATAAACACGTATTTTGTGTCCGAAAAATTCAGGAAGTTTGTTTTTCAATTACAAATAATTCTTTTCCATTGTATTACTGGCAGTTGTCGATGCTCAGTATAAATTTGTATGTATTGATGTCGGTGCCTATGGAGGAGACAGTTATATTATCTTCAATAAGTCGTCGATGTTTACTCTTATAAACAACGATGAATTTATGCCAGAAGAAAAGCCTCTACCAGATTCATACACACCATTACCTTATGTTTTTGTTAGCGACGAAGCATTTAAGCTTTCTACAGTTGATCTTATAATAACTGTTGCTTACACAATATGAAAAGAACTTCAAGTCCAGTAATTAAAGAAGATATCGATATTAGCATGTCAAAGGAAAATTTGATAAGATTGAGACAATCAAAGAATATTTCAACAGCCAACAAGGCTCTTTGACGTGGCAGTTGAAACGTGTTACACAAACAGATATTCCTTAAACGTTTTCTAATTTTATATTTACCATATTATTAAACTATTGAAAAGGTAAATAAAAACAAATATGGTAGGTATTACAAAATATTGTTTTATTTCAAAATGCAACAGAAACAAATATGCTATAATAAAATATCGTTTTATTCATAATGTACCTAACTATTATAACTAATAATGAGTAAAAATGTCTGCATAATCGGTATAACTATCGGATTCCTGGATATTTGATGAAAACTCTGCCGCACCAGTGTGTGACTGTATGGAGGCTTCTGGAGATTGTAGATATTCGTAATTTGAACTTGTATCAAATGAGGAGATCGAGGGAGTCGAGGCGGAAGTACTGGGACGCGATTCCATTTGCAACATATCGAGCTTCAATCTGGAAACTACTACTAACACTTCTTTCTTTGCCTTGACAGCTAAAGAAGGTGAAAATACCATAACGGCGATGCTTTCAAAAAATGTTCTTATTGGATGTTTTTCTTTCTTCACTCGAAAGGAATGTTCTAACTTCTTTAAAATATTGTTCACACAATATTTAGTAATTTTTTTTCCTTTTAGTAATTTTCTCAATATTTGAGTAATTTTTTTTAGTAATTTTTTCAATATTTGATCAGTTACCATAGTTTTTCTCTTCCTTGATGAGCCTGCATGTTCCTTTTTGTCTGACTTTTCCGTTACATTCATTTTCAGGGTATTTTTCTCTGTATTGGAATCTTCTTTTTCGTTGACATTGTCTACTTCTTCAACTTCCGCATGCTCATCTACGTTGGTTACTAATTTGTCGAAGTTTTCTGTTTTTTCTTCCGTTTCACTTTGAGACTCTAAATTCTCTGCATCTGGTCCCTCTATCGATATATTACTAAAAGTTATAAAAATAAAAATTGTTCTTTTAGTTATGGAAAAGTAAAATAATATATTTATATTACTTTTGCTCAGATCGAGTCTGTTCTAAAAAATTTAACGCATCCATATGTACCCATTTACCCATTTTTGGACGAGGAATCAGTGCCTTGCTTCATGTCTTTCTTCTTTCTACAGTACACATCCTTTATACTCTTCCATCGCGTTTTGTATTCAATCACTGAAAATAAAGATATATTAAAGACATTACAAATTATGCTAGTTGAAATATTTTACTTAATATTTTAATATTTTACTAGATCTACATTTTAATTTTGTAAATCAAATATTTTGGTATTTGATATCATTAATGAACTTACCACTTTTGTTAACCTTTTCCGACACTATTTTCCAAATGTTGTCTCTTACGTTTTGGTCTTTGTACAACTTGTGCTTCAAATCGTACAACGCTGGGTGCATTGCCACTTCATTAATTAATTTTTCATCATCTGTTTTAGAAAATCTTAACCTATTTCCTTTATTATTATTGTTGCTCATTTTGCAATAGACGCTACGACACCTTAAACGCGCGCGACTAATTTGGCTGTCGACCAATTTTGCCACAAACGCGTCGTCTTGGGGCAACTTGTTTCGACTTGTCGCTTATAATCAGACCGAAAATATGATATCTGTATTAAGTCTACCGAAGCGATAACACGTAGCGTTTAAATGCTCCGACTAATCGCCCAAACCAGACCGTACCTTAAGGGATTATCCTGGATGTACTACCCTCTAAGATTTGTATAACTGTGCAATGATATAGAACAACCATGAAAAAACTATATAATGCTGATCTTTACAATAACTTAATATATTTGTTACAATTACGTCTTATCTATGTATAAAATGTAAACTCAATCAAAGTAAACAGTTTAATAGTGGAGAACTTCCAGGATTTATTTGTTCATTAACAACTTTAAATTGTGGATCTGCTAGATGTCTTTTTATTTCAAGTTCTTCAAGGAAATCTAAATTTTGTGTTTTATCACCAGTGTGTATTATTTGGATGTCATTGGTTTGTAAGAGTGAGGTTGGATGTTCAAGTGGGTGTTTTTTATAATCTGGTTGTTTTAATCTATATGCTCTTAAGTGTTCATTGAATCTTACTTCAAAATTTCTTTGCATTTGACCTATATATACATCATTACATTTTGGACAATTAATTTTGTAAACACCAGATTTTTTTAATTTGGGTAATTTGTGTTTACATTTAACAATTTTGTACCAACATTATTTTGTGTTTTAAATGATATTAATGTTGATATTGCCGAAGATATTATTTTTGAAATTGTATTGGAAATATTTCCACAATATGTAATATTTTTATAACTTTTAATTTCTCTAGTTTGTTTAGGAAATATTAGTTGCAGTGACACTTTCTGTTCTTTCTTATTAATTAATTTATTTATCAAATGAATTGGATAGCTTTTATGTAATCATTTTTTCAATTAAACTTGGAAGTTACGTTAAAACGAAGAGTTTTTTATTATTCTTAGTCAGATAGACTTCCAAAAAGTAAGGGTTAGTACAATAAATTTCCTATATTTCAGGTAAATTAAATATTTTTATTATTATTGTCTACTATTTAAACATTCAATGTCTGTTGTCTTATTTATTTTGTGTAATGTATCTACTTATATTTACTTGTTGATTAACAATATTCATGTTCGCCATTTTCTTTTATGAACTTATATTTTGTTGTTTGAGAATTTTTATATGAAAATTAATTATAAATAATTCGAGTTATAATAATTAACTCTTCTGTTGTAAATTTTTCCATAATAATTCTGACTAATTTTGAGTATTATGCGACCATAATAAGGTATTAGTAAAATTTGTAGATTTTATAACAGTACTGTGTGTGCTGTTTACAATGTGCCTGCCAGAAGATGGAAGAGATTCTGGATTGCCAGAGACATCCCAATAAGAAGAGGTTACCATCAACAAAGGATTCCAATCCCAATGAGTCCGAAGTGCTAGCGTTGAAGACAACAGAACTAAATGTTAAAATTGTTCATGCAACAACAACAAAAATAAAACTCTGTTGAAGACTAGACCTATACTTGATGAGTGGTTACCCGATGCCTCATAATGTAAGTAAGTTACAGTTTCTTAAGTTCCCATTCCACCGGTTCGCCCAGTTAGCAATATGGATGCCCAGCCAATTACTAATGCTGTGTGGAGTCGTGTGGTTACTACCTCACCCACTGTTGAAGGAGACTGGAAAAGGATTTATTTGGCCCTAAGTAGTAAGTCTGAATTTTGTTCATTAGGGTTGCTTATGTTCTTGTTTGTGAGCAGTTAGAGATGGCCAAGGAATGTTTAATAGGACCCGCAGCTGATTGGAGAGACTTTCTGAAATATTACGACTATTTTCAACTGGATTTTCTAGGACTCCACTGGTCTGACGATCGCCAGTATTTTGAAAGATCGCGTCTGAGTACCGCGAAGTACAATCTCGATAAATGCCAATTATCCATGTTTGAGTACTTTTTAAGACAGGTCAATTACTATCGTTAATTTGTCCCCCCATACCTGAGGCAGTTATCATCAATGGAATTGTAAGACAATTGCCATCAATTATACAGAGGCTTTGGACCACAATCACCAACTGTACATACTCGGGGATCTTGGAGTTTCTGGAGAGACAAAATTCCTTTGCAAATAAAAGTTTCAGGGGCAATAACACATCCTTTCCTATCGCAGCAGTGATTGATCAATATCATTACGTTAAGCCCTAAACCTTTAAAGCAGCTTCTTTTGTTGAACTTTCTAATGTTTTGGTGCCTTCTAAAATTTGTAGGAATTTTAGTTGTTCTCAATCCCAGGCGGACAACTACCAGCGAGAGAACTAAGGAGGTACGTTCTCTAAACAGATGAAAGGTCAAACTCCAGTAATTATCACTTTCTATTGATTCGTTTTACCCCTGCAATGTATGACCATTTAGATTAAAGTATTTTGAACTTGTTATATGAACTCACATTTATCATTAGGTTAATTTCTTATATCTAATTTGTTTAGTAGAATATTTTAGACTTGGGCTGTACCTTAGAGGCGTACACATTATTAGTAGGTAAGGTTGCACTATTGGTCAGGCATTAGAAAAGATGATACAGTCCAAAAATACACCTAGGTCCTATTTTCAACTTCAATGTAATCTGCCTACCATAGTTTAGTTAGTTATTTATTTAGAGTACCCAAACCTTTTTAATAGTAATTTTTGTATACCTACAAACAATAGTAGAATTAGTAGATAGATTTTTTTGAATACAGTTTTGTTATTTGACAAAATAACAAAACATAAGTAACGAAGTCCGTTTGAATTTCAAACATATGCAATTTTCGTCTTTCCAAAGTGTATTCTACTTGTTCTCTCTAAGAAATATGACAACGTCGCATAAGAAACAAATTTTATCTCTCTTTAACCTAAAATACACCTTCAACAATTTAACAATTTAACATGTTGTTAAAGTTATCTCGTTGTTAAGTAATATAGGTTTAACAAGATTTTATGCAATTGACTCTACAACTTTAATAATATAGGAGCAAATCTCATTTAAGCAATAGAAAGCAGGATATTCACTAAAAACCGATTTTAACGACTTGACCATCAGTATCTTAAGACGCGGACAGAATAGCCCTTGTGACTTTTTAGACAACATTTAGAACGATAAGACAAAGGTTTATACCAATTTACATTTATTATCTTTCATTTCGAGGTTGACCGCTTTTTTTATCTAATATGACTGGGCTATAATAAAGTAAAGAATGTCACTATCAACGATTTAAGCCTTAATATCTGTACCAAAATGATAATACGTGAACTGGTTTTCGATCAGGCACTTATTCTGCTAGAACGCAATGTTCTACGGACAAAAGTTCGTTGGAACACTTCTTTCTGCGCATGTACCTTATGATGCAATATGCGGTTTTCATGTCTGTTGGAACAAACCAAATAATATACTGAAAGCCTACCTTATTTCTTTCAAAAATTTCTAATTCTAAATGAATGTTAGAACGATTTTGCCTTGGCGAAACTGAAACGGATGTATCTGATCCCGAACAATTTCTCGGATGAGCTCCAAATTTGTTTATAATTCTTCGTAACTCGGGTTCACTCTTTTTTGGATTTACCCTATGTGGTAGAAACATGTGTTTTTCCAGTTTATGCTTTACGTCTTCATAATGATTAGAATATTTAAAATTATCCTGAAATTGAAAAACATATTAATCAAATTTTTAAAATTAAAATTAGTTTAATAATTCAGAACAATAAACAACTAAAACGTTGAATTAACTTTCACTATTTATTGTATAAATACTTTAAATGCAATGACAGCCGTTTCGCTATCGAAATAGCATCGTCAGATTGACATATTAAGTTACATTTTGTTTGTTTGTAACTAGAATAAATAGTGAAAGTTAATTCAACCTTTTAGTTGTTTATTGTTCTGAATAAGATGAACTTTCACACAGTAAGGGTTAGTACCATAAATTTCAAAAAGTTTAATAATTAACTAAATTATTAAATATTGATATGTTTTTTAATGCAGCAATCTCTGATGGAACTTTTCAAACTATTTCCAATGACTATAAAGCTGATATTTCATAAAAAAAGGAAGGAAATAATAACCACTGCAGAAGAAACGATAGGAAGTTGAAAGGAATACTTTGATGAGCTATTAAATTGTTAAGAAATAAAGGATGGAACAGAATGAAGTGTGCACACTAGTGCACATAGATGATTCCATTGGCCCTAAAAGTACTAAATATGTGTGTAAAGATAATTTTGATGTAACTAACTATTAATAATAACAATAGCTGCCTATTTCTAACTGATACCTACCTATTGTCGTAAGTAGATTCGAAATAACTTATTCAGTAAGAATAGCTACCTATGTTGTATGTAAATATATTTTTTTAAGTACTGTAATTTAGAGGTTGAAAAATGACACCGAAACTTTAACCAAACATTCACTAGTTGGGGGAAGATTAAAGTTAAAAGCCAACATAAAATAATATTATGTCCTTATAAATTTGACTGTCATAAGACGGCAAAACTTCAAAAAGAACGAGGAGCATATGAATAAAAACGAATGGAAGTTTGCGAAAATATATTAACAAAAGAAGTACATCGACTTAGTTTTACTCCTTTTATTTCAGCACCAACTTAGACGAATTTGAAAAAAATGTCCATTACTGTTTAAATTTATATCAATATTAGGCAAATTATCACTTTGCCATTTGACGAAGCCTTTTTCCATTATAATTAAATAAAAATTACGGAATTATTATAATTTAAAATGTAACAAACGATTGTACGTAAACAAAGAAGAAGCACTGGCGCGGCTCTGAATGAGGTCAAGTGACGTCACAGGCTAATCAGACACCACAAACGTTAACAACATCATGGAACTTCCTAATTGCAGGCAAAAAGCTATATGAACACGATCTACCAACAGGAGTACTCTATTTATTGACTTTAAACGAACTTAAAATTACAAAAAACAGAAAACAGAGTCAAACAGAATATCAGGAAAGTTTGCAGTAAATAAAGGAGTAAGACATGGGGATCCTTTATCATCATTATTGTATAGAATACGCTTAGAAACGGCATGAGAGACGCGAATATCAACAGAGAGGGACTATTATACCAAAGGAAACATCAATGTTTATATTTTGCGGATGAAATAGTTTTGGTAGCAAGATGAAAAAGTGGGTTTTAAGTGTAGTACAAAAAATGGGTAAAGCAGCAAGGACAATGGGATTATACATAAATGATAATAAAACAAAATACATGGAGTGGGCAAATGAAAATTCAGAACATAAAGGAATGTTGAGAATAGAAGTAGAAGGAGGAAGAATGTATGAAAAGGTAGAAAGAATAACATATATGGGAACAGTAATACCACGACAACCAAACATTAAGGAAGAAATTTAAGCTAGAATAATGGCAGGGAATAGATGTATATATGCTCTCAACACATTATTTACAGAGAGTTAGGGAAGGAAAGAAAAACCTACGGAGGAAAAATCGTACATCAAATATGAATGAGACGCACAAATGAGAAAATAAAAGAATTGTACCAGCAACCGAATATAATAGAAATAATTAAAACACGAAGGCTCAGGTGATGGAGACACTGGTACATCTTTATTTTCCTTATGTAAATCAAAAGTAACAAATCAAAATGACAGTCACATGTGTCAAATTTGTCAAAGCGCATTATCCACGATGTCAGCCCATTTAAGTTAAATAATCAGTTAAAGCTTTGCCTAGCTCTATTCTAGTTAAAACTCCTCTTCCATTTCCTACAACAGTTTGATCCTTGTCTTGTCATTTTGTCATTTTTTTAAGTTATTCATCTAATAAACCAACCAAATTTTATTTAAAAAATATTCGAACCTCTAACAATGTAATATATGTGTATTTATTACAATGTCAATCTATTTCTAAATTGGTTACTGTTTGTGTATAAATGATATATGATAGGTTTAAATTTTTCCATTTTGTTTTATTGCTATACAAATTTAATTTTATCAATACATCTACTAACATTTTTGTTGAGCTGGCATCACTGCCCTATAAATTTTACCATAACAGCTGATTTAGCACTGACACTTTTAAAAAGATCAATTTATACAACTACAAAAACATTATTTTTGATTATAATAGTTGTATCAGTTGCTGAGACAAAAATACCAAAAATGATATTGAAATATTACGTAGGAGAAAAAAAAATATACAAAAAGATGTAGAAAAACTGGGAAAAAGCTTTATAAAGCTTTTAGATAAAGATAAACATAAAAAAATGGATACCCAAAAATCCTTCAACTTGTATATGACAGTATCTTTCTCTAAAAAAATAACATTGTCTAAACATGGTTAGAGAAGATATGCTTTTTGGAAATTATATTTATCTCATAATATTTCCGAAACATTTATACATTTTTGCTTAGACTAAACGGGAAGTTCATAAATTGTTTTAAATCTCAAATGTAATAGAAATTTAACACTTAACCCCTGAACCCTATTATTTTTTAAACATATTATTTTGCGATGTATAAGGTTTTGTAGGTTTTTGGTAATTTTGGAGTGTGTTTATTTGTAATACACATAGTGCACGGAATTGTGCATAGTAAGTTTCAACCTCTGTTGCCAAATTAACGATAATATAGATTTTACCAAACCCTGGATCGAAACTGATTACCAAAGCCTAAAGGTAGTGAACATATGAAAACTTTGATCAGATGAAATACAGTCGATTAAATGCATCAAATATCTGTGTATCAAAAAAATACACTTGGGCTGATTTGAAAGTTTTTTAATACACATCGGAGTTAAAGTGTTAACATTCCGATATTCCTCGTTTTTTATTATTCCTAATAAGATGGACTTCCAAAAAGTAAGGGTTAGTACAATCAATTCCGATATTCCATTTATATAAACATTTTTTAGTTGAATAAAGTATTCCTTAAATTAGCGATTAGAGAAAGTTTCTGTGAATTTAGAGAAGTAGGACATGTCAAAGCTAAGGAGAAAGTGGTTAGTCTGGTTCGGTATTTCAACAAGGCAACTCACAGTGGTCTGTTTAAGACTGAGACAGACAAAGGAAGTCATAACGGATCTGACGTTAAAAGTAACAGATTAACAAAGCACAAAAGGCACAATACATTGCATGTGGTAAAACTGAAAGAGACCTCTTTGTGCAGATTCTGTAAGGAAGAAAATGAAACCTCTAAATATATTCTTTGGGAATGTGGAGGTTTTTCAAGACCAAAAAATGTTACATTCTTTTCTTTATTTTACGTAGTTCTCCATTTTTTATTTGGGGATTTTGATACTGATATTTCAGAGGGAATGTAAAAGTAAGCAATATATAATATTATAAATGCTTAAATTAAAAATAGAAATGAAGTTTTTTCTAAACATACAAAATGACGACCAAAATAATTAACTTATTTAGTACATACATTTTATATAAAATTGCACCCATTATTAAAAATATAAAGGGAGTTATTTTTGTGAATAGAATATTAATAAACAAACTGACATCCAAGTATTTGTGTATACTCAGCAAGGGCAATATAAAAAAGAATCTCTAGAAAACAGATTTTAAAAATTGTTAAAATACATTCGTACACCCGAATTTAAACACTTGTTGGCTACATAGTTTTCATAATTTCTTCGAAAATTAACTCTTTCCCTATATATGTTCTTTTATAATTACGATATTTCCACAAAAAAAGCAAAAAACAAAATTCTATATGTCAAAATACATGGTAAATATTAAATAACATGAACCCTTTCATTTCTTTGCAAAAATTTTTAGAATGGTTTTAATAAAATCGTTTAAATAATAATTTTACTAAAATAGGTATTTTATTTATATTGTTAAAAATAAATGACCTGGAAATAGGCATAAACGTTAGTTGTAATTTGAATCATACAATAAGCAAAAGGTGGTTGCATAACATTAAGTACATGTTTAATGATTCTTACAGAATACCAAAAGTACAAGTTACAAGTTTTTTGTATGTTTGATCTTAACCAATTACTATTTTTAAATAGTTAAATATTTGTTAGATGTCAATATATACATTTTTTGCATTAACAAACAAAAATTTAACTGTTATTTAAATAAAATGAAACACAAAAATTAGTATTTCTTGTTAATTATGTTCAAAATTAAAATTTGGTTGTTGAAAAAAAAACGTATATAGATGCAGAAAAAGATCGTGATAATTATATAAGAAATCGAATCTTTTTGAACTAAATATTGTGGGGATATGGAAAAATTATGGCTTTTCTAGGTATAAACTAACAGATCGGAGTTTAAATTAAAGATCAAAATTATTTAAGTAGGTTGTTCAATCCTTGATATAAAAAAATTATTTTAACTGCAAAAATTTAACTAGATTTTTGAAAATAAAAGTCTTTAAGTAATGTCGTAAATAACAATATAAAACATTATACGTATTTGATGTTTTGTAATAATTACTTAAAAATTTGCTTAAAATGATGCAAGTACCATTTACTTAAAAAATGTTAATAAATGCGACTTATGTTTACTTTATAGTAATTTATTTCTTGCAATGTACCTAAATGTCAAAAACGAATATTTTTAGATATAAATATTTAAGTTATTAAAAACTGTTGAAAATATTTACCATACAATTTGATACCTACATATAAAATTCTGTCTGGAAATATCGTGCTTATAAAACATCAATATAGGTAAGTAGTGAAAAAGTATTTTTTTTTGCTTTTCCTTTGGATTTTCTTCTATTTTTCGTATTAATACTCTTTAAAATAAGTAAGTAAAACAATTTTTTAAACTAACGAATTGTTCAACGGTCCCCACATGTTTTCTAACTCCAATTTCTTCACAAAGTAAAATATTAGGAGTAAACTTTTAAACTTACCTCCAAATTATATAATTTATTCATCTAAAGCAAAATCGACTATTCGGTTTTTGTTAATGCCTCGTTAAAATATATTAAAATAAAATGTGTAAAACTGACACAAAAAAATCATCGACGTAAAAGTTACGAATGACAGTGATGGTAAAATCTATCAAAAATTATGTTTATTAGCAACCCTTCTAGTTTGCTTAAAACATTTTACTCAACTTTAAGCCCTACTATCACTAGTAAATACTAGTAAATTCAATTACTCCAAAATAAAAAGGGAAAAAAACTTTCCGGCAACTGACAAACCAAAAATTATTTGTTCTTTCAAACCTCAAAATTCACTCTCTGACGTACTCAAATCATTGAGATTGGTAAACAAACATAGAGAACTATGAGTTCTGTGTAAACAACAGGGCCATCGAAAAGTACAACACTGTTTTGAGCGACATGATTTGAACTACAAAAAAAATATTTTCTATTAAAAAAGTTTCCTGTAATATTATATTTCTGATTGGCACTAGTAAAAACCGATTTTTTGACAGTTGTCATTTTTATCTAGAACATATATGTCTCTTATCTATGATCTAGAATAGGAATTGCGCCAGTTCGCCGGCCACTTCCAGTTGTCGGCCGCTTTTGCAGTTTTCATGGAATAATAAGGAAAATAATAACTCTTCAACTTTGAAAATCCCTCCAAACTTTCGGCCACAGTTTTCCCTCCATATTCCGTTAGATTTGCATGTACGGCCAATACAATTATTTACACCCTCTCAATAATTAACGGTGGTCGTAATGACCGTTGCTGGGGCGTTGCGCAGTAGAAATAAAATAGTGGGGAACAACTTTTTCAAGTTTCAGTTTAATTTTGTTAGATCTACAATAAACTTTTAATGTAGGAGGTATCTGAACATGTTAAACTGCAGTTTTGATGCAAGAACATTGAAAATAAATGATATTTTCCTTTTATTAAGCGGTGGCCGGTGCTATGGAGTCTCAAAACCACGATTTTCCATTTGTCGGCCATGATGGCCGAGAACTGGAATAATAAGTTGTCTATTCATGCTCCTTTTTTTTTCCAATATCAAACGCTATGGACACTTACCGTTATGTGATTTTTGACGGTTCTATAGAAGTTAATATGCCACATTATTGTGACGTCACTGTCACCATTGCTTGACATAAGTCATAGCATTATATCCAAATAAACTGTGGCCTTATGATTGTTAGTTTGCATTGAAGTTTTTTGTATTGTGGATTTTCTTGTTTTCTTGTATAGTTTTTGACATTATAGTGCTATATAAACACATTATTATCAATAAGGAATAGTTTGAGTTATATTTAAAGAAGTTTTATTTTGTTCTAAGGTAAGAAAAAATTAAAATAATATTACTTGACCTCAAAAGGAAACTTTTTTATATAAAACTCAATAAAACTTCTTTAAATACGACTCGAAATATTCCTTAACGATAATAATGTGTCTATTAAGCACTATAATAACTCATAAACAAGTAAATACATGAAAATACATAATATAAAAATCTTCAATGCAAATTAACTACAATAAGGCAAAAGTTTGTTTGGATATAATGACGTTTCTAATAATGTGGCGTATAGGTATTGTAGCCAGTTTCCGGCGACCAAAATGTTAAATATTGAGTCATTATGATCGATGGCATTTTATTTGGCCGAGAATAGATTTAATTTGAGCTAGTTGTCGGCCAACACATATTTCTATAGGATACAGGCGGTCGAGAACTAGGTTCGAAAATTCTTGTTCTCGGCCTGCACTATTGATGGAACTGTTGATAGAAATTACAATACATATTTTACTTTTTTTATTGATTAGAAGCAATTTGTACTTCATAGGTACATCAAAAAAATTCAGAATAGAAAAAAAAATAATTTTCCAGATTTATTTGGAAGAAAAGAGTAATCAAGATCAAAATCTCAATTTGATATCGATCTGTGAAAACGTTTCCAATATTTCTGACCATTTGCGAAGGGAACACATTGCACTCAACCCTGTACGTCAATATAATTTAGATACTTGTTTACAGGTAAATCATAGTTCGGAAACCATACTTGTTCACCAAACTTCAGACGTTTCAAAGAAATCTAATTCAGTTAGCTCCCTTTCCAAACGTCATCCTTTAGTTCCCATTCAGTTAATTGATCCATTCGATAAACATCTTAAACTCCCTGAATTTAAAGCAAATACTAATAAGAAACGTTCTGATACACTTAAATTTCCTATGTATAAAAACTTGGCACTCAAAGAAGAGCAAAAATCAAGAAAGCTAAGGACATGAAAAGAAGACGCAAGATGCTGGCATCTTTGAAAGCAGAAAGGGAAGCAAAACTGCACGAAAATAGGCTAACCAGACGAAATAAAATAGCTGAACGACAAGCAGAAATGAAATCAAAAGAAAAACCTGAAATGTGAAACCCATTATGTGAAGAAGAACTGTTTAACGATGTATAGGGACCAGGGAAAGAAAAATATAGGCTGTGACAACTGCATAAGATGGTACCACCTGAAGTATACCAATCTTTCTAATCTATTTTATATTGAAGCTGCCGAAAAGGATTATACCTGCAAAAATTGTGAGTAACCACAAACACAAATTTTAGGACTCCGGACTTTTTTAGTTACTTAACTAGTTCCTTATTTCCTGTGATACAGTTTTTAATTTGTTTAAAGATAAACTGTTCTTTGTGTCGTTTTCGTATTTTATTTTTGGGTTTTTGTTTATATTTTGTTTTTATTTTATCTTTTTTATTAAAATTTTGAATAAGCTCATTGTTATTTTGGTTGCTCATTGTATTTTCAGTGTATTTTTTGATAATATTATTTTTTTAATTAAAACGTGGAATACTTATTATAAAGCTCTAATATGGTTATTTATGATTCTAATGACTTGTTCTATTCTACATAATTTTTTTATTTGCTTATGTGTGAATATCCAACTATGCCATGTCAAACCTATGAAATACTCTTAAGTGGCCGACTACTGGCGCAATCACCTATATTTCGTATTGTTCCATTTTAAAAAGATGTCGTTATATTAGCGTATTCTTAGATGTATGCTAAATGTGTTTAAAAGTAAATATTATAATAGTATATTAAACAACGCATTTCATATGGAATTCTGTTATGACACGAGTTCAAGTTTAAAAAACGAATCGCGAAGCGATGAGTTTTTTAAAGAACGAGTGTCACAACTGCCATATGAAATAAGTTGTTTATAATATTTTTTATATTTTGCCCTTTTTACCATTTTTTAAATTAATTTTTTATTTTTATGTAATTACGAAAATTTTTATTTTAAAAAGTATGTCGGCAGCACTGTGTAATTTATAAAATTTGACAGTTGTGACATTTAAATTATCAAATGTTAATGTTTTAAAATATTTTAAAATGAATAATATACCATTAATAATATATTATATAACTAAAAGATGATATTGATATTCACAAAACTTTTTTAAAGAACAATATAAAATTAATAAATTGCTATTAGCCTCAAACGTCATTGTCAATAGTCTTGCCTTTAGATACTTCACTCATGTCGCCAACCATTTAAAACAAAAATTTGCGTGCGTAAAAGTTACAATGCGATACGCAAATGCGTTTTGTAATGAAGATTTTTATAAGTGCAAAATATAAAAAGTATATTTTAGTGTTATTAGGAATGAAGTCTCGTAAAAACACAGAACAATAACCTAAACAAAAGCGAATTTTGCGCAGATTACTGTAACCGATTTTTGATATACATGTGTCAAGTAAATGGTGCATTAATAATTGTGAGTTGGAACCTCATCTATGGTTGGAACCTTAGACAAGGAAAGATATATGGACTTGTAAAAACCGACAATACGCCACATTATTAGGGTGTGTTCGGGGAGCACGCTTTCGAGCTATGTAGCGCCAAGAGCCATATAACGCAAACTTAGACAAGGAAAGAGAGAGGACTGCGCATTCGAAGCAATTTGTGTAACCCATTTACCACCAAACTAATGGCGGTCAATATTAACATAGGCGTATCATACGATTTTTCTTAGACGATTATTAAATAATCATTTTCATTATTTCGTATTACAAATCTAATTTAAAAAAGTCTTTGAATTTATACTGCTCCAAAAAAAAAGAACAATCATTTTAAAACATATTTATTTAATAAATATTACAATTTTAATCTATTTTATCTATTTTAAATATATGTTTTTGTTCCACGCCACTGCAAAACTATTACATCTATGAGAAAATAATAACAATTAATTGAAAAATAATCTTTAAAACTGAATGAAAACAATGTTCAAAATGTATGTACAATTAATTTAAGTTATCGTACATAACATATGTGATTTAGTTAAACATCTATTACCTGAAAGCTGTAATATTAATAAAAATAAATTTCAAGGAAATAGTTGTAAAATACTTCTTACCTATGAAATGAAATTCCTTGCTCTTTTTTAGCACTCTGACTGTTGCACTAATAAGCTACACAATTAACCATTTTAAAATGTATATTCAGGTTATTAAAAAAGGTGAAAATTAATAAAAAAACTTGAAAAATACAATTCGATGTTCCAAATTTGTTTGCCACCAAACGTTTGAAAATTGGCTTCACTCTCACGCATAAGGTTTTCATTGCCATGCGCTGTCCTCTCTCTTTCCTAGTCTAAGAACGCAAACGAGGAATAGTACTAGATAGCGCCAACCGGCGCAAATAGCGTGCTCCCCGAACACACCCTTAGAAACGTCACTGTCGCCATTATATCCAAACAAACTGTTGCCTTATAGTAGTTAATTTGCATTGAAGATTTTTATATTATGTATTTTCTTCTTTATTATAGTTAAGGAATATTTCGAGTCGTATTTAAAGAAGTTTTATTTTGTTTTATATAAAAAAGTTTGCTTTTGAGGTTAAGTATATTATTTTAATTTTTTCTCACCTTAGAACAAAATAAAACTTCTTTAAATATAACTCAAACTATTCCTTAATGATAATAATGTTTATATAGCACTATAATGTCAAAAACTATACAAAAAACAAGAAAATCTACAATACAAAAAACTAATTACCATAAGGCCACAGTTTGTTTGGATATAATGCTATGGTGACAGTGACGTCACAATAATGTGGCGTATTTGAAGCAAATGTGCACCAAACAATAAACACCAGTGGCGTATCTATGAGAAGGGCTTGAGACATAATTCTATTTTTGTATCATTATTTTGTATTATTTTTGTATATTTTTGATTAAAAATTTAATTTTATATTAAATTAACATAAAATTTAATATTAAACATGCAGTATTACAAATAATTATATGTTATTCACCTGGCAATGCTGCGTTACTACAAAATAATTCATAGTACCTAAGTAAAAAATTAATGTTGGCACATACACATTTTGTAAACAACTCTGTCTATTGTATGGCTTGTCCAGTATAAATATAAGTGCACGTCATCAAAGTGAACAAATCGCTCTGTTCATTTGACTTCCTTCGTTCGTTTGCTACTGCCAATCAGTATCTTTTTTCACTGTAAATTTGCTAAATATTTAAATTTGTAGACAGCAAGTTATTACAAATAATAAATAAATGCTTTAAAAAAGGTTACGTAACTAATTTTATATCAAATACAACTCCTAGACTAATAAAGTATAAACTTCAAAAGAACATACCTCGTGCTAAAATGTTTTAGATGTTGACAAAATTGCGCTCTGTTGTCGCATTCAAAAATGGTGTAGTATTGACCATTCCATAACACGTGACTTTGACAAGATCCGCCATTTTCTCAGGGTGACACACATTCTGACTTTCTCCGTATTGCTTATAAGAGCACCCAAGCTTATAAACAATATGAAGCTGGGTCTATTCAAGAAATTGCAAAAAGTGCCAAACTCTGTAGGTATAAACAAATGAAATTAATGAGTTTGTATGTCACCCAGCAAACATGGCCGACCGTCAATGACGTCATTTTGGAATGGTCAATTGTAGTCAAATAAAATGAAGAATATTAGAGAAACTTCGTATGACATTTACTATAATCTAATAGTATTTTAAATGCTTGGCAATATAGTCCCGTTCTGACAGCTGTGACGTGCAATTATATTTATACTGGACAAGCCATATTTTATATCTCTGTGAACCGGACAAAAAAATTCTGACAAATATTTGATAGTTAACTTACAAGCAAACCCTGTTTCTGAAGATACTACCTCTATTTATCAAAATAAATAAACAAAACTCATTGAAACTCTAATACTTCCGACAACAATGATGTGTATACCTACTGCATACCTACAGACATTCATAACCTTAAACATTTCTAAATACTTTGACAAACTAAAATCGTTTGTGATAACAAGAGGGAATATTTTTAAATAATAGTATACTGAGATAATAAATAGTAAATTCTTTTTATTATCCTATATTATAACTGAAACAATTATTATCTACAACCGGTAAATATAATTTTATAAAAACGATTGAACACTGAATAAAAAAGTTTTAACAATATAAATACCTCAATTTTGTTCGTTTCTTCAATACAATTATTATTTCCGGCAAACTCAAGACAACTGAGCATGTTTTCGTTAAATTATATACAAAAAATCTCTTTCTGCACGGTAGCAACCTTTTGTATGAAATGTACGTCAACACACCTGCTGTCTGTCTCTAGGCAACCACGTATATATCCATTTAAAGTGACTAGACATCACAGCCAAACCCCATCGACTTATTAAGTAGAATAAAGATAGAAACAAATACTTTTAGGCAATCATTTGAAAAAAGGTAACAATGTTGACAATAACATAGAATGAGATTGTAATAATTTCTTTTGTCGCAACGACAAACACATTTATTATGAAATTATAGTATTGTTTTTATTTTTAAACGTATTTGATTTTATAAATTTTTTGACAATATTTAGTGATAGAAAATGAAGCATATGGGATACGCTAGAAGACATTTAATGTTGATCGAGCCAAAAAAAGTTCCTTTAAATAGTATTATACTGCCACCACTATCTCCATCTTTTCCCGACGAGCACATTCAGCAAAGCGCAAAAGTTATGGTAAGTCTGAGTACCTATTATTTATTTATTTTCAAGTACCTACTAAAAAAACGAATGTCATAACAACCATATGAAATAAGTTGTTTATAATTTTTTTTATATTTTGAAATTTTATTATTTTTAAAATTAATTTATTTCTATGTAAATTAGGGAAATATTGATTTTAAAAAGTATGTTGATAGTACAATGTAATTTATAACATTTGACAGTTTTGAAATTTAAATTATCAAATGTTAATGCATAGATTAATGTTTCTATAACATTCTTCTTTTTATTTGAGTACAATATTAAGCTAGGTTAGTTATACTGATAAAAAGGTTATTTGTGATGATATCCCAAGCAAAACTTATTTTAATGTGATTTTGTTTAATAAAAGAGTTTTATTTTGATGTTAATACCTCAGCACGAAATTTCACCTGATAAACCATATTTAAGTGCGGCATCAGGGCACCATATTGCCCGAGTTATGTTCGTTTGAAGTTTATATTTTATTAGTCCAGGAGTTGTATTTGATATAAAATTATTTACGTAACCTTTCTTAAAGCATTTATTTATTATGTGTAATAACTTGATTCCTACGAATTTAAATATTTAGCAAATTTACAGTGAAAAAAGATACTGATTGACAGTAGCAAACGAACGAAGGAAGTCAAACGAACAGAGCGGTTTGTTCACTTTGATGACGTGCACTTATATTTATACCGGACAAGCCATATTTTAAATTAATAATACACCAATAATAATACTTGTAGACTAGACGATGGTACTTAAAGTAAACGACGCAGGCGAATACGATAATCTTTATTTTAACGTTATATGAACTTATTATAACAATAACTAGGTAACTAATATAATATATTAAACTACAATACAATACGTCTACTTCGACGGCTCTTCATTTTAAGAATGACTCGACACAGTCGACTCACTAAAAACCCCTTATCATAATTTTATGATTCACACCCAGTAATGACGGTCCCATATCTGTGTAAGCAGTCGGCATTATATTATATAAGAAAAAGATGAATTTCATATTCACAAATGCTTTCTTAAAGACCAATATAAAATTAATAAATTGATATTAGCCACAAATGTCATTGTCAATAGCCATCTTGTGATTAGATACTTCACTCATGTAGCCAACCATTTAAAACAAAAATTTGCATGCGTAAAAGTTACATTACGATACGAAAATGCGTTTTATAATGAAGATTTTATGTGCAAAATATAAAAATATCTTTTTATATACTAAGAGCCGGTTTATTCATCTGACCAGTAAAGTATCCGTTAGTTATTTGTTCACTAAATTTAAGAGGGGCGTCAAAAATGTGACAGCTGAAAACGGGTGGCAAGCCTGAATTGTACCCAAAATTTCAATCATTTTGTAAACAACAAATCTAAAGAACGCCTTTAAATTACGTATTCAAATTTTTAAAGGATATAGCTTAGACCTTTCTTTTAGTTAAGTTTTATATTGTAATAAAAGAGATATTGGTGTTTAAGTGATGGTATGTTTTTAAAAAGTTTGACAATTTGTGATCACGAATTTTAACGCCAGAAGCTTAACTCCTAAAGAAAGTATAGAGAATGCGACTAGCAAAATATGAAGTTAAAAAAAGGTATATTTTTTGAGATTTGTTGCACGCAAAATTTGAACATAGCACTAATATGTTAATTTAGTTCAACAGTTTTGGTGGCGCTTTTTTCAGAGACGTATGTCTATTCTAATTCTCCAAATCCAAACTTCACTTAACATAACCAACTTAACCTTATTTCTCGTTTATAACGTCCTACGAATAAATAATAAAAATAGAATAAAACCTGTGTAGGCAGTTACTTCAGGTCCAAAGTTTTTGAGGAAACAGTTAAAATCTTAAACTTCAAGAATTTATTGATTGTCTAATTGTTGAAGTGTCAGATAGGGACCAAAAAATTTAAAAACTTAATTTTTCCTGATAACGGTAGCTGGAACACTACCGAAACGTTCAAATAAAAAGCATAAAAAAAGGTTGGTGATTTAATTACTCAAACAAATTAACAAAATAAAACATGTAGAATAAATTATCCCAACATTAAAAAAATAGAAACTGTAGTACTTAGTACACACTTTGGATATAGTGGAGAAAAAGAGAAAACTTGTATTTTCAATAGGTAAGGTTAGGTTAGGTTATGTTAGGTTAGGTTAGATTAGGTTAGGTTAGGTTAGGTTAGGTTAGGTTAGGTTAGGTTAGGCCAAACTCGGGCCTATTGTGGCTCACCCTAAGGTTCACTTTTTAAAAAAGTCCAAGATCGATATTGGCGAGAGTTGTCTAAAGTCGGTAGGCTCTAGCTGTATGAGACCAAACAAGCGGAGCCTGTTCATTTACAAAGCTGGACAATAGCAAAGAATGTGTTCTGCCGATTCGTCTGCCACAATGCAGTAGCGACAGTCCGACGTATTACTCAGATAAAGCTTCCTCAGGTGGTTTCTCAGACGACAGTGTCCAGTCAACAGTCCAGTAAGAATGCGTAGGTTACTTCTACTCAATTCCAGGAACTGTGCTGTTTTGCTACTCGAAGGTTGAGATATGATCGCTTTCGAGTGGGTAAGCCCCGGTATATTCTCCCAGAGCAGAAGGGTTTCCCTCGCTGCCCAGCCGGAGATATTGTCTTTGGCAGTGCTTTTTGCTATGTCAAGGAATGGTTCCGGTCCAATAAACGCGCACTCCGTTCCTTTTTTTGCAAGAGTGTTGGCGCTTTTGTATTTTCAATAAGTGTGTATATTAATAATTTCAAATTTCTTAGCTAAGCGCTTTCAACCATAAGATAGGCTAAGTCTAAATTGGAAATGGAATTTAGTTTTAATATAAATAAAGTAACTTACCTTCTAGTTAAATATTTCCCAAGAGAGATCATCAAAAACACAGTAACAAATAGGTCACATCCTCAGATGAAAAAATAAAATAGATAAGTAACGATATATCCCTTAACACAGCGTTTGTTTGTAAGCAACATAAACAGACAGCATGTAGAAGGAGGGGGGACGAGGTTTGTTTATACTCAGAGACAGAGACGTATCATAATTTATTTGATTGAAGGAAATGATGAAAATATTAAATATATTACACAAAAGAGTCAAAGAACAAACGTCGTCACTTAAAAAACCACCAATAGCAAACACCAAATATTAACACAAGATAAACACACGCATCAAAAATGGCTGTATCTTTCCATGTGTTTCCATATCAATATTTGACGTTTTGGTTCCACAATCTTATTGGCTAGTTTATCTGAGCCAATAATTTGTCATTAAATTCCCGGTTCGATTCAAACGCTTCAATCACTGTGAGGAAACAAACTGTCAAAGAAGTAAACACAAGCGAACATGGTGGGGGTTGATGTTGCTTACAAACAATAAGCCGACGTTCCGTATCTATTTTATTTTTTCATCTGAGGTCACATCAAATACCTAACGACATCCAGAACAATTTAAAAAAAAAATATAAATAAAATCAAAGTTAAAAAGTATGTCTGAATAAATTCATTTTAGTTTTTAACTTTATCTTTAACTTTTTAAATCATGTAAGTCATCCATTCTCTAATGTGGGTAGAATCCAAAAGGTTCAAAGAAAAACACAAAGTCGATCCCACAATTTTAATTTAATAATTAAGATTTAATGTGATGGAAACAATTTTTTTTTCAAGTCTTACTATTGTCTTCCTTTCAAAATTGACATTGTATTGTATTTTTAGCCTGATGATGGTCCTGTGGACCGAAACTAGTTGCAAGTAACTTTCATTATTAAATTAAAATTGTGGGATCGACTTTATGTTTTTCTTTGAACCTTTTAACTTTTTAAATTGTTTTGGATATCCTTATTTGAAAAAGTTAAAGACAATGTTAAAAACAAAGAACAGAGCAAACTGTCAAGAAATGAATAATATCTTCTCTAACATTTAAGTTACACATATAACACAACCCTACCTCCATTTCAACCCATGGAGTGAAATTTAACTACAGCAGTTCACCTCTCATCTTAAAAAGCCAACTTATGCCTGCATTATGATTGAGCTCTTTATAAAAGATGTACCTATTCGATTCCCTAGCATTTGACTCACATGTATCTCGATGTACCTCCCTTATTCTGTCTACCAAAAGTTATTTTTGGAAATTATATAACATACAACAGCTAGTTTCGGTCATGAGACCAACTTCAGAATGAATAAAGATTTATGGTATGCATGGTAAAATGATAATTATTAACTAACCAACATTAGATCATTGACCAATTAATAGGTATTAGAAAATTTTGAAGAGAAATAATAAAAAAAATTTGACATGATGGTAAATGTAAATTGAGATATAAAAACTCTAACACAACATATAAATTCAGAATAATGGATAAAAATTGATGGAGCGGTAGAGCAAAATATGTTTACAAAACGTTTTCAGTTAGGTTAAATTTTAAATTTGGTAGGAAAAAAATATAAATAACAAAGAGGTAAAATGGACAATAACGGTGCTGATAAACTTCATCAGAAGGACAAAGCTAGATGAAGTGTTCTAAAAAATAAAATAGATCTGTAAATATCGCTAAATTTTGGATCTGTAATATAATAGAAAAAGGTAAGAAATTAAATTAAGAATTATTATTATGTTAACCCTTACAATGTGGAAGTTGATCATGTCAAGAACACGAAACAATTAACTTTGTAAATAAAAGTTAACTACTTTATTAAAGAAATTAAAGTCAATGACAGTAGTTGTTTCAAAATACCATTTCATCGACTGATGCTGTTTCTATTTTACTTTTCAATCATTTTTGTTCATTTTACTATTAAAATGGTAACCCTCGAAATGGAAGAATCGTCCGCAAATATTTTTTTGCAAAAGGTGGGCGAACATGGGCATTCGATATACTTTCCCTTAGTTTTAATTCTTTTATCGACTATTTGGGGGATCAATCTTGTAGGTACCAGACCAGAAGTCCTTAACTTTTTGAATTACAAAAATTATAAATAGTAGAACCAATTAAAAAAAGATACCTACTTTTATCTTGACCACTAAAATTTTTCATTTTCCGGAATTTCAGAATTTAATTCATACTTCTGTCTTTAGCTTGTGATTGGTCAGATTATGTGAAAATATACCACCAGTGATCTAATTTTCGCGACTATATCACATATCGAAATGTTCACGTAATCTGACCAATCACAAACCAAAGAGAGCTGGTATTATCGCGATACCACCAGGACCCCTATTCTTGACGGTGATAGAATAGAACTCTCCCTAGGGAGCACTCCCTACTTTCATTCTATCACCTTTCTATTGGTTACATGTAACTGTATTCTTGAGTTCGATAGAAAGAAGTACAGTCGCTGTAGAAAGATAAGAATGTTTAAGCAGGATTGCCAAATAGTTAAACCAATCGGAATAAAGAATTTTTGACAATTGAAGACCATGCAAACAAACGTGGTTATTGTTTATTTTTTACGGTCTCTTGTTTCAGGAGCTATATTTTATTTCATTTCTACATTTAATTCTATTTCATAGCATAAATATTTAGTTCTAGTTTTTTATTTAGTATTGTTTTTAGTATTTGTATGTTTAAGAGTGTTTAAAATTTACAATGGATTTGAATAATGTTTTAATTTACGACGCTATACAAAATGATATACGAGAAGCAGAAGAGGATATTAATATCAGAAGAGAAGTTTTACCCTTGGTAAACCCATTTGATGAATTAACAGATTATAGGTTTACAAGGCTTTTCAGATTTTAAAAGGAAGTTTGTCGCGACCTTATAGTGTTTCCAATCTTTGGAAGAGCCCCCAGGTATACTGTTCAATAAAGTTGACAACTCTGTCCATAGGGCTTCCATTTTTTCTTTTGTATAGCACTGCGTTAATTTGCCGGAGTACATTTCTTCTCTTGCAGAAATAAAGTCCACAAGAATCTGCTTTTGTTGGGTGTTCATAGGAGCACTCTTTTGTTTTTTATTTTCTGCCATTTTCACTACACTATATATGTCTTATCTATGTTCACTACTGTTACTTTTGATTAAAAAAAATACATAAAAGGTTGATAACGGACGGACAATTATTTTTGATTATCTAAGCACGAAACGACGAAATACATCATATAACATATAAGCAAGAAGCATATAAATATAACTACTATGAAAGAAATTACTTCTATACTATTTTTGGTTCTAAAATAAAAATCCCTAACACCTTCTCTTGGTGTTATAGCGGTTCCTTCAGAAATAACCAATAGAAGTAATTGTTCTCTCGGGGAGCAACCCTTCTATCGGTACAGTGAGAGAACGAATTTCAAGAATACGGTTTTGGCATTTTCAATAGAACTACGCCCACTTTCTATTGGCTGTTCTATTCTATCACCGTCAAGAATAGGGGTCCAGCTGTCTTTCAATTCTGATTAATCTGTCAAGTTCAGTGTTTGCAACGACGTAAACAATATCGATCATAAAGCAAAGTTTGACGTCTGTCAAAAAAAATATTGTAGCTGGATTGACCAATTACTTTATTAGTGATATAGTCCACAAAATACTATTCGTAATATAAGTCTGTCTTTTACTTATAAACTCAACTGAGTTCCTTAAAGGAAACACTAATCCTACGGACTATTGGTGTTTTCAAGTAACTCAGTTTATTTTAGAAGTAAATAGAGTGTTTATAGTCTGGTCGAAATGTCATTTAAATCGGATTTGGGTTACACCGATCCGAAAAATCTGATTTTGGTGTCAATCGATTCGAAATGACAAATACAAAAATGTTCCTGAATATCAAAATCCGTTTTAAAAAATTTCCTATTGTTATTAACAATTTAAGATTTTAAAAAAAAGGGGGTTTACATTTTTGCTAATAACTCGATAAACTATAATAGCTAGAACAAAAAACTGAACGGATTCTTAAAGGGCAGGAAATTTCCAACAAAAAAGTCCCAACTCCCCGAATTGTAGCTCAATTATTTATAGGTCTAATTTAATGTTGAAAATGGCATAAAAAACGGGCAGCGCGTCACCGTCGCAACTACCAAATGACATAAGTAAATTATTTTTTTTCAATAAGTAAATATTAAGAAAAAAAATTCTAGCACTAACAGAACATGTCAGAGAACAAATTTCTGCAGTCAAAACATTTTTTCCGTTATTTTTCACATTTCTATCCATTTGTTAATTAAAAAATTACATCTTCATTTTTACTAACTTTAAATTCGTTACTGTGAGTAAAATAAAAACACAAGAATTTTTTTAACCCTTGGAATCCTTTATCAAAGCTACTGAACAAAGTTACATAATAACATTTTTAAATTTTTAAAAATTGAAAGTGTTATTAAAAAGCAAAGTAAACAAATTCGAATTTAGATGTGAAAAATTTAAATTTTTTTAAACAATTGTTTACATTCGTTTTTAATACGCTATAAACAATATAAATCCATTTTTTTAAATGTTTGTGACCAATTGTTTAAAAATTTTTTACAAACAAATGGCTTATTTAACAATTTAAAAAAAAACATTTTTGCCATTCTATTGTTTATTAAAAACCATGATTTAAAAAAAAAATTCTAATTGTTAATTAACGTTTTTGTTTATTAACAATTGTTTAAATTTAATATTAAGAAATGAAAAAAATCCTAAAAATCATAATTTTCTCTTCTCTACAAAATGGTATTTTCTTCGAGTTTGTCAGTTAATTATTTAATTATTTATTAATTAAACAATAACACCTTACAACATACTGAATACCATAGTATACGTTTAATTTTTGAAAAAAAATTTTTCCATTTTTTATTAAAAAATGATTTTTGTTCTAGCTATTATAGTTTATGAGTTATTAGCAAAAATGTAAACCCCTTTTTTTAAAATCTTAAATTGTTAATAACAATAAGAAATTTTTTAAAACGGATTTTGATATTTGATATTTGTCATTTCGAATCGATTGACACCAAAATCAGATTTTTCGGATCGGTGTAACCCAAATCCGATTTAAATGACTTCTCGACCAGACTATTAATAGATATGGGGTATATTTCAGTGCTTCTCTTGATGAGGTAAAATTTTGGGAATATCAGATGTCGGTTGTAACAGACAGAATAAGGGAGGTACATCGGGATACATGTGTGTATTATTTACCTTTAAAACTTAAAAGCAAACTGTGTATTACGATATTTAACTGAATAGATAATTAAAATCCCTTTCAAACAAGATTCAGCAGTATTCATTCCAAAAGAGGAAAATATTTTCATACCATAAATTGTCAATTTAAATTTTATTCCAAAGATAAACCACAGTTTATATTTTGACATTATAATGCCATTAACTGATTCTAAAAATAATTTGTTATTGTTCTTATTTTGGACGAAATCCAAAAAATAAAAAACTATTATTTTTTATTTTGTTTTCATTTTGACATTGAAGTATAAAAATGTTACCAAAATATGAACTAATTTTTAAATTATGCTTAAATAAAAGAAAATATTGTTTAATAGAATTTGTATATAATAATCGGTCTTAGTATTCATAGCAAATATCCCATGAGTAAGCAGAAACCTCCCTATGATACAAACTGTCAACTCATCCCTATATTCATAGGGTTATTTCATTATTCGTATTTGGTATCTACAAATCAGTCCGATTTGAGCATGTCAGAGAATAAAGGCAATCAATACCGTAGCTTTTCCTCTGTAAAGAAAATCGTCGGAAAATTATACGATTTGTCTCTTACGGATTTTATAAACGGAGTAGATCGAAGTATTTATTAAGTTTTAAGTATTTAATATTACGGTAATTTCACGCTCATTTTTTAAACAATTACTTTATATAATTGTTAATATTTTCGCCGGTGTACCTACGTGTTAAAGTATTTTGCGTCATTCGTAATAATAGTAATGTGTCAGTAAGTGTAAACGGTGAATAAATTATTTTCGTCTTGGTGATTCAAAACATAGTGTTTTTGTTGAATAGTACCTTGTTCATTATAGCTAAGAAAATAAGCGATTAAATAACGGAAAAGTTTGTTGAAATGGCTTCTAAAGTTATGGTGAAAATACCTGTCGCGCCTTTCGGCAAGGTAAGTCCTCTAGGTCACGGTTATCCAAACCATGCATTTCAACTTTTTGTATTTTATTTTTTACTATAAATAGGTATATAGTTTTAAAATCATATAATTATACAAAAATCATTGAATTTAACAATAAAAGTTAAAATATGCATCTTTTTTGCAAAGTGACTAATAGCTAATTTTTAATGTTTTCTAATGTCCCTAAACTTTGTTTTTGGTTTTTATTACCATTTTAGAATATTTAATAGTACATAATTTTACAGTAAGAACATTTTTCATAGTTTTTCTTTAAAATATATAAAATAAATAAAATGGTTTGGTCCAAATATGATATAAACATGTATTTTTTAGATCAAGAATGTTTTACTAGACACACAGAAACCTAACTGTGTGATTTTCAATGTTATTTAATACAAATAAGAAATAAAGTATCAATTACTAGGTAATTCAACAATTTTTACCCAAATAGGGTTTATGTTATCAATTAAAGTACCACAATTGCGGAGCTGGCTGATATTTTAAAAGATTTTGCCTGTAATATGCGGTAATTGGATATGGTACAGACTATAAAGAATCTGTTATCACACAAGGAACTACAAGAAAGTTGATTGAATGCTATGGAAAAAAATTCAGCTCATTTGGTGACCCAGAATTTAAAGGTGCAAGGGACGCACGAGATTACAAAAGAAAGCAGTTACAAAAGAGACCGAAGAAAAGTAAGCAAAGCACTGCTGCTTTTACTAAGGAGGAACTGTCATCTCTGCAAAAATGTTGGGACGAAGATTCACCTACAAGCTTGCAGAAGTTTTTCTGCTATCGAACTTGCTTGGAGAGGCAACGAAGCAGCGAATGCTTTATTATCGTATTTTCAGAAAGGGCTTGCCAATTACGGCAATGAAATAGGAAGAATAGTGTACAGTCCAGTATTTACGAAGACTAACCAAGGAGGTGCAAGAAGTTGTGCTAATATCCCGTGGGAATTTGTGAATTGTCCAAATGGACTAAAAATGCTGCAGAACACGCTGGGCTTGATACCAAACGAAGGAAAATCATCAATCATGGTCACCGATCTACCGCAGTTACACAGCTTGCAAATGCAGGTATTTCAGATCAGCAATTTATCAAAATTAATGGTCATAGTAATTCTAATTCCATTGCTTCATACCTTACTAAGCCTAATCCCCCATACCAACCTAAGCTTTACTAGGAAGTTGTGAACAAAATTAGAGGAAATATGGAAGAAACTAGTCTCGACTCCATAAATAATGTGACACCTACAATTACCAATACCGAAGTGTTAACGAAGACAGGTTCAGGTTATTTTCAAAAATTGTACCTTCAACATTAAAGCCTTAAGCTGTGACGAATTAGTATAAAATGACCTTAATTTTTTCTTTAGTGTTCACGTTGTTAGTTTTTGATTTTATTTACTGTAAATTAATTCAAATTAAAACGGTGACACGATTTTTCTTTATTTCAAATCGTCTATCAATTCTGATTGGTCTGTCAAGTTCGGCGTGTTTCAAAAATTTACCACAAGTCACATAACGATCTTGCATATATAAGTTTACGAACTGCATCGATGTTGGGTAACAATCAATTTAGGACGACCTTTACGGAATTCGTCGGTGCTTGTCAGCTTGACAGCCTGGCACACTGCGCCTTTTGCAGATTTCTTATGCTGCCCTATGTGTGAAGTTCGATAGCAATGATAGTGGTAATTTCATAAAGGTTAGGTTAGGTTCAATGTGAGTGGTCGTTCAACGTCCCTCCCACTGCGACCTGAAAGATCTATTGTGGCTCACCTCTAGGTTATAGCCCTATGTTTCTGATAAAGCTCATCAAGGTCGTTGGCGGCACTTTCAGGAAGTCCTTGGGCTAATTGATCTTTAGTCTCTCAAGCTCCCTGCAGTTACACAAGATATGCTCCGCCGTTTCATCCTCCCCCTGACAGAATCAGCAGCCCGCACACTATGTCAGTCCAATTGTTTTCATATACCCGTTAAGGCGACTGTGTCCAGTCAGTAGTCCTATCATAATTCGTAGGTCCTGCTCATATTCAGCAGCTCTTGAGACCTCATTTTAAAGAGATCTCTTTTAAACCCTCCAGCTCGAACTAATACATCTGCTCTGATCTACCCAGTTCGATATTGCTCCTCTGGCTACACTACTCGCTATGCCTAGGAATGGCTCCGGGTCTATAAATATTCCTTCAGCACCTTTTCTGGCTAGAAGGTCCACTTTTCGTTCCTTTTAATGTCGGTATGCCCAGGTACCCAAAGTTAATGAAGGCATGCTTAAGCATCTCCATTGCAAAAACCTCTGATTGGAAAATTTCATATAGCCAGCTGCGTCCGGTTTTAGAAACCACAGTGTTTGCAAGCCTTCACAGTGACGTAGAACGTCATTTACAAAGCTCCATTCAAGTTTTGAATTAACTCGTACCGAACTGAGTGCCTCTAGAGCGGCTTGATTATCAAAAAGGATTCAGATGGACTCGTTACATAGCATCAGTTTCTGCTTGAAATACAGTCGCGTACTTTTATTCTTGACTTTGTGCCATAAACTCCAGCCCCTCTACCAATGGAGCCATCCGTGTATTGGAGAGAATTTGCTCCTCCTGTGGGGAAGTGGTTTCCCAGCCCATTTTTTTTTTGGTATCTTTACCGTAAAAGTTTTATTAAAGTTGCACCTACGGGACCATTCGATATAGGGGCAGCTCCAAAATACGGTCTGCTTTTATTTTCATGATATAACCTTTTCTGATCGGTATCTTGCCTCCAGATTATTGGACCTAACCTTGTATTAGTCTATGTGATATACAATCAAATGATAAGTTAAGTACAACCTATAATTGCTTCCTTGATGGTCAGCATGCTAGCTCCACCAAGTATGTAAATACTCCCAGCCTGCTACTGACTCTACTGCCATATAAAGAACAAACATTTGTAAATCAAAACGTTCAATTAAATAAAATTAGTTTTAGCTATTGCATTAGTGTTGCCGATACGTATTGATTGATTTAGTGTCTGCAATTACAATTGGATTACCACATTTATTACAGCTTCGCCTAAGCTACCAGAATGAAGGATAAAAATGTATAATTAATATAATTTTTACTACATTTTTATTTTATAAAATTATTTATAATTACAAAAACGAATTAAATACATACCTAATACATTCAATATGGCATTCAATATCGTCTACCGCTACTTCTAATATACCTGCTTATCAACATCAACATGGCCAGTTAACAATAATTTATTTTATTAACTTCTTCAGCATACTTTTTCGATATACACCCAGACGGTGTAAGATATACTTAACTCATTCCCATTAACCCGTAATTACTTCAAATAAATACTTCAAAAGGTATAACAGACATGGGGTCAAACTGACTCCTTTATTTAAATATTTATATTTAATTTTATAGTTGTGTAACTGGGCAAAATAAGCCCAAAATATTATTTACCTTTTTAAAGCATACTTGTGAAAGTAGATGTTCTATTTGGTACAGAAATAAAAGGGTACATACATATTTCTAACCATATAATATTTATGCATACATATTTATGCATTATAGAAATTAACTATAGAAAAACAAAATCACATTATTTTTATATTCTATTTTAAAGTAAACTAAAATGAATACACCAAAAGCAAAACGTGCTCCTTTTGCTTGCAGGACATCTTCTGCATAACTTTCTTGTTTCAAATTTCTCATCTTCCGCATTCTTCTTAATTTTTAACACTCTTCCCATGCATAACTTTACTTCACGGCCAAAATAAAGATTTTGAAACATTCATTTCATTCCTGGAGTTACTAAGTTCATCGCTAGGTTTTTAATAAAATCAAAACGTCTAAGTTGAGAATTATCTTCTAGTTCTTCTACCGGTTGAATAAACACTGCATTTCTCATCTAAACTATCCACACCTCCCTTATTACAATTATAATAAGTTAAAATTTTAGGCTTTCCAGTATCGATATCATAGTTTATTTGATGGTGCATTGATGAAACTAAGATAACCGCTCTATTTGGACTTGGTACATAAGAAACTATAGTAGTGTCATTGGTAAATCCATATAGGCTTGATCCGGTAAGTCTTGATCTTTTGGTTAAAAACTCTCGAGGAATTTCTAATTTATTTTTTCAAAGTACCTACATATGTTAATTTTTTTTTAGCCACTGTACTAACTCAATCGAGGAAAACCAATTGTGTGCAGTAACATTTCTATTTGTCGCATAAATTGGTTTGGTTAGCCTAATTACAGCCTGCGAAGGTTTTGAATATTTTTTTTCTTGGTTAGTTAAATTAAAACCGTCTGAGTCTTTTCCACAGTAGGATGTAAGCGTTATAATATGATGTTCTGGAATCTGTCATAGCCATAATTTTTAAGCCGTATTTACTTACATGGTTTTGCAGGCATATACATTTTGAATTTTAATCGTCCACGAAACGAAACTAGCATTTCATCTATACATACTCCAGTACCAAGTGTATAGACACTACGACAGTTATCTATAAAATAGTTAAAAATTTCCGAAGTTGGTGCCAATGGATTCTGCTTTTTTCTATCCAATCTGGTTTCCCGATCGTCAAAACTATAAACATGAGAGGATTGTTTCAAATCGGTTTGAATTTGTGACACATCTAAATATATCCCTGTCTGTACCATCAGTAGCAAAAATAGATCTTATAGGTATTTTCATAATTTGATTTGTAAATAGAAGTCAGTAACAGTAGTCCCAAAAACGCCTTTAGTTCTATTATATCTAAGTCACGAATATCACTTTTTTGGCATTTTTATACTTGGACCTCATACTTGCCATCTCTTTATTTGATCACTGAAGGTTAGGTGTGAGTACTTTATCGCCAAATAATAAGTTCCCAATTTCTTCAGGATCAGCTTTTGTGGCATTAAATCTTTTCAAACCAGGACACTTTATTACTACGTTGTGTTGTAATGTTCTGGTATTTTTGCCATAAGGAGACTGCTTAGACCATTTAAAGCGCTTTTTTCCAAAATAGTAGCTTTTTTTACCAGTTTCTTTATCTCGTATGTCATTATTTTCTGGTTCCTCTTGTTGTTCATCTGCTTCTAACTCTATTTCAGAATCGCTGTCGTGGTCACTAGGAATATAGTCGTTATCAAAATGTAGGTCACTACTACCAGAATCAACCTCATCCGTCCATTTTCGGAGAGTTTCTTCATAACCTTTTTCCCCGTATTTTACCCTCTTTGAAGGGCCACACGTATCATTAGAATCCATAACAAAAACTAGAATAATAAAGAAAAATTATTATATACACGTGACAAATAAGGAACGTACCTACAGACCTGACCTCTTTTTGACCCCGGTGAAATTTTAAATTGCTATAAAAACCTTTAAACGTCCGACCAACACACTAACACTTCGAATGCGATCTTATTACTGAGCGGCTCGGCGGTGTTGATATTTGGAGGGGCTAGATATTCAGAATGGTCGGGGGGTCGTATTGACCCCGTGTATGTGGTTAAGGGCTAAATCCTTTTTTTAACACACAAATATAAAACATTAATTTAAAAAGCACTAAGTGTTTGGCTTTTTATTGAACAGTGTAGAATTCTAAACAAACCCTTGTCATTTATCGTTTTCTAGTGTAGAGGTATAAGAAGAAGAAAGTTAAGTATTTCAAATATGATCCAGGCTGGCGCTGAACAAGTTAATTTGGTGAACGTTTTATGTATCTCAACGCGTAGTTTCTGGGTTACTCAATCGTATCAATGAAATGAGAAATGTGGCGTAATGGCTCAAAGCTGAAAAGCTCAAAGGGCACCACTCGCTCTTATAGAATCTTGAACAGGAGGTTTTTTAATATGACGAGAACAGCGATTTTAGTAGCAGCTCTACATCTGAAGATAATTTAAGAACAAGTAGCCACAGATCACAGATGTAAAAGATTAGCTTGGGATCTGGAACATCTAAATTTACGGAAAGAAGGCGATTTGTACTTGTTATCGAGTTTTGCAATGTAATTCTTTTGTTGATAGTGAAAATAATTCGGAGGTTACAAGAAATTTGGTAAATTTTAATTTTTTAAGAAAACTTTTAAACTGGTAGATGTTTTATACCAAGGTGATGCAAAAGAGATATTTGGTAATAAATAACTTAAAGAATTTAAGTTTAAACATAAAATATTTTCTTCTTAAATATCTTTATTTAAACAATAAAAAATTAACATACTTATCTTTTCTACATCTTGAAGATCCACTGTATGCAGAGCCGGGAAAGTCCGGTAGATCCTTCTCTGTGTAGTCCTGGTATAGTCCCCTCCTTGGTGGCTCCTTGTTTCCATATCCTCCATTTGATATTGATGACGTGTAATCAGCTATATCCCTCGAACTAAAAAATTGATACATACTAAACCAAGTATCTCAAATGTAACTGAAGGGAAAAAATAAATGAAAACCTCAAAATTAATGTTTTACTCGTATTTATTTGTTTACAAAATCCCTTTGAACAATCCCTTGCAATTGTTGTTCACCGATATAAATAATAGTATTAACTTTATATTTATAATTTTTAAACTAAGGTATGTTCTTTCTTTCTTTATTAATTTACACTACTAAACATGACTGTTTTTATAGCCTCATAGTGGGCCTCTATGTTGGGCCGAAACTAGTAGCTAAGAAATTTTTTTCCATCAATAAAATTCTGTGATATTGACTTTGGCTTTTTCATTTGATTTTTTATATACAGGGTAATTGATTAGTGTGAGGAAGCTCAGTAGATCTGTTATAGTAAAATTTACAAAAAAAAGTTATTAACAAAAGTTGTAGGCAGCTTTAAACTCCACATTTTAAAATTAGTTACAATCTTACAGGGTGTTTTATTATGTTATACTGGGTATTTAAAAAGTTATAACCAATATTACCTGAAAATCGTATTAAGTTTAACCCCCTGTATAATTAAAAAGGAGTATAGGAACATTGATCTATTGCAACCATAGTTTTTTAATAATTGTTAAAAATTATAAAACATATTCGTTTTCATAATATTCGTTAAATCAAATACAGGGTAAGTCAAAATGCTAGTACATTATTTTCTTGGTAATTTTAAATGGAACACCCTGTATTTTATATCACTATTGAAAAGTACTAATATCATACTTCAAATTTTATGAAGTACTCCCTATACCTAAAGTTATCAGTTTTCTAGATATTTTTATTTTTCCATCAAAGTATTGATTTGGTAGATATTTTAACGTTTACCAATAATTATTGTGAGTTGGCCATGATTGGTTTGTCAGGAACTGACAGTTTGACATTATTGTTTATTAATTTAGTAATAGCGTTACAGAAAAGAAAACAATTTATTTCAAATAAATTTTATATAAAATAACCGACTGAAAATTAAGAAAAAAAAATTAACAACAGAGAAAAATAAAAAATAACAGTAATTTTAACTTATCTTACTTAAGTAAGATGTTCAAAATGACCTCCTAAAACATTTATGCATGCTTGAAAGCGGTCATTGAAAGAGTTGCTTACATTATTAAGTATTTGTAAAGAAATATTTTGAAAAATGCAATTCGGATTCTATCTTTCATATCATCCCTTGTTGTTGGAGGTATTTTATACACTTCGTTCTTAACGTAACCCCAAAAAAATGAGTCCATTTTATTGAAATCTGGTGACCTTGGGGGCCACCTGACCGGTCCATCCCTTCCGATCCATCTTTCTCCAAACTGATCATTAAGTTCACCACGTACTAATTCGTTGTGGTGCGCAGGAGCACCGTCATGTAGAAACCACATTTGTTCACGTATATTAAGTGGAACCTCTTCTAATAATATCGGTAACTGATTTACGATAAAATCTAAATAAATCTCACCATTTAAGTTATCTTCAAAAAAATATGGACCTATTACATAGTTACCGACGATACCTCCCCACACATTTAGAGACCATCTTGTTTGACTATGTGTTACTATGTGGTATGGATTACTTGTTGAATAGTAGTGAAAGTTATGCCTATTAACAGAACCGTTTCGATGGAATGTAGCTTCATCACCAAATAGGACATAATCAAAAAAATCTCTCTGCTCATTAATTTTTTCTAAAGCCCATTCACAAAACACTATTCGTTTCTGAAAATCATCATTGTTTAATTCTTGATGCTTTTGAATATGATAAGGGTGCATCTTGTTTTTAGATATAATGTTTTGAACAGAGTAGTAACTAAGTTCTTGTTCATTGGAAATGCTCCTTATACTTGTGTGTGGGTTTTCTGTAACTGCCATCAACACACTCATTTCGTTTTCCTCTGTCACACTCGGTTTTGTTCGTTCATGTTTTTCATATTGCACTGAACCAGTGCGGTTAAATCGATCTTTCAATTTTTTAAATGTATCTTGTCTAGGTTGCCGCCTATCTGGAAACCGTTCTTGATAAATTCTAGCGGAGAGTAATGAATTTTTATTGTATTCCCCCAAAATCCAGATCATATCTACCAATTCATTAGTAGTAAAATTCATTATTTCTAATTTAAATTAAATTGATATTGTTGCTAATAATAATTGTTGCTAATTTACGGTGTACCACAATATTGAATTAATAAAAAATAATGTCAAACTGTCAGTTTCTGACAAACCAATCATAGCCGACTCACAATAATTATTGGTAAACGCTAAAATATCTACCAAATCAATACTTTGATGGAAAAATAAAAATATCTAGAAAACTGATAACTTTAGGTATAGGGAGTACTTCATAAAATTTGAAGTATGATATTAGTACTTTTCGATAGTGATATAAAATACAGGGTGTTCCATTTAAAATTACCAAGAAAATAATGTACTAGCATTTTGACTTACCCTGTATTTGATTTAACGAATATTATGAAAACGAATATGTTTTATAATTTTTAACAATTATTAAAAAACTATGGTTGCAATAGATCAATGTTCCTATACTCCTTTTTAATTATACAGGGGGTTAAACTTGATACGATTTTCAGGTAATATTGGTTATAACTTTTTAAATACCCAGTATAACATAATAAAACTTTACATTGTTGTGATGTGGAAGTTAAGCAGATTACAAATTTAAAATAAAATACAGGGTGTTGCATTTAAAAAAACATAAGTTTGGTATGCCACCATCTTATGGAACGTAAGATTGTAACTAATTTTAAAATGTGGAGTTTAAAGCTGCCTACAACTTTTGTTAATAACTTTTTTTTGTAAATTTTATTATAACAGATCTACTGAGCTTCCTCACACTAATCAATCACCCTGTATAATGATTTCCCACAAAAATTAACAAAAACAATTCTTCGACATAATAAGGGATAGTACAATCAATTTTATCACATCTTGTGTTATATCCAACGGTTTTCAATTCAATTTAATTTTAATTCAATATTTTACATTAAAAAAAAGCAAATAATGGTATACATTTTTTTAGGTTAACAAAAAGTCTGGTACCGTAAATAGTGACTTAGTCGTATCTCGAAATACCGATGTACCAATTCGACCTGCTGATGGTTCCAAAGGACCAGAACAGACCAGAATAGCTCAATTGGAACAAAATATTAGATTTCTGCAAGAACAACATCAGCTTATGCTAACGGGTTTACACAATGAGATTGAAAATTTAAAAACTAGAAATAGAGGTATGTTTACTTAAATATATTCCAATTTTCTTTATATATGCATATAACTTAATTTATTTTACTTTTTTTAATTTTAAATATAATGTGATAAGAAATATACTTTATTTAAATACTAAATCTGAAGAAGAAGTAACCTTTTATCAAAACTATTGGACAATCAAGTTCAGTTTCTTTGAAAACTGTTGGTAGAATCTTATATAAGAAACTGTATGAATTTAGCTTCTCTCTAACCGTATATTAAGTAGGTACCCTACTTTGCTAATATCTACAACAGATCAATTTTATTATTTAATAATTTTATTACCGCTTAATAAATATTATACCCCTACAGAAATTATAAAGGTAAAATATTTATAATTATTTTCCAGAATTGCAGTTTCAATTGGTTTTTGTGAAAGGAGCAGGTACACCAAGTTCTCCTTCTTCTCCTGAAGATGATGCCAAACATAAGGTAATAATAAAAAATATTATTACTACACTATTATTACCGTTAATGTGAAAGAAATACGAATAATAATAGGGGAAATCTGCCTATGATCGACCCCCGCCAATGATGAACCACTAGCTGTATTTTCAAATATACCGCTCATAATACACTAACTAACAACATTTTGGTTGTAAGTAGTTTTTTTTATAAGCATTTACGTAAAAACAAGCTGTTTTTGTTCAAATACATAAATAAATTACAATACCTATAGTATCGATGTAATCTGTTTTTGTTACTATAGTTTGAAGGTACTATTGTATATTAGTTATTGACCAAAAATTAAGGTTATGGGAAAGAACAAAAAAACTTAGGACTTTTATTCAATTTTTGAAATGCGGCCTAATGAACTACTTATTTGTGTCCTATGATAGAACAGGGGGTCCAGATAAGTCGAACTATGCAAAACACCTACTTAAACATCATATTTAGATTTCCTTGAAGAACTCGAAATAAAAAGACATCTAGCAGATCAACAATTCAATGTTATTAAACTGTTTACATGAGTCTTCCATTTTTAATACATACAAAGACATAAATGTAACATAAACATAAAGATCAGCATGGTATAGTTTGCACAGTTAAACTGATCTTAGAGGGAAATACATCCAGGATACTCCCTTAGGACTAATTTTTAAGATAGATCAAGATAGAATAAATATTTATTTAAAAGCAAAATTGCAACAATGGCAACAATGGCAATAATACATAACTAAATTATTTCAATACGAAAGATCAAATAAATATAATACCACTAAATCAGAAGACGCACCAGAAATCACACGAGAGGAAGTAGAGTATGCCATAAAGGATGCCAAAATCGGTAAAGCAGTGGGATCATACGAGATACACTGTGAAGCATTGAAACTGCTAGATGAACAGTCAATTATTATTATATATGTAATATAGGGGAAATTATTCAGGATAGGCTCCTCTTCACTTTTGTACCTGTTATATAGTCATGCCAATTAGAAATTGTTTAGTTAGGATTATTGTATGTTTTGACAATCAATGTCAATATATATGTATGTGTCAAATAAAAGTAAATCTAATCTTAGCATTAATTTGATATAAAATACATAACAAATGGCGACGAGTACGGCCGAATTAGCAAAAATGCGTTCCGCAATACGTGGACAAGTAACAAGAATGTTAAATACTATACAGAATACCTCAGAAATTACCAGACAAGAAGCAGCTATACGGTTAGAAAGATTGAAGATGTACAGTAGCCGCTTTAATACAATCCAAGAGCAAATAGAAGTAGCAACAGACAATATCGATAAAGAAGCAGACATAAGACATCAAATAGATGAAGAAATAATCAAGGTCCAAACGATTCTTGAAAACTACGCCAGTGCTAGCATAACCCCTACTCAGTCCCAGATCTCTACAAACGTTAAATTCATACCTTTTCAACCAAACGAATCTTTCAAAAATTTTATTCAACGTCTTGAAATATATTTCGAAATGAACAACATATCTGATGAGAAAAACAAGGTATTTACGCTGTTAAGTACATTAACGACAGAAATGTTTCAAAAATTATCAAATATCTGCCTACCCGACCATCCAAAATCCAAGGGGTATAAAGAAGTCGTCGACATACTATCGGAGTACTTAGATCCACAACCCACTATTTGGGCTAGGCAGCATAAATTTATCACTAGAGTACAAAATGAAAACGAATCAATTACAGATTATGCTTCAGCCCTAAAACTTTTGTCTGCAAATTGTGAATTCCAATGCCCCAATAATCAATGTTTGAAACCAGTTACTGATATATTTTTGGCACTACAATTTATCAGGGGGTTAAACGACGCACATATTCGAACTACATTGCTTCAAAATAAAACAAAAAGTAAATTTAAGGATCTCTTCGAATTGGCTATTACCATGGAACTTGCCAAACAGGATAGTATAACTTTAACAAGGTATTCTAACAAGTCAAACAACATTGAGAATTACAAAATTACCCAACAAGAACCCACAAAAATTTCAAATGAAGCATTTTCAAATAAACCAAGTACTTCAAGGGAATTTAAGAATACTTTTAAAAACATAAATGAACTCAAAGGCCGTTGTTTTCGTTGCGGCGATAATAGACATAGGTCATCTCAGTGCAAACACGCCAATCAAACATGCACAAATTGTAAAAAAAACGGTCACTTAGCAAGAGTGTGTCTACAAAGAATTTTTAAAAATAAAGAAAGAAAACCAGTTTACGGAGTGGATGAGGCAAATGACGATACCTCTGAAGACGAATATGAAATCAACGCTATACGCCATTCGAGCAATCAAAAATTTACAGTTGATATCCTAATTGAGGGTAAATATCTGAAAATGGAACTGGATACTGGAGCAGCAATGAGCTCCATCAGCTTTTCTGATTACAAACGACTCAAATTGACAAACAAGATATTCAATACTAATATCCAAATGCGAACGTATTCCGGGGAAATAATTAAGCCAATGGGGGCTATTTACGTCAAGTGTCGCTACGGCAAACAATCGTTCAATGGAAAACTATACATTTTTAACCTAGACGTTGAACCAATATTTGGACGAGATTGGATGCGTGAAGTGGATCTAGAATGGGCAGACATTCGAACCTTAGAATGTAACAAAAGCATAGATGATTTGTTGACTGAATACAAAGACATTTTCGAAAGTGATATAGTACCTATACCGAACTATAAGGCACAACTACAGCTCAAAGATAACGTAAAACCAGTGTTTATAAAACCAAGAAGAATTCCATATTCACTAACAAAGAAAGTAGAAGAAGAAATAGATAGATTAGAGAAAGAAGGAATTATTACGAAAGTGGACAATGCTGAATGGGGAACTCCAGTCGTGCCACTTGTCAAACCTAATGGCTCAATTAGACTATGCGCAGATTACAAGGTAACATTGAATAAATACCTCAAAGATGACAACTATCCAATGCCAAGAATCGATGATATCTTAACAAAGATGAACGGAGGTAAATTATTTTGCACTTTAGACGTCAGACAAGCTTATCTACATATGGAGATGACAGAAGAGAGTGCATACCTTCAAGCCTTAAGTACACATAAAGGCATTTACAAAGTAAACCGACTGATGTTTGGAGTCAAAGTAGCGCCAGCGACATGGCAAAGGTTTATGGACAAAACCCTCCAGGGTTTGGAAGGAGTGGAATGTTTCTTTGACGACATAATAGTTCAAGGTTCGAATTACGAAGATCTCATGAACAGATTACGAATGGTTTTTCAAAGATTACGTGACAATAAATTGAAATTGAGCAAAGAGAAATGTACATTTTTTCAAAATAGTATCAATTATTTGGGCCACAAGATAGATCAACAGGGAATACATAAATCAGAAGAAAAAGTAAAGGCGCTGGTCAATACGAAGTGCCCAGCGAATGTATCTGAACTTCGAACATTTTTAGGTCTTGCAAACTATTACAACAAATTTATACCTAACTTGGCAAGGATCCTACATCCACTTAACAGGTTACTACGGAAAGGTCAAAAATTTTTATGGTCGAGCAATTGTGAACAAAGTTTTCAAAATGTCAAGTCAGAAATAGCAAGTGAAAGAGTGCTTACACATTATGACGATAAGTTGCCTTTAATATTAGCGACTGATGCATCTCCATTGGGACTGGGAGCTGTTCTAAGCCATAGATTTCCTGATGGTTCAGAAAAGCCTATAGCATTTGCTTCCAGGTCGCTGTCTAAAAGCGAACAAAATTATAGTCAAATCGATAAAGAGGCGACGGCAATATATTGGGGACTTAAAAAGTTTTTCGCTTATTGTTATGGGCGGAAATTTACCTTGATAACGGATCATAAACCATTAACATCAATATTCGACCCATACAAGACATTACCTTCAATGAGTACCTCTCGCCTTCTACACTATGCCTTGTACATGTCCGGGTTCGACTACGACATTGAGTACCGCAATAGTAAAACAGCATGCTAACGCAGACTATCTATCCAGGTTTCCAGAAGAGATTGTTTCAATCAAAAAGATCGATAAACATTACATATATCAGTTTAATCAAATTTCAGTTTTGCCTATATCAAGGAATAAAATTGCTTCGGAAACAAAACGAGACGAAATTTTATCAAAAATATGTACATCTCTTCAGGAAGGCGAAAGTATTAAAAAGTACGGCTACGTAGATGGGGAAATCACCATTCAAGAACAGTGTTTATTACGAGGCTCCAGAGTAATCATTCCAGAGGCTCTTAAAGAAAAAGTTTTACGAGAGTTACACCTCGCACACACGGGGATAGTAAAAATGAAACTACTGGCTAGAAGTTACTGCTATTGGAAAAATATGGATAAAGATATAGACGATTGGGTAAATTCGTGCCGACAGTGCCGACTGAAACAAAATGAAGATAAGAAAGTTACACTACATCCTTGGGAAGAAGCACAAAAGCCATGGCAGCGGCTGCACATTGATTTTGCGGGTCCAATAAAAGGCCATTACTTATTTATATTGGTCGATGCCTATAGTAAATGGGTTGAGATTAAATCTACTAAAACAACGACAACGGAGTGGTGTATAAATACACTATCGGAATTATTCAATACATTTGGGTGGCCAGAAGTTTTAGTTTCAGATAATGGAACGCAATTTTCATCAGGAAAATTTAAAACCTTTCTTAAGCAGATGGAGATAATTCACAAAACATCAGCCCCATATCATCCTGCGAGCAACGGACAAGCTGAAAGATTCGTACAAACGGTTAAAAAATCATTAAAAGCGATGGATGGTGAACCCGGCTCACAGCATGACAAAATAGAATTACTGTTGCATCAATTACGATCTACTCCAAGGCAATCACTAAATTACACATCACCATATGAAATTATGTTTGGAAGACCGATTAGAACAAGATTTGACATTATGTTCCATCACATAGATAAACACCAGCAAACAAATAATCAACCATCAGATAAAACAAAGTCATTTAAGGTGGGAGAAAAGGTGTTAGCCAGAAACTACGCAGAAAATCAAGAGAAATGGTGTATAGGTCAAGTAGAAAAATGTTGTGGCCGACTACATTACCTTATCCGTCTGGAAGATGGACGACTATGGCGTCGACACATTGACCAACTGCTAGCCTGTGCCAGCACATTACGAGGGGAGCTGTTATATAGTCATGCCAATTAGAAATTGTTTAGTTAGGATTATTGTATGTTTTGACAATCAATGTCAATATATATGTATGTGTCAAATAAAAGTAAATCTAATCTTAGCATTAATTTGATATAAAATACATAACAGTACCCATGCCAAAACAACCTCGAACAACCAAACAACAGGCTTATAAGCCTAATGAGTCAACTTTGAAAATTTTATTGAAGATTATACATACTAGAATCCGTAATAAATGCGAAGCAGTGACCTCAGATACACAATTTGCCCTTCGTAATGGAATGTGTATCAGAGAGGGCCATGTTTGGCTTCATTATTCTAGTTCAAAGATGGCTAGATGTCAACCAACATTTATATATCTGTTTCATCGACTACAGCATAGCTTTCGACAAAGTAAAACATGAAAAAGACTTAACATTGAACATCACGATATGCAGATAATAGCCAAATCATTGGAGATAGAAGGCCAGACGAAAATACGATAACAATATGTCAGATGCGTTCTTTCTTCAATGCTGTTCAATATCTATTCGGAGTGCATATGTCAAGAAGCATTGGAGGATGAAACAGTAGGCGCAGTCATAAATGGTAGACCAATTAACAACATCAGATATGATGATGACATTGAGAGCAGTCTAGAAGATCTAAAGAGACTGTTAGATGAAGTAACATCTATTAATATCACTACGCTGAAAACTATGATGATTTCAAAAAGAAATAACAATACAGGCAACCTAACTATAGGCCACACAACGGTGAAGAATACCCAACGCTTTAAGATCTGACGATGTTAATCAGCGAAACGGCCGTCATTGAGTTTAAAAAAGAATTTTTTTAAATAAATATTGGAAGTTTTGTTAAAACGAAGAGTTTTTTATTATTCTTAATAAGATGGACTTTCAAAAAGTAAGGGTTAGTACAATCAATTTTACTAAAATCATACTTCAAATTTTATGGAGTACTCCCTATACCTAAAGTTATCAGTTTTCTAGATATTTTTATTTTTTCATCGAGTTAAACTTGATACGATTTTCAGGTAATATTGGTTATAACTTTTTAAATACCCAGTATAACATAATAAAAGTTTACATTGTTGTGATGTGGAAGTGATGCAGATTTCGAATTTAAAATAAAATACAGGGTGTTCCACTTAAAAAAACATAAGTTTGGTGTGCCGCCATCTTATGGAACACCTTGTAAAATTGTAACTAATTTTAAAATGTGGAGTTAAAAGCTGGCTACAATTTTTGTCAATAACTTTTTTTGTAATTTTTACTATAACAGATCTACTGAGCTTCCTCACACTAATCAATCACCCTGTATAAGAGCGTTATATTGTCAAGAATTGAGCAAGCTAGACAATCGATCATGAAATTGATAAAACTAGCAACAGCCCAGAATCTCTCACTGGCCTTGAGAGTGAGAATGGACAGATGCTATGTTTTCTCTGTATTATTGTATGGTCTTGAGGGATGGACATTGAACAAAGAAACTATAAAGAGGTGGAATCATTTGAATCATATAGGCTGAGGACGGACCACGTTACAAACCAACAGGTTTTAGATAGATGAACAAAGAGTTGAAGGTTTTATTCACCATCAAAAAGAGAAAGTTAGAGTTCCTCAGGCATATCTTGCGTAATGATAAATATGGGATTCTGCAACTCATTGTGCAGGAGTAGCATTGGAACACGAAGGATCTCTTGGCTACGCAATTTACATGATTGGTTCGGGCTCTCATCTGTACAGTTATTCCGTACTGCTATTTCCAAAGTAAAAATCGCCATGCTGATCAGCAACCTCCTAGGGAGAAGCTGATATCAAGAAGAAGAAGAATTTGTAAGAACAATAATTACTGTAAATAATAATACCATAATTTTTTTCAGGTGTACTCTAGCCCAAAACCATTTAACACAACACCTCTCCAAGTAGAAATTTTGGAAAAGGAATTGACAGAACTAAAGCTGCAGACTCAGGAAATCGAAAGCAGAAATGCCTATCTGTCTGCAATTGTCGATGAGCAAAAGAAGTAAGCGTAAATGTTATTTTTAAATTCATTAACTATGTTCTTCCTTTTCGGTCTTATTAATTTTATAAATTTATTTTCTAGAAAATTAGAACGGTACGAACGCGACCGCGAAAAAGAACGAGAAAGGGCTGTTCAACCTGATCCGGAACTTTTACGCAAACTGGATGATGCAGAAACTATCATTCGACGATTACGTAGAGAAAATTCTGATTTGAGAAGAGAGAACGCAGAGCATTGTTCGCACCGTGAAGTTTCGTATTCCCATCAAAGGAACGGGGAAAATGGTTACGGATCACCTAGAAACGGACATGGGCAGCATTCTGGAAGAGGAAACGGTGGACGACAGAGAGGAAACGGTGGACATTATAGAGGAAACTGGTTTCCACCTTTACATTCTCAGAGTTATTGGCAAGGTATGTTTTTTTTATATTGTATAAGGTCAATAAAATAACAAACAAAATAAAAGCGTAATCTCTATTTAGAGATTATACGAGGGTTGCATTTTATATTTCTGGATTAAAGAACAAAAACAAATATTAATCGGCGAAAATCACTTTATTGTTTTTCAAAACATTCCCCATGACCATTTATACACTTTAACATGCGTTTGATTCATTTGTCGAAGCACTTTTGTCACTCTAATTGAGGTATCTCCAAAACATGCATTCTGAATGCGGCAACCTTCTTCAGGTGTCGAAAAACGCTGACCTCTCAGTTTTTTTTTACGTACGGGAATAAAAAGAAGTCATTCGGTGCCAAGACAGCACTATACGGCGGATGACTCATCAAATCGATGTTTTGGTTGTTCAAAAATGCAGTTGTTTGAGCCGATGTGTGGGAGCTCGCATTGTCGTGGTAAAGAGTGATCCGTCTTCGGCGGTTAGTTTTCCTGATTTCTTGGAAGACAACTGGCAAACAAATGGTTGTGTACCATTTAGAATTGACTGTTCTGCGTTGTTCTAGTGGTACGGTTGTTTGGAAGTGCTTCGTGTGCGAACAACTTTTGTTGGATTGGGCTCATCTTGAAACACCCATACAGTCGACTGCTGTTTACTTTCGGGCTCATACGCGTAAATCCATGATTCATCACCTGTCACGATGTCATAGACGTATTTCGAAGCACTAAGATCATATTTTTTGAGCATTTTCTTCGACCAATCGATACGAGCCTTTTTTTAAGCTATTAACAAATTGTGTTGGATCCAACGCGAACAAACATTTTTGACCGTCAAATATTTTTGCAATATTAAATGTATACCGGTCCCACTAATGCCTAAGATTGTCTCAATCTCACGATAGGTCACATGACGATCTTGCAACATCAGCTCGCGCATAGCATCAATGATTTTCGGAACAACTGATGGTGAACGACCTGCACGAAATTCGTCTTGGAGTAAACTACGACCACGATTGAATTCACCATACCATCGATAAACACTGCTCCTTGATGGAGCTTCATCGGCAAAAATTGAATAAAGGTCATCCATGCACTGTTGCTGAGTTAATCCACGTCGAAAGTTGTAAAAAATAATCGCACGAAAATGTTCACGATTTTATTCCATTTTTGGGACGAGATGAATCTTTTAAGTTATTGTAAATAACACAAATAGCGCTCGTATGTCAAAACCTTAGAACAAAAAGAAACAGGAAGGAGTATATGCAAAATGACCTTGAGTCCAGAAAGGAGCTTGCATATGGCGGCCAAATGTCAATTTTAATTTCCGTTTCCAATGCCGTACCGTAAAAAAATTAAATTTATATTAGGGTCTTTATTTTTATTAAATTCCAACCAATCAAGTATGTGACTACATTTAGTGTTGTAAATCATTTTGTGTTTATAAAAACCGAATGATACGCCTATGAGCTAATTTTTGACATTTATATGCAAATATTGCTTTGACAGCATACTGTAAACATAAACAATGAGTCATACAAGGAGCTTCAAGATGACCGACTTCCGTCGCAAATTTTTCTTAAAGTTAATATATGACAGACTCCTTCCTGTTTCTTTTTGTTCTAAGGTCAAAACGTTCTAAATACGTATAACCTCAAAAATGTCCAACTTTACGATAGAGCTGTCAGTTGCCAGATTGTAACACCAGGGTTGCCAAATCCCGAAAAATAAAAGGCAACCCTCGTATAATTCTAATTGGTCTTCATCTACCACATCTTCTCTGTACTATATAACCATTAACTAGGTATGGTCGCGATGGGGACAATAAAAATTTCCAGTGCCGTATCTAGTTTTTTGAAGAATTTACCAATTTCAATAAATGTAAAATAAAGAAACAACTTTATATGGTTTGTGAAAAATGCATATATTTATAGTATGATTTATATACATTATGATCTTTTTAGTTGTATATCTCTTTTAATGCGAATAAAATTATTTAAAAAAAATAATTGTCGAATATTTGTATGTACATAAATATCACGATTAGAAATAGTGCTTATAAAATATTTGATCTATGATCGCAAATTGAAGGAAATATTAAGCAAATTTGACAACTTTGTTAAAATATTTAACCTAATAACAACGAACGCGGCATTGGAGCTGATGTAAACGGTATTGCGCGTACCCAATGATAGAGAAAGAGGACAAGTGAAGAAAGGAGCTAGTTAGGGCAAAAATTAAGGGACAATTATTCAAAGTTTTGTTAAGCATTCATAACATACGCCAATAAAAATTAAAAAAAAAATTGAATAAATAATTATTTTGAAATAATATAATAATAACACTAATAATATAAAATTAACATAAAACTGTCCTTCCACTATAAATATAAATTTAACAAAAAATACAATTCAGCTATCAACAAACACACACAATCCCGATCAAAGCAAAATTGACACTGATTAATGCATATACTCCATGCCACGCCTGTCCTTTTTTTCTTCGGGCTGAGATGGGAAACTCATGGTCGATGGGTCCTTATACAGAACCCAACAGTGTCGGACTCACCCTCGAGAGGATGTCTACCAACCAAACCCACCTCAAAACTCGCCGTTACCTCCGCCTCGGAATCACTACCCTAGCATACTTCAAGACGGGTGGCGGTCTCTCACACACTCTTCACCCATTCACACTAATCGCCATCAGAGCATTTCCTTCTCCTAACCATTTTCTCTACAACTTCGCTAGCTTCTACCCATTCTTTCTCTCCTCTCAACATGATCTCCACCATGTTCTCCCAATACACTGCTACCCCGAGTCTCCTCTCCATCTTCTCTAAATCCTCCTTGTTCTTCCAACATCTAAACACATGACCCTGATCATCCTCCACCTCATACCTCACGCATATTCCAGTCTCTCTCTTCCCAATCTTGTGTAGATACCCCACTCTTGACCCATGCCCAGCAAGCACTTGGGTCAAAAAGTAACCTCCCCAAACTCTCGGTTCATCCACCCACTCCTACTCACAATCGCCTTTTTTAATGCACCATCATAGCCTTTCCACCTTCTCACCATTTCCTCCTCCATCCACTCCTGAGCTTCCTCTTTTGTGACACCCTTCCACCGCTGCCTCTTTGCCCTAGCCATCAGGTCAAAAGAGTATGACCTTGACAGAACAGCTGCTGCTAATGCACCCACCTTCTTGTATCCCTGTACCACTCTCAACAAAATCCTCCTCTGCACCTTTGTCCTCGCATGGATCCCCGCTCTTTCACCCCACACTTCCGCTCCGTACAGCATATTCTGCTCAATCGTCCTACCAATAACTCTCCTCTTCCATTCTTCCGGTACTTTCACATTACACATCAATCTCCCCAACCATGCTGCTCGTACTCTCGCCTTCTCTGCTGCCTTCAACATATGGCGCTTAAAGGATAGTTGGTTATCCAACCAAACACCTAGATACTTCACCGACTCCTCCATGCGAATTTTCTTCCCCTTCACCATCACCCTAACTTCTCTCGTCTTGCTTCGTCCCTTTACGAGCAATCCCACTGTCTTATCTTCCGCCACTTCCAATCCGCATCGTTCTATCTTCTCCACCATTTTCCTACACATCTTCTCCGCCTTCCTTTCTATCTCTGTCTCTGCCTTTGCCGTACACACCAGGCACACATCATCCGCATACACCGTAATCTCACATCCCTCTTCGCCTATAATCCCACAAACCTCGTCAAAACACACACTTCCAGAGCATTGGTCCCAGGACCGATCCCTGGGACACTCCTTGAATCTATCATAATCCGAGCCGATAGGTAATCCTCAACTAAATTAACCAACCCCTCACCTACTCCGAGCCTCAACCAACACGCTCAACACCGCTCCCTTGCTGACACTATTAAACGCATTCCCCATATCGAAAAACACTAGTAGTACCAGCCCCATTTCTCCTTACATCTTCCTCAATCCTTACCTTTATTATTCCTTCCATCACATTACCCATACCACACAGCAGACTGATGGGCCTGTAGTCTCCTGTCCGCTTTCCTTCCCTACTCGCTTTCCTCACAAGTATAACTTTTGCCACCTTCCATACCTCCGGAAATTCTTCCTCCCTCAGTACCTTGTTAAAGAGCTCCCAGAAATATTCCCCATTCTCCTCCAGTAACCTCTTTATTACATCCTCTTTCAAGCCATCCACTCCAGGGGCACTTCTCTACCGACCTTATGCCCCTTATTTTACCTGCCACCCAACAATCCCGCCTTTCTCAACTCATGACCTCCCCACTTCCTTCTTCAATCGTGAATAGTTGTTCTATAATCTCCTTCTCCCACTCTTCTTCTAGCACCACGTTTCGGCTTCCTCCTATTCTTTTCACCGCTATTTCATATGCCTTACCTCACGGATTGTTTTCCAGCTCCCCCAGTAACTCTCCCCTTACGAAGGTTGGCCGTAATCTAAACTTTTTCTTCACCCCCTTCTCTTTACACACCGCAACCTTCTGTCCTTTAGCACCACACCCAAAACATCTACCCTTCATAAATGTTACCCCAATTGCATCTCCCTTTTTCCCAGTAAAACTTCCGCCTTTTCTCATTCCGCAGTCACCACCGCTATCTTCATCCCATTCCTCTCTCTTACCACCTTAATCACCTTAGTACCTTTCCCAGTTAATACCTCTATTCTCCTCCTTATCTCTTCATCTTCCATCCTCGGGTCTATCCCTATCACCTTATGGTTTTTGTTCCTGCCTCCACCGCCCTTGCTCCTGTAACCCTTTCCACCTCACCCAGCATTTCCCTCACCTGAACTCCCCTTTTTTGCTTCAATTATTAACTCCCTGCTCCTTGATATTCTGAGTCTATCAACTCACTCCCCTTTCATCTCCCCTAACCCCTTCTTAATCTTTTCAATCCCCTCCTGATTCAGATCCCCAATATCCTTCAGGATAACCGCCTCATTCCTTTGTTCTCTTGTCCTTTCCTTTTCTGTATATATTGTCACCTTCGTCCCTACCCATGCTACCATTTTCCTTAATACTTCCATCCCCATATGCTCGAGCCTATGCAGCCCAACACTGTCCCTACAATCAATATCTCCAAACATCCGACTCAGCAAATCAAAAACTTTCCTTTCATCCCTACCATCCCACTCCATTCGGCAGATTAGCTCTTCCTCCTTCGTGTTTGCCCCTTTTCTCTCTGAGATCTTTACTTCCTTGATCCACTCCATTTCCTCCCCTTTTTCTACCAGGATCGGGAACCTTTCCCGATACAATCTCTGGACCCCTCTCTCCATTCCACTATCCTCCTTGTTTATCCACACTATCTTAATTCTGTCATCTCCGACCACTGGATTTCCCACCTTCACATCTATGCTCTCCCCATTTTTAACATCCCAAGCCCTATCTCTTACCTCCTTCCAACCCTCCCAGTCTCTTTGTCCTAACTCCCATCTTTATTGCATCCTCTCCTTCAAAGCCTTCTTTCTTTTTCCTCCAGCCGCTTTACCATTCCCTTCAGATCCTCTACATTTTCCCAATCTTCCCCTCTCCCAATCTCTCGATCGTCACCTCTTTCCTCCTGTTTTCTTTTCTGCTCCCTATCCCCCAAAGGCGATACCTCCTTCCTCTTCACCGTTCACTCTCCCGACTCTCCTGCTTTATCTGGAATACGTTTCACCTTCCTAGATTTACCAAAAAATCCCTTCCTTTCCTTTTCTTCCTCCATTACTTCCTGTTCTATTATTTCCTTGCAATCCATTCCACATCCCACGAGTAGCTAGGGAATTGAAAGTCCACCACCACAGAGCCCCGCTTGTGCTGGTCAGGCTGGGTACTCTGGTAGGTCACCAGGTATCCCGGAGGCACAGTTTATGACTGACTTACGCGCAGCCATTCATCCATTGCCACGGTAGCTAACAGCGTGGATTATGGATTGTTTATCGAAGTTTACTCTTCTAGGCTTTTTTCACGGTTGCTTCCGGACGCAGCAGCTACCGCTGCTCAAGTCACACAACATGGCTGCCTCCCCCATGGTGCCGGTTTTTATCGAGGTTTACTCCTCTATTCCGTTTGATATTGGGGTTCCCATGCAGGATCCTTATTCATTGCTTATCCCGAGAGTTGGTCGGTCATGAGGCTCTTACAACTTAAAAAGCCCGAGTCCTTTGACATACCACGCCCCCTGGAGACAACCTATGAGCCATTGGAACGTGCCATGTCGGGTGGAAAGCCCCCTCCCTGGAAACTTGTATGAGAAATTAGGGGTGAATCACTTCCAGCCTCTCTCATCCAACCCTCCACAGGCACGGATGCCACGCCTGTCCTGCAAAACAGCACGCCACGCTGTTTGGATGACACAATTGACAGTTGCAGCTGCCTTAGTTTTTCTTCACTTTCTATCGGTTAGCCGGTAGACACAGAAACAGGTTTACTTTTACACGAGGACCATGAAGCATTTCTCCACCCTTAGCAGGAGATATTCAAACTTAAGCCCACAACACTAGAATATTGAACCTCAGCTACCTAATTTTCTTTTTTCAAGAATAATAAAAAAAACTCTTCGTTTTAACAAAACTTCCAATATTTCTTTAAAAAAATTGCTTTTTTAAATAAATATTGGAAGTTTTGTTAAAACGAAGAGTTTTTATTATTCTTAATAAGATAGACTTCCAAAAAGTAAGGGTTAGTACAATCAATTTTCTTTTTTCATATTGTTGCTATAAAAGATTAATATCACTTTGTTTTAGGTGGCCGTAATCAAGAAAGATCATTATCCGGTGAAAATGGTGGAGGTCTTCCTAATCTTCAAGGAAACGATGGCCAATATCAGAACAGAAGAGGATCCAATAACAACCACTATAATAACGGGGAAAATCGAAAATACAGAGGTGGCAAACATGGCAAACAAACGTAATTAGGCCAATATTATTAGAATCTTAATAGATGCTTTTAAAGGCTGTCATATTTTTTAAAAATATAAATGTTGACTAGATACGCCTTTCCCAGATGGTAAAAATTGGAGGAAAGGTTCGAGAAAAAACGTGACGGTGATAGTTTGACTTCGAGCAAAAGTGATAAGAAAAGAGTTAATTGATATATTGCTTGAAAAGGATATGTTTTTAAATCATTTGTTTCATTAAAATTACTCAGAAACCAATTTTTGTTATGAAGAAAGGAAAAAACCAATGTCAATGTCAAAAAATATTACAAAAAATTCATATAACAATCAATAAATATTTTGTGACATTGACATTGGTTTTTTCCTTTCTTCATTTAAGAAGAGTCACATTCGCGAGATGGATAATTTGGTTCATTTAATTTTTGTTATGTCAAATAGGTATTTTTTTTAAATTTTACGCATAGGTAATGTAAGTTATAATCGACTTTTACAGTCGTGTCCTGATAAATTTAAAAATAGGAATTGGAGAAGACTGACAGACAGAAAAAAGCTTGTAATATAATAAGGCCCAGTTCCACCAACACCTTTAATCCCGATTTACATAGAATAATACATCAAGTCAGTGCTGCTATTGTTTATTATTTTTCAATGTAAACACAAAATGAAAATATTTTAGGTATACGATAACGTTATCATATCGCAATGTTTAACACAGAACTATTATACATCTTCACAGAACAATCAAATTTTCTGCCTTCCACAACGTTGTCAAATTGGTTTGCTGATCTAATCGTGATTTAATAAATCGCGATCATGTGGGACGAGTTACTGCATGGTGAAACGGTGGCGATTTTTCCAGTTTAGCTGTCACCAAATGTAATACCCTCAAAAAACTATAATAGTCACCAGATGTAATACCCTAAGATAAATATGTTGCTACTCCACTGTCACCAGACCTAATGACCATTTAGTCACCGACATAGTAGGCGGATATACTTTTAAAATAAAATTTAAATACTTAATGACTTTGATAACGTGAAGGGCCTAACTTCTCTTTCAGCTTTAGCCGAGCGGTACCTAAAGGCTGAAAGATACGTGATGTTCTGCCTTCGCAGTATTTGTTGACGGAAGGTCTTACTTAGCAGATGTGAAGGAGCTGGAAGGGATGCGTGGAAGGGCTCTGAAAAAGGGTTGAATTTACAGAACGAAAACAAAATTTGAGGGGTGTCCAGCTGCTTTATTGCAACCGTCCATTCAGGTGAATTCTTACAACTTACCAACTTATAACGTTCGAGTGAAGCGGTTTACTTCCCAAAAAAAAAACAAAAAAAAAACAAAAAAAAATGTATTACACATATTCGGTGTTCTTTCGATGTACTAAATTGCACCGTAGTTTATTTTGAACAAAAATTACTTATACCGGGTGAGCCAGCATTTGTTGCTTTAGAATGAAATTTATTGTATTTCTTTCTTGCGAGGTGAGATGGGGGTAGGGGAGTTTTCTTTGGAATTATTACAACGGGAAATATAGTTACATCAGCTTGACTAATAGGTACGGCTTAATTAATCCGAGATGAGTCATCGTTTGGTGAAACTGGGCCTAAGAGTATTTCAAGTGTATGCGAGTCTTTAAGGAAAGAATAAATAATGTGATCAACTGTAATTTCCACTTGTGAATAGTGGCAGATAGTAAACCTAGAGTATGGAAAAGGAAAAATTAAGATGAATATGTAGTAAGAAAGTTAATGGTAGAGAAAGGAATATAAGAAACTATGTGATTTAAACAAAGAAGCAAATATTATCAAGGTAATCAAAACGCAAAGCATGCGGTGAATGGTACATGAACTTTGAATGGAAAATAGGAAAATTAAAAAATAAATGAATAGTCTACTTAAACATTTTATCTATAAGGATTGTTGCGCCTTCTATAAATATGCAATGAATTTCTATGCAATTAATAATTTTCACAGATAATTATAGTACATCAAAATTACTATTTCATTAAAGAATATTGTTTAAAAACTAGATCATTTAGTGCCAATTAAACATAAATTAACAGTTCTTCTTATTGAATTGTTGGGAATAAAAACTGTGAAAGAAAGTGGCATAAAAATATGTATGTCTTTAGGTTTATTTTGACATAAAAATGTAATTCTGTAGAATATTTCCGGGGTTAAGAGAATAAAAGTATTGGTGAGGCTTAATATAATTTACTTTACTTAAGCAGTAAATACTCAAATGTGGCATGTCAAGATGACAGTAGACATATATACCTACAACCAATTATCGCCGAATACATTGCTTGATATAAGATTTGTGATATGTGGAAATATTCTTTGAAGAGAATATTTCTTTATTTAACCATTTTCAATAGAAATTATCTTATATACTGAAATTATATTAAAAATTGATTTAATTTCATATCTGTTTTCAAGCTGTATATTTATCGGTATTCCTATATTGAATTTTTCGATTAAGATGATTTGTGATTGATGCTTTTTCCACCTGGGAACTAGCATTTGAAATTATTGAATTAATTGTCCAATTTTAGACCTGAAATGTTTGTATGTCGATATTATGAATTGAAAACATGAAAAAATAAATGTATCTATTGAAAACTTTATCACATGAATAGCTTATGATGCCGTTATGATAACTGTGAATTAAATACTTACATGAAAAAATGTGTCTATTGAAAACTTTATTTATAATAGGTATGAATACCTTAAGATGATGTTATGATAACTATGGTTGTTTATATTAACTTCTTCATTCTTTCGAATATCCCTGCAAAACAAAATAATTCCAGGCAAAATTTATTTATAATAGCTAATTTAATATGAATTTGTAAATTTCAATGTAAGTAGTGAAATCCCTGAAAAGTGCCCAGCTATGTAGGTAATATTCATATATTTAATAAATGTGTATATAGAAATATGGTTTACAAAATATATTAACTTTTAAAACATTATTACTTCAAAATTTTTATTTTTGAAATTGATGCAACATTTTAACATAAATTAAAATTGATACACCACTGAAAAACCGAAAAATGTTGACGCCATTTTGAAACACCATCGCGGACTATTTGTGTTTATGTATAACCCTCCTTCCTTTGTTTTTATATCCACAGGTTGCATGATTATTAAAAATGATCCCACCCGAGTTATGTTATTAGTTTTTAAATACAACGCTTTTTGTTTTGTATTTACTCTAGAATAAATCTAGCTTATTGGAAACATAATATGTCGCTTTTACACATGAATTGTGTTGTGAGTTTTGCTACTTGTTAGTTGGGTTTGAGTAAATCTCTGCATCTATATCAAAACTGAAATATACCTATGAAAATATTAAAGATTTGCTAAATAACTATTGTTTCGTGATTGGTTTTCAATTAGCACATTTTTATTGAATAGACAACAAAAGATATAAATCAATACCTAAATATTCTTTAATTTAAAACATGTTCTAATTAATGTCTGTATTATTTTTTAGGATGTCGTTTAATATAACTCCCTAATAGTTTTATTTGTTATATTTAATATTTTAATTTATTTATTTAGTTGAGCAATGTTGATATGTAACAAAATCTGACATATATAATATAAATATGATGTTTCATGTAACTTCTGATACTCAATTTGTTTATCTTGCCAATTATCTCTATAGTACACCCCATCAAAACCAAAAATTTATATGTAATTATTAAGAACTTTCTCTGTGTTTTGATCAATTTAATTGTTACTACATGTAATAAATAACTCAAAATATAATCTGAACTTACGCTATATACACTGTTTTATTTAAAACTGTCTCGATCTAAATTTCTTATAATTAAACTTACCAAGATGTGATTTGAATATTAAACAAGTAATTTGGAGTTTAGGAGTTTGTTTCCTATTCCAATTTTTTGTTGTTATTTTGGTATATAAACCATTTTAAAGTATTATTGATGGTTTAGTAATGTTTTAAAACGCTGGTAATATGACTAGCCGCAGGATTTGAATTTTACAAATATTTTTTTTTTATATTTTGCCTGTATTGATATCAATATAAAAACGTAAGTTTGAAATTTAACAAAAATTAAAGTTGAGTGGAAAATAAATTATATTTGCCGGACAATGCCTTTTGTAATTTGGACATTTTTTTGAAGAAACTACTGTTGGTCTTTCAAGACATTAAAAAAACATAGCTCCTTAACTAAACACAAGGGGGGCGTTAGTCATTATATATCAGTAAAACATGTAATAGGTTAAATCACACATGAACGATGACAATACCAAAATTATGATTCAGATTATGATTAAAAATATATTATAAGAACACAAACATATCTGGAAATAGAACGTACTATGGTCAATGAAAGTAGCCTGACATGGCTAGGGCCAGTTTTCGTTCAAACTCACATCAGATCAATCACAATTATCATTACACGCCTCTACACTGTAAAATATATTTATTATTTTGTAATTTATTTATCTATTATCTATTAAGTTTGAGACTTTAACTAAGTATTTGCCTAGGGAGATTTTAAACTCAGCCACTTAAAGCGATTAGTCTTTAATCCCCTATGTAAATTCGAACGGTCACTAAGATATAAACTCGATTACCTTTGTGTATTAGAACCCGGAAATTTAGGTATAAATAACAATAATTATAAATAAACAGTGTGACTGAGGTATTGTAACTTTAGTTTCATTGATTCTGCAAATTGGTGAGTTGAAAGTTAAGAATTCTTTAATAGATAAAAATGGAAAGTGTGAACGAGAGAAAAAAAGTCGTCGTAAAATAAGATAATCAATAAAAAACAAAATTTAAATCCGTGAAAAATAGCCAAAAGTGGTTGTAGATAAGTAAAATTCAAAATCGCCAAAAAGAATGAAAATCACTATTCACTGCAAACAGTCGTAATAAAGGTAACAGAATGATTAGGGCAAAAAACTACCCACTATGATAATTTAAAAACAAACTAATTATTCCCTATTGGTTATCGATAACGCAGCTAACCCTGCCCACAATCTTTTAGGTTAATTCCATTCTAGTTTAAAATTGTCAGGCTATTTTCGTTGACAATAGTACCACAAAGCTGAGTAGCCTAAATCGAGCTAGTGTTACTCCGTTGCAGTTTAGGTTAGTTAAACGAATATATTGTTAATATGGTATTTATGGTGAAAATCTGAGCATTTCCTATAAGCTACAGCATCTGTATGGTATAGGGTCTGCCACGTTAATTTTTACAGGTTTTTGCTTACAGACCTTACAGATGTAAAATTTACGGTTAATAGGGTTATGAACGTGGGAAGCTCATTTCATAATTTGGAGGCTTTATGAATATGAATAGAGCAACGTGTGATATTTACATTATCCGTCTTGTAACAGACAATAAAATGGTTGTTCCTTGCCAGTTTATAAAGAAATTATGAAAGATAATTTGTTAAAACGACCATGGGCTATTTTGAAGTATAGATAGATAGAGAGTAGAGATAATCTATGAGACGAATGCTATGACTTAGATAGAAAATATGAAAGATGGAGGAACTTCTTCACGTATAAGAGGGCAATATTTCAGGATATATTATTAATGTATTTAAATTTAATTAAACTTTTAATTATACTGCTATACAGATAATTGGTATGAAATATATGTACTTTTAAACCTTCTCTTAATGTGACCAAAACTATGGGTGTAGATAAAAAAGTAGGCAAAATATATAGTTTCAGAGAAAAATGTTAACATTTATTAAAAATGAATATGAACCTTCCCAAAAATACTACTTATTTACCCATATAAAAACTTTATATCTTAATATAAACTTATTAAACATAAACATAAATTGTTACTTATTATGGGATGCAATTTACCAAATAGAAAATTTAATAATTACAGTAGAGTGCAAGTAAATAAAACAACTGTTGTTCTTAAGGTTATGGCCAGATTGATGAAACAGCTGTTAAATCTCGGTATGACTTGGTTATCAATGATATAGTTTCTTGTTTTTTTTTAAATATCAATCATCACAATATTTGATAGAGGTAATGGATTTCGAGATGAACTATGGCCTTGAAAATAGCTCCGCGGTGTAATGCTAAGCAAAAACGCACTCAACTCCTAAAGTGATAACTAAAAACATCGGTTTGGTATGACAAAGCCATAGTGTATATATAGTTCTGTCAAATTATATTAAAAATGATAATTTTATTGCAAAATATAATATAAAATTTGTTCCAATAATATTTAGTTAAATAAATAAATGAAATAAATACATTGCCTTACACTTCTGATTAATAATTCTTAATATTTATAAATTATTTCTTAAGAAGTATATTTATATTTAAATATCTAGTTGCCGCCTTTATTAGAATTTTTATATGGTATTTTATTTCTTCCTGTTTTTATAAATTAATTTCAAAATCCCTTATTAGAGAATTTCTCAAAATCAGAATAATAAAGTAGGTACACTTTACCTGGAAGGATGTAATCAAGTAATAAGCTAACAGATCTGCATGTATCCTGCCGTGACACACTAATTTTACCTACTTTTAATAATACACGTATTAAAAACACAATTTAGGAAAATTAGGAAATTTATAAAAGCAATATCACCTAAAAAAATATTTTAATAAAATACATACCTTACTATCAAGAAAATTAATTCACTAAACAAAATATTTCCACAAATTATTGTCTTTAAACGATTAAAATAATATAATTAACAACTACCAACGACAGGGTGATTGATTAGTGTGAGGAAACTCAGTAGATCTGTTATAGTAAAATTTACAAAAAAAGTTATTGACAAAAATTGTAGGCAACTTTAAACTCCACATTTTAAAATTAGTTAATCTTACTGGTGTTCCATAAGATGGTGGCACACCAAACTTATGTTTTTTTTAAATGGAACACTCTGTATTTAATTTTAAATTTGAAATCTGCTTAACTTCCACATCACAACAATGTAAAGTTTTATTATGTTATACCGGGTATTTAAAAAGTTATAACCAATATTACCTGAAAATCGTATCAAGTTTAACCCCCTGTATAATTAAAAAGGAGAATAGGAACATTAATTTATTGCAACCATAGTTTTTAATCATTGTTAAAAATTATAAAACATATTCGTTTTCATAATTTTCGTTAAATCAAATACAGGGTAAGTCAAAATGCTAGTTCTTTTTTTAATTTTCTTATATGTCTTCCTCGGCATAAGACAAGTTATTTGTGTTAAGCACTAGAACTTATAAACTGTCGATAATTTTGAAACAACACAAATTTTCTTATTAAATATATTCACTGTAACATAAAATCAAAAAAAATTTAAAATGATCTTTACAACAATACACATGGGATTTGTTGGATACCTACCATAGATTAGAAAGAAGTTTTTGATAGCCGACTCTAACGGTTTTTAAAAAACGTGTTTACAGCGCCGCTCGTGACCTGAGTACTAACTGTATAATTGTATTTTTATTTTATTGGTCAATTTAAAATATTTATATTAAAATATTTTAAAAATATTCTGATAAATATAATAAATATATTTTCCAAAATATTTTTAAAGTATTTTAATATTGTTAACAATTTTGTATTGAATTATATAGAAATAAAATAAGTAATAATTCTTTATTTTTGCAAAATAATTTTGTTACAATTAGGAGTCAAATTTATTTTTCTTGTTTCTTCAATCATTTTTAAAATGGATCTGGTGTCCTGGGAGTAGCTTCTGTTAAATATTATAAAACTGAGTTGTCAATATAAAACTCATAATCAGAAATTGAGAATAAAATTGTACATTAACCTCTAATAGTAAGTATTTCAACTTCCCTATTTGTTGAGAGGATCAGGTCTGAATAATGCGAATCTGGAAGGTGGATGCCTGAAAAAATTATGTAGGCTAAAGAAGTTTTTGCTTCAATTCACAATCAAAATTTTAAAATCATTCTCTTACCTGGAAGTTTTAGAGTATGCATAACATCTAATTATAAATCGGTAACATTTTTATTCTGTGAGAAAAAGCAGTCTTTTGTAAAGTGGTCAATACAGATTTTAAATTTATAACGGTCCTTTCCAGTTACATTAACCAAATCTGGTCTATTTAAAGCATCACACCATTTTATTCGGATCTATAAATATAATGTAACATAGAAATAATATAATATAATATCATACACTAATACATAGGTATACGCTGGAGCTTTCAAAAAACAAATTCTTACTTGTGGATACTTTGGTAAAAAATGCACTTTGTTATACTTAGTTATTTTTTTAAAATTAACCCGTAACATAACACATAAAAACCATATTTTAATAAATAACTGCAAAAACTCTAACTGGAAAATATAAATACAATACTAACTGTCAAACAATATTGTTGACAACATTTAAATTCAGAATTGTTGTCATTAACGGATTTCCTGTTGATTGCGATTTTATTTTCGATAGTGGCGACTTCCGCGACCTGAGTATTAATTACTAAACGTGGACCTGTCATTTGAGGAGAGTGCCCAAGGCATGATACCTACTAAACATCCTGATGCAATGCTTTCTGTCAAACTTTTATTATATTAATATTAGACGGCACATTAGAGAGTTTGCGGTAAGGTATTTTACGTTATAAAAATTTCCGTTATAATGTATAACGTAAAAATGTAGTAAAAATTATACCGTATAAAGCTTATTTGTACGATATTTAAAAAAATAACGTTAACCAATCAGATATTAATGCTTATAATTTACTTCCATGGTACAACAAATTTACATTGTAAATTGTTGTATCATGCATGTTTATCATTAGTTTCAACCCTGTTAGGTATTTGCAAAACTTTATCGAGTTCAATAATAGAGAGTTTGCGGTCAGTCGTTTTACGTTACGTTAGACTCTTATTTTACGTTATACTGTAGTGTATCGTAAAATTTGTAAACATAGCTTGCGGTTATCGTACCTTAAAAATCAAGGTTACAGATGACATATGATATGTCACTAGTGCAAGTTTAAAAAAGACCGCTAAAAATAACTAACAAAATTAATAAAAATAATTCCTTCTAAGAACAATAAATAACTGCACAGTTATTTATTGTTCTTAGTAAGATGAACTTCCAAAAAGTAGAGGTTAACACAATCAATTTTAATAATTCCTTCTATTTACTGCTTTACAGAAAGCAGTCGAAGAAAGAAATAAAAGACTTTATTCTACATGAAATATATTGTACAAACCCTTACTACGTGAAAGTCATAGTATTTTAGTTTCTTGTTTCGTTTTAGAAAACAAGACATTATTGAACTCGATAAAGTTTTGCAAATACCTAACAGGATTGAAACTAATGATAAACATGCATGATACAACAATTTACATTGTAAATTTGTTGTACCATGGAAGTAAATTATAAGCATTAATATCTGATTGGTTAACGTTATTTTTTAAAATATCGTACAAATAAGTTTTATACGGTATAATTGTTACTACATTTTTACGTTATACATTATAACGTAAATTTTTATAACGTAAAATACCTTACCGCAAACTCTCTAATGTCTTGATTTTTAAAACGAAACAAGAAACTACTTATATGTCTGTGACTTTCACGTAGTAAGGGTTTGTACAATATATTTCATGTAGAATAAAGTATTTTATTTCTTTTTTCGACTGCTTTCTGTAAAGCAGTAAATGGAAGGAATTATTTTTATTAATTTTGTTAATTATTTTTAGCGGTCTTTTCTAAACGTGCACTAGTGACATATCATATGTCATCTGTAACCTTGATTTTTAAGGTGCGATAACCGCAAGCTATGTTTACAAATTTTACGATACACTACAGTATAACGTAAAATAAGAGTCTAACGTAACGTAAAACGACTGACCGCGCAAACTCTCTAATAATAAACCATTTTTATAAGTGGTTATTGGAAGTACTAGGATCAACAAATATTTATTCAAATTTTTTTTTTACTCATTGCGGTAACCAGGCCACGTTTTTGTTCAGTAGAAATGCTTTCATTAATTTGAGGGTTTAGATATTTGCGGAAAAATTTTGGGATTCCGTTTAAAATGAGTTTTAATTTCGATTATTAAGTTAAGAATTTTTTCTTGAACAAGCCCGTTGCATTAAATATCTAAAAGGTACTAATTTATACTTTTTATTTCATACTGTACCCTAAAACATACCTTTACGTACTTGATTCCAATCAGTAAAATAGAATTTTACCGTAAAACATTTCATAATGTGCTACTATCCTGTAATGAAATTTGACCTTGACAGGCCTTTACATATTAAAAACTAATAAAAACATAGGTTCCAAACGTATGAATATACATTTATTGAAATTCAACAGCAAAACAATAAACAGAAATTGCTTATTGTCTATATTAATATTAACTGTTATATTTTCGTTCCCAGGAATGAATGATCTTGAGCCACAATCTCTTGGCTATTGACATTGAATGCAAATTAAAGTCTCTGATAAAGCTACTGCATTCAAATTGTATTTATGTTATTGGTATGAAAATCAGACGAGAATAATCTAGCTGGTTTAAATAATTGTTTACTCTATTTTATTATGGTTTATTATATCATAAAGTATGATTTTGCACATTTATTGGCACAAAACCCTGCCTTTTTCTATATCTCCTTTCGCCCTAAGGTTGCCTGGAAGAGATTGCTGTTCAGCGATAAGGCCGCCTTTTGTACATATTTTTTTGCCAATTTCTAAGATTATTTTTATTCCTTTGTTTATGGTAATTCATTCATTAAAGATACCTGAATAAATTTTGTGTTAGCTAACTTATTCAGTTGCTCTATTCTTTAACTTGGCCTTCACAGAATCTTGGAAGAGCTAGCCACAAAATATTTGGTGGCCTGTCTATGGGCCGCTGAAGTTAAAATCCGGCGCTGTTGAACACTACATATATACGAGAGGGACCCAAAAAACCGGATTTACGTCATAACTTCTTTATTTCTCTTTATTTTAACACCAAATTTTAATCACCTTCAAAATTCGCCTTTGACCACAAGGCACTTCCATTCTCCATTTGTTAAAAATAGTTTTTAAACTCACTCATCGGAATGTTCTTTAAGCCTTCCAGCGTTTTTTTCACCTCCTACAAAGTGGCAAAAACGCTTTCCTTTCATCTTTCATTTCAAAAAGAAGTCACAGGGGGCTAGATCCGGTAAGTATATGAGGGGTGAACAATCGATGTCATGGCGTTTTTGGTGAAAAGTTGCTTCTAAAGTAGACGCCCCCTGTGCTCGTCTGTGAGAAGGGCGCTGGATGATTTTGCTGCAACCCATCTCATGTGCAAATCTTTGGATAAAATTGAACTCCTTGATATTCTTAACGAGGTTGCTCTTCAATAGCATTTCTCCATTTTTAAAACATGAAAATCAATCGTAAACTCTGGTTTTACTAAAGGCAACATCCCATAAGCAGTCCTAAGCATTACAATCGTTTGAGGGGCAGATTTTCCCAACAGATTGCCGTGCGGCAATCTGCCATTACGTTTTCGCCGTTGTTTTACTAAAAAAAAATTCCCACCGATGGTCTGGTGTGACACTAACGGAGATGTGGTCAAACAGTAGACTCCCCCACTCTTTCTCTTCCCGGAACTTATGGGTCCCTCTGGTACAGTTTAATCGGTGGCATAGCTATAATTAAACTGATAATGTATTTGTAAAATACTCTGTAATAGTGTTGTAACCTGACCAATATTTTCAATTGATTCAATTTAGTTTAGTTACAATGTATTATTATAAATCTTTGTTAAACGTATCTTTTTCCATTATTGGTATCAACAAGGAATATAATATTTTTTTCTTATCAATTCATAAAACCTTTTTTAGTCACGACTTAAGCTTAATATTACTTGTAATAAAATATACTTAGTTTAATTTGGTCACATACAGTTAATTTCATAGAATGCAGTTTCAGTATAAACTCAGTGGAAGAAAGCTTTGATTTCAGTTTAAAAGTGCATTTATTCTTTATTGCACAACCCACGTTTTTATACATATTTATTATCTAAACTTATTTCTTTTGATAATTGCAACTTTCGTGATGCCAACAAAAATGGAAAAGGATGGGGACTTGCCAAGAAGATCTGCAAGAGGTAACATCGCAAAACTTGTTACAATTGTGAAATTGTTCAATTTCTAAAGTATTAATAAACTGTTGAACTACAGAACTACAGATTTATTTCTAACACCTACTACAAGTGTGAGTTTACAACAATAGTTCAACAGGTGGTAATGTAGCTAAATGGTGTACTAACACTTTTTTGTAGCATGTAATTAGTTTGTTGTTGATCTTTCGTTTTACTTAATAAATGGAGAGAGAATAACATATTATCTTGGTAGGTACCATTGTAGTACTCTTACTGTACGTTTTTATTGATTAATAAGGTGTGAACATATATATCGAATTGGTATCACCATCTTCTAGGTAGGAGGACCTAAAAATGCCAATTTTAATATTCTTTAATTTGGCTTATATAGCCCTGTAAGTATTTTTAATTAAAACCAATTGTATACTAGTTTTTAAGTGAACACATACGTATAATTATATTTTTTACCCAAAAGATATTCCTAAATAAAATAAAATTGTCTCTAAATACTAAGTAATTTTAAATAGCTTTAATAAATTGTTTACTAATTATAAAAACAACACTCAATTCAAAATGAATTAATGTGGATTGAAAATGGATGATATTTTAGATTTTCTTATATACACTTTCGCCATCTATTCGTCAATATATAATATATTTATTATTTATTTCTAAAATGAGTCATTTGCTTTTATTACCACTCACCAGAGATAAATCAGTTATCTCTGCTACTCACTACCAAATATTTAGGTTGTAAAATATTATTTTCATTAAACAAAAACATTTATGATAATATATTTACTATTTTTTTACATTATATAGGTTTCTATGTTGCTACATAGAGGCTTATATATTTCACCAACAGATGTCACCGACGATTATTCTTAGAAAAGAGGAAGTGACTAAAACGTCAGCTAGCGACAGAATTGTTAATATATATTAATGATTCAGTTTTAAATATAAAGTTATGTGAAGTTCTTAACGTTAATTGAATTTTAATTAGAAAGTTATAAAAAAGTGATTTTGTTGTTTAACGAAATAGCGTAACATAAAATAAATTAATCTTCATTTATATTTACTGGAACTGTTGTATTAGACACCAAGAAAGAAAATAATCGCATACCTAACCTATTTGTCATGAATCATGAATTATTCGACTGAGAAACTGTAATGTTTGTCTGTAGAAGTGAACTTTTATTTTGTTGACATAGGCGGATTGTTTTCATAAGTAGAAAATTAATGATTAAGGTAAGTAATGTAGTACCTATAGATAATTGTAATAGTACTTAAGATTTTGTTTTCGTTACAGGTGTAAAAATACAATCGAATTTTGACATATCTAAGTGTAGTCCCGATAACAAAATTTCGGTAAACGCATAATCATCAGGTGATTCCTAGCGCATGTCTATTCGTGATTTCAACAGACCCGCCAACATGGATCACCGGCTTGAATCTCATTCCATTTTAAACTGTCACGAATTTAGGTTAGTTAGTGCATACCGGTTATCATGCCGTCGGAAAAATTAGAAAAAGTTGTTATGAAACCTTTTAAGATGGATCCAGCTCAAAATAATTCTCAACAAGAACTAGTAAGAGAAAATCCCGAAAACGAAAGGGGTATGCGAGATGTTACTTTTCGCGAGTGGGTTGTTGTTGCAATTTTGTGTTTTGTCAATTTAATAAACTATATGGATAGATTTACTATAGCAGGTAAGTTTTCTGATCTATTACTTGGTCATTATTCTACTTTCTAATTTTATGTCAAGTTATCACAACAGTATAGTTTTTACTTCTTTACCATATGTCTTAAATTGTTTATTCATGAATGAAAGTTAGCTATTTCTTGAATGAAATTTTTTTAATTGCACAAAAATTCTTATACCAACGGTTACAGATATAAAACTTGGTTGTAATTATTGTATATCAATCGCATATAAACATTCATTAAATTTTAATGAATTTGTTTTTGGTTTAATTACATCAAAAATATTTATAATGTTGCCAAAAATACACTAATTGGCTATATTTAAGTATGTTAAAACTGGTATTCAAATATACTTGTTAAATTTGTCAGTTTACTAAAAAATTAAGAATAAAAAAAATTTGTAACAAAAAACTCATGAGCATATACAAACAGTATGATGGACTAAAAAAGCTGCCATTCAAAATAAATGATTATAATAATTTTATGAACCTTTGATACTTTGACCAATTTTTTAATGAATTTTATTAATTATGTTAAATATAATTTAACTAATTATAAATAAGAAAATATCTAATGATACATATTGATTTATTTCCAAACAAAATATAGTTTTAATAATAATTTTTCTTGATTAACAAGTCAAAAAAATCTTATTTTACTTTTTAATAGTAAACTTACATGTATGGTTCTTTGTATATAAAATAAATTCTTAATTAGTCACATGTTGTTACTTTTGGAAGAAGAAAGTATAGAGTTAAGTGAAGTAAACAAAGTAAACTTTAATCTATCATTGCATTTTATTCAAATAATAAAATACCAAACATTTATTGTTTTATACAAATTTCTTATTAGGTTTTTGGAATAATTAAACATTACCATCAATTTATTGAATTTCATAAAAATATAAAAAATATTAGCTTAAGTTTTGTAAGTGTTTGGTCTTATTTTTTACTTTTCATATTCTTATCTCTCGTCTTATCTCTTCCACTAAATTAATAATATATTAATAACATTAAATATAAAATTAAACATTTAATAGTATCTAACAAATTTTCAAATAATCCAAACTAAGAAAAGTATATATAAATATAAATAAGCAATTAATATCTTAAGATATTAAAAAATATCTTAAATAGTCATGACGAATTAGGTATGAAACTTCTTATTGGAATTACCCAATGAAATACTATAAATGGTTTTTCTTTGGGAAAGCTGCTCTAGTCTATACATTTGCAAATAGATATATATGTAGGGAGCATAACTTATCAGGATTTTAGCTGTAAAGATGAATTAATTATGTTTCCTCAAAAAACCAGTATAGAAATTTGTGTTTATAACAACTAATAAGTTAACTTCATTTTAGCATTTAATATATAGTTTTCAGTACTTAAATTAATAATATTTTAATAAAAGAATATAAAAAATCTCATAATCCACCTAAGAAAAATACATAAAAATATATATGGGCAGTTATTATCTAATCATATTAACAAATATCTTGAATATAACTGTTTCTGTAACACCGTGTTATAATTGGATTCTGGTATTTTCCCGTGTTATAATTGGATTCTGGTATTTTCCCGAGTATTTTGGGATTATTAATAACATTTTTTTATGGCGGTTAATAAATCATTAAGTAGGTACCTATTAAACAATGAAGTTTGAAAAGCAATAAAGAACTTAATTTAAAATTAATAATATTATACTAAATAGTGAAAAACAAAACTAGTTATAAAACATTACAAAATTTAATGTTATTAATTTAATTAGTATAATTTGGAGTATAATTAAGAACAATTGATGCTTTATTAATATATAATTTCAAATTCATTAATGGAATTACCTACCCAAATTACTCGAACTTATTTTATTTTATTACTCCTTTTATTATTGACGTCAAATATATTTTTATCCTTGTTCATTTTCATTGTTGTGAAAACTGTAGATTTAATTCCATTACAATTAACTGTACATGACTTCCTTTCTTACCTATGTACTAAAGACAGACTAAGCATCAAACAAACGACAGCTGCTAGAATAATAAGGACAGAGACATTTTCAAAAATAATAATAATAAAATATCTCTTGCGTATACGGGGTGGCCCATTGAAAACGAAACAGACCCGGTTTGCGGCCAGGGAAATTTTTTCTGTAAGAAACGTTGAAACACGTCAATTTTAATATAGAGGGGCACATGTTATGACATAAAACTCAACTTTGTCACATTAACCCCTGAAGGGTGGTGTCAACAATCCTTAAATTTTAAATAGGGAACATGGGTCGAGTAATACATCATTTAAGAGCTCCTTCTTTTCTGAATTCAGCACTGTTTTGTTTTTTAAGTTTTATCGATTCGTTTAAAAATTATCCAAGGTTGAAGTTGTAAGGACCGAGGTAAGGACGTATTTCAGTCATTATGAAAAATGTTTTAAAACTCATATTTTTCTATAAAAAACAATTGCTAAAAACCAGTTAAACTCTAAAACGTTTATTTAGTTAACCAACCTTATTTATTTTAAATTTTTTGCGCAGTAAATACGAACCCTAATTAAGAATTTAGTAAAACTACAGTTTTTTTTTTCTTTAATTTTATCAGCTCGTTTGAAAATTATTCAAAGCAAAAACGCATGTCACTTATTCCGATAAGAAATGTTCTGATAGTAATTTTTTTGTAAAAAATGGACAATAATAAGAAATGGTTAAATGTGAGAAACAAAATCAACGAACGAGTAGAAATAATTAATAATTACTCTTTTTTTCAAAAACGATTACTGTGTCCACCGTACCGCAAATTTGTTTAATGAACGACATCCGAACAGAAATATCTATTAACAGAAAATACATTTTGGAGTTAGTTGCAAAGTTTCGAGAAAGCCAACAAAAAACGGGATTTTCAAAGTGAATTTTTAGTTAGAAATGAGCCTACTGACATTGAAGTTTTAGGACAAATTGCTCGAGACTTGCTGCATGATATATTACTCGACCCATGTTCCCTATTTAAAATTTAAGGGTTGTTGACACCACCTTTAAGGGGTTGATGTGACAAATTTGAGTTTTATGTCAAAACATGTGCCCCTCTATATTAAAATTGACATGTTTCAGCGTTTCTTAAAGAAAACATTTCCCTGGCCACAAATCGGTCTGTTTCGTTTTCAATGGGCCACCCCGTATATAGTACCCAAACGTGTATACAAGACCCACGATATAAATCTAGTAAGAAGGAAGCTACGTATGTCTAGGAATACTCTCAGCTTATTATTAGGACACCCCGCGGCCTCCAAAATGAATACAACAACCAACTTCGGAGTAAATTAAAATCTGTCAAGTCAGTACGGCGCATAGATCATGCCCCTCAAGCGAGTAATAGGATTTGAAAAATTTCTATTGTTCGAAATAATCTTTAAAGTTTAAATTTTTTTGGTAAACTTTTGACTCCATATATTTTTTGTATATTTTAATTAAAAACGTCAAATTTATGTAATAAAATATATTATTATTAAATTATTATTATTAAATATATTTAAATCGGGTTCTAAATACTGAATCTTTTGAAAAATATGCTAATGACAATAATTTTTGTGAAGCGGAAAAATTAACAATGCTTTTGTTACAACTGCTGCAGAGAATAATTGTTTTTGTGGCTAACGCAAAAGCAATCATTATCATGTGTAATAGAGCATATTATTATTAATAGCAAGGCTATAGAAAATAGAATAAAAGTTTAAATATCTGGGAGTTCAATTTAAAAACAAATGAAGAAATTAAGCTGAAATAAAGATATTAGAAAGCACTTCAACCCTATACCATACATTAAAAAGAACATTCATAAGGGAAAAGGAAATACCAAGAAATACAAAAATTATTGTATACAAGTCAATATTCAGATCAAATGACAACTCATGAATGGTAAACTTGGATATTATCAAAAATGCAAAACCGGATAATACAAGCAATTGAAATGAAGTACCTTGGAGGAATTAAAACTGTAATAAAGATAGACGTATGATATAACTCTATAGGAGATGAGCTAGAAGGTTCATTAAGTCAGTTCTCCAGCAAGTCTTCGGCTTGGACTGGTGTGAAGTTAGCGGCTAATTTCTAGCAGCCTTTTTCAGTCTAGCCGCCAAATGACCAGTGGCGTCGTATGTATACATTTAATGTAATATAAAAATAAAGAAAAATTGATTAAATGAAATCTTATAATTTTGTGTAAAAACTTATAATAAAGAATGGTTTATGAACTAACAATTCACAAAAAGCAATCTGTGTTAATATTATATAAGACAAAGTGAGAAAAGCGGAAAGTACAAAAATGTATATTGGAGTCCTTAGAAATAAATTTAACCACCTTAATATTTTCACCATAACTTTATCTTATTCTTACAAACCTCCTCCATGAATTTTATGGAATCGCAAGCCGTCTAAGGGGTAGAGTGGGGTCATTAAAGTAGAGAAATTTTGAAAAACATAGATTAGAGTCCCTAGGAAATATAGTCAACTTAATATTTTCATCATAACTTCATAGTATTCTTAAAAAACTCTTCAATGAATTTTATGGAATCGCAAGCTGTCTAAAGGGTAGAGTGGGGTCATTAAAATGGAGAAATTTTAAAAAAACATTTAGCCCCTAGGAAATATTTAGTCAACTTGTAATATTAGCAGTAGAAATAAATCAAAAAATGGCATTAGTGAGCTTTGTAGATTGTATAGATTTAAACAAAATGTTAATTGTTACAATATATTATTTATATTATTGCTATATTTTATTACTCATATTACATTAAAAAGTTTTGTTAATATTTATTTTATATAAAGTATTTAATATATAAATTGTTAGATTTTAAGTTTCTATAGATTAAAAGGCTATGATTTAATTTTTTTTTATTTACAAAATATCCTTTTTTGATAATATTTCTATCGTATATTATATTTTATGTATATTTAATACAAATTTTTCGTTTATTTATAAAAAGTATTTGTGACAGTTCCAAAATTTGCCACCCACTTTACCCCTTCTAATAATAAGAAGTTATGGTAAAATTATTAAGTTGGCTAAATATTTCTTAGGCACTCATCTATGTTTTTCAAAATTTCTCTATTTTAATGACCCCACTCTACCCCTTAGACGGCTTGAAATTCCATAAAATTCATGGAGGAGGTTCTTATGAATAAGATGAAGTTATGGTGAAAATGTTCAGTTGGCTACAATTTCCTAGGGACTCTTATCTATGTTTTTTAAAATTTCTCTATTTTAATGACCCCACTCTACCCCTTAGACGGCTTGCGAACAAGATGAAGTTATGGTGAAAATATTAAGTCGGCTAATATATATTTTTCTACTTTCGTCATTTAACTTTTCTCCGCTCTTCTCACTTCGTGTTATATATTAACACAGAGGGCTTTTTGTGAATTTTGAGTTCATAAACCTTTCTTTATTAAAAGTTTTTACACAAAATTATAAGAAGAAGATTTCTTTATTTATATTAAATATATACATACGACGCCACAGGTCATTTGGCGGCTAGACTGAAAACGGCTTCTAGGCCGCTAACTTCACACCAGTTTGGCTTGGCATGGTACTTTTATACGACATTAAACTAAAAAGGCTATTCTCAGCTTATCATTCTCATCACTCTATGCGACTTGGAATTTTATTGATATAATGGATAATTTTACAACATTTAACAAATAAAATAAATAAAAACTAGTAAACAACACGAGAACAACGCATTTCATACGGCTTTCTGTTATGACACGAGTTCAAGTTTAAAAGTTTTTTAAAGAACGAATGTCACAACAGCCATATAAAATAAGTCGTTTATAAATTTTTTTATATTTCGACATTTTATCATTTTTTAAATTAATTTATTATTTGTATGTAAATTACGGAAATATTGATTTTAAAAAGTATGTTGATAGTACAGTGTAATTTATAACATTTAACAGTTTTGAAATTTAAATTATCAAATGTCAAAGTTTTAAAATATTTTAAAATGACTAATACACCAATAATAATATATATAAGTAAAAGAAGATATTTTGTCATTAGATACTTCATTCATTTAAAACAAAAATTTGCGTGCGTAAAAGTTACGCAAATGCGTTTTATAATGAAGATTTTTATTGTGCAAATTATAAAAAATCTATTTAGTGCTTCTTGGTGTACCAGTTTTTATGAAAAATAGTATATTTATTCTATAGTAAGGTTGTTAGAACCCCACTAATAGCCCAATAGCTCTCAATTTATTTGAATTTTTTTCCAAAAATAAATTGTTAACATTATCGATTTGTTGCCAACGTAATAGCAATAAAAAGTGCACAACAACTTTTCTAAAAAACCAGGTGAAATTTCTCCTAATTGACGAGATAAATATAAGTAGTTAATGGGATTGCTGAATAAAGTGTATGTCGTATCTTAAATTCTTGCACTTTCATTTTTATTTCAATAAGGTTCACATCCTGTTTCCCGTGGTTTTTAATATATTCAAGCAATGTGATGGTTCGCCAGAAATCTGCCGGTTATTTTGAGTTCATTCGAATTAATTCTTAGGTCAGCGTCCCCTCAGATGGGTCCATTATCAAAGTTTATAAAATTTGCTCGAAAATTTGTATAAGTGCAATATTAAAGTAAAATAAAGCTACATTGACAAAACATAATATTGACGTGCGGTTTTACATTACTTAACGATAATTCGCCAGTGACGTAGAAAGAAATGATACTATGTAATCGTTTGATATTATGGCTTCCCATATTAATTTCAGGGCCGGTTTATCAATTGCAATTTATCTGTCAGATAGTGCCTAGGTGCCAGTTAAGGTGGAAAGGTGGGTTTATCGTCAACATGTTAAGTTTTATCCAGCAGTTTAAAATGTATAATAGCTGTTAGTTTCAACTGGCGGATAACTACAGGATAATACCACAAAATTCGTCTCTGAATTTAAATGTTTTGTGTCACATAACCTATTTTCTGTACATAGAATAGTCTTTGTATTTATGCAAGAAATATATTAAAGAAATGCAAGGAGATAAAGATACGGATAAGAATATAAGATGAAAAGGGGGAGCAAACGTGCTGATAAAGCTCGTGAATCCTTAGAAATAAATGATTAAAAATTAAAAAAAAATACAAATGGTACAACTTGGAAATTTGCTTGGAAGCAAATCGAAAGAAGTTTTAACAGTTGCAGTATTGGCCCTACAAGAAATATATTTAATAACCTACCATCTCGAAATTCGAGTTGCTCTGCAATCATTTCCAATATTGACAATATACACTTTCATGCTGTCAATTGTCAAAATTGTCCACTTTTTCTCTGTATGAGGCCTCCGTTTACGTTGAAGAAATACCTCGATATCTATATACTTATCCCTATCCAATTTGTAGTTTCTCTATAAATCCTTATTATTATATAACTTAAAAAAGCCATGAGCAAAAGCGGTTAAGTGGTTAAATATAAACCACAATGTCCTTTTTTGTATACAGAATTCCCATTGGTCGTTTAAAACCATGTAAACAAAGACAACCAATCAAATCCATTACATATATTCATCACTATTGCCAACATTTCTTACCTGTCAGTTAATTAACTAGACCTTAATCTGCAGGTTACTATTTATTATCTGACGGATACTTACAACTAGCGGATAAAATCCGCAATTGATAAACCAGCCCTAATTCATTGAAAACTTGATAAAATTATTTAAAAATGACGATACCATTTTCAATAAATTATATTATTAGGGTTGAATTTTGTTAAAATTATGTATATGCCTTTACGTCATACATTGTCCAACTCCATCTCTCATTCATGAAATCGATAAGACGGAATATGACGTCATTAACGTATTTACTGTTTAATGTCGACGTGAATTTTATTTTTACTTACATTGCATGGCTTTATTTTGATATAAGTTGCAAAAACATTTACGCATGTAAGATGTTTTTGGAAACAAAGACATTTAAATGGTCTGTATCAGTGTAGTATTAATACCAAAAACAAAATTAATCATGTAAATAGCAATGATTTCAAAATTATATTATGCAAAACAAACAGTTTTTACTCTTAATTTATTCAATTTTTGTCTAGTTGAGTTTTATGATAAATTATTAATTCTTGTTTGTAACGAGCTGTTTTAAACTATTATCATTTGTTTTTTCTTACTGCCAAGGATACTTATTACTTGTTAACCCTGCCAATAAATGCTACAACATACTTTACACTCTTTACATGAACACTGCAGTGCATCTTACTAACAAAACTTTCAATATTTATTTAAAAAATTGCTTTTTTAATCTTAATGTCGTTTCGCTAGAATTAGCATCGTCAGATTGACATATCTGTACCTGGGAGGTAAAGGGCACTATGTCCATTTTTTTTCAAAATCGGGGTATTAGCACCAAGTTGTTCTAATTGTTTGTTTCTTTATGGGGTAGAGAGCACTATGTCCAATGTTTATTAATAAGGGAGATAGCCAGTGGAAAAGGGCATTATGTCACTGAGTGATTGAGAGGTAAAAAGCACCAGCTAGATATAGTGCTTTATACCTCTTATTAAAATAAAAATCCATAGAGGAAAAAGGCACCATTTGGACATAGTGCTGTTTACCTTTAAACATTTAGAAAACATCTGGTATTAATACCATGTGTTTTTGTTTTGGTGCCAGAGATGTTGACTGAAAATAACCTCAAATTTGCATAATTTTAATCATTGTTGTGAAATGAAACACAAACTGATCTGTCATAGTATTTAGTGTTATATTAACTATTTCTTGATGGAAAATTCAAGAGGATGGCAAATGATGAACATGGCTAGGCAATCAACTAATTCTTCAAATAAAGGTAAGTCAAAACATTTTGTTAAATGCCTACTTGTGAAAAGGTGTATTAAGTAGATTACTACATTATTGTAGTTTGTATATCATTGAAAAATAAAATATTACAGCGAGATTGAGGTACTTTTGTAGTACATCCACGCATTTTCAATTTTTTCTATGGCCACTAAGCGTTAGTATAAATTACAAAGGTAATTGTTAGGGGTAATATAAATGAGGTTAAGGTAGTTTTTCAGTAATAATATTATCAAAAAGTTGAACAACGAGTTCATTAAATTTGTATATAACACAATTATTTCTAATATCATTTTTGAGACATAGATGATGGTTTACTATTGTAGTGGCCAACCGTTTCAACCTAAGCTATAATAATCTAATCTAACTGTAGGTATAGGATAACATTGGGTGGTGCAATTGTAAAACTGGCCATAAATACTTTTACCGCCTCAATTAATACCAATTGATAGTTACATTCAATAAAATATGAATTAAAAAAAACTTGATAGCAATTAATAAAAATTGAAAATGTGGGGATGTAGATGATTCAGCAAATTACCTAAACATCAATTTAAAAAAATGTAAATATGTTTAAACTGAGTCAATTATGAAAAAAAAACATGGAGTACTCCACCGCACATTGGACAGACATGCACTCAAGTGGCGTTTGGAATAAAAGCCAACAGATATGTTAAATTGCAAACAAGATTTTCCTAGATTGGAATGATATGCTTACTTTTAAATTTGAACAGCTCATTTAATATTATAGGCCTAACCTATTTTAGTTAAAATAATTTTTTTTTTCAGCAGACAATCCAGACGAAGATGATTCCGATGCTAGTTCTCTGGGGTTTTACGACTCGGATGCCGACAAAGAATTCTTCCCCGATGATGAGTCAACATCTGATACCAGCTCTGATGAAGTACTCCCTGCCAACAGTACTCGTAATCAAACATGTATGAGTAACAAGGTAAGAGGGGAAATAAGTATTTCTCAGTCAGATCAAGACAACACGGATGTTGCCAATGAACAAAACTCCCAGATTGCCAGTTCAAGCACTTCAGGTTTAACAGAAAACCCCCCGCCAATTAACCCCCCTCCTAGTAATGAAGAGGAGCAGGTTGTTGATCAAATCAGACCAAGTAACAAAAGAAAAGTAAAGACTAAAACCATGATCAAACAGCCAGGAAGAAAGCGAGTGCGACATGAAGAAAGCTGGTTGAGCAATATTCGCAAGGAGAAACATTCGAAAGGAGAAGCATATACTAATAAAAAAGGGAAGGAAATTCCAGCTAAAATTATAAAGCCACCTTGTGCTTGTAAAATGAAATGCTACGAGAAAATGTCTGAAGAATGTCGGCAGCAGATTTTCAAATCCTATTGGTGTAAACAAAGTACATCAGATGTCAAAAGGCAATTCATTATTTCCTGTGTTCATCGCCACCAAATTGAACGAGAAAGAAAAAGGGTTTTAAATTCCGGTCGAGGCAAAGAGTATACTCTTTCTTATTATTTAAATCCTAATGGTAATAATAGAATCAAAGTATGCAAGGTTATGTTCTTGAATACTTTATGCATATCCAACAAAGTTGTTATCAATGCATTTAAAAACCTTCAAGCTGGTGGGATTATTAAACCAGACCATAGAGGAAAACATGTACCTCCCAACAAGACCCCTGATGCTGTCATTGATACTGTTGTAAACCACATATTATCAATCCCTTATTACGAATGTCATTATTCTAGAGAGAAAACCACAAGAAAGTATCTAGGGACTGACCTCAGCATCGAAAAAATGTATGAGATATACCTTGAGTTCTGTAAATCGAATAACATCCCTAAAGAAAATATCGCCAAAAAGTGGGTGTACCGTGACGTATTCAACAAAAGGTTCAATCTTTCCTTTAAACCACCTGAAGTGGACACATGCGATACATGTGATTCCTACCAAGCTAAACTCAAAGGTAATTTGAGTCAGTTCGAAAGAGAGGCAGTCCAAGCTGAGTACAATAATCACATAGATGAATCAAAGAAGCGTTACGATTTGAAAGCCGCAGACTCAAAAATTGCCAAGGAGGATCCTTCTCATAAAGTTTTGACTGGTGATTTACAGAAGTGTTTACCAACACCTTTAATTACAAGTGGGCTGAGCTTCTACAAAAGAAAACTGTGGACACTTGATTTTACTATACATGATGCCTGTGACTCAACAGTTCACTGCATGATGTGGGATGAAACGAAAGGAGCAAGAGGAGGGAATGAAATTGCTTCAGCTTTCATGAAGTGGGCTGACAATGTAATTCCAGATTCAACTGTTCAAGAAATCACTTTATGGACTGACAACTGTTATGGTCAAAACAAAAACAAATCTATGATTATGTGTTTCTTCTGGATATTGAATAAATATCCGCAAATTAAAACCATTAATCAAAAGTTTTTGCTCAAAGGACACACACACATGGAAGCGGACACTGTTCACGCTCTCATAGAGAGAAAAAGAAAGAAAGCTAACAGTATGAGCATATTGACTCCTTGGGACTGGCAACAATTAGTTCGGCAAACGTCTTCAAAATACTCTGCATTTAACATGGAATTAGAAGATTTTAAAAACTTCGAGTCCCTGCTAAAAGGCAAAGACTCTCCGTTTGTGTCCAGGAAATATGATATTGACAAGAACCCTGTTCTCATGTCAAATTTTGTACACATACAAGTCAGACAAGAAAACATGGGTCATACTTTCTTCAAAACTTCATTTGACGGAGATTTCTCAGATGTGAGTTATGTGCGATCCCGTAGAGGACAAGAACTACCTTTTCCGGAAACTCTTCAACTAGTATCAAATCAGAGACTATCAATAAATATAGCAAAATACAATGATCTGATAGCACTACTACCATTGCTCCCATCTGTGTGCCATGATTACTTCAAAAATCTGCCGAGAAGCAACAACGCCTCCATGTACCCAGAAGAAGACCCCGAACAAGACTATGATTAGTTGGCACTATTTGGAAATACTATGTTTATTATTTATTTTGAGTTGATATGGTAACTAGTTAAGTACTACAAAGTATTAAAATATAAAACATTCACAGAGCTAAACTCTACTCGTATGTCCTTTTTATTTCAAACTACCCACTACTTTCTCAGAGGTAAAAAGCACCAAGTCCAACATGTTTTTTTAAAAAAAAATTTAAAATAGTTAAATGGCCGTTTTTTGGTTTTAAACCCGTTAGTTTAAATTGACAATAAGTTGAAATATCAAATATAAAAATATCAATTTAATAATGAATATCATTGATAAGGTATAACATTTTATATTGAAAAAATATTTTCAAACCGCTCTCCTGAAAAGTTACAGTTTTGTGACATGGTGCCCTTTACCTCCCAGGTACAGATATTGAAGTTACATTTTGTATGTTTGTAGCTAGGTACCTGATGTTGATTAGGCTAGAAGAAATAAGACATAACAATATTAAAGCCTAGATTAAATAAATATTGAAAGTTTTGTTAAAACGAAGAGTTTTTTATTATTCTTAGATCACAATTATGTTCTCTAATTTAATTTTCTTCAAAAAACACTTTTTCTTTATACCTACAGCATTCGAAGTATCAGTGTCAGATACAAGTTGTTCGTCAAGCAGCTGGCTGCTTGACGAGTTGAGACTGGTTGAGAAGTCATTTAAATCGGATTTGGGTTACACCTATCCGAAAAATCTGATTTTGATGTCAATCGAAATGACAAATATAAAAATGTTCCTGAATATCAAAATCCGTTTTAAAAAATTTCCTATTGTTATTAACAATTTAAGATTTTAAAAAAAGGGGGTTTACATTTTTGCTAATAACTCATAAAACTACAATAGCTAGGACAAATAACTGGACGGATTCTTAAAGGGCAGGAAATTTCCAACAAAAAAGTCCCAATGGGCGGCGCGTCACCGTCGCAACTACCCGAGCAACTACCAAATGACATAAATTATTTTTTTCAATAAGTATATATTAATAAAAAAATTTAAAAAAATCTAGCACTAACAGAACATATCAGAGAACATATTTCTGCAGTTTTTTCCGTTAATTTTCACATTTCTATCCATTTGTTAATTAAAAAATTACATCTTCATTGTTGCTAACTTTAAATTCGTTACTGTGAGTAAAATAAAAACACAAGAATTTTTTTAACCCTTGGAATCCTTTATCATAAAGCTACTGAACAAAGTTACATAATAAAATTTTTAAATTTTTAAAAATTGAAATTGTTATTAACAAGCAAAGTAAACAAATGCGATTTTAGATGTGAAAAATTTAAATTTTTTTTTAAACAATTGTTTACAGTCGTTTTTAATACGCTATAAACAATATAAATCCAATTTTTTTAAATGTTTGTTATCAATTGTTTAAAAAATTTTTATAAACAAATGGCTTATTTAACAATTTAAAAAAAAAATTTTGCCATTCAAAATCAGATTTTTCGGATCGGTGTAACCCAAATCCGATTTAAATGACTTCTCGACCAGTCTAGTTGGTTGAAACGATATGTTAAATCACTCATTATAGGAAGTTACTCCTTTCAAAATGATAAATTTAGTAGAATATTATCGGTATGCTTTAAATTTTTATTGTCGATTCATAAAGTTGGAAGTGTTCTTACTTTATAACTAAAACAAATTTGATGATAAAAATTTGTTTCATAATGCCCAATGCCCTTAGTCTGTTCAACAACAATTATTGTTCACAGAAAATATATCTTACGCAATCGTAGTAAATTTTTGGTATTTTCCGGTATTTTCTTTAAATATGGCCAGGACTTAAACCGTTCACCGGACTTAAAACCTGATTTTTTTAGTGGGGTTATGTTAAGAATCTTGTTTATCGAACGCCATCTACAACACCTGAAGATATGAAGGAGCGAATCAAGTTTTTGGAATTTATTTAAGACCATCCAATACAAAATAAAAATTTTAAAGAGTCTAAAAAAATCTTCAGTCCTTTGTATTTGCATATTGGCTTTATCTTCAAATCCCATCAATTTGCGGTTTTTTAAAAAGGGATGTGTAGATTCAAGTTTTTTGCGGGAAAAAGGTGGTTTTCTCCGAGATGGCTGCGAGTTTTACAAAAAAAATTTGGAAGTGTACGGTACTAACTATTTCGGTTTTAAAAATGTGGAAAAATGTATGGCATTCCATTTGTAAAAAATTAAGTCAATTGCCTAGTTTATTAATGGACCACCCTGTATACACGAATATAATTTTAAAATGTTTGATTTTAATTACCCTTATTTACATATAGCTTATAAATAAATATGTATAAGTTATATACAATAAGAATTATAGAACTACGACAGAGGTTTGTCGGACCCTGTATTTACCTAAATATTGCTTTTACATGTTTTAATAATTTTTGTTAATAAAACAATCAAATTAGGTTAATACGAGGGGGTCAACACGCCCTATTTTGGTGAAATATGTTTCAAAAATTTCAAATATATTTCAAATACATTTCAATTATTTCAAAAATATTTCAAAATAATAAATTATTCAGAACGCAAAACAAATTGAATTGAAGAAGTTCAGAAAGCCAAAAAAAATGTAGAAAAGGCTAAGATTACAGTTTACACGCTTTGAGCTTTGACTGTAAGCTAATAAGTAGTTGACTTGAATCTTTTGCTAGATTTATAGAGAATTAGTTGATGAAGACATAAATAAAAGTCTTCCGTTGGGTGGTAATCAATAGAAAAAAATATTTCAAATATTTCAAATATTTTAAATTTTTTTCAAATAATTTCAAGTGGGGTGTACATTATTTCAACGTATTTCAACCCGTGTTAATAGTAAGATGAATACTGTAATTTGGTAAGGTAGTAAAACCCGAATATGTGTCCAGTTCGCTTTTATAACCATTTAAGAACAGGTTGGTAAGTGTGTTTCCGAGAATTGCCTGGTTGTGTAAACATGACTGGTCACATTGTAATTGTAAACAAGCCCAAAATATGTTTCTAGCAAGAATGTTTTAAATTACAGTAATTACAGTTACAAAAGATACTACGGATTACTCCATTATTCGCCAATGTAAATACAAAATGTAAAACAGGAATAAAACGTAAATATTGCAGAATGTATAATCAACAGAATTAATTAACTAATAAATGAATGTCTCGAGTCCAAATGTATATAAATTAAAACGTTTGTACGTGCCCGACTGCTTTGCATAAGTATTGTATAATTCGTTCATTAATCTCATAGTTTGTTAACGCTGTATTAGTTTACCATAAAAATGCCATCTGAACGGTCCAAAGATTGTAAATAGGTAAATAATATGCATGTTGATTTTTGGAAATAATAAGAAAGAACTATTCGAGATAATTGAAATTTGAAAGAAAGTTCTTTGGTTTTTCTCTTTGTTTTTAAAGTTTGTTTATAACAGTTAATATTTATTTTTTGTTGTTCAATTTCAATGTATTGAATGTATTACACAATATCCCTCCAAGTAGAATACCACTTAGTAACGTAATATCTATAAAAAAATGCGGAGGTCTACATTTATTCAAGAATAAACAACTGTGGAGACAAATTCTGAAACAGGTCGATTTATATTTCTTTGTATAGTTCACCTTAATAATAAATAATATTTTATGTAAATACTGATTGCTTTAATTCTTATAATACAACCTTAATCCGCTCAAAGAGCTGTTGTGGTCCAACTAATCGGTGTACTTTAAACAGATACCTGGCCCTGGGCGAACTGTCCTACCCCGGATAGATCATTTGAAAGGTTCTTAAGTTTTCTATTGTGTGATGTAAAACATAAACATATTAACTATTTACTCAATGCCGCGAATATTTTATTTTTAAGTTAAATACATTTTGTTTCATACTCTACCCTAAAACGTACCTTAATTTCAATTGGGAAAATATAATTTTATCTACGACCACCCCTGTAAGCCGTCAATAACACACAGTGCTCAATCTATGTAAGATATCTTATAACCTCGCTTATAACGCACAATAAAAAAAAAACGTACAGCTGTAAAGTAAATCGCACGGCTTGCCTGGCAACCACTTAGCAACTGTCAAGGACATTAATGTTCTTAGTAAATACTTCTGGTTCTATCTCCATATCCCACCCTAATTAATAATTTGATTCTTTGTGTTTTAGTTAAAGTAGAAATTTTTAAAATATATCAAGAACTGACTCGATTTGAAATATCGAAATTTATGTCTTATACGTTTTTTTCTAGTTGGGATAACAGCAGTACTAATTATTTAAATTGCTTCATTTTGATAAATCTAGCAAAACTTTTCATTTAATTCAATATATACTAAGTGACATAAAACTCCAAACACCCAGTTTAAATGATTTTATTTTTATAAAATTTTGTATAAGTACTTACTGAAGCATAACAAGTAGGTAAATGATAAAAATTTCGAAATAATTGCATTGCTTTAAAGCCCTTTTACCTTTAAAATGTGTGGATGCACCCCGATGCGGGTGCTGATCAGGTGGTCAATGTCTTCCTGTGGTATCTCATTCCAGGCAACCACCATCTCCTCGAATTCTGAGGAGGCTGTTGCAAAATGAGCAATCCCCTTTCCATCATATCCTACACGTGGTCAATTGGGAATACGTCAGGAGATCTGGGTGGTCAAGGTAACAATGTGACATCATTATTTTGAAAGAAGTCTATTGTGACTCTTGAATACCTCTTGGATATAACGCTGCGCGTTCATGTTACCGCTGATAAAGATTAAGGGTGGTCTCGAACCATAAGCTATAGCACCCCAAACCATAACTCCAACAGTTTGATGAACATGCCTTTCAACAAAAAACCGTGGATTTTTCCTTTCACCACGTCGCTTTCTAACCCCCGCTCAATCATCGTGCATGCCTAAACAAAATCGAGACTCGTCACTAAAGACAATACTGTTCCATTATTGATCCTAGAATGACCGTTCTCTGCACCACTCAAGGCGATTACGTCGGTGTTCTGGAGTTAAAGGGAGGACCTAGTGTGGTCGATATGAAAACAGGCCAAAACGTCTTATTCGTCGGTAAACACTTCTCATGCCAATAGGTTTTCCTGTTCTGCAAACCATTCATTTGCAATGGACCTGGTAGTGGAGAAACGGTCCCCTAAGGCCAATAATCTTAGGCGGCGATCTTCAAGAATCTGTTGCTCTACGGAGGCGTCCAGAGCCCCTTGCTCTTTGCGTACGGCCTTCTCGAAGCCATGCCTGACAACACCTAACCACGGTGTCTACACTTCTTTGCACTCTAACTGCAATTTCCCGAATAGAAAATCCAGCTTCCCGAAGTCCCACTATACGACCCCTTCCAAACTCACTAAGTTGACCAAATCGTACAGGTCTCCGTACCCAAGGCATCGTAACCAATCGTAAAGAATGTCAAGAACCAAAATCCGCAAAATTTGGATCTTTACTACGGATACAATATTCATTTTTGGATTGTTAGTGGATTTCAAAAAAAGCACTATAAAAACCGGAATCTTCAACTGATAAGGCTGAAAATTTTATCAATTGTTTATTTCAGTAAAATAAATAAATTCACCAAATCTTATTTAAACAGGGTGTTCGGATTTTTATGTCACTTAGTATATTTTATAACTAAAACTCCTGAAAAGATATACAATACTCAACTCAAGAAGAATGTTAATGTCATTTAAGCAAAAATAAATCATCGCTTATATTTTTTATAAAAAATGTTTGTACACAATTTGCAGTTTGCATGTTGGTTACAGAAATGATAAAAATATCTTGTGAATCCTTGAATATGTAATCTTTTAATGAATGAGAAATTAATAGTTGTTGAACTATATTAAGAAGATTAAATAACAGGTCGAATAGAAATATTCAATTTATAAAAGATTTTCTGTAGTAGAAAAAACCCGTGAGACCAAATCATGAGTGCTCACACTATAGTAGATAAATTACGATTCTAATTACTTAATTACAAATACATTGGCACACAAATACTACGTAGCACTTAGGCAGTATTCTGCTGACCGATAAAGTTTAATTCAATACTTTTTAGATAACAATGGCTATTTAAAAAATAAAATAAATCATTTATTAAGTGCATCATCACAACAAAACAGATCTGTTCTCATGCACATCATATCTATTACCGTTATTAACACTTATATATTTATAAACATTTCCGACAAACCGATAAAAAGGATATTAAAAATTGGTCATTGACACTATTAAAAAAGAGACAAGAACAAGTGCTTTCTATTTATAGATGTTGCATATGGGTTTAATAAATACTACGATAAGGTATGTGTGGTAACTACAGGTTAATTATTGTGTCTCGTGCCAAGTATAAAACAACCAAATTACATCTTGCGTAATACAGGATGGCAAATTTATATAAAAATGACAAATTACTGAATATTTTGTAAGTTTTAAACAATAATTATTGTTTAATGAGTAAATACTACTTTCTGTTTTAATTTATTTGACTTCGAACTTTTTAAGCATACTAAAAAAATATAGCATTCAGGTGTGATTTTGAATAAAAATCCTTGAAGAAAACGGATGATTTGATCATGTGAGTGATTACCTAGTGTATATATTATGCATTCGCAAATGTTGTTTATTAATTTGTTCAACACATAAAGTACGCACCAAACTTATGGGTTTTTCGATAAAAAGTTATTCCTCATAAAACTATATGCATCCCTTAAAACTAATAGTGCAGCAACAAAATGTGGGAACGGTTAAGGGAACAACAGAGCTGGGTAGTATCCGGATACTTCTGTAATACGGATACAATATCCGAATACTTTTTATGTATCCGAAAGCTGTATCCGGATACTTTTTAAATTTTGTAAGTAACCAAATTTTAAATTATCCGGTATCCGGATACTGTTTTTGATATTCGGATACTTTTAAATATGTATCGCCCTCCGATAATGCACCTAATGTAGGCACAACACTGCCCTTCCTTCAATTCAGATGTGTCTAATACATTAAATCCCATTTTTCGTACTGATCACCGTTATAATATATTAATATATAGCTAATGGAGCTTTGTTTTTACCTAATCAGTTATAAATCTTCATAAGTACGTTGTTTAATTAATTACTTACATTTATATTTTATATTTTCTATATCTCTCTTTTCAAGAACCCCTTTGTACCCTGTATTTATAATTAGAAGAAATTGTTTTTTGGATTATAATAAAGGACATCCTAATATTCATATTTTTATTTTAGTGCACCTACAAGTACAAATAAGTACGCCCCCTAAAAAGTTTAAAATTTGAAAACTCGTCTGGTCCGACGCTGGCCAAATTCAATATCAAAAGCTCAGACAGTAACACGAAAAACTTTTTCATTAGCTCATTTTTAATGTATTTTTATTATTATATATTACATTAAAAATACATGCACATCACATAGTTTTAATACTAATAATTTATGTCTTTTTTTTTAAAAGTATCCTTCAAAGTATCCTAGGAAATATCCGAAAAAAATATCCGGATACTTGTATCCGAATACATTTTTAAATGAAAGTGTTCGTACTTTTTTAAAAAGTATCCGGATACATTTTGAGTATCCGTATCCGGTATCCGGATACTTTTTTCAGTGTCCGACCCAACTCTGGGGAACAACATTAGAAATTCTGAATGGAACTGCCTGGACTCAGGCAATCCAGATTATTCATAACAGGTCCATCCAGGAAGAAAACTACAGAACTACTCAGCTTAAGTAGAACCCAACTAAGAAAAGGTAGAAAAGTGAGTTATTGTTTTTAGTTCTTCATCAAGTAGTCCCTAATTTTTCTACCTTGGTTAATAATGAACAACTTTACAACTTCAACATAAGTCAATAAAGTTAGGTTCAGAGGCTAGTAGAGAAAAAAAGAATTTTGCACCGGAAACTTTGAGAGTTATGGCATAAAATAGTATATTGTGTCACAAGAGCGGAAAGTGGGCTTTTATGAACGTGACACACAACTACTGTTTTCCTCCTAACTTTTTTTTAAATTGTAGCCGCTTGCGTGAGAGGCAAGCATATACCACTGCGCTAGCAGGCTTTTAGATAGTTTCGTATTGTAAAATTTTTACTATTATGTATTTGCTCACCTACATCAAGAGGTATTCAGAATCGGATGCTTACTTTAAAAATCGAATGCTATCTTCTTGTGAGTGTTTTAGATTGTTTTTGCTTTATAATTTATAGGATTTTGTACAAGAAAATCTCTCACTTTGTGGAATTATTTGAAATTTATATTATTTGTGATTTAAAAATGTCAAATTCAAATCACACTTCTTCAATGCTAGAATAAAAAAAATCGTGGTGTTATGAATTTTTCGGCCTTGGTTTTGATAAACAATCTGCGTCTGTGCGCATGTAAAGTGAAAAAGAATTACGTTTGTGTACCAATTTCAAACTGTTAAAAATAAAAAATTAAAAACATTACTGCTTTTCCAAATTTTCTTGGTTTCTAATTTTCTAGTCGATTCAACCTCTCTTTTTGTTGGCAATTTATTCGTAATTACCTACAACCTTTATATACCTACATTTCATTGAGATACAAAAATTTATAAAACATTTTTATGATTCTCTTAACAATAAATTATTTAGGTATACATAATTTTTTTATAATTATTAATAAAGGTAAAAACAAACGAAATAATGATTTCAAGTGCCTTTCTGTCGAGAGGGCCGACACGGGTTGAAATACGTTGAAATAATGTACACCCCACTTGAAATTATTTCAAAATATTTGAAATATTTGAAATATTTGAAATATTTGAAATATTTGAAATATTTGAAATATTTTTGAAATATTTGAAATATTGTTGAAACATTCTTGTATTACTTTTTATTTTATAAATAATTTGGCAACAGCGCGCGACTTTTACAAGCGTCTAGCTGTGCCATGCTTGTCGGTAGGAATGTAAGGATGTCTAGGCACTTTTTACGAGTTACAAAAAGGAAGTAAAACGGAGCTAGTATAGTACGTTTCACAATAATTCGTCGACTCTGTACCTGACCTTAGGGGATTAGTAATGAAAGGTTATAAATTTCTCACTGTACAGTAAACATTAACAGATCCGTAATCCGGTTTTCAAAATAGATTTAAATAAAACTCAGCAACATTTACTAAAACTTAAATTTATTTTGTAAAAAAAATCACGAAATTTTTTAAAAACAAACAAATTTTAAGTTTATTTATTAATTGAAATTAAACAATACTGTTAAAACTTACGTATACGTATACGTATATATCTTCCTGGACAAAAATGAATATTACCTTTCTGTAAATGTTCGAAGAAATATTAACCACCTTTTAATAGTAATCCCTTAAAAGCAGTTAAGAGCAGGTACCAAGTCAACGAATTATTGTGAAACGTACTTTACTGGCTAATATCTAGTATACGTTTTTGTATATCGAATTTTATTTGTGCTCTATACATTTAATGGAAAGACAACAATTTAAGCGGATGCTTTTCAAAAAATTGAAAATATATCCAGCACTGCTGCTACCTCTCTTGGTACTTCTGGTTCTGATTCGACCTCGGATAACGATAACAGTATTGTTCTAATGGATGATACTGAGAACTCAGAATATGATCGAGAATCAGTCATCAAAATAGAAAATGAAAGACATGCCGTTTATTACATGGCGAACTGGTACTTAGGATGCGTATGATAGCTATTCAAAATGATGAACTCATGAAGGAAGGAATCAAAATAAAATTCTTACAATATATTATGATGAAATTCAAGTGGTGGATCGAGAGAATATTTTTTATGGGCCAATTCAGCTTGTTGGTACACATCCATTTTATTTCAAAAGGTGTGATAGAGTTAATATAATTAAAAAGTACAAAATATTGAAAAAATAATCACTATGATTACCTGATATACTTTTACAGTATTATTTATCAGTATATTAGTTATTAAGATCTTGATAAAGAAGTAGGTACTGTTCGTTTCAATTATAAACTATGGGGGCGTTCAGCCACTCTAACATAAAGTTAGCGCTGGCTTGGGCACTCTGTGAAGGCGCTTGAAGGTGGCTGAACGTCTTTGCATCATAGATCATATAATGTTAATTTCCACCTATTAAATTCTACAGTTGCATGTGTATTCTCGGTCATTTAAATTTTATACGCTAATAAAAACCAAATATAGAAATTTTCACTTAACTTAATGGTTATAATTGTTGATTGTTGTTGTTGACATATCGAACCGCTGACTGAAAATAAATTCGCTGGAAAAAATGGCGACCGCTATAGCTGTTATTTAGCGGTCAAATTCGCCCTCCGCTTACTCAACGCTTGTCTAACGCTAGCATGGCTGAACGCGCCCAATGTTTTGAAAGCGTTTTCTATAGATTACCACCCAACGGAAGACTTTTAACTAATTCTCTATAAATCTTGCATCAACTACTTATTAGCTTACAGTCAAAGCTCAGAGAGTGTAAACTGTAATCTTAGCCTTTTCTACATTTTTTTTGGCTTTCTGAACTTCTTCAATTCAATCTTTTTTGAGTTCTGAATAATTTAATATTATTTTGAAATATTTTTGAAATAATTGAAATATTTGAATTTTTTGAAATATATTTCAAATTTTTGCAATAATGTACACCAAACTAGGGTGTGTCGGCCCCCTCGCTTCCTGTTCATAAAAGAGAACATATGCTTCACCACTCACTAGTGATTCATATGAAATTGGTGAGACGCGGAAATCGTTGTATTCATACCATGTTCGTGGGTAAGGATGTCGGCAATAAGCTCTGTAGTGTCCGTCATTCAAAGTACCTCTGTTATCTGTGATTGCATACAGATTATAACGACAGGGGGCGACATTCGCTGTTGAAGAATCACTAATATCTAGAGCTTCCAACGGAAATTGTACGGTGACATTCAGTTTTCCTCTGAAACTTTCCGTTGAAAAAAATCGTTTAAGGTGAATCACTAGTAACTTTTCGAACGATAAAATTTTTGTGCACTTCCGTTCTTTACATTTGGTACAAGTTGGTTTCTCATCTCCGTCCAATGTTTCTTCACTTATAAACGAATCTAAGCAATTAATTAGGTTGAGTTGGCAAGTTATTCGTGGGATAGACAAAGAAAGGTCCTAAATTGGATCGAATGTCACAGAACAGTGATCGCAATGAGTACATTTCAAAGTGGATTTCAATTTGCCGACAAAGATGTCCACTATTTCGGAATTGTTCATTCTCAAGTACCTGGACCAAGACTCTTGGGCTATCTCGTTGTCAGTTAGGTTCTCGTCGATTCCCGTCAAGATTGGCAAGGGCTTCTCGGTAACTCTGTTGACATCTTCGTGCAAAATCTCCAGGAGGTATCTCAAAAACTCTTCGGCATCTTGCTGTTCATAACCTATGAAACGGGGAGCGAATCTTTGAATATTGCTTTTCAAAGAGGCTGTATACACCACTTCTCCTGAAAAATCCTCAGACCATAATTCCTTTATAACTCTCACAAAATCTTTAATGAGTGCGCCCTTCATATTTAGAATTTTTTGTCCTCAAATCTATCATAAAGTCATCTTTCCTCAAGTACTCCAAAAGGCATTTAGTGTTAGACAAACACTGGATGATACTGTTCATGAAACATGTATTCCCAATATTCCTCAACCCATTCAGACCTAGTGCATCAACATTGCCTGGTAATGTGAATCTGTTTGTGTTGAAGCTATCGGTGTTGTGTTTGTCAATAGATACCATATTCTTCAAAGCAGTCTTGATTTTGTTTGATTGAGATTAATCCAGTACTTTTGGGTTATATGAAAAAATAAAAAATATCGTTATTTTCAATTAAAAAGTTTAAAACAACATAAAAGAATTTCACTCTAACATTATAAAATCATCCGTCTTCTTTTAAGATGTTTGGTAGAAAATATTTGACTATTGCTTTACCTGACAATATTAAGTATCGTCTATGTACATTAGTAGATTTTGTAAACTAATTATTAAATTATACAATATACCATCATAGCTATTAAAACCACCTAAAACCTAATTAGTTATATGTACACAATAAAAATGTTTTTGACATTCAATTTAAACAAATTAACTTTAGAAACTGGTTAAATTGCGTATATTATAAATATAAAAGTCATTAGAAACTAGCCAGTATTATTCCTAATGATTTTGCAATTAAATGTGCTATTTTGACGATTATTAAAGTTTATATAGAATTTTTAACCTTTTTTACGCTTTACCAAGCGTTTTACCTATATATAACAATTTTTCCTACATTTTTTTTAAATTTAACGTAAACGAGAACAGGGAAGACCTTAGTTATTCGTAATAATAAATGAGGACAATTTTTAACGTCGATTTGTTTTAAATTATTTGTAAATAAATAAATATATACTTAATTATAATTACTGGTTTAAAATGAAAACTATTATCTATTCAACCAGTTATATACATCCCTAAGTCTCTATGCCGTCTTAGTCTGTCAATCAATCTCAGAGTTCAAACTGAATTAATAGTCCCATTTACTATTTAAAAAGTGTATAGAAAAATTGGTGTAATTAGCTTGTACGAAAGTTTATTTTTTGCACTCTAATTGTTTCCAAATTCACTACGCAGCCCATGAGAAACCTTCTCAGAAGCCTTTCCTATACACTGCAAAAAGAGTTCTGTAGATTTACAGAATATAACGTTGGCAATTTTGTGACCAACGTTAAATTATGTAATTATCTCAATTACAGTTTTTAATATGTAACCATTTAGAATATTTATAATGTGAATTAACACAACAAATTAACTAATTGTTATTAATATATTATGTAAATTAACCTAATATACCATGTAATTTTACTTAATATGTATTGTAAACGGACGCAGAAAGTCATGTAGTTGCTCGTAAAATTGCATTTTATAATGTAAATTTGCATTGTAAAAATTGAATTTTACAATGTAAAATGTAACGTTACATTTAAATTGTAATATTAACTATATTTTATATAGTAAAATTACATTTTACAATGTATTGAAAGGACAGGAAAATAATGTACCTATAGGTTAAATGAATCTTGAAACAACAAGATACAATAAGTAGATAAGAAAAATTTTTATTTTGTAAAAAAACCGGAATACAAAAACTTGTAGGTACTATCCCAAATAAACACAACACAAAATACAAATAATATTATATACTTTTTTAATACATAAAGCCAGTCAAAATCAACAGGTTTGAACAACAGGTAACTAGACTTGCCCATCACATAAAAAAACGTATATATTTTATAAAGAATCTAAGAAATTTTGGAAAAGTATCTTAGATACTTTTGATGGCCTTTGGAAAAATTCCAATGTTGCCTCTACTGGGGAAGAATACTTTAAATTCATAATAAAATAAATGGCCATGCAGACTTTAATCCAGCAAAGACTCATATCCTTCTTCATCTACTACTTGTTGTTCCACATAAATTTTATAAATGGGATTTTCGTCAATAAACTCTGAAACAACAATACAAATATATTTATTAGTTATAGTTTAAATCAGGTACTGTATTAATTATAGATTTGTCTAATAGTTTAATGGAAAAAATTTTCCGCAAATATTATTCATCGGACACATAACCTCACTCCCAATTTGAAAATGTTTGTACATGTGTTTAAATATTTCATACCTCTGAAAAGTTTTAAATGTACACAGTGAACACTGTACATGTTGTTTAAAATAAATATATTTATAATGCGTTATATATGACATCCATTATGTTTACAGATAAAGGAAGTCCGTGGCCAGTTTCTGTGTAAATACTGGTATAAATCATATTTTCTCACTGTTACACAGTGAAAATTGCAAATGTTACAAATAAACATAATAAAATTATACATTATGTACTTACCTCAACACACAAATATGCACTACATAAAATTAAAGGGGCTGTAATCTTTAAACCACTCTAAAGAACGTCCCGCTTACTGTAGTGGAATGAAAGGAATAGTTTTTCAGGTTAAGACAAGATCGAAGTCTTCGCGCAGCTGCGCTTTTTTACACTAACTATTCTGTAAAATTCACAGCAATTATTCCATTATAATATAGATTAAAATACATGCCGATTTAGGTAATTGATACATCATTAATACAGTAACACATGTTACATAACAAAATATATTATGTGAAACGTTTATTCCGATGTAAAATCCCACCATAACTGTAATTTTCCCAAAAAAAATTTGTAAATTTACCATGTAAATAGTATTTACATTATCAGATGTGTGTTTTACATATATACCAAATGTATTTGGTGAAGTTTACATAATAAGTATAGAATTTTTACAGACTTTTTTTTCAGTGTATGGTTTATAATTAATTAAATATTATAATTAATTATATTATACTGTTTTATTTATAATAAATATTGTGCAATATTTTAGCTGTTGGTTAATTATCGAAACATATCGAAAAATACTGTTGCACGTCACAAGTAACGTCAGTAAATGACAACCACAAAATATTTAATCAAAATCTTTTGGTGGATTTTATTATTAGTTTTATGATTAAAATATTTATTATTTTTGTAGGATCGTGGAAAAATTAGTGTACTTGCTTGTTAGAAAGTGTATTTCTTGCACTGGTATTGTTTCCACACGTACTTACAGAGTACGTGAAAAACTTTCTCAGGATGTGTTTACTACTCGGTTTACTAGTATATTTATTTTTCTAGTAGCGTACGGAAAAGTCCAGTTTGCCTCACTCATTTTACACTACTGTGGAAAAAAAATTTAGCACCTATTTGAGTGCGGAAAAAACTTTTTTCTACCACCCCCTATGCAACCTATACATATAGGTCGATGCTTTTAGTTCTAAGGTAAAACCTTTAACAGAAATAACAAAAAATGGAGAATTGCAAGTGTAAATGAAAATGTTCGAAATACATTACTAACACATAATGTTTCTAAAGTTCCAATCGAGGTTCCAATTAACTTCACCAAATGTTCCAATAACCATTTTACCTAACTCGTTTAAATCCTAATTTTTGGCATGACTAACAATGAAAATAAATTTTATAAAAAAAGTTAAAAAATTCCTAATTATTAAAAATATTTGGGTCGTAGAAAAAATCATAACTCGTTGGAAATTGTATTTCTTGGACTCGTTACGAATACGAAAAGTACTAACGTGTGATGGACGTCAAAAGTATTTGACAGCTACAAAATACTAAGAGTAATAAAAAACTCTTCGTTTTAAGAAAACTTCCACTATTTATTTAAAAAATTGCTTTTTTAAACTCAATGGCAGCCGTTTTGCTAGAATTAGCATCGTCAGATTGACATATTAGTACAATAAATTTAGCTACAAAATATTTAAGCAATACCTGCAGATGGATTTAGTTATTAGTTGCTGCTTGATTCGTTGTAATTTTAAAGATTTGGACCAAAACATATATTTAACAAATTCAAAAGAACAACTAAATCTTCCTCAATACTACTTCACTATGTAATTACATCACGCGAGGAAAAAAACTAATTGAACTATGATTAATTTTATGCTGACCTCTGCTCAATACCATGGAAGATTATTAATTTATGAATTAACAGATGCGGACAGCACAGTTGATTTTTTGACAACCACAATATTAAGGTGACTTGATATTTAAGTTTATTGATAATTATTAATTAAAGAATCATGAAAGAGTACTTAATACTTATTTGCATCTTCTTTTATTTTATTTCTAATACTCTTATTAACCCACTTTTTAAATGATATTTTTGTAGGGGGTGCCGAAAATGGGTCCAGGTAAGAGTTTATAGAATTTATTTATATCCAGGATAATCTGTAGGCTTTAATATTTTTATGTAATTCCTTCAATACTTATTCAAAATTAAATATTTATTTCCTAAAACAAAATGTAATTGTCATGCTGTCAATGTTAAAAATCAATTTTAAAATTGTATACTGTATTCTAAATAGAATCTATTTATTACTCTTTTTTTATTTTTATACATATTTAACATACATATATAAAATAAACTGATTATATAAAAATAACACCTCTATATTGGTATAAAGTATAGAACAAAGGAACTGAATAAATTCATTATAATAGAATTGGTTGGTTTTTCAAAAAAATGCTCGGGCAGGTCAATTTTGTTTACTAAAAGCACAATTTTTCAAAAATAATTTAAATTTCCTCCATTTATCATTTTTTGGCAGTGACTTTAGTGACCATTTTTTTAAACAGTAACCTCCATTTTTTTCGTTTAAAAATCAGACAGATAAATTTTATTTTATTTGGGCCACAATAAGTAAACAAAAAAAAATATTATTAAAAAAGAATTTAATAACAATTTCAGAGCATAGTAATTCAAAAAGACCACCAAATCTATATCAAATGCTCAATTTGTTGAGCTTAGCTATAATACAATGGAAACGACGTGCAGCGATCTCTTCTTGAACGTTTTCAAAATTTTACCCTTGATATAGATTTGGTGGTATTTTTATATCATATGAAATTGTTATTAAATTATTTTTTATGTATAATTATTTTTCATTTAAAAAGGTTGATTCTTCCCTGATACCATTGTTTCTTTATAGCCTGATGATGCTCCAAGGACCGAAACATGTCGCTTTTACAGTTATAAACTTCTTTATTATTAAAATTGTGGATTGACTTTGAGTTTTATTGCTGCTGTATATTTTTTATTTGTTTAATGTGTTTCCAAATAAAATAAAATTTGTTTTTTCAAAAAAATTGTTAGCAAGATATTCTAAATAATATGTTTCCTAGTAGAAAATTGGAAGATGTATCAAAATCAAGAAACTGGGATTAATATTTAAAAAATGGCTAATGACGTCACTGCCCAAGAATGGTAAGGGAAGGAAACTTAAATTTTGTTTAAAAAATTGCGCTCATAGTAAAAATTGACCTGTGCTATCGTTTTTTCGAAAAATCAACCAATTCTATTACAATTATATATTGTGACAAAAATCCGAACACCCAGTTTAAATGATTTTATTTTTATAAAATTTTGTATAAGTACTTACTGAAGCATAATAAGTAAATGATAAAAATTTCAAAATGATTGCATTGCTTTAAAGCCCTTTTACCTTTAATTTTGTGTGGATGCACCCCGATGCGGGTGCTGATCAGGTGGTCAATGTCCTTCTGTGGTATCTCATTCAAGGCAACCATCAAGTTCTCCAATGCTTCTGATCAGGTGGTCAATTTCCTGTGGTATCTCATTCCAGGCAACCACCAACTCCTCTCGAAGTTCTTCTAGAGTCTGAGAAGGAGGTTGCAAATTGAGCAATCTCCTACCCATCATATCCCACACGTGCTCAATTGGGGATAAGTCGGGAGATCTTGGTGACCAAGGTAACAATGTGACATTATTATGTTTAAGAAGTCTATTGTAACTGTTACGACAAGTGGTCGGCCATTATCTTGTTGAAAAGCTGGATGTGCCAGGGTGTCAAAATAGGGTAAAAAATGGGGTTCTAAAACTTCTTGGATACAACGCTCCGCGTTCATGTTACCTCTAATGAAGATTAAAGGTGATCTCGAACCATAAGCTATAGCACCCAAACCATAACTCCAACAGTTTGATGAACATGCCTTTCAACAAAAAACCGTGGATTTCTCCTTTCACCACGTCGTCTTCTAACCCTCTTTCGACCATCGTGCATGCCTAACAAAATCGAGACTCGCCACTAAAGCAAATACTGTTCCATTCTTGATCCCAGAGTGACCGTTCTCTGCACCACTCAAGGCGATTTCGTCGGTGTTCTGAAGTTAAAGGGAGGACCCAGTGTGGTCGGTATGAAAACCAGGTATGGACCTGGTAGTGGAGAAACGGTCCCCTAAGGCCAATAATCTTAGGCGTCGATCTTCACGGTCTGTTGTTCTACGGGGGCGTCCTGAGCCCCTTGCTCTTTGCGTACGGCCTTCTCGAAGCCATGCCTGACAATACCTAACCACGATGACACTTCTTTGCACTCTAACTGCAATTTCCCGAAAAGAAAATCCAGCTTCCCGAAGTCCCACTATACGACCCTTATCAAACTCACTAAGTGGACGAAATCGTACAGGTCTCCGTACCATAGGCATCGTAACCAATCGTAAAGAATGTCAGGAACCAAAATTCGCAAAATTTGGATCTTTACTACGGCTACAATATTCATTTGTGGATTGTTATTGGATTTCAAAAAAAGCAGTATAAAAACCGGAATCTTCAACTGATAAGGCTGAAAATTTTATCAATTGTTTATTTCAGTAAAATAAATAAATTCACCAAATTTTATTACAATAAAATCATTTAAACTGGGTGTTCGGATTTTTATGTCAGTTTGTATATATGTTCCTTTCATTTGTTATAAACTGTAAACAAGCTACGATATTAATCTCCAATTTGTTCCAAAAAAATTAGTTAATTTATTCCATTCTTTGCTGTTAAATGTGTTATAAAGTTTAATAAACAGTTCATCGTATTTTATATTACTTTGCCGCCGTTATAAAGTTTACTTTCGTATTTATAGGAACAAATACGAACTTTTATTTCTTACATAGCAGAAGAATGTTTTTGGATAAAACAGGTTAAGGTAGTTACTACTGGATACCATATAAGATAATTCTTCTATTATGGGGTTTTTGAATCAATAGAAATAATTGTGTGGCTCTAAAATAACAAAGAAACATTTACAGTATATTATCCTATTTCCTCTTATAAAATATTAAATTATATGAAATAAACACGTTATTCATTACACATAATCTTTCAATAGACAGTTTCTGTTTACCGTCATTACTCTTAGCCTCATCTAGCGAATACCAAACAACTTTCAAAATGTTTCACCTGCAAAGGTACATAAAAATTAACACATCCACAAACACAAGTTCGCTCCTGGTTATATTTACGCTAGACAGTTTTTGTAGGTACCGAGGATGAGTCAACTGTCTTACGATATTGTATGGAGGGGATTTTTATTTATAGTAACATTTTATAATTAATTTTAACCATATTTCTTGATCAATTTGAAAAATTATTTTTTTAGTCTATAGATGAAAGTTAACTTTACAAATTTACTCTATTAGAAACGTACGTATATAATAATATAACAATATTAATAATAATCTTTATTGCTTCTGAAACATGAAAGTTACAGCAATGGTTTGGTTTAATATTTCTAAACTTAAATTATAAATACCTATAATTACAAAAACATAATCAACAACTGGAAAATATAAATAGAAAAGAAAAAAAAAGAAAAAGGTTCAGTTTTATTCACTCATAATAAATGATCTCAATCTTAAGATATTTTCTAAATATTTAAAAGTGGTATTCGCTTTAGTAATAGATGTGTTATTTAAAGTAGCTATAAAGTTTTCGAAATTAGCTAAAAATGGTACTTTTGGTTTCATTGCCGTGTAAATAGGACACTCAAACGCAATATGCCAAAGTGATTCCAATATCTGCATCTTACAAGCCATATAAATTTGATTCGGGTCTATAAGGTAACTTAAACCATTTAACGAAAATTTAAGCCTAAAAGAATTAGCCGTTCTAAGCTGTGCAATAATGCGAGTCACTTTAATCAGTAATTTAAGGCATAAATAATTTTGAGGGCCTTTGGTCAGCATAAATGAACTATATAGGGACAAGAAAGACACACACACTCTAACCAAACCCGTCTCTTCCAGAATGCATACCTCTAGGAGCGGTGCATTCCGAGAATAACTTCCTCCACCCCCCATCACTTCCGATGGGGGCCGCATTCCTCGGGCTTACGCTCTTCCTTCCACTATCTTGGTTCGGAGATGGTTTCCAGATGTCTTCTGTTTGATCCGGGATGGTGCTTTGCATCTCTATCCTACTGTCTTCTTTTTAGGCGTTCAAGAGTGTGTGCTTTTCGCTGCCTCTAAAAAGTTAGTCCTTAGTCGACGAACTGCGGCTAAAGGTAACCTTAAAGAGTGAATCCACTTGTTAAAGCTGTCCCTACTCAAGAATCTGCGCATCTCCCTAGGGATGGGCAGAGTCTTTTATAGGTGGTTCCTCTTCTGTCTGCTTCTTGACAGATGTTGTTCCTTCTTAGTTGTCCAGCTGTTTCCTTGGTCTTGGATGTCTCCTGTAGTCCTCTGCTGTGTAGTTTGTTAATTCTCTAAGTGCTGTGTTCGGGTGTGTCCTGAGTTTTTCAAATCTTCTTCTGGCTCTGGCTTTCATGATTTCTTCTGTCTTCTCCTGGTCTAGTTCCCTGTATAGTTGTATATTTCTTATGTACCATGGGGCGTTTGCTGCTTGCCTTAAGCTGAAGTTCTTTTTGTAGGTTTTGGCTGTGTGTCCCTAGAAAGAGCTTCGGTATCCCAAATGTTAGCAGAATTGCAAAAATTGAATAGGTCCCCCAGCTGTAGTGCCTAGTTATATTTATTGTCAATGTTAGACGAAATACATTTATCCCTATTTTTAACATTGGAATAAAATATTTATTTGAATAAATTACTTTTGTTTAATACAAATTTTAAAATGATGCTTTAAGTTCCTGTTTTTGACAATATTTTTATTCTGTTATAATCCCATTTTTATAAAAAATGTGTGATTTTGTACTTTTGTCACTAGGGTGGTTGTGTATAATAGTATATTACATAACGAGTGTGGAAAGTGAAGTATTACGCACGAGTGAAGTTTAGCACGAGCCGCGTAGTGGCGAGTGCGGAAAACGTAACGAGTGCAAGAAATACACCTTCTAACGCGTTGTGTACACGATTTTTCCTACGACTTCAATATTTATTATTATACCTAATAAATATTTTAAATTTATTTATAAAATTTATTTTAATTGTTAGTCATGTTAAAAATTAGGATTTAAACGAGTTTATATATTGCATGGAAATATAATTAATTAAAATCAAATAACCACCTTTCTCAGGAATTCACATCAAAATTCTTTATTAGCTAAATGACATTTTAATTTTTTTTGTGGGCTCTATAAAAATTAAAAGTAAAATGGTCAGTTGGTGAAATTAATTGAAAAGTAATGTAATAATAATAGACACAAAGATAATTGTGAACAGAAACACAAACATAACTTCAAAAATCCACATTCGACACATGCACGGAACATAAACACAATATAAAAAAGAAAAATAAACTGTTCTTCTTTCTAAAAGTGTTTTTATAAAAATAATAATACTGAATAAAAATATGTTTATTTTTTAAAAATTTAAAAACCTATAATAAACTTTTTTCTTTATTCTTACTTTATACAGAAAAATTTGTATTGGCAATTACAATACAATATTTGACACAAGGAAGATTTAAAAAAAAATTAAATGGTCCTTGCTTTGACATTTATGTGTTTTTACTATTGATAAATTTGACGTAAATGTCACAGATCATAGAACTATATTTTTTTACTTTTCAATACGTGTATTGATATTTACTTTTCAATACGTGTATTGATATTAGCTACTTTCTTAAGTACAAAAAATAAGTGTGCAAACTAGCACTTTCATATGTGGTCGTAGGAAAAAATTATATTCCTATTATATTTTAAAAATTGATAATATATTTAGAAAAAACATATTTTAGTAGGTAACACATACCAATCTACTCTGTAAATAAATATAATAGTACCTACCCTTTTAGCATTTATCTACGTATAATTTTATTGGTGATTGATCTCCAAAAAAATTTATCAAAAGATTTATTTAAATAATAGGAAAGACTCCAATTTCTTTTTATTCTTTTAAATAATTCCTAATAGTTAATAAACCAAGGTTTCATTCATAAAATTGTCAAAATTCGAAATATTCCTTCCTTAAGTAGTAGTTTTTAGCGCCGTGTTCGCATTTTATGAATTGGCAACAGCGCACTATTCTACATACATGTGTATGGTTACGTTTGTTTACAGTTTTGGAGCTGTATTTGGGAATTTTTGTACACAAAACTGAAACAGCAACATACGAAAACAAACAAATCAGATCTTCTTCCTTTCCTTCTGTGGTCTACAAAAATATCTTGAAATAATAAAAAAACTTTAATACAGATATTCATCTATTAATTGGAGATTTAAATATAAACATCTTACATGAAAATGATCATAGCCCCTTTTACTTGGATACCTTAAACGAATGTAATTTTATTTCAATGATAAATAAAGCTACACAGATCCAAGGAAATACAAAAACTTCGCATTGATCATATATATTCCTAAAAATATCAATAAATACTCTTCCAGAAAAATGTATTTCAATAATTATAGATAGCCGTCTAACTGATCATAAAGCAACTATTCTAGGTATTTTTCTTAAATTAAAACTTGACAACAATCTCAAATTATATAAAGAAATTTATATTAATTATCCCAAAAATTTTGATTTGACGGATTATTACATCAAGTTAATCAATCAAGTTAGTGATATAGCAACGAAATTTTTAGATGTACTTACTAGATTAATATACAGACATAAATTTGCTAAAAAAAACTTGTTAAGGATAATATAAAGCGTAAAGGTTGGATTACCAAAGTGCTTGTAAAATCAACAATTCAAAAACATTTATTATATAAAGAATACAAATTAGATCAACAAAATTAATAAGAATTGCAAAATATAATTATTTTAAATGGATTTAAACAAATAATAATTCTAAAAATCTGTCTGTTAACTTGGGCGAAACTTATGCAAATAATATTAATGTTCCTTTTATTCAGAATTTGAAATTTCAAAGAAATCCAAAAACATTTTTCTTATCTCCTGTAGTAGATGAAACAGAAATAATTCAAGTTGTAAATAGTTTAAAACCCAACAAATCGCCTGGTGTAGATTAAGGCTGATGTTTAAAAAAAAATTGTTTCTAGTTGTGTGTTAAAACTGCTATAATGACACAAGTTTTCAAAAAAGGAGACAAAACCGGGCATATGCTTATTGGGTCCCAAGTAGCAGATAGTTCAAAAATAACGTGCTTATTGGGTCCCGAACTTTTGTCTTACCTGAATAATAATGTATGGATTCGGTCCCAGCCACCTGTTGGTAAACCAAATGAAAAACAGGTAATAAAACTAATTTAAAAATTTGATATATTTATTACATTGAAATATTATTGTAAAGGTATACATTTTAGGTTTTAAAATTTCCTAACCTAACCTAACCTAACCTAACCTAACCTAACCTAACCTAACCTAACCTAACCTAACCTAACCTAACCTAACCTAACCTAACCTAACCTAAAACCTAACCTACCGAAAGTTTACCTTCGGTCTCTGAAGAAGATAACTTGGTTATCGAAACGCGCGTCAGGCATATAAAAGTGTGTGTTGGTGTAGTGGTAGTGTAAACGGTTTTCGGTATCATTTTCGCCAACGGTTCCAGATTCAACATTTTAGTTTTAAAACCTAACCTAATAAAATATTTGCTACGTCATTTGTTGTAATGGTTGATGGCAGATTCTCTTGAAGTACACGACGAATAATTTTTGCAGGCTTTTCGGACAAGTCTTCAACTGCCTTGCGTTTGCAAGAAGAGTTTACAATTTGGCGAAAAATTTTTCTATATTTGCGCTATGACAATGCTCTTCAATATGTTTTGTCAAAGTTATATCTTTCGATTCACCCAAACTAAGTATATATGATTTACACCTTTTATTTGTAAATATCCAACGCCTTTCTCCACTTTTTAAATACTTTTAAAAACTATATTTAAAGTTATTTATCACTAACATTTGTTTTACTTTTTCACTTAAAATAATATTTATATTCATTTTTAAAATTTACATATTTACACATTTTAATCTATGACCTGCCGGGACCGAATCGATCAACACCGACAAAACCAATGTCTCCAACTACAGACCTATCTCTGTTATGTCTGCGGTGGCGAAGGTTTTTGAAAAGATCAACGGGCAATTTGATTTTCAAGAAGGTAAATCGACAGTGGATGCTATTGATGATATTGTTGGGGAGATCAGAAGCTAATTAGAGAAAAAAAACTTACACTTTGTGTGTTCTTGAACCTTGCTAAAGCATTCGATACCGTATGTCAATCTCGGATGCTGGATGTATTGGAGAAGATCGGTATTAGAGGTAATCAAAACAAACTCTTTGCAAATTACTTAACTAATAGAACAGAAAGAGTTAAAATTAACGACTTTTTAAGCTATGAGAATGTAGTCAAATTTGGGGTTCCTCAGAGTACAGTACTGGGTCCCATTCTTTTTATTGTATATCTAAATAGTATATTTTCTAATTCCTGTCAAGGAAAATTAGTAAGTATTGCAGATGATACTGCTATTGTTTGCAATGATAAAAACTGGAACAGCCTTCATAAATTCGATTCTCTAAAAATTATTAACAATCTGCAAATAATGTGGGTATTTACTTAGACTTTCATCTTAGGTTTGACGTACATGTAGAGCAGACAACAAAAATTCTAGATCATTATTTTATAAATTAAGATACTTTCGTAATATTATTGATAGATCTAGTCTTAAAATAGTATATTACGCTCTAGTCGAGTCTCGCATCAGATATGCCATCCTCATTTGTGGTCTGTGCTGCGAGGGCTATCCGGCCAAGTTTCTTGTCTAAGTAGAAGACCTTCTAATATTAATCAAAGCAAATAAACAATAAATGTCAGAATATTAGCAACAAAAAATGTTTCATATTATAATATGAATGCAATATTGGTTAGATCCTAAGTTGATTTTATAGTTTTGATCACCGGCATAACCTTAAATTAGACTGCTAATGCCATATGACAAAACTTCCATTTACGAAATTTCAAAGAGCCATCAGGGCATGCGCAATGTAGTTTCATGACGTTACCAAATTACAAATGGGCGCATCGCAGGAAAGAGGTATTGGATCTAATTTTCAAAAAATGGAAAATATCCATTTTTAAAATGCGTCATTTATTTTTATTCAGCCAAAAGCTTATGTGATCTTGGGTTCATATATTGTTATTTGTATTTTGATTGATCCGCTTAAAAAGGCCTATTTGGCGTTTGGTATGAAAATACCATTAGTAACAATAATCAACTAAAGATAGCAAATTTCGAATAAAAAAAATATTATAGCAATTGGGTTTTGTCATTTTTCTGATCATTCGAAGATGCAAATTGAACTGAAGGTGGATCATCGATTTCTTCTTAGTACTTTAAAAACTTTTTCAGCTATATTTTTTAGGGATATCATGTGAAATAGTTCGTTTTTATACTTATGTTCATAGAAAAATCTGCGAAACAGAGTAGTAATACTATAATAATACCTTCTTATCCCAAACGCTATTTGGCTTTATGCCAAAAATATTAAGGACTCTTCTGTTGATTATCACGAAGATACGACAGCAGAGCGTTTTAGTAATGGACGACGCAAGCTATCAAAGTCGACAATTGTAAAAAATTCCTGGCTCAAAGAATACGAAATTGGAGATTCATAACTTCATGGCTGCAAATGCCATATATTTTGAGGAAAAATTATACAAAAAAAGAACTTTTACAAGTGCTGCAGTTATTTTCTAAAAAAACGTATGTTTGTGATACAATTGCAGAAGAATTGGGACATACATTGTTACGACTACCTCCTTACTACTGCGTGTTCAATCCCATAGAGCTTATGTGGCACCAACTTGAATCGAGTGTGCGCGGAAAAAATACTTCTCCGACTTTAAGTGGTAGTGTGGTAGAATTAATTAGGAACTGTATGAATGACATTCCTACCGAGAGTTGGAAAAGTTCTGTTAGTCATGTTATAAATGTTGAAAACTCGTACCTTTCTGTAAAATCAATTGCGCTAATTATAATTAATTTAGATAAGGATAGCGACACTGAACTAAATATAGAATAGAATTGTAACATTTAAATAAATTACTTGTATATCTCCTATATTATGCAAAATTCAAATTTCTTAAGTTTGACCCTGTAGCACATTTTGTATCTTTTACCTGATGATTTTCTACATAATGGTATTAAATCGGGTAGTTTGTTGCAGTTAATAAGCCAATACCATTTACTGTGAAAAATACTATACACCAAAGTACAAATCTTGTTATTTTTTCTACGAACATGCGCAGACGTTATTTTGCTCACTAGTGCTGACTGCTGACAAGGTTTAATTTTGATTAACAATTTTGTCAATCTTTCCATTATTTTAACTACAACTAATAATTAAGTTAAAGCCCAGAGTTTTTAAAAAAACAATGGAAAATATTGAAGCAGAAGACAATGTGGAAATACCGGTTCATATTTTAGACAAAGCCGCGGGTACCCTGCAATAGTCTAACATCCCAAAGGTCGTTCCAAAAATTTGAAAAACAATAATATGCAGAATTTAGCAAATGGTGTGATATATAAATAAAGTGAAGCCCTTTAGAGAAGAAGTATTCTTAGCCTATTTATCGGAACATTTGGAAAAATATAACCCCCAACGCTATGGTCTCTCGCTATGGTATTTTGTTATGAATATACTTTTTTAAATTGATTGTCTAATTTTTTATTTTTATAAATGTTCTCGCTCGTAGAAAAAATACTGTTCCTAACTCTCGTGCAAAGTGCGAACAAGACTTACTTTGCACACTATTTAGGAAATATCCTATTTTCAACAATAATTGTCAAGCCAAATACGCCTACGAATAAAATGATCGTACTCTTATGTCAACGTCTAAAATGACAGGTTTTGAATTTTCTGCGCATTGTGCAGATACGTTTTCATACATTCAATTTGGATGAATTTTGCAGTGGGAGAAATATGACAATTAGCAGTCTAGTTTATGGTTATGTCGCTGGTTCGGATATTAAATACACTGTTGCCACTTTTGAAAACACGAACAGTAGTACGCTTTAAAAATTGAATACCCGAGTTTAATTATCAATTTTTTTGATGAAAATATGTAAAATAATAGCTACAAATTTGGTAATAGGGTTATTTTTGTACCTTCTTTTCATAACACCAATTACTTTATTGATATTATATAGTAGGAGACTTCTCCATTGTATACTAATACAAGCCAGGCAAACTACATATGGAATTTCTCGTTTTCTTTGCAAAGAAAATATCTTATGTATGGAATGCTCTTATAGGAAATCCTTAAGAAATCGATGCGATAGATCTTATGCAATAAAACAAAAAGTCACATGGAAATTACATCAATTTTTGTACAGTTTCTATTTAATATGGTGACAGCACAAATGCACAGAGAATTGTTTTCCAATAAAGGAATTCTCGTGAGAATACATTTAGTCCGGTTGTATTGACCATGGGAAATAAATTAATAAATTATTGGCTATTATTCTTCGAGTAAGAAGAATACATTTGCTGTCACCGCTTCCATGATCGAAAGCAGAAACGGGATAACTTAATCTTCATATTGGTTCTTTCGAAACTCGTCAGTGGTGTATCATTTTAACTTGGGTATTTTATTTTGTAGTGGATAGTTTTAAAAAAAATATTAATTGTCCATGTAATTTTATAAATGTGTAATGAGGCAAGCAGCGATATTATAGGTTATAATTAGTACCGTTGAGGGCCGGTTTATCAATTGCCAACATTATCTATCAGATAGGTATCCGTAAGATAGAAATAACTAGCAGATAAAGTTCCAGTTTGTTCGGAAGCGGTTTATCAACTCGTTTTTATCCTCTAGTTAGTTAACTGATAGATAATGAAAGTTGACAATGCTGATGGTTGAATGTAAGCAATCTCATTGGTTGCTACAAGAACAAGGTCATGTCACATTAATTGACATGTCACGACCGTTAGGTTATTGTTGATTGTTTTTGTTTATGCAAATGTTTGTGTTTTTACTTTCTGAAGAGTTTTTGATTGTTGATGAACATGCATTTTTTGGATGATTATATTTTGGATAGCGACGAGGACGAGGATATTGTGCAATAGGGAAAGAGTGGACAATTTCGAAAAGTGGGATGGCCAAGATTTTCATGCAAGATTTAGGATGACAAAAGAGACTGTTCTGTCAATATGAGAACTCACCGGAGATTCACTTGAGTTTTGTACTGATAGGTAGTTGATTTTCTTTTTTTTCATTCCATTTTATATTTCTTTACTTATTACATTTTCAGGAATAACATTATAAGACCAATAAACCTTCTTCTCACACTCAGGTTTTATGCAACAGAGAAATTCCTGATATCATCTGAAGCCTCCTCTTTCGCTTTCCAGATTGACACATCCGTTTTTTTTTATTCTCGATGATATCTTAATGCTTATTTGCAATTTTTAAAATCAAATTTCTCTCATCTGCAGTGTTATTGCATCCTCTGTTCTTAGTCGTACTAGTACTTTCCATTTTTCACTTTTATCAAACACAAGTAAATTAGACACACCAAAAAACTTCGGAATCAAAATAAACCAACCAACTCTTCTGCATAAAGTGAGGTTATATAATAGACCTTAACCTCAAAATATCGACCTAAACGCCAGTTGAAAATTGCAGATAAATATTTGACATTTTAGCTATCGGATAAAGTTATCCTGTTGTTGATAAACCGACCTTTCCAAACTAACTGGTAATTAAGCATTAACTGACAGATAAATTGCTATTGAGAAACCGGCCCTCTGTTAATAAATTGATGGTTTAAGTTTGAACATTTTCCTATTTTCTTAATGCCTCTTGAATGAGCTGTGCGATATTTCCTGGATTGTCCCGACGAGTTCTAATCCTTCTTTTAAGCTGATCCCACACGTTTTCAATTGGATTTAATTTCGGTAAGATAAAGATAAAGATAAAAACATCTCCAACTGCACCTCGCCAAAGGTAGCAGAGTTTTTGCTCCCTTCATAATACATCCCCAAACCATTACAGTTCTTTATATTTTGGGATAGATATGGCAGCCTGGAGTCTAGCTTGTTTCGACCATCATCTGATCTAAGGTCAATACTGGTCTCATCTGAAAAGAGAACATTTTTCCAATTTCCAAGGTACCAATTTAGCCGGTCAGTTTTTGGAACTGTCTCCTGCTGTACAACACTCGAGCATAAAGTATTTTTCGCATTGTTTCAACTGAGACATTTACACTTTTACAGCTTGTAGAATTTTTCGTTTCAGCTGTGGATGAGAACCATTTGGATGTCTTCTACAAATTTGGTACACAAAGCAGTCCTTTTGTTCAATTGTAACTCTTTATCTAGACCTATTCTTGAGAGTTCCTAATTCCAAATACCTTACATACGTTTTTGATACAACTTCTTGGGTAACGCCTACTACTTCTGCTACGTCTCTTTGGGGCGTTCCTTGTTCAATGAGAGCAACAATTTTTCTTCTCTGCGCAGCTGTTAGTTCAACATAACGCATTATTATGTTCTTTTGACCGAAGTAAAATTACAGGAGTAACGTTATTTTACCACTGAACACAATATTCAAAATATTATAAATATTTAAAGCCTTAGTTTCGACTAACATACCAAGCTTTTTTCCTACAAAATATTTTAGTTTCAAACACTGAGTGATTCCATATACGATTGGTTGCGTGTACTGTACAAAAAACTTAATGAATGAGTATAAAAACATTTTTGGGAAAAACATTTAATTCATAGTTTTTTAATTATAATTTGTCACCTGGCTTATGGTGGTAGTAAGGTAGGTACGTACTCTAGAGATAGAGTAATAAAAAATAATTTTAATTATGTAAAAAACTGGATAACTCAACTTGTTTGGGATTTCGAAGTCAATGCACCGGTCTCTACACTTCCATGTTCTCTATTATAAAAGCAAGGAGTGTTGTACATAAATCATTTTGACATTTGTAAATTCAAACAAATAGAAGTGATAATTAAATCCGTAATAGAAATTGAAAACAATTATTCATATTTTATATTAGATGTATTCTTGTTATTGGGTTTAGAAAATATTATTTAGTGTGCAGTTGTAAAGCTGGAAATAGTGACACATGCAAACATTTGTCTGCTTTTCTTATAAAATGTTTAAGTTACATTTAAGTACCAAAGCAAAAAAGTGAAATTATGCAAAATAGATTCTGATTCAGAATTTCTGAACGATATATGAGTAAGTCTATTCTATTTTGTTTGGTTTTAAAAATTAAACAAGCAACAATACTATCATATTGTAGTGTCTTATTTATTTGTACAGTTTTTTTGGCTGGGATAAACAATACACACTATGGCTAACTACTGTCTTTATAAATCTGTATATCGGTCCTAATTTGTTTATATCACTTCTATATATTGAGATAATTTTGCTCAATACCAATTTTAATTTTAAGTTTGAATTTGTTATTTTTCTTTATTTAATAAGGGTAGGGTTGAAACAAAATTTATTTTAAGTTTTTTTTTATTAAATTGAATTTTGAATGTTTAACCAAATAAACCTTTATCAAGTGATGCCTAACTAATTCCTTTCTATTTTCCTAACTAAATCCTATCTAATCTTAACTACCTAAACTAACCTTATCTACCGCAATGTTCTTTTTTTTATTGTCTTATTGTCCAATAGCCTCTTTTCTTCAAACTGCTTATTGGTCTAGTCAGACACCTTTTCCAACGTTCCAACACTATTATCCTCTTCTTCTGTATTTGGTTACTTTATTCTGTTTACATATGTTTTTATTTATTGATTTAATTTTTTTTAACAATTTACTTTGAATAATTGATAATTATATTAACTTTTTTACTTTTTTCTTCTAAAATCTCCAACCAAAAATGTAAAAAAAAAATCTTTCTCCATAAACCGTATCTGTTACTGCTTTGCTATAACTGGCACCTTCTTTATTTCTTATTAATTAAAACTTCTGCTATTCGACCTTTACTTTCTTTTAAATTATACTTGTTCAACTTATATCACTTGTATTTAAAAAATCAAATTCATTTCCTTCTTCTCGTGACTTTTTTCAAAACTAACTGTCAAACTTCTCTCTCCTGGCAACCCAACTTCTTACTCACTTTCACTTACACTACTTAACTATCCTTAACCTAATACACGTTTTGTTTACATTACATAAAATTTTTTTAATCTAAACTAATAAAAATTAAGTTTGACATTTCCTTCAAATTTTGACATTTCTCCGAAATTAATAATTAAACTAAAATAAATTTTGATTTCACCCTGAAACATACCTTCACAATATATACCTTGTTCAGTATAAATATATATGCACGTCACAGCTGTCAGAACGGGACTATGTTGCCAAGCATTTAAAATAGTATTAGAATCCATTAAATATCAAACGAAGTTTCTCTAATATTCTTCTTTGTATTTGACTACAATACTACACTATTTTTGAACGCGTCGACATAGCGCAATTTTGTCGACATATAAAATATTTTAGCACGAGTTATGTTCATTTAAAGTTTATACAGGATGGTGCACCGAAAACGAAACAGATGTATTTACTGGCAGATGATTCCTTTAAAAAAAAATGCTCGGACCCGTCGATTTTGTTATCGAGGGGGACACAAATTTGGCATAAAATCACATTAACATTTGCAGCCCTCTAAGCGGAGGTGGCACCATCCCTAAAATCTTAAATGGAAAGGGGGGTCGAATGATCCATCATTTAAATGGTCTTTCAACTCCCTTTACAATGATGTAAAATTATTCATGTACTTCAATTCAGTAGTTTTGGAGATTTATTGATTTAAAGTTTAAAGAGGAGGATTTAAAGAGGATATCAATACATAGTAGCAAAGTTATTAAAAAATAAAGAACGAACTGACCTGTCAGCCGAGTAAATGTTGAAAATGACCACCATTACTTTCCATGCAATAATAAAGATTTTGCTGAAAACGTTGCCGGACTTTTGAATATTTGAGGAGTAATTTGATGGCACTCATTCACAATTCCTTGTCGCAAATCTTCTAAGGATGTTGGCTGAGTAGCATAGATTTTACTTTTTAAGTAACCCCACAAAAAGAAATCCAAAGGTGATAAATCTGGCGATCTTGGGGGCCATTCAACGGCACCTTTTCTATCAATCCATTGACCTGGAAAGGTCTGATCTAAATAATGCCGAACTCTTAATGCGTAATGTGGTGAGGCACCATCCTGTTGGAACATCAACATATTCTCAACGTATCGACCATCATTCTGATTTTCAATTATATCTGTTAGCGCAGGATCTATGGCATTTTGCAGTAATTCCAAATACATTTCACCAGTCAAATTTCCAGGTAAGAAAAAAGGACCAACCGAATGATCGCCAAAAATGCCAGCCCAAACATTTAATTTTTGTGGCTGCTGTGTGTGTACCTCATGGTAAATTCTGGAATTAGAGTCCGACCAATATCGACAATTATGACGATTTACTTCGCCATTTAAAAAAAGGAACATTCGTCGAAAAAGCAAATGTTAAATAAAAATTGTTCATCGTTTGTAATTCGTTCACTCATAACTTCACAAAATTCTAATCGCTTATCAAAATCGTCTTCATTAAGTTCTTGTACAAGGCGAATTTTATACGGATGAAAATTATGGGCCTTTAGAATCCGTTGGGTACGTCGACTAACACCACACGAAGTTTGCAATTTGCGGATACTTAATGTAGAATCTACAATAACTTGCCCTAAAACCCCCACTTCTGTTGCTTCGTTCCTTATAGGATTTTCAATATTACGTTTTTTATTGGCGACTGATACAGTTTCCCGAAATTTAGCTACAAGTTCTAGAACATATTTTAATGTACCAACATTATTTTTTGTTTTAAATGATATTAATGCTGATGTTGCCGAAGATATTTTTTTTGAAATTGTATTAGAAATATTACAACAATATAATATTTTTTATAACTTTTGTTTAGGAAATATTAGTTGTAGTGACACTTTCTATTCTTTCGTATTAGTTAAATTATTTATCAAATGAATTGGATAGCCATTAGACTAGCTATTTGTTTTATGATATAAATTTCTTTATCAAAGTTGATTTGGTCCATTGGAATTGAAAATGCCGCTAATTTATGTGTTAAAGGCTGATTTGAATTATATGGCATAGTATCTGTTTGTGAAGGCTTTCTGTATATTGAATAATTTAGTAAATTATTAACTTTTTCAACTTTTAAATTTAGAAAATGAATTGAATTATTTTCTTCATTTTCTAAAATAAAATTAATTTTACCCTCTTCCCAAGCATGTTTGCAAATATCTGACTTTTTTTTAATATACTTTTTGTGTTCATCTATTTGTATTTTCAATGGTCTATGCAGTTTTTTGAAGACTGTACTTCGTATTTTAGTTTAGTTTTTGAATAAAAAGTGAAAGTTTAATAAAAAAGTGTTATTTTTAATGTTCTTAGTAAGATGGACGAAGTAAACGTTAATACAATAAATTTCAGAATAATTTGGGTTTCTCCATTCAATAAATCGTTAACATTGTGTTTATATTTAGTGATGTTAAGTTCTTCATGTCACTATCAATTTCAGAAACTTCTCCCAAATAACCCTTCGGTGGGAATATACATTTTTAAGCTATCTCTTGATTTTGGATTACAACGATTTCTATTTACATTACATGGTAAATAATGTTACAATAAGAAATTGCCAAATACTACTTAAGTAAACTAAAAATGTAAACACGTATGTTGATATGTAATGTGAAATAATTCCTAGAAACAAATTTGTAGCAAACTAAAAATTAAATATTTTGTTAATCATCATTTTTTTAATAGATAACAAGATAGCGTGACGTATTCTATCGTACGATTTCAAATTTAGAGATTAAAACAAGTAGGCAGTGTGTAATTTTATAAATAGTATAGATATTATTTACGGTCTTGGTTGGGTAATGCAAGTAAATATCTTGGAAGATTACATATAGATTACATAAAAAAATGTTTTTGTCCCAGTTTAACTTGGTATATTATATGATAATACAATGATTTTGACGTGAGAAACAAAGATTAATTTTTTGTTAAGAGTTGTTTATGTTTTGCTTTTTTGTTAATATTAAAATTATGCCGTTATACAGAAATAACATTTTTGGTTTACCTATTACACAAAATGGTTCTCAATACCCTAGCGATCTCCGACCGATTATAACCTTATAAGATCAAACTTTAGCAACTTTTCAACATTATGGAAACACAGAGTTTTTTGAGGTGAAGTTAAATAGTATCGATAAGAAATAGACCAACAAATTTAGGCAATCTATTTATACCTATCTAAAAATGATGGTATTTTGTCTGGTATGTATGTAATTTCATTTTTAGGTTTTTTACCCACATTTATTATTTCTTTATCATGGTTCACAACTTATTAAATATAAATTATTCCAATTTTCGAAATTATTTGTGGTCCAATTATAAATTTCACCTCAGAATAAACACTCTCAAAGAAAGAATACCAAATAAATATCTTTTACAATAAAATATCACCGGTTTATTTGAAAAATTTAATTTTTTATCTCAATGACAGCTGTTTCAAGACATTCAGCTTATCATCAGATTGAAATAAGTAAGTTACATTTTTTCATAAATTAACTATTTGATGTATTTTAGTGTCAACCAAGTACCTATTGAAGTAATAAGACATGTTATGATGATGTTAAAAAATTCTCGCATTAGGTTATTGTTTGTTTTAGTAAATTACACTTATATTTGCATAACTTCTTTTATCGGATAAGACATTAGTTTACGACTACATTTTTACATATTTTAAATTCTTTTAGTATTTCAATCACAAGCTCCATCTTTTGGTAAAGTTTTAAAGTTAATCTGATTGGAGAGGGCTTTTATATAGTTGAGGACTTCTTTTACTAACGCATTTCATCTCAAACACTGGATGACTAGTTTATGAGATTATTTCATTATTTTATTGTATAATTGTTGTTTTTTTATTTCGTTACTACTACCATTTTGACTCCATTAAAATTCTAAATTTTAATTCATTTATTGTTTCTTTAGCTATTTGTATATTGTATGTATGTGTGTATGTTTTTTTAAATGATGACCTCTCGCATTGATTATATTGTGAAGTTTTGTTTGTTTTTTTGTTTTGTAATTTGTACATTTGGTATTTGTCTATATATGTTATTATTATTGTTTTTATATCCTTTTTTTTAAACAACTTTGCCTACAAATTGTAAAAAAATATAAACAAAGTTTATTTTTTTATTTGTTTTATTTTATTGTTAGGAATTGATCACTAGTAATTAACTTGAAATTTACCTTAGACCTCATGTCCTCTATGTGTTCTGAACTTTCACATAGTTCTTCTTACATAACAAAAGTTCAAAGACTGGCTCTGGTGTATTTTGCGACCCAAGGAATTTTGCAACAACTTTTTATATTAGGAAGCCCTATTGCTATAGAATATTTTAAGAGAAAAATTCTTGCACATTTGAAACAGAAAGTCGTAATTAAAAGTAGCAATTTTTTCTAAATTTTAAAAATTTCTGTCAATTAGGTCTGGATATCAGTTGGTCACAAATCTTAAAAAAAAAGGTGGATGGCCAATGTTGTCAGTTCGGATTTCGCTCGCGCGAATTGCGAAACGTCAACTCGGCGTGCATTTTTCATTTTCTTTTTAAAGCTGATTAGCAATAAGTTTTTTATCCATTTTATTTAATGTAGTGTATAAAACAAATTTAACATAAATATTATATTCTAAGAATGTTTATTATTTATATTTTTACGATTATAAATACAAATAATTTTATAAATTCATGTAGATAACCTTTTACAATGCAAAATTAATGATGTAATTAAAAGAAAATAAACACCTTGACAAACCCGCTAAAACTATAAACAGATAACAGAACTATAATAATTTATTACCTTCTCTCCCTAGACCATCTAGATGTGTAGATCATACGAGGGTTGCCTTTTATATTTCGCGATTTGGCAGGTGTCCAACATCAGTTGTTGTTCTGAAAACCATTGATTCTGTGCGCGAACTGATATTGCAAGATCGTAATGTGACTTATCGTGAAATTGAGACAACCTTAGGCATTAGTGGGACAAGCATGCATTCAATATTGCATAAGTATTTATGATATAAATAAATATTTCAAAGTAAACAGCAGTCAAATGTATGGGTGTTCCAAGCAAATGGTCGCTTGTTTTTTCGGATCCGTACAACTGGAACACCGCAGAACAGTAAATTCTGAGAGGTACACAACCATTTGTTTGCCAATTGTCTTCCAAGAAATCAGAAAAACTAGCCGCCGAAGGCTCTTCACCACGACAATGCGAGCTCCCACACATCGGCTCAAAACATTCATTTTTGAGTCATTGATGAGTCATCCGCGGTATAGTCCTGACTTGGCACCGAATGACTTCTTTTTATTTCCGTACGTAAAAAACAAGCTGAGATGTCAACCTTTTTTGACACCTGAAGAAGCGGTTGCTGCATTCAGAATGCATGTTGTGAAGATACCTCTATCAGAGTGGCAAAAGTACTTCGACAATTGGTTCAAACGCATGCAAAAGTGTATAGATCTTCATGGGGAATATTTTGAAAAACAGTAAAGTGATTGATGATGATAATATTTGTTTTTGTTCTCTAATCCCGAAAAGGAACCCTCGTATTATGTGTTAATAACCTCCAAATGTCAACTGAAAATAATGACACTTAAAATATTTCATAAAAAATGGCAAAATTTAAGTGTTTTCTTCTGGTTTTTTGTGGGACACAGACCTATTTTTAGTTTAAAATAATATTACAGTTTAAAGTAAAAATTATTTATCGTACAATAACATTAAAAAATATTAAAAAAGTGCTATTTATTGAACTGAATTCCTGATTTTTAAAGTACGAATAATTAGTGAAGATCCAGTGAAATTTTTTATTTCACCTACTTTATTTGTCAGCTATCAAACAAATTTAAAATTTTGGGTCGCAAAATACAACGAAACCCAAGGAGTTTTCTTTTCACTCTTTTAATATAAAATTATTTGCAATACGTTTGCCACAAGAAAAGTTAAATATTTTTATCAAATATTTATTAGGTATTCTGAATCATTTTTGTAAAAAGAAAAAATGTTTAACGATTTGTTTTTTTAAATTAAAAATGTTTTCATGTATTAATATTGGAAAACAAGAGCTATTATTACTTTTACCATTAATGAAATTTTAGCTAAAACATGTTTGTAATAATTTACGTCACAATATTTATATGTAAACTGGTTTTCCTATGTCGTCATGTGATTTCGTTACACTCGCAATTATAAGCTATTTGGCTTTTCACTGATAGTTATTACTTTAAATAAATATAATGCCTATATATAATCAATATATTGCTGGTACACTAATTAAAATTACGTAAATAATTAAATGCTATATTATGTTTAATAGATACTATGTGAAATGTAACAACATTATTATTCATTTAAATAAATTATTTCCCTATTGCTAATAATTAGAATCAAAATCAAAGTAGGCAAATCCGTTTTTGCAGTTTCGTTAAGGTACTATTTATGCGAGAAGGTAATTGGTACTGCCGTTACGGTCTGTAATCGGCAATTAAGGGTGTTGCCAGACCATACGATATATGATATTGATCAATATAAGAGACTTTCGTCCCGACTTTTTTTCAAAAGGTTATACCAATTTATTTTGATTATTTAAAACCAACATGATGTCTGATAAATCAGTAATTAATTCATCTTAATTCCAGTGTAATATGATTTTTCTTTGATTAAATAATGATGCAAAAAATTAAAAATAATTTTTTGGTTAAGATAGCAGCATCTGTAAATAAAAGCTTGTCTATACTACGAGACCAATATAGTTGGGCACTAAATTCTTAGGAATATTATTACACACATATAGAATCACAATTAGCTTGTGATTCTTCTCTTATTCTGGTTTAACCTTCCATATGCATCTAATAGTTATAGAATAACGTTCATGATTTATTTATTAAAGAAACGTTTCTTCTTTTTAGTTTAATATTCATAAATAGAAACGGTCGGTTGTGATGCACTAAAAAGAAAGGCAAATTAAAGTAAACGTAAAGCTTTGGTTCCACTGCTTGCAGCCGCTGCTGCAGTTGTCGTAGAGACTGATATCCGTACATCCTTATGGCATTAGTTCTACTAGCGCTTCGGACGCATCTCGTCGCATGCAACGGCTGCATCAACTGCAACATTAAAAAAATATTAGTGGTGATAAACACTTCTCCCCTTATGAGGTAATGGTACAAATTGAATTAATGTTATTTCACAGATTTTTGTATGTTGGTAATTATATTTGTATGTTGGTAATTATACGCACAATAGCATCGTCGTCTTCGTCCAACACTCTAACAAATAAAGAGCTTCAATATATGTCAATCTGACGATGCTATTTCTATAGCGAAACGGCCGTCATTACATTAGTATTTTACGATTAAATAGTGAAAGTTAATTCAACCTTTTAGTTGTTTATTGTTCTAAATAAAGAGCTAATAATGCTCAAAGTAAACTGATTAGAGTAGCCCGAGTCTGTCCGATTTTTTAAAAACGCTTGAGCTCTGCGTTTTCACTGCACAAAGTGAACCACTTCCTTAAGCTGCGTCCACACCGAGTCGACAATGTCGATCAACAAGCGACAAAATCTGCATCTGTCTTCACCAGAGTCGACACAAAAGTTTGTCGATCAGTGGAAATCAACATGTCCGACGAAGATGACGTTATAGCATTCTGTTATAGTTGCTTGTAGCGCGTATATTATTATTGCGACTAAAAAAAAGAAAAATTGCACGGAAGAAAAGATTTTGGGTTCGACCAATTCTTCAAATTATAACTAGATACAACGCTAGTAATTTAATAGCCGATTTAAAAAAAGATTACGTTAACATATTGAGCCTGGAATACATGTGCATGTGGTTTCAGAAACTTTTTTCGGATGTCAGATGGTGAATTCGAATTTTTATTACCAAAAAGACACCAATTATAGACCTGCCATTCCCATAAAAGAGCGTCTTGCTGTAACGCTACGATTTTTATCAACTGGAGATTCTTACCACTCGCTAATGTATCTTATTCTTGTCGAGTAAAAATTTCATACGTTCAAAAGCAAACCATTTACTTTTATAGACATCCTCCTTACCAGAGCCGGATTTCTTGTTATCCTTTATTTTTTTTAATTCCCTTGCAAATTGACTTTGAAGGTTTTTGATTTTTTGTTCCACTGCTTGCTTTTAGATGTTAAATTCTTCTCAATTTCCATAAGGGCATCGTGCCTTAAGTTTCTGTTCATATAATTTTTGGTTTTACAATCCCATAGATTTGTTTCTAGTTTGTTTGCCTCAACAAAGGCTTGTTCCCATTCCATTTCTCCAACGAAAACACACGGCTACGATGTCAACAAAGCAATGGGTCACTGAGTAGGTACTATACTACACTTTGTTGAATGTCGAACGTCGAAAACAAGTCCACACACATAATAAGTGTACCGATGTATTAAAATATGCAACCTAAATGCCTACCAATTTCCTGCCTTTTTTTCCATCTTTTTTTTGTCGATAAATAATTCAACATCGAGGTACTCCATGGTCGAAACCTACGTCTTCACACTTCTGTTCACGTCTGGAGACTATCAAAATAATTCCTATCGAAGCATCAGCGACAATAAACGCGTTGCACAAAAGCACCAATTTAATTCAACGTACTTATAAAATACCCGTAGCGCCACCTTCTCTAATTCCAGACGACAGAATTTGACTACGCCGCGACACATGCATCATCGTTGCATAAAATGGTACAAACAAAACACTTCGTTTAGAGAACGCCACGTATTTTGTCGCCATACGATAGGCGACGAAAGTCGCGTGCATGAAAGCAGCCTAAAGGTATGGTTCCGCTTGTGCAGCAGACGCATGCAGCCACTGCTTGCAGCCGCTGCTGCAGCGGTCGCAGTGACTGATATCCGTGCATCTTTATGGCATTGGTTCTACTAGCGCGTCGGTCGCATCACATCGCATGCGGCGGCTGCATCGACTGCTAGGGTGACGCCTCTGGCCGCAGCGGTCGAGCAGTCGTTGTACCAGAACACGTGGTTTTGGGTTTGAATGTCTGGTTTAATGGCAGATAAAACAAAGTGAAACTGTTCTTTTGTTAGTCTAAAGAACTGCTGAAACTTTTCTTCGTCGTCCACTAGGTCTTTGCATATTAGTTTTATACGTTCCTTCCGTATTTCTTTGTCGAAACATCATGTGTTGTGGTCTTCTCTGAACATTCCTGATACTTATACGCACAATAGCATCGTCTTCTTCGTCTAACAAATAAAGAGCTAATAATGCACCACGATTCATTATTTCAGCATGAAGGCTCAAAATGAATTGACTAGACTAGCCCGAGTCTACTCGAGTTTTTTAAAAACGCTTGCGTCTTGCGTTTCCACTGCACAAGGTGAACCACTTCCTACTAGCAGCCAAACGCAGCAGTGGCTGCGTGCGTCCGCTGCACAAGCGGAACCATACCTTTAGAAGCAGCCAAACGTAGCAACGGATGCAAGCAGTGGCTGCATGCGTCTGCTGCACAAGCGGAACCAAAGCTTAAGGTAGAGAAATATATTGTCAGTCGAGACAGTTTAGGATAACATTAATGGGCGTAGCAATAATTGACTAACAAGTAAATACCAAAATAATATTTTATTCCTTTATTAAAATTTACTATAGTGTATTTTGTAACAAGTCTATCGCCTTGCTACCTTACTTTAGACTACCGTCATTACGAACCTTAAAATTAACCCCGACCCACCACTATCAATGGAACGCACCTGAAATAAAACCCTTAACTTAACGCAACCCCTAACCGGATACCAAGCGAGAACATTGACAGCAGCCCTCATCTATAAATTACAATGCTCCTAATACAACATCCTTTTTTCCTTGTCGAAAACTCAACGAAGACAGTCCTCCTAACGCAATTTACCTTAACTCTTTAGCTGGTGAAAGATACAGCCAGCAAAGCTAGGATACAGCTACAACTAGGATACAGTTAATATACAGCTAGGCTACAGCAAAGTCAGGATACAACAAACATACATATGCGATTAACAGAAATTCAATAGTCCTAAGGAAACCACAAACCATTTGAGGCCCTTTGAAACCTCAAGAAACCTGATGTGCCAAAGATAAGTACCTTTTGCTATAAGTTAGTACTTGTCCAACCTTCACTACTTACCTTGAAGGTCAATTAAACAAATAAATCTTTTAATTTTTTCATCAGTTTTATTCACTAAACCCACTTGGCTGTAAGATCCGTAGGGTGTATCGTGTTCGGTTTTACTACTCATTTAGTTATCTTTTTATTTTTCAGTTCTACAAGGTATTTCTATCTTTTTCACCTTAGTTTCCTTTTTGTTTATATTTATTTTTGTTTTTCCGTAAACGAATAAAAATATAGTGACGCCCTCTTATAACCACAAACCTGACCTATAGTGAAACAATAGCTTGGAACCGAATGACTCCTTAAGAGTCTCTAGCTGGGATTTGTCTTAAGGGTGTTTTAAAGTAAAAACTCGGCGACTTGCTCTAATAGCTTTTTAGAGTTACAATTTTGTAAAATATTCGAAGAAATAATCTGAAAATTAATTGTTCACAGAAAACAGTAGCCTAGTAGATTAAACACGTCACAATGGTTTCCGAGAATTTAGAGCCTACTATTTTGGAACCATTATATACAATGATGGAGTGAGACAAATTTATTTAATATTCTTTTCTATTTATAATTGTTTATTGCTTTAGTTTTAAATAATTTTTTTTGGATATGTCCAAAAAATCTTGTAGTGGAAGAGACCTACATTTCCAAATTATGTTTAAAATAAAGAAGAATATTTCCTATATTAAAATTATCTGTCAATGAACGCAATTAATGATGTTCTTTGTTTTAATTATACACTATAAAATTTATTTTTAACCTAAGTTTTTTAAACCTGCATCATTTTATGTAAATTTTATGTAAATTCCTTTAAATGCAGAAATGTAATAATAACTATAGGGAATATCGTTTACATCAACAATATAGTGGATGGCGCCTACATTATTATCTAAATAATGTTAAATAGTATAATAATAATAATAACGAATAATTAAAAAAAATCTTACCAACTTCAAAATATATTTCTAATCTATTTCCTGATTTTTGTAAAAGTTTCTTAATCCGTGCGATGATTTCATTTCGATCTTGAATATGACGCTTCAAAGCTCATATCTGTCAGTTCTATACGAAAGATCTGCAATACATTTTATGTCTTGCTAAAGTTTTTTACTATTTATTATCTTATATAAAGGGAAAAATTGGGGAGCGAAAACATAATTTACACAAGAACACCCAAATAGTCAACGATGCATGAAATTGAATATTCGAGGAAATGTGCCGATCCCAGATAGATTTAAAAGCACAGGAAAAATTGCTTATTGTAACACATTCCACAAATGTACATGTTTATTTATACTTCCATCATTGCTAATCGTTAAGCAGATATGGGAGGACCAATAAAAACATGTGAAACCCATAATATTACGTTGGCCAAAATATTGGTCGCTACTATCAAATATTATTATCTAGTAAAGAAATTTTATGTTATTGCTGACTCACTGCTACTTATTTATTTCCGATCAAGATTGCATTCTGCAAGAATTTGAACCTCATGTTGTACATGGGTCTATTTAGTCCACAGTGACCAGTCACAGGAACCCTATGCAGATCTACTCTGCTGTTGTTGCCCAGAGTGTTCAGTAATCTCTTGCAGTTTGACAATCTGAGTTAATGTAGATAGTATGATGCAGATAGTTGTTTTGTAGATTAGTTACCGCATTTTCAAAAATGTCGTATAACTCTGTCTGGAAAATTGAGAACTTTCCCATATTTAGGCTTATTGCCTTCTTAATAGATTTCACGTCTAGGAAAGCATTTAATACACTCGAATGAGGTTAAAACACTCACAGCCAAGAAAATATTACAATTTCTTGCAGAATGCAATCTTGACCATTAACTGAAGTATGTGAAGCTCACGATAGATCTGCAGTGGGGCGTACACCTGCGCGGAAAAAATTAAGTAGAACTTGCCATGTGTAGGTTTATTTCCTTCTCCTTAGATTCCATATCCTACCTCAGAAATAGACATTAGAGCAGTCAGTGTAGAAACTTCCATTTTTCCACACTATTCGACAGTTTGACCAGCCATCCATAATGGGTATCTCTACAAGGTATGATATGTGTGGGGTAAGTTTTGTGTCATGGTGTCTGATGGCAACCCAAAACTTATATTGAGAACTGAGTCTTTTAAGTACCTCAGAGCTAGTACTTATTTATTGCTAGTTGCATAACTAGATCCCATTGAATAATAATAATTCGTTTTCAGAGTTTTGTTGACATGTAACGTATTGGAGGATTTATTATCCCCATTTTCATATTTACTATTATTTTCTTAATATGTCAGCCCTTTTTTTTATATGTTATAGTCTTGGATTATGGAGCGAATTTTAAGATAGGGCCGATGGAATAAACGCTTGTTAAACCTCTGTTACTTAAAAACGTGTTAACTCTATTTTAAATTGGGAAAAGGTATATTTTTTTTATAATCACATTAGATAAACTAAAATTTAACTATTAGGTTTCAGGGTAAAATTATTTAAGCCGACAAAACCGCACCGTCAACTTTATCTAAAATCCAATAAATTTGAAATGTTTACGCACGCACTATCGTTGCACATACAGTTGCTAAAGATAACAGAATGCAGCTAACAGAGGTTTGACAAGCGTTTCTCCAACCTGTCCATTTTTATTATTTATTTTAATGCTCTTGTTGAACATTGGTTGTGCTTATTGCTTTCTGCTGTGTTTGGATTTCGTGATTCCTTTCCATTTGTAACTGTACCTGTTAACATTTTAAGCACCTGGTATCCTAAATATGTAGGTAATTAAATTAGTACCGCGAGCTCCATCTTTCCGAAAGAATTCTTAATAATAAAATAATGAATACGGTCTCTATAGTTGGAAGTTCAAAGTAGCTACGCTACGAGGCGTGCTAATGAGTTGTCATTATCGGGTGCAAGTATTTTAATTATTATCTCCAGTCTCATTTCTTCTATTGCTTTACTGTCATATGCAGGTATGTTTTTTTCCTAATTTCATAATTCCTGTTTTGTTGAAATATTTATAAAACATCGAAAATTACATTATATTTTGTTACATCAGATGAGAATTTCAACATATTTCTTTATTATTCGAAGAATCTTTTTATGGTAATTTAAAAGTATTAATAGTAATTTTTTATAAAATGGCTAGTGAAAGTACATTTCTGGAATTTTGATTAATATGTAAGTTTGTTACAAAGTAAATTTAATGTAAAAATGTATCTTTTGTAATCTATTGTAATACGTTATCATCTAACTGTAGATTTCGGACTTTGCTGATTTGTACTTTTTGTGCCAGAAAAAGTAAATGTAACACGTGTTTGACACTGGTAATTTTCATAAAGTTGGAATATTATACAGTAAACTTGAAGTATCTTGTAAACGTGAAGATCTCTTAAACTTGAACATCTCATCTTTTAAACTTGAAGCATCTTCTATTTTGCAAACTTGAAGATCTCTTAAACTTAAACAGCTCGTAAACTTGAACATCTCATCTATTAAACTTGAAGATCTCTTAAACTTGAACAGCTCGTAAACTTTAACATCTTCTAAACTTGAACATCTTCTTAACTTGAAGATCTCGTAAACTGGAACATCTTCTTAACTTGAAGATCTCGTAAACTTGAATATCTCTTCATCTCGAACATTTTTAACTGGATCATCTCTACAACTTGGGCAGTAATTAAACCTGAACAACTTGATCATCTCTAAGAATTGATCATCCCTCAACTCTCGATCATCCATAGACGTTTTGAACCACCTAGACAGTGCCGTAGCGACCCCAAGGTACGGCGAAGGTTCGTCAACTGGTATTAAAAGATAAGTTTTATTTTTATATATCAAGTTACTGTTCACGTATTTTTCTTTTTTATCTAAATTTATATTTATCTATATCGTTACAATATTAGAATAAGTTTGAAAGAACTGTTTGAGGATTATTTTTTTGTAACTTATTATCAACTTCATTCCTATTAGCACCAAGGAAATGTATTTATCTTTTATCGGTTGGTACATTTTTATTTTAATTTTTTTTCATAGACAGTTTTTTCTTACATCTTTCTGTCATCTTATGATACTTATTAAAATAACTCAACTTAAAACAACTTTTCTCAGTAGTATCATAAAAAATAAAAAGATTTTAGTGGCGCCCTTGTTATTTCTTAAAGAAACATATATTATACAATAGTCGGAGCCAATGAACTTACCCTTAGCCGAGGTATTTAACTGTCATAATTTTAGCTGTGATAAACATTTATAAATTTTGTTAATTATTGAAATATCTTTTACAACCAATTAAAGACGAAATTAAGATTAATAGTTGTTTTATTGTAAATTACATTTTTTTGTTGGTATATTGTTATTTATTAAAAGTTAACTAAATATTTTTATAAATTCACTCTCAACTTTTAAATCATATCACAAATTGACGCCCAACGCCTAATATTACTACACATTCTATTCTATTTTTTCTACTTGTTCCAATAAAAAGTGGAAGTTTGGTTAAAAAGTTTTATTTTTAATGTTCTTAAAATTATTTAACATTCTGTTTATTTTTCCAGTGGCTTAAAAAAATAGTATCCATACTAAAATCTGTGTTGTTTTGGATTCAGTCTATTTTTTCCATTCCAAATAGTTAATGTTATTGATAAACTCATGAATTAACGGTGTCTTATCAGCGTATGCACAATTGTTTTAAATAGTGTTTTAATTATAAATATTTACATAACTCGTACAATTCTATAAATATTTTTGTCGTGTGAAGTATCGTACGATTGTTTATTTTTAGCGGTTAAAATGAAAGTGTCTTTACTGCGATTCTATTATTAATGTTTTGGCAAAATGATATGTCGGAACTAACACTGTATGAAATGTCTCCAGGTTTCTATTTGTCATGCCAAGAAATTGTTCATGTATCTGTGTACTAGAGATGCATGCTTGTAACAACATAAAAGTTTTTTAAAGTATAGAGTTCCAACAAATAGTAATCTGATACAAAAAGTAATGTCGTGTAACAAAGCCTATTATAAAAGCATCAAACAAATATTTCGCCAAAATATTTGATTACAATATTATATTTGATGACATTTATTGTTCTAACCCTTACCATGTGAAAGTTCATCTTATTAAGAACAGTAAGCAACTAAATGGTTGAAAAAACTTTCACTATTCATTCAAAAATACCTTGTAGCTAGCTCTACAAGAAAACAAAATGTAACTTTAATATGTCAATCTGACGATGCTATTTTTTAGCGAAACAGCTGTCATTGAATTTAAAACGTATTTTTGAATAAATAGAAAGGTTTGTTCAACCGTTTAGTTCTTTATTGTTCTTAATATATTTCATACTTATACAAGGCCAATTCTAGAATTCGCTGGCTAGGTCTGGAGTGTGGATTGGATAATAGCGTTTTCAGGTGAAATGATTTAAAATAGCTCCCGGATTGTCGCTCGAAATAAGACACAAGCCACAATACATTATCCACCCGAACAAAAATTGATCCGAATAATCTAACTTAACTATTCATATTAAATTATTTGTTTATTTGCTTTTCTTAATAACCGTGAACCACTCAAAAATGACCAGAATCTAGTTGTGCTAAATATAAAATATAAGTACCTAGTATAAACTTATTTCAAGAATTAAATAATTATTAATTGTTTCAATAATGATAATTATTTATCAGGCTCCATCACTTCCTTGAAAATAAGGAATTCTAATCCATCTTCACTATCATCTGAACACGATAGAAAATTCAGAAGCATCAAAAACGCTATTATATGGAACCACCGAATTACAAACCATTATCACAGAATACTCAAACCATACATTATCATTTGAATATTCTGTATATGACACAGATTAACTTCTATCAAGCGTTCTAGTCTAATAATGAGCGAGGTAAGGATAGCTCTAACCAGGCTGGAAAGATCACCAGACCACAAGGCAACTTATAGTAAGGGACACTTATAAATCAGAAATGTGGATGATGACATCTTAAAAATACCCACAAGCCACATCAAATTTATTTGAAAAAATTAGGTTTTAAATTACAATGACGGCCGTTTCGCTAAGATTAGCATCGTAATATTGACATTTAAGTTACATTTTGTTTGTTTGTAGCTAGGTACCTGATGTTGTTTAGGTAGTATTAAGGCTAGACCAAGTATGGAAGTAATAAGACATTACAATATTAAAACCTAGCCCTAAGAGATTATCCTGGATGTACTTCCCTCTAAGATCAGTATAACTGTGCAATAATATAGAAAAACCAGGAAAAAACTATATCATGCTGATCTTGACAATAACTTAATTATAATATTTGTGTTTTACAATTACGTCTTATCTATGTATAAAATTTAAAATCAATCGAAGTAAATAGTTTAATAGTGGAGAACTTCCAAGATTTATTTGTTCATTGACAACTTTAAATTGTGGATCTGCTAGATGTCTTTTTATTTCAAGTTCTTCAAGGAAATCTAAATTTTGTTTTTTATCACAAGTGTGTAGTATTTGGATGTCATTGGTGAATAAGAGTGAGGTTGGATGTTCAAGTAGGTGTTTTGCATAATTTGACTTATTTGGTTTTAATCTATATGCTCTTAAGTGTTCATTGAATCTTACTTAAAAATTTCTTTGAGTTTGACCTATATATACAGCATTACATTTTGGACAAATAATTTTGTAAACACCAGATTTTTTTTAATTTGGGTAATTTTGTTTTTACATTTAACAATTTTGTACCAACATTATTTTTTGTTTTAAATGATATTAATGCTGATGTTGCCGAAGATATTATTTTTGATATTGTATTGGAAATATTTCCACAATATGTAATATTTTTATAACTTTTAATTTCTTTAGTTTGTTTAGGAAATATTAGTGAATTGGATAGCCATTAGACTAGCTATTTGTTTTATGATATCAATTTCCTTATCAAAGTTAATTTTGTCCATTGGAATTGAAAATGCCGCTAATTTATGTGTTATAGGATGATTTGAATTATATGGTATAGTATCTGTTTGTGTTGGCTTTCTGTATATTGAATAATTTAGTAAATGACTAGGTAAATGATTAACTTTTGAACTTTTAAATTTAGAAAGTGAATTGAATTATTTTCTTTATTTTCTAAAATTAATTTTACCCTCTTTCCAAGCATGTTTGCAAATACCTGACTTAAAAAAAACATATTTTTAATATACTTTTTGTGTTCATCTATTTGTATTTTCAATGGTCTAGACAGGGTATATGATATATATTTAATCTATATGCTCTTAAGTGTTCATTGAATCTTACTTAAAAATTTCTTTGTGTTTGACCTATACATATATACAGCATTACATTTTGGACAAATAATTTTGTAAACACCAGATTTTTTTTAATTTGGGTAATTTTGTTTTTACATTTAACAATTTTGTACCAACATTATTTTGTGCTTTAAAAGATATTAATGCTGATGTTGCCGAAGATATTATTTTTGAAATTGTATTGGAAATATTTCCACAATTTGTAATATTTTTATAATTATAACTTTTATTTTCTTTAGTTTGTTTAGGAAATATTAGTTGTAGTGACACTTTCTGTTCTTTCTTATTAATTAATTTATTTATGAAATGAATTGGATAGCCATTAGACGTTATCAAAGTTAATTTTGTCCATTGGAATTGAAAATGCCCTATGTATCATAGAAGAAAGGTTACAACAAGTCAGCCAATCTACTTTTTTGAGTCGTAGATTATGTGACGACCTGATCATACGTAAATAATAAATTCGGATTTGATTTATCGTATATGTTCCCCTAGCTTAACGCAAAAGACCATGAGGCCACTTTTTTAAATTGGTACCAAAGATTTTTCGCACGAAAATCCGTCAATGCAATCTATTTGTTCAAAATTGTATGTGACTCTTTCAAACAACCGCTTTGTAAAAAACTTTAACATAACCTTATACAAATCGTACCTTTGTTTATTTTGACTTAGTTCCACTTTACTTAATTGCTATTGCTATACGTACACTTTGTAGTTTCTACTGTAATTAACTGGTTGATGCACTCTCTTATCAGGGTTGTAAAGAAATTCTTTTACCTTAATTTATTTCATTATTTTGATTATTTTCTTGTAATTTCTTTTTTTTTAATGATTCCCTTTATATCTTTATGTTTTTTCCTTAACAACTTTCAACGTCAAAAAGAAACAGAAGTATTATGGACCATTATACTCGTATTTTTATAGTAGCCATTACTTTTTATACAGGGTGTTTCATTGGGAAAGGGCCTAACTTTAACTGTTGATGGGGATCACTTTGGTGGTTCCAAAAACCTATATTTAATGTGTCTGCTGTACTTTATAACCGAGATACAGGGTGTTTTATAAATTTATCCTATTTCTTTCGAACCTCATAACTTCCGAGTTACCCTGTATATTATTTTGAGATTTGGTACACGTAATAACCATTACCTAGAGACTCCATCAAAAGCATCTCCAAAAAGATAATGCAGGTCCGGCTTAACAAAAAATTTCAAAACTCGTCTTTCCTAAAAACAACACCCTGTATATAGATTTTATGAAAATTGCTCTTTATAATAGAAAAGGGTATGAAAAATCGAATCTACTTATTTCTTTTTTATTTTTCCGCAGACAATTTTACTACCAAAAATTCACCGTCAAACTTATAATTTATGCACGTTTTGGGGGTTAACAATGGTATCGGAGAGGTTTTTTTTATTTTTTAGCTTGAAATGGAATCCATTCATTGCATCTAGAGAAGCATCCTAGAAATTCAATTGAGTGTGTATATTTACGAGTACAGACCACTAAAAATGTGATTACAGGGCCGTACTTAGAACATACTCATTCAGTATGTTTCGTATATCTCGAACACCCTGTATAAGGATATGTATCTGGAAACTATGCACTTCTACATTTAAAATAACAAGAGTAAAATACGAGGAATAAATTTATACTTCAAAAAACGTTAAAAGTACTCGTATAAACTAGCTTCGTTGCAATACAGAGTAATAGTGAGGAATTTTTTAAATGAAAATTTTCCTAATTCATGGATAGGCAGAGGTGCGGTCCCAATAACTGGCCTTCAAGGTCACCTGACTTCAATCCTGTGGATTACCATATTTGGGGATATCTAAAATCAAAAGTATATGCTACCGACATCAATAGCAGAGAAGAACTTCTTCGAAGAATAGAGAATGCCTGCGGAGAAATCAGAAATAATCCAGATGTGATTAGAAGGTCCATTCGCAATATAACAAAAAGGGCAAGAAAGTGCATAGAGCAGAATGGATGTCATTTTGAGCAATTTTTGTAGGTTGGACTTTTTTGTTTGAACAATGTTGTTAGAATTTCTTGTTTTCTGTTCATGTTGATTATTTAAATTTATGAAAATCTCTTCGTTATTTGAAATAAATAAATTTATTTCTCGTATTTTATTTTTGTTGATACATATCCTTATACAGGGTGTTCGAGATATTCGAAACATACTGAATGAGTATGTTCTAAGTACGGCCTTGAATCACATTTTTAGTGGTCTGTACTCGTAAACATACACACTCAATTGAATTTCTAGGATGCTTCTCTAGATGCATTGAATGGATTCCATTTCAAGCTAAAAAATAAAAAAAACCTCTCCGATACCATTGTTAACCCCCAAAACGTGCATAAATTATAAGTTTGACGGTGAATTTTTGGTAGTAAAATTGTCTGCGGAAAAATAAAAAAGAAATAAGTAGATTCGATTTTTCATACCCTTTTCTATTATAAAGAGCAATTTTCATAAAATCTATATACAGGGTGTTGTTTTTAGGAAAGACGAGTTTTGAAATTTTTTGTTAAGCCGGACCTGCATTATCTTTTTGGAGATGCTTTTGATGGAGTCTCTAGGTAATGGTTATTACGTGTACCAAATCTCAAAATAATATACAGGGTAACTCGGAAGTTATGAGGTTCGAAAGAAATAGGATAAATTTATAAAACACCCTGTATCTCGGTTATAAAGTACAGCAGACACATTAAATATAGGTTTTTGGAACCACCAAAGTGATCCCCATCAACAGTTAAAGTTAGGCCCTTTCCCAATGAAACACCCTGTATCAGTTAACTATTTGTGATCTATTCGTAAACTATTTTGATATAATTTAATACCTCAAGACTACTATCAAATTGTTGGAAAGCTCTTTTTAATACTTTCATAGCTTTCATTTGTCAGTACATCGAGTGTAAATTTTTTGTATACTTTTCCATTTACGATATTTAAAATTTTACTTATTTTTTTTTAAAAGCATATCTACATTTTTAATCGGAGGAATGATCTATATCACAAATAATATCAATAAAACCACAATAATTTAATGTAAAAATTATTATAAAGAGCGGTACTAGTTTCGATCTTAGACCATCATCAGGCTAAAAATAAAAAGATACATAACAGTAAATATTAAGTTTATCAGCAAAGTAGAATGAGTGTGGTACGCTAAGCAAATAAGTACAAAAGTAATTAAGAAAATCCTTACCTAATCATGGGATAAACTTCAATGCATCGATAAAGTAATGTCAAAAAATACATTAATAAAAATGTTTAAAAAATCATATTAAATTGTGGATTAATAAGAAGTCAAGTAAAAGAAAATATTAAGTTTAAATAGTAAAATTTGTAGTATAGAGGAAAAAGGGGTTATTAAGAAACACTAGTAGTGTGAGATCCTAGTTGACATAAATTGAAGAAGGAATTCAAACATCGTTCTGAACAAGGTAGAATTATTGAAAGGAAAAGAAAAAGTATTCCAATAAAAACTCATTATGCTCTAATGGTAATCGAGGAGGTATAGAAAGAATACCTCGAAGAATACTCCACAATTGGGAGAGTCCAAGGCGGAAATATTAAGAGCAGCTGAAGAACACTGATGAAAGGTGGAATAGAAACCCTAACATTAGTGGAAGCTTGGGGCTTGGTTGGAATAAAATTCAATTCAATTGTGTAGTCGTTTTGGATAAACCTTCATATATTGCTAAAGTTGATTATTTTCTCTCTTTGGATTCTTCTTTTATCAAATTATCTTATGATCCTACTGTTAAATTTTATAAATATTTTAAATCTTGTCTTAGATGTCTAACCTAACCTAACCTAACCTATTATCCGAAATCTATTTCTTGATAGATAGATATTAACATAAAATGTGTTATATTCAGCGGAATTTGATCACCGATGATGCGGAACTTAATTACCAAGACGAATGCGGGAATTTACACATATCTAGTATAAACAAACCTCTCTTAATAAACGTTCGAAAGTATTTTTTATGCTGAAGGATACGTTTTAAGGTACGAATTTCAGAGGTAAATTTAAATCATGAAGACTAGAAATACTTTTTCAGTAGAAATGTTATGTAAAGGATGAATAATCGATAAATTGAAAAATAAAAAATAATAATAATGCAATATTAGGTTGCGTATCTAATATACTGATATTGAAAATATTATTAAATATCTTATCAATAAAGCTTACTATAACGATTTTATTTATTAAATGTGTTAATACCGAATCTGTTAATAGTCAACAAATATAATTTTATCAAGATGAACTACTTAAATATTCAAGTCAAGGAAGAAACAGATCATGTGTTTTAATGATTTGCGTAGTTAAACTACTTTGTTAAAATTAAGCAATATGTATTATATACTTTTGTTCTCGAGACTTCGTTACTGCCCATTTAGTAATGTGCACATTTTTGTTTGTTTCCTTGCTAAGCCACAGAAGGGTTATGATGTATTAATCTGTGCCTTGTATTTTTTCCCATTTCCATGCAAATTTCGTTGGCTGCTTTTGAGGTTAATTTCTCCAAGGTGCTTTTTTATTGTACCTCACATGAGCTATTCCCATAAAAGAGGCAAATATAGGTACTAATTTTTTCCTAATCCAAAATCCTTTTGATGTTTTGACGCAATGGTCGACCCAAAAATTGAAGAAATATTAGCACCTTTAAGAGCCAGTGTTTAAGAACAAGTAAAATAACATATAGTTTTTAATACATATAAGTTTTTAAGTTTAGATGAAACACTTTTCGTAGGGCGATTTGGTATGAAATTTAAAAGCAGATGGTGCACCAGATCTTGATGTTAAGAAAGCTGTAGCTGAATTAAAAGCAAGGGAAAAATTTAGAAGATAAATAATTAATTTTAGCTTACAATCAAACTTTTGATACAGCAAAAATGGAAAATCTACAAAAAAAAAGATTTTTCTTTGACCAGAGTTTTGTAATTTATGGAGGTACTGGGCAGTTTGATTTTGGAACTATGGGATGTGCCTTTACAGGCACAGATGTTACGACAAGAATATCGCTTGCTGAAAAAACGTTCAATTGCAAAAAGTCTAATAAAAACTAAAAAGACCCTACTAGACTACGGTAAAAAATAACTAATTAATAAAAAAAATCAATGTCCAGAATTATAAGGAACTATTAATTTACATAAAGAGTCAAAACCCATTTAGGCCTGTAGTTTCGTATGTTAACACTCCTAATACTAAAGTAGCTAAAAAAAAACTCTATTCTAAATAATTATTAAGAATAATAAAAAACTCTTCGTTTTAACTTCCAAGTTTATTTGAAAAAAATTAGGTTTTTAATCACAATGACGGCCGTTTCGCTAAGATTAGCATCGTCAGTGTTTTTTATTATTTTTAATAAGATGGACTTCCAAAAAGTACGGTTAGTACAATTAATTTAACTAAATAATTACGGTTACATATCTCAATATTCAGTAAAAAATTCATTAGATTGAATCAAAAAATTAAATAAATGTAATTTACAAAATAATACTAAATTAGTATCATTTGATGTAACTAATATGTTCTATAAAATACCTCCTAAAGAATGTATAATTTTAGTTAAAACGCTATTAGATGAAATAAATATCCATCCAGGTATGCATTAGCCAAAATTATTTTACTGTTGATACCAAAGTATATATTCAAATTGAAGGTCTTTCAATAAATCAATAAATTATCTGTGTGTTTATCTGTGTTGACGTGCATAACCTTAATTTGACAATTTGACAGCCATTAATTCAATTTTATTACATGATCGAGCTCTTTATTTTTCATAGCAAGTATAATTCCAATTAAAAATGATTTTTTATTGTTCTCGATTTATTATTATTTATATTTGTATTAAAAATATTCAAATTATTAAAAACATTTGTTTTGTCTATATTATTATTAATAAAACTTTCTTTTGTTGCAGGTATGTTGTAAATTTTTTTAAAATAATGGTGATCGGTGAGTTTAAGGTATTTTTTAAATAATTAATCATACTTTTAAGTATTATATAAAATGGGGCTGAGATTGATATTCAATTTGTTGTATTTGATGATCGTTTTGAAAAATTTAGAATGGAATTGGAAATGTTATGAGGAATGGATTTTGTAGTTTTAAAAATTGATCTCTTTTGCATTTCAAAATTATCTTTTTGGTATTTGTAGAATGAGTACATTTTTTTAATCGTACTTGTTATGTAATTTTATTGATCAAACAATTTTCTGGGAAATTTATTGTACTAACCCTTACTATGTGAAAGTCCATTAAGAACATTAAACAACTAAACAGTTGAATGAATCTTCCACTATTTATTTAAATATGCATTAGCTAAATTTATTTTACTTTTAATAACAAAGTCTCTGGGAAGTCCTATTTCTCCAATTTCAGCAAATATCTTTATGGATAATTTAAAAAACAAAACCTTTAATTCTAGTTATAAAAACAATATTGTGTTTTGGTATATATATTTTGATGATGTGTTAGCAGGTTTTGTAGGTAGCGAACGACAATTAGATATATAGTTTTTAATTATATTAATACCTTGCATCCTAAAATTAATTTCACCTTAGAAGTTGAAGAAAATAATTCAATAAATTTTCAAGATTTGAGAATTGACAAAGTTAATAATTCATTAAATTATTCAATATACAGATGTAACCATACCATTACATTCAAATCATCCTATATCACATAAATTAGCAGATTATAATTCTATAATACATTTTCAATTCTAATGAACAAAAATAATTTTAATAAAGAAATTGAGATTATAAAACAAATAGCTACATGTAATGGCTATCCATTACATTTGATAAATAATTTAATTAATAAGAAAGAACATAAATATGTCACTTCAACTAATATTCCCTCAACAAACTATAGAAATTATAAGTTTTAAAAGTATTACATATTGTGGAAATATTTTGAATACAATTTCAATAACAATATCTTCGGCAACATCTGCATTAATTTCATTCAAATCACACAATAATGTTGATACAAAATTGTTAAATGTAAAAATAAAATTACCTAGAATAAAAAAATCTGTTGTTTACAAAATTTATTGTCCAAAATGTAATGCTGTATATGTAGGTCAAACAAAATTATTAATTTTGAAATACGATTCAATGAACACAGCATATAGATTACAACAACCAGATAAGTCAAACTATGCAAAACACGTTCTTGAACATCCACACTCACTCATACACACCAATGGCATTCAAATATTACACTTTTGTGATAAAAAACAAAATTTAGATTTCCTCAAACTTAAAAATAAAAAGGATTCTAGCAGATCAACAATTTTGAGTAGTTAATGAACAAATAAATCTTGGAAGTTCTCCACTATTAAACTGTTTACTTTGATTGAGTGTTTATTTTATACATAGATAAGACGTAATTGTAACAGAAATATAATAAGTTATTGAAAAGATCAGCATGATATAGTTTTTTCCTGGTTTTTCTATATCATTGCACAGTTATACTGATCTTAGAGGGAAGTTCATCCAGGATAATCCCTTAGGGCTATTAACATTTAGGCTTTAATATTGCCATGTCTTATTACTTCCATACTTGGTCTAGCCTTCGGCGGGTGAATAGTCGACGCATTTTACCCCAACTACCTGCTAGAAAGAAAAAGGTTCATAATCCAACATAAATATTCGACACAAAATGTATTTCCCTAATCCCTTTATTGCCAATAAAATCTGCTCCTTCCAATTTAATATTTTTATACTTAACAGGTAAATTTCTTACACTTAGGTACAATTTTCTCAGTTTTGTTTAAAATTGTGAGTTTTGAAGTTGTTTTGTTAAAATGAGTCTAATTAAAAGTTGTCGTAATAGAGATTTGCTATTATTAGAAAATTATACATTAGTAGGTTAGGTTAGGTTAGGTTAGGTTAGATATTTATATAAAAATAAATAGCAAAACAGCAAAAATTAAAGACAAAAATGTAAAAAATAATATTGCGTTTCTAGAACGAATGAATGAAAGTCTAAATTTAAATCAAATAACAAGACTTGCTTTTGTAAAATTACTGTTATAGTAATCAGTTTTCGAAGATAATTTTATTTTATTACCTACTTAACTTTCTGTAAGTACCTAAATTCTTGTGTCGAAAATTCTTGTAATAAAAACATAAAATTTCTAACCGTACGTCGAAAGTTCCTGTCCCAAAAATTTACCTGTTTTCTTGCGTCGAGAATTCATACGCCCCTAGCCTTAATACTACCTAATCAACATCAGGTACAGTCGGCTTTAGAATAGCATATACATGTTAAATGTGAATTTCGTTTACCTACCGTTATAAAAGTTATAAAAACGCCCTTTACATAAAATGGTTTTTGGGGATTAGGGACAGAGGGACAGGCATACCTTATGCTGCAAACATTAAAGATGTGGGCGTGGACAACTGTTAAACTGCTTTCAAATTTATTATTATTTAAACCGTGATTGGTTATACACAATAAATAGGCCGTTCTTAAAATTAAGGCCGTCCTTAAAATTAATTCATTGTAAGCGATTTGAGTTTAAAAATGTATATGCTATTCTGAAGCCGATAGTACCTAGCTACAAACAACCAAATGTAACCTAAATATTATGTCAATGCTAATTCTAGGTAAACGGCTGTCATTGAATATTTTTGAATAAATAGTGGAAGTATCATTCGACCGTTTATTTGTTTACTGTTCTTAATTTATATAGTTTACAATATACATAGTTTATATTAATTGGCTCTTTCCTCACCGAAGTATAACATTTTTAAAACTCTGGATACAAGGATTTAAAAGGATTTAAAAAAAGCTGAAACAATTTTTAAACAGTCATTGAGTTTCATTTTCATTCATCTATGCTCTAGATATGATTTACTTTTCCGGGTCTTTTTAGCCTTTATTAAACTTTTTTGCTATTGAACGCTTTTTTGGCAATCGCTACTCTTGTAACATCTATGTCTGTATTGCATCTTGAGTCTAGTGTGATTATACTGCCTAAATATTTTAGACAATATATTAATTTTAATCTTTTTTATATTTTGTTTTATTTTAATTAATTTTTAATCCAAATTATTTGAACACTATTATATTTCCATATCCAACCATAAGCCTTAATTATGTTAAACTAACTTTATAAGATAATAAAGTAAATATATAAAGATCATACATTTACCTATTTAAGGTTAGAAAATAGAAACTTGGTGGGTTTTGTAATTTTATTTCGAAGTAAACGCATTCTTTTTTGAGCTGAATGGGATTAATAATATAGCTTTAATTAGTTACGATGTTCGAGCTGATAAAAATTCAAAACGTATAGATAAAAAATAAGTATTTTAACTCCCTGCTATGATAAAACTTTTTGGGTATTCATTGCCTAACATCCTACTAAAAATGTCACTTTAAACATCTTGGTATCTCAAAAAAAAAATTTTAGACTTTAACTTGACAAAGCGTTAATGGCGGAAGCGAGCGATTATAAATATTAAATTCTTGTAAATTTTGTACTTTGAAAGCAATGAAAATATTTTTGAAATCACATGTCAATTGAATTATTAATTACTGAAATAAGTTATGCGTTAATTTGATATATTTAAAAGAATTATAACTTTTTTGTCTGTATCTTTTTTTGTATTATCAAATCAAGTATGATTGCATAAAACATTAATTAAGTATAATTAACACCTTTATTTATAAATGCTTTGTAGAAATGGTATTTTTGATATTTTAATTACTAAAGTAAATATTTGTGCAAATTAAAACTGTTTTGGCCTTTGATACTTCTGTTTGTAAACAAGAGATTGATTTTAAACAGTGATCTTCTGCTGACCTACTAATGTAAATAAACTTAACAAGTAATTTACATTTTATTTTTCTTGTAATTATCAAAATAAAGATTAAATTCTTTTCTTTCATCTGTTTTATCAAAGGTCCTTAAAGTTTTATCGATACATTTTTATTTTTGACGAAAACTTTTTTATTTGGCAAAAAATACGAAAACAAATCACAAGTCCGTAGGACCAGTGATTTTATCTTATTCAGTTTGTTTGAGTAGTTTGCCTAAAATTTATCGTCGAAACTAAAAATGTATCGATAAAACTTTACAGGATGGGTGGTATTTGAAAAGATTATTTTTTAACCATTCTGTAAAAAAACCACTTTATTTAATCATCGATATCTTTTTACTAACTTAGACTCCATCTTTAGTTATAAAAAGTAAATATTAGATCTACAATGACAGATATAAATATCAATTGCGTGTATTTTATGTTGCCTACCTATGATAATATTTAATAAATACATTGTTTTTTAAGAGAAAATACTCATAATCTTTTGATCTTTGAATAACTTTAACAAATAATATCTTAAGGTAACTACATTGGGTGGTATTATAAAGAAGAGGGCAAATGTTTTTCTTTTTTCTTTTTATGATAGTTGCATAAATCGATCTCATTCTTTAACAGGAGCTAGGTACTTTATTGATGTTATCAATGCCGTTGCCACTCCTAATGATTTATCCTGTACACTAGATAGTATTGATAGTTGTCAGTTGTCGTGAGCACCGTAAAACCAGTAATTTGTATAAATATTTATTTTTATATCTATTCACATAACTATATTAAGAGAAAATTGCCATTTATCTTTAAGTACCTATCTAAATGTTTTAAATACATACAGAACCAGGTTAGTTTAAAATTATCTACATATTTATTTGAATTTTTATTGTCGTTTCGATGAATTGAATTGTGATAATATTAAGAAACATTCAAGATAAAGCTTTTTAATTGGACGGAATCCCAAAACTGTGATGAATAATCATAACAATTCATACGAGGGTTGCCTTTTATATTTCGGAATTTGTCAACTCTGGTGTTGCAATCTGTCAACTGACAGCTCTGTCATAAAGTTGGACATTTTTGAAGTTATACGTACTCAGAACGTTTTGAATACGATCGCTATTTGTGTTGTTTACAATAACTTAAAAGATTCATTTCGGCCCAAAAATGGAATTAAATCGTGAACATTTTCGTGCGATTATTTTTTACAACCTTCGACGTGGATTAACCCAGCAACAGTGCATGGATGAACTTAATTCAATTTTTGCCGATGAAGCTCCATCAGGGACCAGTGTTTATCCATGGTATGGTGAATTCAATCGTGGCCGTAGTTCACTCCAAGACGAATTTGGTGTAGCTCGTCCAACACCAGTTGTTGTTCCGAAAACCATTGATGCTGTGCGCGAACTGATATTGCAAGATCGTCATTTGAGCTATCGTGAGATTGAGACAACCTTAGGCATTAGTGGAACAAGCATACATTCAATATTGCATAAATATTTGACTGTCAACTCAATTTGTTCGCGTTGGATCCCACACAATTTGTCAATCCCTCAAAAAACGATCGTGTCGATTGGTCGAAGGAAATGCTCAAAAATACGATCGCGGTGCTTTGAAACACGTCTATGACATCGTGACAGGTGATGAATCGTGGATTTACGCCTATGAGCCCGAAAGTAAACAGCAGTCGACTGTATGGGTGTTTCAAGATGAGCCCAATCAAACCAAAGTTATTCGCGCACGAAGCACCAAATGGTCGCCTGTTATTTCGGAAAAACTGGACATGTTGCAACCGTACCACTAAAACAACGCAGAACAGTCAATTCTGAGTAGTACACAAATTTTGCCAGTTGTCTTCCAAGAAATCAGGAAAACCAACCGACGAAGACGGATCACTCATCACCACAATGCGAGCTCCCACACACCGGCTCAAACAGCTGCATTTTTGAGCACCCAAAACATCGATTTGGTGAGTCATCCGCCGTATAGTCCTGACTTGGCACCGAATGACTTCTTTTTATTCCTGTAATGATAGCGACAATTTCAAGGGTTTTTCTATTTAAGAAACCTATCGCTCTGTCTTATTCTCAATGTGTAAGATTTTTAATCTCTGTTCAGTCAAATTATCACTATTATTCTCAATCCGATTGACAACCATGAAGCTTGTCGAACTATAGCCGAGAGGCGACAGATTTTCGCTTATATATGGGCTAATCAAATATAGCGATTCTTTTCGTTTGTTTCTTTATCTCTTTACGTAAAATACAAATTACAGAGTGCCAGTCCTGATAACTAATTGGCTTAACAATTTTTGACTATTTTCTTTTTTAGTCATAACAAATTTATTGTGAAGAAAAAATATACCCTTAACTTGTATCACTTTAAATCTCTATTTGATTAAATTTCATGGCGCTGTCTCAATCATCTTGAAAACGCATTAAATGTGAGGAGGGTAGGCTATCGTTTAAAAGTCATGCTTCATTGTGTGTTCTAGGAAGGGTCAGTCGGAAATTTTTAGATTGTGCGGAGCAGTCATTTTCTTAAACTGCACCTGAGGTGATAATTTAAATATTTGTTATACACTGCTCAACAATTCCAGTGGATACTACAAAAATCTGTAATTTTCTTTTGTCATTGGTTAATAATAAATTATAGTTCGATAAAATCGATAAAATCTTTATTTTTTATCCTTTCAAAATGTTAAATCATTTACTGCGCAGGTAATAAAGTACTTTCACGAAAATTAATATCGTGTGGATTCACCCCTAGCTTATCTTAGTGCTGTGACTCTATTTGGCATAGTCCGTATTAAATTATTAATAAATTCCTGAGGTATGTTTTCCCATATTCTCTGTAAGGCATTGGCGAGCTGTTCTACCGTTGTTCGAGCCACCACCCAAAAGAGTGGTTGGCGCCATCAAACGTTCATTGTATCGCTGTCCTCTTACTCTCGACCACCACATATTTAGCCGAAATCTGGATTCATCCGTAAACATAAGGTAGGTACCTTCAGTTCTGAAAATTCCAGCGACTGTGTTCTCTCGTCCACCGATATCTGTATGCACGCTGATCCGCAGTTCGGTTTCTTCTTGCAGTTACAGCTATAAAGCGGTCTTGAGCAGGAGTTGTAGCTCGTTCTCGTCCTCCTCCATGGCTGTACGCTGCAGACCCAGTTTCCAAATATAGATTCCATGCTCGACTGACAACACTTTGGGACACATTTAGCCGTGTAGCAACTTCTTGACTTAAGCCTTCGTGTATCCAACGTACTAATTGATCAAGTTGCACTGTTTCTAATCGGCGTAGCGCAATTTTTTTGAGCAGATTTATGGACTATAGTAACAATGTTAAAGTCACTGCAAGCACTTCTACGCGACTAAAATGTTATTATTTTGAAATCGTATTCCTACAATTCTGGTTAAAGAGATATCAGCGTATAAAAGGAAAAAAGGATGACAAAAACAATTTGCTAAAAACAGTGTTTACTGATAGCATGCGAATTCACCCATTTTCTGACCAGACAGACCACGTGACCACCTGTTGTTGACAGGCTCCATTCCCTCTACACCGTGAGTCCAGCCCGCATCATTTTCGGGCAGTAGTAGTTGTGTTGTACCGGAAGATGTTTCGATACTTATGTAACGAAGTGTAACTTCTTGGAGAATGGGATCAGCATGATAATTTTTCCAGTTTTTCTGGATTTCTGATTTCTGGATTTCTGAATAATTGAGGTTACGTTACCTTTAATTTAAAACATGGATTTTCATACAAATACAAACTGTAAAACACACGAACTTCGGAATAAACACATCCTTATTATACTTCAATGATTATTATGCTTATAGGATGACAGGATAGAATCAGCTGAAGTAAACTGACATTTCTGCCAACATAGATTTTGGGTTGTTCCATCAAAATTCCCTAAAAACAGGCGAGATTGCGCGGATTTGACCTTGAATAAATAGAAATGGTTCTATAATTTTGTGCGCCTTTTTGTTGCAGTCAAAAGTCTGAAACGCATGCGCAGTTGTTTCGCAAAAAAAGCTAGCAATAGAATTGCCAGCAAAAGGCTGAAATGTACGAGTTCCTTAATTTTTTTTGGTTGTGACCAAACGCTATCAGTTTTTTTGTTTTTTACAATGTGCTTTATATTTTTCCTCTATTGTAAGAAGATTCTCTTTTTCTTCTTCTAAATAATTTTTACTTCTTTCGGTTTCGTACTCATATTTTAAAATTAAATAATATTAAGTAAAAGCGACTAAGAACAACAAAGCGCCAAGATTTAAATTTAAAATTGTGGGGTTATGTTTTTTGCTCGGTTTTATGACAAATCCTTGCAAATAAACGATTTGCGCATGTGCCTAAAAGTATAGTACGTGAAGAAATTACTTCATTATAACTTATTTGTCGAATAGCTATTTGGAGTTTTAAAAGCGTTATTGAAACAGAAATAAATTTAATCGACAAATAAATGTTATTCTTCGAATAGTTATTCGTCGATTTATTTGACGTTGGTGAAACCGGGCATTAGTGAGATGGACTTTCACAGAGTAAGGATTAGTACAATAAATACAATTTTATTGAGTTACAAAAATATACTATTTTAATTATCACTAATCAATTTTTGTGAGTAAATAAAATTGTTTTTAAAAAGAGCAATTTTGTGAACATAACATAAGCTACACGCAAAAAATATTAGTCATATTTAAATAATTTACTGAGATAAAAAATGCAAGTAAACAGTATCATTTAATCCTTTTGTTATTTAGAAAAAAATTTTGGTACATTTTTATCATAATAATTTAGAAGGAATTGATTACCCAGTGTGAGACATTATTCTGAATTATACAGAATTCTAAACATTCCTTAGAATTGCCAAGTTTCCTAGTTTAGAGATAGTGAAAGAAGGAATTAAAGTGTTGCAGAGACAAATCTGGTCATTGATAAGATTCAGGCTAGGACTGGGCATGTAGATGTAGGTGAACGTTTTAATCAGCTATCAGCTCGAAGAGTGCCAGTTGATATCTCTACATCAATACATCTCAAAATCAAGGTCTATTTTGAGGACGGTTCCGCTCATCACAGAAAACCGACACCAGAGATTGGTTTGGGCTCTGAAATATCTAATTTGGTAGGAAGAATGGAAACCTGTACTTCTCCACCGATGGGTCTCGCTAAGGAAGTTGTTCCGATAGACTTACTTGTTTGAACTAATCCACTAAGGCCTAGAAATCGTTGACCAGTCCGTGAAATTTATCCAGTGAGATTTAAAGGGACAAAGTGATCACCAATATTATTTTATGTTTTCACGGCGCTATTGGTCAATATTTTTAAGTTAAATATTGGGGTGTTTGACAGACAGTTGTCAGAAAAACGAACGCTTCAAAATGTGCTCTTTGACCCTTCTTCTCCAAAGATAGTAAACTGAATCTACGACACATCTACGCACTACTACACAACTGAATCTACGCATCGACAGTTTGGGGACAGACATTCACTTTCACAGACTAGAGACAATACAAAACAAGACATTAAGACTGATCACTGAAGCCTCTTGATGTCTACGTAACGCAACCATCCGGCGCGATCTCATGGTGAACTCAATAAGCCACCAAATCCAACTAAAAAAGCAAGAAAAGATTACTGAACCACACAAACCCACTCTTGAGGATGGAACTAAACTACCACCAGGACGAACATCCGAAGGCTGAGAAGCCCAGATTGGTTCTGCAGAACCCACCTGTAGTCTAGTGAGATTCTTCAAACAAATCAAAATTCAAAATTATCCAAAATTCAGCTGTATAGCACAATTTCAAAAAAAGGGTAAAAGTTTTCTTATAAATTAACCCAATCAAATTGATTGTGTTAACCTTTACTTTTTGGAAGTTCATCTTACTAAGAACAATAAATAACTGAACAGTTAAACTAAACTTCCACTATTTATTCGAAAAATTCGCTTTAAAATTCAATTACAGCTGTTTCGCTAATAACTAGCATCGTCAGATTGACATATTGAAATTACATTTTGTTTGTTTGTAACTAGGTACTTGATGTTGATAAGGAGTTAAGGCTAGACCAAGTAAGGAAGTAATAAGACATAACAATATTAAAGCCTAGTTGTTATTAGCCCTAAGGGATTATCCTGGATGTATTTCCCTCTAAGTTCAGTATAACTGTGCAATTATATAGAAAAACCAGAAAAAAACTATATAATGCTGATCTTTACAATAACTTAATATATTTGTGTTTTACAATTATTATGTCTTATCTATGTATAAAATGTAAACTCAATCAAAGTAAACAGTTTAATAGTGGAGAACTTCCAAGATTTATTTGTTCATTAACAACTTTAAATTGTGGATCTGCTAGATGTCTTTTTATTTCAAGTTCTTCAAGGAAATCTAAATTTTGTTTTTTATCACAAGTGTGTAGTATTTGGATGTCATTGGTGTGTAAGAGTGAGGTTGGATGTTGAAGTAGGTGTTTTGCATAATTTGACTTATCTGGTTGTTGTAATCTATATGCTCTTAAGTGGTCATTAAATTCAAAATTTCTTTGTGTTTGACCTATATATACTACGTTACATTTTGGACAATTAATTTTGTAAACACCAGATTTTTTTTTAATTTTGGTAATTTTGTTTTCATATTTAACAATTTTGTTCCAATACTATTTTGTGTTTTAAATGATATTAATGCTGATGTTGCCGAAGATATTATTTTTGAAATTGCATTGGAAATATTTCCACAATATGTTATACTTTTATAGCTTTTAATTTCTGTTTTGGAAATATTAGTTCTACTGACACTTTTTGTTCTTTCTTTAATTAATTTATTTATCAAATGTATTAAATAGCCATTAGATGTAGCTATTTGTTTTATGATCTCAATTTCTCTAATGCTCTATGTATCATGGAATTATAAGCTGCTAATTTAAGTGATAGTGGATGATTTGAATTATATGGTATGGTTACATCTGTTTGTGTAGGTTTTGTGGAAGTTTTAGTTTAACTGTTCAGTAATTTATTGTTCTTAACCCAATTAAAATCCAATGATCACAGAGTCAGCACCGGCCTGTAATTGTAGTTAAAGCTAAAGAAAATTAAACTGGGCGTTACAAGTCAATTTTTATTTTTTATTTTTACGTTCTTAGTTGAATATTTTTGTTTTAAAATAATTTTATGATAGCATCTCTAACTTGAGTAGTTTATATTACTATAAAATGTAAATGTTTATAAGAATAATCCTAAAAATCGACTTTAGGTCATGGTATGTTTATTGTTTTTAATATATTACTTATTTATCTTGGAGAAAGAAATAATTTAAATCTATGTACAAATACAAAACTCTGATAACATTCTTTGTATACCAAACTATTTTTGGTGAAATGTACTATAGTTCTTATTATAATTTAATTTTTTTTTCACATAAATAAATAAAAATTATTCCATATTCCCGGGACAAGGCAACACTAGTACATGGAGAATATATAAGGTGAATTTGAGCAAATAGAACCTGTGATTTGGGGCAAGACAGACAGAGAGTACAGAGCGCACTATATGCTCCGCTGAATATTGACGTGTTTACAGCTTTATTTTTCCAACTTTTTATTGAATTTGTATATTTCTTAAATACTTAGCCAAGGATAGATTAATTTTAAATGTACATTTATTTGATCCAAACGGTTTATAAATAAATACATATACATTTTACTTGTTAAAATTGGTTTTGCCTATTTACTTAAATAGGCCAGCAGAACACTGTCAGTCTCCTATGGGTACCAGGGAATAGAGGAATGGAAGAGAATGAAACGGCAGAAAGACTGGTAAAAATAGGAGCCGAAACTCCACATCTAGGACCAGGATCATATTGTGAGATCAGTAGTAGCGCAATCTTAGGAAAACTAAGAAGATAAATGGAGAAGGCAAAATCCAAGTACAGGAATCAGCAGGAAGGACTGAGCCAAGATAAGATGCTTCTGGGAAACCTTGACCAGTAAAGATCTCTCAGTTGCCATATTTTAACGGGAACATAAACCAGGGATTGTCGGTTAAGAAATCTCATGAAGAAACTAGGATTAGTCGACGAAGCAGAGTGCAGATTCTGTGACTAAGAGGGCCAAACCTCAATAAACATACTCTCGGAATCTTCTGTCTTGCAAAATTGTAGGGACGTATGCCTAGAAGCACACGAAATAGAAGAGGAGGATCTACCTGATATTAAGTCCGACGATGTCCTTTCTTATGAAAATAGGACTAGAAGAGCTACTATAATATCAAAGCTATGGCAAAAAATAGATCTTATAGGTCAAAGTTGTACTTACCCTAACAACACATACTGTAATGAATAATATTATGATTTTAATAATTACTTATAGTTTAATTAACTTGTACAATTTTATTATTACTGGTAAGTTGTAGCACTTATGCTTTATACACAATCCGAAAATGCACTTAAATGCACTTATAGTCTTATAATGCCACTTTTCTTTTTCCTTTAATTCACTAGGAATTATTTTTGAAGACTGTTTTTTATATCACTAACTGATGAATTATCATGTACTGCTTATGATTGATTCACTATGATTGATTATCTCTTGTTAGACTGATCTCCGATGATTGACTGCCCCAATGAACTCTTTTCAAGTCTTCTCAAGTATATGTCCAAGAATAACTTAAATTTTTAATCGAAACAGTATAAGATATATTACGATTACTAAATGTTTATGGAACTAGATATAATTTAAATAATTTTTTTTGATCAGTTAAAATTAATTAGATAAAAATATATTGATGAAATTAATTTTAAGCTATTTTACATTATATACATCTTTAAAAATTTAATACAATCGAAAATTATTACCAGTTACATACTGATTACTCAAAAATATGTATTATCTTTAATATTATGGTAAAAGTTGCTTTTGTATTAAAATTGATTTCTTTTCATTATCTACAATTGAAATTATTTCACTGTTTTTAGAAATTATTGCCAGAATATACACTTTATGTTAACCAATACAATATAGTGACCATAAATATACTCAAAATATATAATAACAGTTATTAAATTGGGATTGTATAATACAACTTCTGTTGATATATTTATTACTCTTTTTTAATATTTTAAATGTCACAATACATATCTACTTAAATTGTTTAATAGGAAGTACTAAAGAGAAAATATTGTTGGACGATGTTGGTACCTTAATAATAATACTCTAAAAGTAAATAGATGCATTGCAAAAAGTTTAAAAATACAAATGCCAAAAGTAAAATAGTATTTCCATTTTATAAAAAAATGAGATTGTTTAGAGAAAACTTTTTTAAACACGTTAAATTTTATTATTCATTATTCGTGTAGAGATAATTTATATACAGACATTTGATAAAAAATGTATCTTGCAATATCCTGTGACAATATTCCATTATTATGAAAACAAGTGTACAAAAATATTTAAACAAAATATAAAACACTACTGAGGTGCATTCTTGTTACCTCATACTGTCAGGTTTTATTTTCTACTTTTGACCTTTATATAAAAAGATAAACTATCTTATTATGGTGCAGGTCCTAGAATGTACAAACCATAAAATGGGTACAGGATTGTAGTAGGTTTAAACTCAAAATTGGTTCTAATATTTGTTTAAAATGATAAAATAAAAATTTATTGTACAAACCCTTACTATAGCGAAACGGCCGTCATTGCGTTTAAAGTATTTTACGAATAAATAGTGCAAGTTAATTCAACCTTTTAGTTGTTTACTGATCTTAATAAAATAAAAATTATACGCTTAAATTTTAATCTATGTCATAATTTATATTCCTGGTGGTAGCTCGTGTGAGTGCATTAAAACAGGAGTCACATACATTTATTTATTAACCCTAATGCATTTCACGCTCTTTATTTACTTACATCCCTCATAAATCATATTGAATGCATTTTACTAGGAGTAAAAATCATCCCTACAGCATCTGTCTCCCGATATAATGTGGTTATATCGATAACGCGAAGTGCCTTTTTAAAATACCGCTTATTCATTTAGTAATAATGGATGGGAGTGTGAAATTTACACCCTACTTTTTAGGGAAAGGATATTGCATTTGCGATGAACTGCATTTCAGTAAGTATGAATGTTTAATAATAACTTTTTGCATTATTAAACAAGTCAGTATTATTTGATTTGACTTAAGTAAGTAAATATAAAATAATTTTTTACTATAAACCAAACAAAACAATATATAAACTTACCTTATTAAGTTGTAATTACTGTTATTAGTTTGCTTTTGCAGTTCTTCTTCTTATTTTAAGAAAATGGCTTGTTTTTTCAACGCTGTTTGTGATTCCCATGTCCAACTTTCGAGCTAGGAGTTTCGTCTACGGTTGGTTGCTTTCTGCTTTTTTACAATTACGAGTAATTTGTTATTAGCTATTCTGTCAACGTACTTTCTCCATGCTTGTCTTCTTATTCTGGACCATCTTACAATGTCTTCAATGTCAAATTGAGCTCTTGTATGGCTGCTTCTCATTCTTTCTCTAAATGTTTTGGACGTAATTGATCTAAGCCTTCTCATATCTGTTGTTCTCAGTAGCTGTTTAGTAGCAGCTGTTTCTGCTCTTATTTCTGTGACGTAGATCATAATGGGACTTGCACACGTCTGGTAAAGGCTCGTTTTGCCTTCAGTACTCATATACATTTTTGTTTCTCCATATTTTATATTAACGACTTGGAATTTGAAAGACATGATCTGCTCTCTAGGCATCTATTGGATATCGTTAACTTACGCATTCTCGGATTTATTGATGTTCTCAGAAACTTCGTTTTCTGGATAAAGATCACCATGGTTGTTTCCTCTGCAGATTGTCCTCATTTTTATCACCGAGTTGTCAGCGTAGTTGAATTCTTCCTTGTCCAGTTTATATAATTTCCCAGTGGATTTTACTTCCGTGAGGATCGTATATTATAAAGAGTTTTGAGTTAAGACTATCCCTTCAACGGATTCTAATATAGAATGTTTGGAAAGCTTGTTTGGAAGTGTTGTTTGTTTTTATAAAGGTGCTATTTCTGATGTGAATTTATTTAATATCAATTGTTTTAGGATTCAAATTCGGCTTTTAACATTTTCAGCACATCTTAAAGTCTAACCTTTTCAAAGTTCTGCGTTAGATCAATAAAGTACACAGAGGCAATTTTTTATGCCCTATGGCTTTCTCCACTATTTGTCTTAAAATGACTATGATGACTATTGCATCTATTTATTGCCAGTTTGTATTTCTTTTTCTAGATATTTTGTGAATAACTTTGAGCATGCGCTTAACAGACTAATACTATATATATAATTTTCTATATAGTTTTTTTTGGAAAATTGTTTTCCGCTGTTCTGACACCTTGTCTGTATATTTTATTAAATAAAATTTGAATTTTGCAAAATTATTTTATTCTTTTTTCAATTTTGTTTATTATTCGTCCCAAAACTCGTTCTGAAAACTCGTTCTGTGTAAACTTTTGAATTTTATTGGTTTAGTTATCCCATTTTTCTTTATATTCTAAATTATTTTCTCTCTTGTCAATAGTTGCAATAGTGCAATTATAGAATCCGAGATTTATATTGGTCAAACGGGCCAGTCCCAAAAGCGACAAAAAATATGTTGAAATAAATTTAAGAACCTGGGAAATTTTATTTAAACTTTTGGTATTATTATTTTATTTTTATTTTTTGCGTTTCAATTTTGCCTAGCTGGGTCCTGGATTCAATCTTTTATGCGTGTCACATCTGTTTTACGTGGCCTGACGTCTTGCCATTTTCCGCTATCAAACAAATAAATTGCTCAAGTTATATGATCTCTTTAAAAACATGCACTTCCTCTCATCGGTAGTGGTTTTTTGCTTTCACTACTTGTATATGAAATAGCAGGTTCTAATATTTGATAATCATCATATTCATCGGAAAAGTATAGGGATAATTTTCAAAAATAATTAATTAGATTGAATTGGTTTCTGTATAGATTAAATTACACGTGGAATATTAGTAAGAACAGTAAACAACTAAACGGTTGAATGGAACTTCCACTATTCAAAAATACTTTTTAAATTCAATTACAGCTGTTTCGCTAAAAACTAGCATCGTCAGATTGACATATTGAAGTTACATCTTGTTTGTTTGTAGCTAAGATCAGTATAACTGTGCAATGATATATAAAATATTAGTTCCGTTTCTGATGATGAATATACCTGTTCATTTCAAAAATTTAACAGCTAAGAAACAACCAACAGTAACTGGTCCTGAGTTAGTTACGACTTTACAAAGAGCGCATAACTTATCTATTGGTAAAGATACAGTGCGAAATCGTCTTCATGAAGCCAACTTGATCAGAGAGGCCACCTCTGTTTATATGCAATCGCGCTTCAAGACTGGAATGGTGTAAAGAATTTCAGAATTGGGCTACTCAAGATTGGTTTTAATTCAGTGACGAATCTAGGTTTGGATTTCACCCAGATTCTCTTCGAACAAGAGTGAGGCGACTATCTGGAAATGTGGATTAGTGATGTAAAAAAATTAACTACCCAATACAAAGTAACGGGTATTGGTTTAATACCCAAAGTACCCATTCCTTGTTGCTCGAAATACGCGTTACTTTTGTACCCATACTTTGATTTATGTTTGTTGAATTAAAAATAAAAAAATATGAACGAAAATAAAGTTTATAGTGGAATATAGGTACTTTTCTAAATACCTACCTATTTTAACAATCTGAAAAATCGACTACCACCGAGTACGAGAACAAAGTAAATGTATTTGATAATAAATGTACCTAATTGGTTTTTAAACGTAACGAAATTTTACATCAAAATACTTTAGTGATCTGAAGTGTGAAAATTTAAAGTACCCAATACCCAAAGTACCCAGTCCCAAGTAACGGGTATTGATGCTCAAAGTAACTAATGGGTTCAAGTATTTAAAAGTAACTAAAGTTTACATCACTAATGTGGATATATTCAGGAAGTGAGCTGATACCGAGGTACAATCATGTTATGGGGCGGAATAAATATAGGAAGCAGGGCCGATCTTCTTTTTATGATTTGTTCCTAATAAGTCAATTGTTTGTAGATACCATTCTTCGTCCAATGGTGCACCCATTTGCAGGCGCAGTTGGTGAAAATTTCCTCTTAATGCATGATAATGCTCGTCCACATACTGCACGTATTGTGACTAACTGGTTGGAAAGCGATGGAATTGAAATTTTACAGCACAATCCTATTGAGCATGTATGGAATAGGTTTTAACGTAGAATCACTCCAAATATGGAACATTTATGGACCGATTCAATATCGAGAGCTTCTGAGAGCAGAGTGGACGAGTATACCTCAAAATGATATTGATAATCTTATTTTGTGTATGAACCAAAAATGTAGAGCAGTAATTAAACCAACGTGTGGAGGTCACACTTTTTATTAATTTTGATTTTTGGAAAGATTTTCCAAAGATCTTAAAATTGGTTATGTTGAATTATTTTTTGGTTAAATTAGGTTTTTAAAGAAAATTTCACTTTTTAGCCAATAAGATGCCTTAATTTTGTCTAGTAACCATGGCAACTAAAAAAATTCCGGAACTTTTTCGTGGCGCCTCGATATTTAAGTGGAAAGCTTTCTCACAGCTGAAACCTTAGAGAGCGGTGAAATCTCAACGTAAAGACCATAGGCACATATTATAGTCGGTGCAAAACAAAATTTGATACACGTCATCATAATTTTACGTCAACACGTATAGACAGTGTTGCCGGACTTTTATAAGTTTACAGGATTTAAAGATCGGTTCGAATAAAACTATCCAAAACGACATATTTGAAGTGACATCAAACAAAGTACCAACATAATTTTTATAATTTTTTTCCTTTTAGGTACCTATATGGGTTTAATAAAATAAAGAGTATAGTAATATTTACTTTTATTCGCTATAATAAGATTAATCACTACTATGGCTTGTCCAGTATAAATATAATTGTACGTCACAGCTGTCAGAACGGGACTATGTTACCAAGCATTTAAAATAGTATTAGAATCTAATAAATGTCAAACGAAGTTTCTCTAATATTCTTCTTTTTATTTGACTACAATACTACACCATTTTTGAACGCGGCAACAGAGCGCAATTTTGCCAACATCTAAAACACTTTAGCACGAGGTATGTTCGTTTGAAGTTTATGTTTTATTAGTCCAGGAGTTATTTGTAATAACTTGCGCCCTACGAATTTAAATATTTAGCAAATTTACAGTAAAAAAAGATACTGATTGACAGTAGCAAACGAACGAAGGAAGTCAAACGAACCGAGCGATTTGTCCACTTTGATGACGTGCACTTATATTTATACTGGACAAGCCATAGTTTCAGTTTCTTCATTGGGATTTATAATTATAGGTGCAATCTCTAGTGTATCCAACAATTTGTGTCTTTCAAACCATTTAAAAATTCTGGTGTAATCGTTTCAAGAGCTTCATACCACATATTTAAACAGTCTGTTTCTAGTGGTTCCGTTTCTGCCAATGTGTCTGTTATAATATTGTTTTGACGTACCCCATATCAGTTCTATGGGATTGAAAATACAGTGATATGGGGGTAAACGTACACTGGAAAAATTTTAAATGTAAATTTACCACGATAAACGTTGGTTATTTATTGCCAACGATTGACATAGCATATTTAAACTACATATAGTAAGTATACCAATTAAATGTAATTCTTTTGCTACATTGATTAAGCTAATATTGGACATTAAAAAGTGTTTTATTACAACAATCTGTAAAATACCATTACACTTATTTTATTATTGAATTACTAGTGTATTGATTCTGCAGTTACAAATTGTAAAAGTTGTAGTATAGTTGTATTTTTAGTTCAATTACAAATTACTTTTCAAAGCTTTATTGTGTAAATTTACTCAATTAGGTGTAATATTTGATTATTTATGTTGTAAAATGGCAGTAGTTGCTAACATTTTTTACTTTAACTTTTAGCAAATTTCCATATTGAATTAAGCAACATTTTATATTCAGCTGTAATAAGTTGATTACTTATATCATAAAATCGCAGTAGTTATTATTGATTTTTGCTTCAAACTTATATTAAATTTACATACTAAATTAAGTAAAATTTTACATTTTAAATCAGGTAATTTTGCAACGTATCTAGTATCTATATTATTTCTATTAATTTATAATTGCGAAATTTTAAAAAACAGATAAGCGAAAGTATGTTAAATTCGGTAGCAAACATAAGGGAGATAAATAGGTTAACAAAAACATCTAACATATTTACTATGTTTACTTTGTTTACCTAATATCAAAATTAATATGTTCGCTTATGTATTAGAGTTTTGCAATTATAAAAATAGAAATACTGTACTTATTTAAATGTAAATTATACTTCTAGGTACTCAGTTTAAAAAAACTACAAGTTAAGAAAAAAATTTAATTATTTTAATTTGAACAATAAAAACAAACAAACAATTGGAAGTAACAAAAATAAGTGAAATTCCACTAAAACTAATCAACAAATATACCTACCTAAGTAAATAAAATGGAATACTTGTACACTGTGGTTCAACGAAAACTCAGCAACTCATCTAGGATCAAGTAGCATCCATAGAAATAAAATATTCAAATTCGTTTGTTTTTGAGTTTTCTAAAATATAAAATAATTTGATATTACTAGGCTTATAATAAACTTTGGCCTATTTTTGGACAAGAACAATAAATTTATTTAAATCAAATAAATGATATTCACAAGTTGATCTTACCTATTTCCACTATAACAGGAGAAGGAGTAAAAATAGTTTCCAAAATAATATTTTCTGGTAGTACATCCTGCAAGTATAAAAATGACAAGTTAATGTATAGGTTGGAAAAAAATATGTATATTTACAAACATTACCTTAAACAGAAGCACGTAAAAACTCTTCTAAACTCAGGTCTCAGCAGGCACCCTTGTGATGAACTACAACTAAGCCGTTTGAAGCGAAATGGACGCTCCCGTCGCTCCCTCATCAAAAAATAGAACACGTGACAATGTTTACATTTTTAGTGGTGTAAATTTACACTATTCACGATGTAATTTTACAATTAAATATTAATTTTGCAGTATTTATTTAATTTTAGACTATTTTTACATTTATATATTAAAATTAAGAAATGTGATCAGGTAAATTTTCAATACTTTGGTAAATTCACACCATTAACGAGCCTTTTTTAATTTAAAAAGTACATTTTTGTTATAGAAATGTAATTTTAAATAATTTCCAATGTATATTCACTACCGTTTAGTTAATTTACTTAAATTATAATTTAAAATTTATATTTACACCAAGTTTACTTAATTTTTTGATTTACGATATTCACAAATAAATTTTACTTAATTAACTTCGTAATTTTTAGGTTACTTTAAACTACTTTTACTATTTTAATAATGTGTTATTAATTCTTTATACCAAATTCACATTTTATTAGTAATTAAACATCATTGACTTTAAAACTAATACTGAAATGATTTAATAATACACATTTTTGTGGATATTTACATTTATTTTATATTTACTACATAAATATGGCAAAGATTTTCATAGTAATAATCTAATTCACATGTAAGTTTAGACTAACTTTTTATAGTGTAGTACTTTGTGTCCATTATGCTCGGCTAAATGGTCAGCCATGTATATGACTGGTGGTTTATTTTTTAAAATTAAATGATTATCCCAAGGACATTTCCAAAGTTAAGCTTAAAATTCAAAGTATTACATTTCGAATTCCACTTGTATTTAATACATCGGTATTAGTTACTCTTTTTTCATGCCGACGTTTCTTTGGAGGCGACTTTAATATTCCATGGTCTTTCACAGTTTTTGAAATACGCGAAACTGTAGCCATACTGAGGTTGACTGCAGCTGCCACACGCTAAAATAAAATGTTTTTGATTGAATTGGCTGTTACTTGATGGATATCCATAACTATGTTAAATAATAAACACACAAATGTTTTCGCGATATCCACAATATACTGTGGATATCATGAAAACCTTTGTATTTTTATTTAACTTAAGTAATATTTTGTCTAATATACTGTTTAAAACTTTTTACTAACCTCTCGAACAGCAGCAACAGGTATGAAAGGGCCACCATTGTCTCGTTCTCTTTCAAAAAAATTCATCAAAGAAGCTACCAGTTCTTTGCAGCGACTATTAAGTTGTTTTGGCAATTTTTCACTTATTACACCGTTTTTGTTCTTAAAATCACAGTTTTTTTACATTTCAAAATAACAACAAAAACATTTTAGCATGAGGTATGTTCGTTTGAAGTTTATATTTTATTAGTCCAGGAGTTGCATTTGATATAAAATAAATTATGAAACCTTTCTTAAAACATTAATTTATTTATTATTTGTAATAACTTGCGGCCTTCGAATTTTAAATATTTAGCAAATTTACAGTGAAAAATGATACTAAATTACTAGATTCATACCACTGTTTAACTAAATATATTCGTTCATGTATTGTTTTTGCATGTACTGAGAGTTAATTTATAATTAAAATTCAATTTCCTTTAAACATGGCACCCTGCGATTGCCTTTAATGTCTGCAAATGACGTATCAAATCCCCCTAAAGTCAAGATAGGGCGTTTTTTTTATAAGCGGTCCGTTTTGGAACACGGTCATTAATTGGGTTTTGTTTTGTTAAACAGAGTGTTGTCGGATTTTTTTTGATAAATGAGGAAACAGTAGAAAATATCAACACGGAAAATTATTGGCCTTATATTTTATGTTAGAAACTTTATACAGTATACATCAGTATTTTTCAAAACATTTTTAAAGCTTTTTTGTAAAGGAGGTACAACGTGTGCTCAAAAATAAACGGGAATTTTTTAATTTCGCGGGTTTGAAGAGTCCAATTATCAATTTCTTTTTCATATTGTCCCTAAAGCACGATACAGTTTTCAGCTGGATTCATTGTTTAAGTAGACAGTGGCAGCTGCTAGGTTAGACCTGATTAAATGGGCTTAGCGATTTCCGTTAAAAAAAATGGTTAAAAGGATCTCTTAAAATTTTGCTTAAAAAGTCAAATGCCTATGGTGAATCTACAATGAGTGAAGCAAGAGTTTGTATAAATGTATTTATGTAGTTGATGAAGGGTTGTATCACTGCGAAATAGAGATCTATTGTGTCCCTTTACTTACTTAGACTACATGGGTATTATTCTTCATCGCTATAGCAGGATAATTTCTTTGTTCTTCTGTTAGAAGAAGGATTTCAGTTACTTCAAGAAAAAACTTATTCTACTAATAGCCCAGACACATATTGCTACAATAAAAACGCTGTAAAAATAATACGTGTAGGAAATCTTTAGTATTGGAGTAAATATGTTAGTATAGTTTCCTGAATAATTGTAAAGAATCCTGGCCTATCTAATAACAGTTTGAGAAATATTAAAATTAATACAAATGCACAATTTTTGGAAGTTATTAAAGAATCATTTAATGAAGTCAATGGGCGGTTGCAGCTGCGCTAGCGCTAGACAAGCGCTGAGTAAGCAGGGGACGAATTTGACCGCTAAGTGACAGTGCTAGCTATAGCGGTCCCAATTTTTTCCAGCAAATTTATAACCTCTAAACTAAGTTACAATTTCTGTATTTGGTTTTTATTAGTTTATAAAGTTTAAGTATGACGGAGAATACTCATACAATTGTAAAATTTTTCAGGTCTAGTACCTATTAGAATGTCACATGGCCTTTACCGAAGCTTGCAACAACAATGTGGTTACCCTAGGCTGAATCAAAAGTCATGGAATTTCAAAAGACAACCGCATAGCTGACTCTTTGGCTAGGAAAGCTGCCTCTCAAAGGGTCTTGGGAGCTGGCAGTCTTGTCAGTTTGCCGGCATATCAGCGGTGGTTGATCTAGTAAAGGAACGCTCCCCAGGGGAAGATGGGACGAAGAAAAAGGTTGCAGACTATCCAAGGAACCTCTGAAGTATCCGAATAGCAGAGCAGCCAAGAAATACGTGGCCATGACCAGTATACCAGTGACCATGCGTTTGGTCACTGGTATACTGGCCATTGTCACTTACGAAAACATTTTAACAGATTGGGTTTATCTGACACCCCACTATGCATAGGATGTGCACAAGAAGATGAGACAGTTGAGCAGGTCCTTTGTGATTGTCCGGCACTCTCTCGAATAAGACTTTGTGTATTCGGCGAGAACTGGCTAACACATGCCAACTTGAGGGAGCTGCCTACTGGCGATGTTATCACCAACTTTAAACAAGTTGGTTGACGAGCTAATACGTAGGCTCAATCTCAGAGGGACGCACAATGTGCCAAATCTCGCCTAAGTGCAGGGGGGACCCTTATAGATACAGAACTGTAAACTCTAATGTTGATGGAAAAATAATACTTGGAAATAAATTGAAAGGTCAAATGACCATCTTTTGAATTACTAAATACTATTATGGAATTAGTAATAGAAATGTTTCCAAAAAATATGAAGAAATATATGGTTATGACAGAAACTAATGAAATAATAGTTATTTACTCTCATGAAACTGAAAATGGTTTTAATGTATTATTATTATATCTAAATATGTAGATATTATTATCTAAATTTTTTCATTCAGATTATCATGCCAAGTCATATTTCATGAAACTTAACTGAAACTCCAATATGCTATTACCTAAAGAGATAATTAATTCATGAATTTGATATTACATAAAAAAAAATATGAAAAAAATAAAAAAAGTTATAGAAAAAATTAAGTGTTTTATTTATTCAATACATACATAGTAATAATAAAATATACAAACATATCTGAGGTAGTATCCTCATTATCTACCACAAAATCATAGGAATGATTGCATACTTCTTTCCAAAGGTTGCAGTTTGTAACTCTTGCCATTTGCAACTGATATCAGTGCTTGGAAGTTTCTCAAAACTAGTAATATTCTGCCTGTAACAGAAAAAAATTCTAACACCTTGTACACAACATGAGCAGTTCTGTAACATGCTTGCATTTAGAAGTATTTCCCGCTTTGCAGTTGCAAATTGCTCTTCTCATATCAATTCTATTTTCTATGAGAAACATTTAAAATAACTTTTAGTTCATGTAGTTTCTTTTGCTGGCCACTGCTTTTCAGGCATAATGAAAGTGTCACTTCTTCTTTACCATGAAAAAATATATGGCCAGAATTTAAAAATTCAAATAAACTTTGAATAGTGAGTGTATAATCCGTAGCTTACTAAAACAAAAGGAAATAAATCGGTATTAAAGGTTTAAAATTTCCTTATGTAGATAATAAATAAAAAAAGGAAACCAGATCTTGTTGTAGTTTTCATAAATATCAACCATACCTATTATAAAGCTATTAGGATTAAAATTTAGTTTAATAACACAAAATACCACCAAAGTACAATAAAAGAAAAAGCAAAACATACAAAAATTACAAACAGCAAAATAAAACCTCTTAAATATCAAAGGACTTATACGGCAACTGATTTATTTTACTCCTTGATAAAATGACATTTATATTTAAGAGCAACCATGCATCTATGGTATTCTACTTTTCCCAATCCCATTAATAGAGTTTGAGATGTATTTCAGGGATTTGAAGAAACGCATACTATTTAATGAGGACTGTTTTAAATGCAATAGCATTATTGTAGATGAATAAATAAATATATTCTTCGGAAAACCAAAATTCCCTAAAAAATTTCTGCTTAAAAATAAAATTATTAAACTATTTGTATAAATCATTATCTTAATAATAAGCATACAAATGTTGAAATTTTATTAGCAATAATCGTCGATGAAAACTATGCTGCGGAAAAACACACAATAACTGTTTAACATTTTAATCTACTGGTTACAATACTAATCCATTACATAAACTGTTTTTGTTATAATAAAAATAGCATGTTGTACGAACCCGAACCCTGACATCAAATAATTTTTTTATGTTTTTGTTGCGAATATATAATTTGTTTCAATTTAATTTACAGCAAAATTATATACTCTTAAAAATTGTAAATAGGTTGTTAGATTTAGGCATCATTAAATTATCTGTGTTGACGTGGATAACCTTAATTTGACAGATACTGTATCATCAATTCAATGTTATTACTGATCGAAATATCCACGAGCTCTTCATTTTTCATAGCAACTATAATTCCAATTGAAAATTATTTTTTGTTGTTCTGCATTTATTATATATGTATTTTTATAAAAACTCGATTAAAATATTTTAATTATTAAAAAAAATTGTTTTGTCTATATTTTTATTAATAAAGCTTTGTTTTGTTGCAGGTACGTTTTTAAAAACAATGGTGATCGATGAGTTTAAGGTATTTTTTTAAATAATTTATAATAATTAAAAATATTATATAAAATGGGGATGAAATTGATATTTGTTGATCGTTTTGGAAAATTTAGAATGGAATTGGAAAAGTTTTGAGGAATGGATTTTGTAGTTTTAATAATTGATCTCTTTTGCATTTCAAAATTATTTTTTTGGTATTAGTAGAATGACTACATTTTTTTATTCCTTAGGTACTTGTTATATAATTTTATTGATCAAACAATGTTCTGAGAAATAACTATAAATATGTTGCAGGGATTAACATTCAAAACTAGTTGATTTGTTATAAACTGCTGCTTGAAATATTTCCAAATTATTTTTTGCAGTTTAGTTAGGTATTAATAATGACATTTATTTATTTATTTAGGAAGTAACTACACTCGTCACAAAAAGTATTTGGAATTATGTTTCAAAGTAGTTTATTTAATTGAAATTAAAAAATTGGCATAATTAATGAAAATAACAATTATTCTAAATTTAACATTTTAGTATCTGGTATTGCCACCTCTGGCTCTAATAACATCTCTCATTCTCCGTGGAAGGCTACTTATCAGGTCACTTTTGTAATCCAAATCCAAATTTTCCCATTCTTCTATTAAAACATTTTTCAGCTCATCAAGGTTGTCTGGAATGATATTACGAGTTCTTATCCGCCTGTCCTGGTAATCCCAAACATGTTCAATTGGCTTTAGGTCTGGACTAACTGCTGGCCAATCTAAAACTTGGATACCAACCTCTTGAAGGTATTCCATTGTTATTCTGGCAACGTACGGGCGAGCGTTATCGTGCATTAAAATAAAATTCTCTCCAATGATTGGAACAAATGGCCTCAATTTTCCTCAAGAACCTCCCTTATATACCAATCAGCTGTCAGTGATCCCCTACGAAGCACAATTAACTTGTTGTGGTCTTCAAAACAGATGCCTCCCCATACCATAATCGAACCACCTCCATAATTTTTGGCTGCTCTTATGTTATACTGAACAACCCGCTCACCTACGCGTCTATAAACTCGCGTCTATCGGATCCAAAAAGTGAAAATCTTGATTCATCCGTAAAAATAATATTAGCCCAATCATTAATATTCCAATTAACATGTTCCTCTTGCGAACGTTAAACGTCTACACGGTGTGCTCTGGTTAACAATGGAGCAGTAACAGGCATTCTGGGTCTGATTCCAAAATTCCTTAATATGTTTCTAACCGTATTGACAGATTTTCTAACATTATGGACTCCAGAGAGAACATTTTGCAGTTGCCTGGCTGTAACATGACGAGTTCGCAAAGTCTGAATTCTTAAATAACGGTCATCTGCAGGATTACTACAACTGGGAGGTCCTGGAACTTCTATTATAATTTCTAGTTTCTCTAAACCTTCTCAAACGCTGAATTGGTTGATTCCCATGACTTCAGCAACATATTGCTGAGATCGTCCATCTTCAGCTAAAGCCACGATTTGAACTGCTTGTTTTGGGGTTAAATTACTCATTTTTACTCAAAATGTTTCTAGACACTTCCAAATGAAAAATTAAACAAACTTACTGCACACAAAAAATTTTAAAATGTAAATAATACAAATAGGATTTATGAAAATTTATTCATTTTTTGTTTTTGAACAAAAAGGCGATTTAAAATGCCCAAAATATTCGGGCTTTTAGACATCTAAAGGATACAATACACTCATATTAAACTACTCTGAAAAATGTGATATTTTTTTTTACACCTTAATTCAATATTTAAAATTATGCGATCATTTTTGTGAGGAGTATATAAATCAACATTCATTTGTATTATCTAAATATTATTATAAAATATGTTTTCTTATAGTCTAAGAGCCCGTGAACCCCAGACCTTCGTTATTTTATAAAAGCTGAAAGTTTGTCTGCGCATGCTCCCAAAAGAGGTAAGAACGATGGACTATTATGAAGTTTGGGTTACCGTGGCTTTGCAGGTAAACGGTACTAAAGGTGTGTAAAATACCGATCTAAATTCATCAAATAATAAAGTGTGATTTTTTGGTATTAACTTCAGAATATTATTAAAAATTACGTTATTGATTGCCAGACACTTAACATCGTGGCAACCCCTTGCCAGACACCCCTAATGTTCATGAAATTATAATTCTACTTATGTTATAGTATAAAAGCTGATTTTTATATATAATACTTAGGTAATAATTAGATGATGTTTCCTCATCAGCCAGACATTTTTGATAGTTCCAACCCCTTGCCAGACAATGATGTAGGGTCGCTGTAGGAGCGAGCGCGAGACAGTATATGTATGGTGGTTGCGAGTGAGATGGCGAGATAAAGAGAAAAAATAAATCCATTCAGAAGATTTGCGAATTCTAATTCCAGCTTCCTTTGACTTTTTCGTTTCCCTTATCTCAGTTGCCCTCTTCTCTACAATACCACCGAATGTCGTTACCCCTCCGTTTTCGGCTGGGTGTTTTGGGTCGCTCTCAGAGTGCTCCGAGAATGTTCGGTTGGCCTGATTGGTCACCGAGCATGGTCGATTTTCTTGTTCGGCTGATCGACTGGATCTCTCTCGGGTTGATCGGAGTTGATCTGAGATCGAGGGTCAGATCAACAGATGCAGAGCAAATATGGCGGGTAGTGTTCAAAAAACAGCGTAGAGTTTTTGATGCTTATGACTTTTTTATCGTCTTCAGAAAATAGTGACGATGAATTGGGTTTCCTTATTTTCAAGTAAAGGTGGAAAATAGGAAAAATTTTATAATAAGGAAAATAAGGAAAATTTTATAGGTACTAGGTACCTACATTTTATATTCTGTAAAACTAGATTTTGGCCATTTCTGAGCGGTTCTCCCACACTTTCGTAAAGTTTGCCAATTTTCCATTTTTAATATTTTGAAATTTATCACAGTTATCCAAAAGTAAATCGAATCAACTCTTGTTCGGGTGAATGACGTTCTGTCACAGAACTGTGTCACTCTTTTTCCGAGCCACATAGATTTTCGATCAATCTGGGAGCGATTTTAGATCATTTCACCCGAAAACGCTATTAATAAATTAGATCATAGGTAGGCAACACAGAATACACTTCCACAGTTGTTGAATATTTACTACTTTTTATAATAAAAATAGGAGTCTTACAGCGAAAATAGATTTAGTGAAGTTAATGGAAAAGATACCCAGGAATTAAATAAAGTATTTTTTGTACAGAACAGTTCAAAAAATAATCTCAAATACCATTCGTCCTATAAAATTTTACTAGGTATATTTTTGTTTTCCATACTCAAACTCGTCCTACGGACGTTTTTCTTTTATTTGCTAAAATTAAATAAAAACTTTAATTTGATTGGTATTTGTTTGCTTTTTCAAGATAAAATGTAAAAAGAATATAAAATTACAAATATATCCAACTAAATAATAAAACTTTGGGTGGGCCGTTAATTGCGTCGGTGAGTGGATTAGAACAGTATATTGAATGTAATTATATTGTTATTGTAGATGCTAAAATACTTTCTAAAACTACTTTTTTAATTGCACTCTTTGGTCTACCGTATACTGTATAATTCAACTATTATAAGAATATTGCATATTGCAAAACATATCTAGAAATCATATAGTAAAACTGCAGCGCTTATTACGATGAGAGTTTAAAATCAAAGATATTTGTATAGGTGCAATAAAATACTAATAGCTGATTAAAAATCAACACGTGTTTTAATTGGTAACTTATTGGGTAAAATTTCTACTTATAAGAGTATTGAACCGTAAATAAAAACCGATGATTTAAGGTCACAGTCAAGGTCATGTCGTTAACTTAATACTACCGTTGAATGCATTGCATCAGAGAATTTGTAAATCGCGTTTTTCAGAAAACCATAAGCGTAACAAGAAAAAAATCTAATTATAATAAATTGTTCTTGCGTTGAATAGTACCCGCATCCTAATGTTCCTTTTGTTAATTGTATTCCTTTTTATTGTCCAACCTTAATGAGTTTTTTTGCACGACTAAGGGAGCGAATAAAGGTTGGACAGGGTTGCCACAATTACGACCAATTTGTGTGCAACTTTAATTGCATATTATGCCATGTTTTCTTGAACATTAACTGAGTTTAGTATGTGAGATGTGATGTTAAGGAAATTAGAAAGAGAAATATACAACTGATCTTGGTAATTTGACCTAATGATAAAAAATAAAAATTTATTTTTATGGGAGGCATTTCCGGCATTACGAACTTTTTGATTAGTTCGGTCCTGTTTCAATCTCTTAGGTCTTCCGTGTTCGTCACATTTGGCTAATATACGTCTTCCTATTTTCCTGTAATAGATAAACAGAGTGTTTCATTAAGAATATAGCAACTAGAGAATTTTTAGCAAAAATGCCAATAATTAATAAAATATTTTACATTTCCTGACCTCATTGGAGGGAGCATAGTCGTAATTATCTCCAAATACTTTTATTCAAAAAGGTCTTGTTATTTGAGGAAGGTGGAAAAATCATGTGTATAATATGTGTATAAATTTAAAATGTGTTATCACAAATTGTCGAAAGTGTTCTTAGCCTTATGGCGCGTTTACATTGGTATAGTAAATGGGTTAATTACTTGTACCAGCAACTTGCAAGACAGCTACTTATCCAATGTAAACTTCGTGGGCAAGTACTCGCACCAGCAGGCCGGCCAGGATAGTAAATAGCTTCCTAGGCTATTTACTTACCTACTAACCTTCCCCCAGTTTATTAAAATTTTACTGTCCGCGTTACTAGTCTCTGAACTTGCCGAATGTAAACAGTTTTATGCCAGTGAGTAGTGAGCACGTGTTGATTACAAATTTGCAGATATTCATTTTTATTCAAAATGAGGTGGTCCGAAGGGAATACAGTTAAATTTGTTGAGTTTTTTAGGGAACATGAGTGTCTTTGGAATGTAACCAAGCCCGTATATAGAAACAATCCAATGCGATATTGTAGGTTTTGGAACACGAAACAACTGCTGAAGAGTTCTGTAACTATTTCCTGTTGCTAGAAAATAAAGCGTTGTTTCTAGCTTTATTGTATTTCTCAATTGAATATCAGAACGCTGAATTGCAGGTGATACCAAATTTATCAGAGTTCCAAATTGTTCAGGAGTTAAACGAAGACACAGTCTATATTCCTCAGGATCCTCTATTGATAGTTTCTTTTAAAAGCAAGGCAGATGCACCTCTGGCTTTCCTTCTACTAATTAATTTTCTACACCACAACCTTTTTGTAGTAAATTGCTCTTCCTCCAATAGATCTTTGATTTCTTCCATTAAACACTGGGGGGAAACATTTATTATACCGTTTTTAAGAGCAACCAGTTTTGATCGCGAAATACGACCACAACAAGCCATCATTGTAGAACTGCTACTAGTGAATACTAGTACAGAAAAACAGTTTTGCGTGTAAACGCCTACTAACATCGGACATGGGTTAGTCAACTAGCAAGCTACTTACTGGTACCAGTTAGTGGTACAAGTAACTATACCAATGTAAACGCGCCATTAGGGGTGTGTTCTTTCTTAACATCTATTCTGAGAAGATACCCATAGAGGAAATTACCATGGGACCAGGCGTGGATGCCAGGACTGACCCAGGTTTGGATGCCAGGACTGAGCCAATCTTGGTTGCTGGGTCTGGGTCAATCTTGGTTGCTGGGTCTGGGTCAGTCTTGATTGTTAGAACTGGGCCAGGCATTGATTGCCAGTACTGTGCTAGGCTTTGTCGCCACTACTAGACCTTGCTATTACTTTCCCGCTATTAAATGCCATGTATTGACCATTAATAATACAATGATATTAATAATTGATATACACATATTTATAGTAATTATATTTTTATTAATACAAAAAAATGATATGGCTGCCATCTATATCTTTGGCTCCTGATAAATAAGTGCTGATCGCAGTTATCAGTGCGATTTTATCTTTTTTGTTTCATATTGTGCCATTAACATTAACATACTTTCTATAATTTTGTAAGTCTCCTACTCCTTTTATTTTCGTATCACACCCGCTGTACTGCAGTCGAATTTATTTTTTTAATGAAATTTATTGTATTAAGCTTTATTTTGTGGAAGTCCATTTTGGTTCAAGCTGGGGTTCCCACTGAATGGCTGAGGCTGGGTTATCCAGCTCCAGGGTTGGGTATTCAATGGCATGGCCAAGGGTGGACAAGCCAGTCTTGGGCCAAGATTTGATAATCAATTGCATGGCCAAGGCAGGACTGGCCAGTGTTGGTCCAGGCTTGGGTTCCCATTGAGTGGCCAAGGCTTCGCTTCGCAATTCGTTCTGAAATGAAATGCGTTGTTTATACTATTTATACTATTTGGTGTTTCATTGACGACAGATGCTATGATGTTTACTGTTCAATATTTGTTCGCGAAATGAGAACATTTGGCCTAGAATTTTGAGAGTGAATGTACACGACCAATAGCTGAAGAGCCACGTGTATTCTCTGTCCTCTTTAGAACTTTACGTGTTTCTCTGACAATGATTTTATTCTAATATACTACGTTCTTCTTAATTCCTTACACTGTTACTGCCTTTTAAAATACCATGTTAACTGTCTCTGCAATAGGGCCAAGCTTTAAAACTCTGGAACTTTCAGGCTTTGGTGCTCTATACTAGTTAGAGTGTTTCTGTAGACCAAGACCGTTAAGCACGGAATAGATCCAGTCACTTCGATACTACTTAGCTCTTCTGCAGATCTTTTGTTTGTTTCACAAATGCAGTTGTCATCTTCCTGCTGGTGTTCTCAAGATCGACACAGGTCTTGGCCAGAAAATCAGTCGCTCTAAAAGATTTTGTCGTAGTTTTTGGACTGTTTGTTTTTTTAAATAATGACGCCTAGAGCAACAGCGGTGTGTCTAGATAACAAATAAAGGTTGGTTTACTGATTTAACATTTTTTTTTATCTAAACAATGTAATACATTAAAAAGATTGATGATTCTGACCTTTATATTATACTTTTAGTCTGATGATGGTCTAAGACCGAAACTAGTTGCGCATTTTTGATTTAAATTAACATTAAATATCGTGGTTTTACTTAGTGTTGTATTAATATAATTAATATTATTGCTTTCTGTCTTTTGAAGGGAATTGTAAAAATTGTAAAATGTAAAATAGTTTTAATTCATTCATTCATTCATTCATTCATTCAATCATTTTAATTTTTTAAATCGAGAAGCCGTCTTGAACCTGTGACCTATAAGTGTGTAATAGACGATCGTTTACTACTTTTATTTTAGTACATAGTAGCTTTATGTAGTCATTAATAGTCAGCGAGATCAAAAGCTCTTTAAGATTTACAAATTATGTTTGTGGTTAAAAGATATATCCCTAATGAAATGCACTAAATTACCAAATTGCAAACGGTCCCAATAACCAGTCAATACGTAATCATAAAATTGTTTTATTAGTTGTTTCTGGCTTCTGGTTAATCTAAAAACAAACTCGTGTACAGTTAGGTACAATGACTAGACAATAAAATAAATAATTTATGCTCAGTTGTATGTGTAGGACTTTTATGACGTTTTTCATTAATACTTTACTATAAATACAGTTAAAGGTTTATGTACGTTTTATCAAGAATCAATTTGTATTGTTATAATTTGGAATATTGGAAACGGCTGGCATATTAATTATAAAAAAATAATTGTATTATTTTTAAAAATATTAGTCGTATACATTTTAACAATTTCAAAGGCAGTTGAAACAGTACAAGCGATTTATATTGTATTGGCTATATGGGAATATCTTGACAGTAATAAGGTTAGGTTAGGTCAGCTAAGAATGCAATGACAGCTGTTCCGCTATAACCAGCATCGTCAGATTGACAAATTGAAGTTACATTTTGTTTTTTTATGATGTTGATTAATGCAGTTTATAGACTAGATCAAGTATGGATGTATTTCTCTCTAAGATCAGTATAACTGTGCCATGAAAAAGAAAAACCAGGAAAAAAACTATATCGTGCTGATCTCTACATTAAACTAATACATTTGTGTTACATTTACGTCTTATAAGATAGACTCAATCAAAGTAGTATTTGAATGTCTGGTGGTTATGTGTGAAACTGAATGTTCAAGTAGGTGGTTTGCATAATTTCACTGGTTATTCAAAATTTCTTTGTGTTTGACCTATAAACAGTTTGGAAACCACTTATGGAATAAATTTATTTGTGGGGTTAGTTTAGAAAATATTAAAAAAGGCTGGGACCTGTCAACTTTGAAATTCAAGTGTGAGTTTTTTAAACATAAATTTAAATGTACAGGGTGATACATGCAAGTCTGGCATCGTCCATAATCTATATTTTTAATGAAACACCCTGTATATTTTTATGATTTTAAAAGCTCCTTAACTATACGATCTCAACGAACTATACCATGTAGGGTGGTATTGTACAGGGTGAAATTTTGAAAATATTTATTATTTTTTTCAAGATAGTAAATACATAAAATAATTGACGTAATTGATTTTTTAATTAAAACAAATGCTTAAAATGTTCTCCAACCTTATTGTTTGCAATAACACAGTCTCCTATAAAAGTCGTCCCGAACTTTTTTTAAAGTTTGAGGTAAAATAGCCCGTATTTCATTCATTCAAGTATTTTTTTTTACAATTAAAGAATAATGGGGTGATGCTCCGTCCTGCTGGAACCTCATATTTTCATTCGTAGGTTCGGATCTATTGCGTGGGGATATAAGTTGGCCAACTCAGGAATAATTTCGTCTTTAATCATGCTTAAATATTTTTCGACTGTCAAATTTTCGACTAAAAAAATAGGACCAATAATATGATCACCTATGATACCTGTCCCGAGACCTGCCCAAACGATCAACTTTTGAGGATACTGAGTATGTGTCTCACGCATCTAATGAGGATTCTCCTCTGACCAATATCTACAGTTTTGTCTGTTTACTTCCCCGTTCAATGTGAATGTTTATTCATCGGAAAAAAGAATTGTACCAACAGCTATTTCATTTTTGTTAAATTTATTCATAATTCTTTCGAAGAAATCTATCTACGATCTGGATCGTCTTCTATTAGTTTTTGCAAAAAGTCAATTTAAATGGATGAAGTTTTTCTTTATGGAAACACCTCACATTATTTTGACGAGAAATTTGACGTGAACTTCACGTTGGATTCTCCACGATACTTAACATAATATCCACTACATCATCTTCAACGAAGTGCGGTTTTTTCTTTAATGGTTCGACATGTCCAAGTTCTCTGAATTGTGCATGAATTTTAGATAGTATATTTTCGTCCAATCTGGAACCAGATATTTTTATCCGATAGGTTCGGATCCATTACATTGGGATATAAGTTGGCCAACTCAGGAACAAGTTCCTCTCTAATCATGCTTAAATATTTTTCTGCTGTCAAATTTCCATCTACAAAAATAGGACCAATAATATTTCATTTCTGTTAATTTATTCATAATTCTTTCGCAGAAATCCATTCTACGATCTGGATCGTCTTCTATTAGTTCTTGCACAAAAGTCAATTTATATGGATGAAGTATTTCTTTATAGAAACACCTTAGGACAGTTGTGTGGCTCACATTATTTGACGAGAAATTTGACTTTAATGCTCTGGAAATAATTTTTGTAAGTTTTTACCTAGTTAACCACTCATGACTTTGAGTTAAGGAGAATTAATCGAAATATAATGTTAATAACCGAAAAGTTGTGTAGTATAACTGATTTCGAAATTCTGCTACATTCGGTTATATCTGAAATATTCTTTTAAGCTTAACTGAAGCAGTAAGTTTAGCATCCTACGTCATAAATGTTACAATTGTTAACTCAAAGTCACGGTTAGTAAAATGAACTACTTTTTAGATTGAGGTAATCGAAATTATAATTCGCCTAATTGAAATATATTTAAGATTATTTTAGGAGTAGTTAACTTTAATTTCATTTTAATAATACCAATAAAGCAATGGAAACAAGTAAGTAGGTATATGGGAAAAACAACAAACAACGTAGAAAATGAGATAAAGGAAAAATCTTTATTCATTTTTTTATTAAATAAATGGTTAGTTAATTATGAGATAAAAGAACGAAATTAATCCATTACATAACCACACAATAAGATATAGGTATGTTAAATGTATTAATGCAACTAAAAAAATGTAAAATTAATTAGTATTAAATAAAAACGCAAATATTCTTTTTCAATTAAAAAAACCATACCTATTTTTCTATTAAGGTACCTATTGAATAGTCCAATTACAATAATTGTATTTTCGGACTAAATAATAGTGATTTTTCGAATAATTAATTCTCCTCTACAATTAGGTAAATCTGCTTTATGGTTTAATAACGCTGCTATTCGATTACGCAGCGGTACTTTTCGGTCACCTAACTTTGATTTTCGGTTAATAATCATCCCCTTCAGTTATACAACTAATTTTTACGGTTACGCAGACCGTACTGTTCGATTAAGCAACAACACTTTTCAGTTAAGCTGTACCTAACGATCAAAACAATTTCTTTCAAATTTGTCGGTTGTATTGAAATTTATCAGCTTCCATTATAAATGTTATAGTTTATTCCGATAAATTTACATTAATTTAAACAAAAGTGGTAAAATATTAATGCCTACTTTTATCGGGTATTCATATGTAATGTTTACACTAGTTTACCTCTATTACCTCGTTTAATGTGAATGCGGTTTTCGGCTATGTAATTAGCAGTGTATTTTTTTATCCTTATCTGGCAACTCTGTATCAGGCCAGCAAAAGAGTGAAGTTATTCATTATTTATCTAGGGTGTGTTTAAGTTTTGGTCTTTATAATTGTGTAACCTAGTCTTCTAAAAATTGGTGAAAAATTTAGTGTGATCTTTACAATTAATTAATAACTATTTATTAAAAGACAATTATTGAAATTACCGCAGAATGGAAGAACTTTTGAAACAGTGGGGATTTGAGGAGCTCATTCCAATATTTAACAGTAAGTTTAAATTTCTTTAATTTGTTAGGTACTATGTAAGTATTTCATTTATTTCTTTTTAACGTTACTATATTATATAAATATTTGCAAATGCTTCATTAAACGGTTTAAAAACTTTGCTTTTTTGCTATTAGGAGAAACAATTGATGAAGAAACCATGAAAGGGCTTAGTGAAAATGAGCTTTCCCAATTAATTACTAATATTGGCATGCGGTCGAGATTTAGACGAGCTTTAGAAGCATGGGTGAAAAGTGGATCATTATATTTAATTTATTATTTGTTTTTATTGGAAGCGTTTTTTTATTTTGATTATATTATGTCTATTTATGTAAATACATTATATGCATTGTTAACAATTTATGTATTTTTATTATCCTTTTTATGATACTCACACAAAGAAAAAATTTTACCAAATCGATATTTAATTTAATTCGTATGTTATATCTTTGCTATTTTTAAAATAAGTATGTAAATTTCGAATATACGCATTTGCTGAAAATTTTATATTTTCATATAATTGGGTAAAAATTAAAACAAAGTAATAACATATGATTTAGATTAGGTAAATAATAAAATCGGTTAAGAAATATTCTCTATTATGATTACTTTAATTATGAAAATACAGTTAACATTAAGAGGGATTCTGGATTAAACTAAACCTTAAAGTAGTGTTAAAAAATATTGAAACTTAATTAACATAAGTGAAAAGCTACTTTATGAGTACTCAAATGTACAGTTATACTTTCTACACTATTAACAATTGTTAACTAAAAATTCGGCTTAAATAATCCAAAGAATCGCATATACATCTAAAATGTACGTTTAACTTTAAGCGAACATCTCAGTTAAGTAATTCTATGCCGAGGATGTTCAACAAAAATCTTTACAGTTGCTTAACACAAAATGTACGTTGGGCAATGGTAAATTAATGACGTCATAGTCTAATCGAAACTTTCAGTTAAGATATTTAAAGTTAAAGACACTTTAAAATTTCAGTTAATAACCGTATGCCCCAAAAGTAGTTGCTTAACTGAATTATTTTTTCCCAGAGTGGTTTGACATGTCCAGGTTCTCTGAATTGTGCATGAATTTTAGACCCAGTTCCTTGTGAAATATTAGGCAACTGAGGATACCTCTGATTAAATAAGTTTGCCACTTCAACTTCACTTCTGCAACCAATCATCATTAAAATTTCAATCCGATGAGTCTCACTTAAATATTTTATTATTACTTCGCAAGATATTAATTTTTGATTAAGAATTGACAACTACGATATTTAAATTAAAATGTTGAATCTGGAACCGTTGGCGAAAATGATATCGAAAACCGTTTACACTACCACTACACCAACACACACTTTTATATGCCTGACGCGCGTTTCGATAACCAAGTTATCTTCTTCAGAGACCGAAGGTGGTAGTGTAAACGGTTTTCGATACGATATTTAAATGTCAACACATCAACAACTGACACCGATTTAGTTTAATTATATTGGCATAGTTATCTATACAGTTGTAATCTATATGCTTTTAAGTGTTCATTGAATCTTTGTGTTTTTCTTTGTGTTTTACCTACATATACAGCATTACATTTTGAACCTTTTATTTTGTAAACAGGTAATAGGTCATTTTGTTTTTACATTTATCAAGTTTGTACCAACAATATTTTGTGTTTTAGATGATGTTGCCGAAGAAATATTATTTTTTTTGAAATTGTATTGGAAATATTTCCACTATATGTAATATTTTTATAACTTTTCATTTTTTTTAATTTCTTATTATTTGTAGTGGAACTTTCTGTTCTTTCTTATCAATTAATGTATTTATCAAATAAATTGGATAGCCAATAGATATATTTATTTGTTTTATGGTACCAATTTCTTTAGCCAAAGTTATTTTTGTCGATTGGAATTGAAAATGCTCTATGTATCAGGAAATTATAAGCTGCTATTTTATCTGTTTATGTGAGTGTATTCTAAAAGCTAATTTTTGAATAAAACGTGGGAATTGTTTTAAGCTTTTTTTATTCAATAAAATTTACAAATTCAAACACATTAAGGATTAAAAACAACTAAAATTTTACAATTAACATTATTAGAAATATATATTTTTGGAGCATCACAACTTGTACTCCTTTGCTTAAATACTTGATTCGAGGTACTGAATTGATTTTTAGGTCCGCCAAGTATACACTTGGATACAGCAATCTTAAGGTACTCGTACATTTCAGCCTTTTGCTCGCAATTCTATTGCTAGCTTTTTTTGTGAAACAACTGCGCATGCGTTTCAGACTTTTGACTGCAACAAAAAGGCGCACAAAATTATAGAACCATTTCTATTTATTCAAAGTCAAATCCGCGCAATCTCGCCTGTTTTTAGGGAATTTTTATGGAACAACCCAACATCTATATTGGCAGTAATGTCAGTTTACTTCAGCTGATTCTATCTTGTCATCCTATAAGCATAATAATCATTTTATGATAATAATTTTATGTTTTTTGTTTTGTATTTTATGATAATAATTATATCTTTACTCCGAAGTTCGTGTATACTTACAGTTTTTATTTGTATGAAAATTCATGTTTTAAATTAAAGGTAACGTAACCTCAAATATTCAGAAGCTGACAACACTTGTCAAATGACGAAAAAAATCTCTCAACAGTTGCGGCAATGTACGAAGGCTTGGTAAAAATTTGCTAGCAATTCAAAATAGACTTGCAGGAAAAAGGCTAAAATGTACGAGTACCTTTATTGCTTATTGACTCTTCAGTGTAAGATTCTGCGACGGATGACAATTTCCATCCACCTCAACGTTTAAGTTTTACTAGATCCGGTTGAGTAGTGCACTTTTGCTCTCGGTAATTCACAAAAAACTTACTGTGAGGTACGTTTTTGGGGCGCAATGCAATATACTTTCTCACAATTTCCAAGGAACTCGCTCCTCTTTTCTTGTCAGTAATATAAAACGACCTATCCTGCTTGGTTTTAGTATCAGATAATGAAACGATTAACACCGATTTCCTGTCGTCGACATTAAACGCTTCTAATTTGTACAATTCATCGGACCTAGTCGCTCCATGCACACCAAGGGTTTTGTACTTTTTACCTTTGCATCCTTCATTCAAGTTTTTTAATGAGGTGGTTAACTTGCTGAATTTAGAAATGTCACAATTTTCATTCACCACCAACGTACGCTTCGGCATCGAATAATACGACCATAATGACGATGGCATCGCTTTCTTCGACTTTTCAGAAAAATACACCAGAAGTATTTTTTCACTAACACCATTGATATTTTTATTGCTTTTTCACTTTATAAAAGACTGGTATTCTTTCTCATACACCATCCTAGATTTCTGTGGCAACAATAAACTTTCTGCTTCATTTTCTACATCTAATGGCAGGTTTTCCTTTTCTTGTGTCAATTCTTTTCCGTACATTTCGTATTTATTCGCTTTGTATACAAAAGGCAACAATATTCTCCGCAAAAACCAAAACGTAACATTTGTTTGACGTTTTTTGTTGACAGAGTAATTCTTATCCCTAGCAACGGAGCAACTCAATTGCGATTTTTGTTGCCAAAATTACAATTTACTTACAAATTCTATTTTTCTCCTAAACTTGAAGTCTTGCTATAGAAAAGAAATGTGTATTGCACACGACGATAAAATCGCATAATTAGCGTCTCGACTGACGTCTCGGCGCTAAAAAAACCTCTCGAAAATAAAGTATAATTTTTTCGTCTAGTGCAATAAATAACTATAAATACACTAAGCACCAAAGAAAGGAACACTAAACATTTAACCTGCTTCGTCACTGAAAATAATAGAAACTGCATGGTTTTTATTTATGTTTTTATGTTCATTTTGTAAGAATTGTTAATATCTGCCTTTTATGTATTACATAATATAGTAGGTACTTACGGTATAACAGCTTCGGGCATACCATATGGAACAAGATAAAAATGCACTTGAGGTAAATGTTTGCTTATAAATATATTCGTAGTAGAAACGCCGTCATGCATTAACGCTGAACTATGTCGAATCGAGCTCACTCCTTAATTTTATTTAATAAGTAATAAAAAAATAATAATAAAATAAATAATAAAGTATGCAATGAAATAATGTGAGCAATGTTAATGTTTCTCTTCTCCTGTTTATTCCTTTAAAAAGAAAAAGGATCATGTCAAATTAAAAAATCAAAACACAGCTGTGCAAGTTTTATGAGTATTCAGAAAATAATGGGAATTTTCGATTTTTGAAAAATAAATTTATTTATATACATTGATATTGTCGCCTTCACATTTAGCTTTCAGCATTTTTTGAGCCCTTGTCGGTGTTGGAAACCCAGAATGTCTCCACTGGGAATAATGAGCCTTAGAATTAATGTCATATTCATACACCCTGTTATAACACTTTTCCGTCATTCTGCATCGTCGTTGACTTTATTAAGTGACTCGTATGAAACTTCCATTCGCAGCTAGTTTTATTCGATTTCATTGGTTGTTGATGTGCTGGGGTGTCCTCAGCGTTCAACCCAATTTGTTATTTCAATTCCATTGCCTGAAACTTCCCTTTTTTGGGATTTTGCAAATCCCAATTGTTACAACGGAAAAATAATGTACTATAAGTAGATTTACATATTTTTATTTTGTTTAATCCTCTTCATCGTTTCATCTTTTTCCCTGATTAAAATGGACCAATTTATTCATTTTTCCATCCACTTTTATGTCTGTTTTCCCATTTTCATTATTTTAGTCTTTTAGATACCTATTATTAAATTGTTTAGTGCAATTGATTTGTTAGTTGTAGAGCATTAAATTATGCTGACTATATCAGTCATATCGAAATTTTCACCTAATCAGACCAATCACAAGCCAGAGGCAGCTGGTATTATTGCGAAAATTCGATCACTATTTGTATTAATGTTGAAAGTATTTCTTGCTTTTGCAAGTAAGACTTAGCACATTCTGATAAATATAATGGTTATATATTTATATTTCCCCACTTTTCAACTATTTTTTTTTTAATTTAAACTACATTGACGGCCGTTTCGCAAGATTAGCATCGTCAGATTGACATTTGCGAAACGGTCGTCATTGTAATTTAAAAATAACATTTTTTCAAATAAACTTGGAAGTTACGTTCAAACGAAGAGTTTTGGTATTATTCTTAATAAGAGGGACTTCCAAAAAATAAGGGTTAGTACAATAAATTTCTTTATCAAACTTATCTAGTATTATATTGAATAAGATTAGGCTAAGTACATCACCATGCCTTAAACCTTCATTAGTTTCAATTCCGTGAGATTTTTTGTTTTCACATAGTTTCTTGTGTTCTTAGACCCCCTTACAATACTTCCTATTAAACTGCCGTTGACTCCTCCTCTTTTCAGACTGGCTTATATTAAACTTCTTTAACAATTTTTTTTTATATTGTAAATTTATTTATTTTTTTCTTCCATTTTTTCCAAATATGTTGTTTAATATGGGTTGTTTTGGTATTTATTTTAATTTAATTTTTATTTTATATCCTATACATATCAAATTTTATTCCCATACAATAACCTAAATATTTGAAACATTTTAATTTTTATTTCTTTGCTGACTATTGAATATCGAATGCTAGCTCAAAAAAATATTATACATGAGGGTAGAGTTCTGTATCTCTGTTTTAATATATTTAATGGATGAATTTGTCCCACAAAATACCTTAAATATATCTTAACAATGCTCAAATTTAATAATGAAATGTCAAAACCTAATTCCTTGACAGTTCCTTCTACCAAGCTGTTCATTACAAACAAATAAATTTTAAGCAAATTAAAATCTATTTTTAAAAATATGGTTCCAAATAAAAATAAATAAAAACCGAAAATGTTAATGCACGATAGAATTTCAATTGTTCACATACTTCAAAAAGTTCCTGCGACGTCTCACGTTATAAGGGATTACGCCTTACGCCAACTGCCGATTTATACCAGTCTATGATCGCATTGTAAATTCACTGCTGCTTCACGTGCTGCTCACTATGCCAACTATACGGACGCATCCCAACTCGTGCCCACTAATCCCTTAAAAGGTACAAGAGTAAAGGTCTCAATAATCTGTATACCTAACTCGTGCCCGATTAAAAAATTTACCTGTTCAAATTACCATCCCATCTTGTCTAAACTCTATAGGAACAGGTATTATTGTTAAATTGGGTTTTCCTGAAGTACTTACTAGAAAGGATTTTGTTTCGGGTTTGATATTTATGAATGAGTTGGTTTTATTTCGTAATGGGAGGGTTAAGAGCAGCTCTATAAACATGTCGATTCGCGAAGTATCAAGTCAACGTGGGAAAATATTATTAATTGTAGAACAACACAAATTTAATCAAAGCAGCAAAAAGTTAACATCTGGAGAAATTAAGTGGGTGTGTGTGAATAGAAAATGTAACGCATATTTTCGGACAATCGGTGATTCCTAACCATAGACCTACTATTATATGGACGAGGCGTAGACAAAGAGGTAGTGTTGTCGATGACTGAGAGAGATGAAGCTAGTGGGGGCATCTGTCATATGTGTCATTGGAAGTGCGCGCCATCGCCATGCGTTTTTGCAGGGCAGGTGTGTGTCGTTGTTTATTGTTGTTTATTATCGACATTTTGTGAATTGGCTTGGCTTGGTGTGTTTTATATTGGTTTTATGTGTTTGTTTGATTAAGATTAAACTTATTAAAATTAGTGAACTTAGTAAAAAATGGTGAAATCTTGTGCAGCATTTAATTGTACAATGAGATTTAAACCTAAACAAAATATTAAGTTTCATAGGTGAGTTAATTTATTTTAAATGAACAAAAGAAAACAAATTGTGATAATATGAATCTTTAATTGTAGATTTCCAAAAGATGTAGAACTTCGTAAGAAATGGATTAAGGCTGTTGGCCGAAAAGATTATACATTTCTTAAATGAAGATTATGAAAAAAATGTTCATGGAAATATTATTCTAAAAAAGGGGGCAATTCCTTCTGTTTTTGATTTTCCGTGTAATATTGGTGAGGTTGTTATAACTGAAGAAAATATATCTGTACCTTTATACTGTTTCTTTATATTATTTTCTTACTTAAATATTTTATATAATTTTTACGTTGTTTTATTTCAAAATAATTTTATAACGCTTTGCTTCTGACTTCGGTCCTGATATGATTTTCTTATAAGAATTTGAATTACTCCCGCCTATTTTATGCCCCTACTAGCTTCATCCTTCACTGGCCCTCTCTCTCTATCATTGGGAACACTGCCTCCCGTACGTATCTGATACAGTGCCTCGTCCATTGTATAGTAGGTCTATGTTCCTAACCTAACCTAACCTAAGATATCAACATTTACTTTCGTTAAAACAGTATCTTGGTATAATAGTATTAATAATATGTAGGTACTTCTAAGTTTTTTATGTGCAATATATTTAATTAATACGTTTTATAGTAGGTTTATTTCAAATAAATGACAACTGTATATGTAGGTCTTGAATATTTAATTATAAATAAATAATAAATAAGAATTAAAAACCGCAGTTCCGATGCATCCGGGCACGAGTTGGTGTATTAATTTTCTACCTAGTTTTGAACGGGCACGAGTTGGTCAGTGATTTTCGGGGCCAGGTAATAACGGGCACGAGTTGGGGAACGCCGAACTATACACTAGTTAGGGATGTTGTATAAGTATTCTGGATACTGGACTTACTACCCATTGTTGATATACTTATAGGTATTCATTTACCTCGTACCACTTCACTGATTTAACAATAGAATTTAGACGTTTACCAAACTTTTAATAAATAAATTCAAACACAGAAATTATCAAATTTTTACTGCCATGGTTACATAATAAACTACTTCTGAATGTATACGTCAAATTTCGAAATTTATAAGCCAAATTTCTCTTTAAATTTAAAGTTTCTGAATAATTTTCCCCCTGTATACAAAAATGGATCTCTTAACTCTATTCTAAAACCCTTTTTAATATCATAATACTCTCTTCTTAATACTTGAAAAAGCTGAGAGAAAAAACAAATGGTTTTGTCATTTTGACATTTTCCCACAAAATTGAATTAAGAATTAATTAATTAAGAATCATTAAGAACAGCAAACAACTAAACTATCACTAATTCTAGCGAAACGGCCGTCATTGCATTTAAAAACGTATTTTGCGAATAAATAGTGAAAGTTTAATTCAACCGTTTAGTTGTTTACTGTTCTTAATAAGATGGACTTTCACATAGTAAGGGTTAGTACAATAAATTTCATTATGAACAAATCCTCTTTAAATCCCATTAATTTCCCAATCATACTTCTTTTGATAACGTTTACAAATTTTCTAGACATTTTACACTCAATTTTGTAATATTAAACTAATTTTTAACGTTTATAAATTTTGCGTTTGATAGTTGATTTGTCGAGATTATAATTTTACTTTTACCATTTATCCATTTAAATTTATTGTACTTACCCTTATTTTTTAGAAGTCCATCTTATTAAGAATAATAAAAAATTCTTTGTTTTAACTTCCAAGTTTAATTGAAAAAATTTGGTTTTAAATCACAATGACAGCCGTTTCGCTAGAATTAGCATCGATGCAGAAATTTAGTAATGTCATCTGACTCCAGGATTTTTGACTATTTAGCTTTTTATCCTCCACTCAAGTTTTTTCATGCACCAAAATGACGATGGCATCGCTTTCTTCGACTTTTCAGAAAAATACTACAGAAGTATTTTTTCACTCACGCCATTGATATTCTTAATGCTTTTCCACTTTTTATAAGACTGTTATTCTTTCTCATACACCATCCTAGATTTTTGTGGCAACAATAAACTATCTGCCTCCAACGCTGCATTTTCTACATCTTGATGGCAGGTTTTCCCTTTCTTTTGTCAATTTTTTTCCGTCCATCTCGTATTTATTCACTTTGTACACGAAACGCAACAATATTCTTCGCAAAAACCAAAACGTAACATTTGTTGACAGAGTAATTCATATCCCTAGCAACGGAGCAACACAATTGCGATTTTTGTACCCAAAATTACAATTTTCTTTGAAATATATTTTTACCTGAACTTGAAGGCGCTTAAAAAAATGTATTGCACACGACGATAAAATCGCATTATCATTAAAAAACGCTCTCGAAGATAAAGTACAATTTTATCGTATTGTACAATAAATAACTATTATCCTTATAGTGAAATTTCCATAAAATAAAAATTGCTAAGTAAAAATACTGATGCCTATTCTGTGTTTCAACTTAAGTCTGTCGCCGTAGTACGCGAAGACTTCGGGGTTTTACTGTTTAGTAATCGGAAAAGTGACTTGGCGACGACTGATGTGGGGTTGGGAAACCGTGCCAGAAGTTTTTTATTATATTTTTGGAAAAATAATCTTTAAAAAAAACTGTCATCATTTAGGTAGCGTAGATAGATACACGTGCATTTTGGGAGTTTCGTTAATAGATACTATTCTCGATTCATTTAGTAGAATAGGAAACACGTGTTTTGTACCATTTTTTTTTTGTTTTGGTAGTTTTAGAATAATCGGTAAGCGGCTCATTATCTGGTTTCAAGGGTTTGGCACCTTAAAAATACATTTTGTGTTGTTCGATACACCACATTTTTTTGTTTGGCTTCTGCTGTACTAAAAACAAAAAGTTGTATTTTTATTTTAGGGAACTGACAATGTCAGTAACTAAAACTTGGCAACATTATAATAAAGTTTTTTTGCATAAACGTACTCATATTCTATTGGTCACTTGTTTTTTTTTACAGTGAGAAAATTAATTTGGTCAAACAAGGGAAATGGGTTGGTGAACATTCCCGTAATTCAGAGTTTTTTATTTCTTTGGTTTCCTTACTTATTTTAAAGAATACTAAACCCCTTTTCCTGAGGAAAAGCTCTAACAATTCACTTTTTCACCACTTACATTGATGTTTTATAATTACGATAATTTCATCACAATTTCTAGTACATATATTCACTTTTCAAAAGAATCTCATTTAGAAAATATAGAAAAAATACTACAAAGTAACAAATTTATCACTAAATCCATTACTCTACACGATATACATACATTCTTTAACAAATATTTGTATTGAAAGAGACATGGAATTTCCTATGCTGCACAGTCATTATAATTAATGGCAAAATGTGGGAAGAAGTAAAAGAAAAAAAGATATGCTACTAGTCAACTTTATAATGAAAAAATTCTTTCAGTAAGATATTTATATATTTTGAGTGTTTGTTGATACATGCATATGAAAAATTCATTTAATGCATATGTAAATACCAGGAACAATGTTAATAACAATTTTTAAATCATTTTTACTAATTTAAACCTCAAATCTATTGACTATATTGGTGCCAGAATATATAATATTTTACCTGGACCTGGACACCAAAAGACTAAAACTATATAAATGTATAACCTACATAACTGCAAACTATGTAAAGTTTGCGGCACTGTTTTAATCCTGTATTTTATTATTTTGTTGTTTGGGTCTACCGTATTCGTAACACTAACTCACTGTATCTTAAACTAGTTCTATATGGTACTCGTATTAATGTCCAAAATTGTTACTGTTTTGAATTCCTATATAAAATTTTTCTATTTTCTTACTGATGCATAGAAAAATTTAGTTTTTTATGCACCAAATTAGCAAGTTTTTGACATCTTAGATTTAAGTAATATTTTTTAGCTTTAAATATTGTATTTATACTAAGTGACATAAAAATCCGAACACTTAGTTAAAATGATTTTATTGTAATAAAATTTGGTGAATTTATTTATTTTACTGAAATAAATAATTGATAAAATTTTCAGTCTTATCAGTTGAAGATTCCGGTTATAATACTGCTTTTTTTGAAATCCACTAAAAATCCAAAAATGAATATTGTAGCCGTAGTAAAGATCCAAAATTTGCGGATTTTGGTTCTTGACATTCTTTACGATTGGTTACGATGCCTAGGGTACGGAGACCTGTACGATTTCGTCCACTTAGTGAGTTTGATAGGGGTCGCATAGTGGGACTTCAGGAAGCTGGATTTTATTTTCGAGAAATTGCAGTTAGACTGCAAAGAAGTGTAGACAACGGGGTTAGGTGTTGTCAGGCATGGCTTCGAGAAGGCCGTACGCAAAGAGCAAGGGGCTATGGACGCCCCCGTAGAACAACAGACCGTGAAGATCGCCGCCTAAGATTATTGGCCTTAGGGGCTGGTTCTCCACTACTAGGTCCATTGCAAATGAATGATTTGCAGAACACGAAAGACCTATTGGCATGCTAAGTGTTTACCGACGAATAAGACGTTTTGGCCTGTTTTCATACCGATCACACTGGGTCCTTCCTTTAACTCCATAATACCGACGTAATCGCCTTGAGTGGTGCAGAGAACGGTCACTCTGGGATCAGGAATGGAACAGTATTGTCTTTAGTGACGAGTCTTTAGGCATGCACGATGGTCGTGCGAGGGTTAGAAGACGACGTGGTGAAAGGAGAAATCCACGGTTTTTTGTTGAAAGGGATGTTCATCAAACTGTTGGAGTTATGGTTAGGAGTGCTATAGCTTATGGTTCGAGATCACCTTTAATCTTCATCAGAGGTAACATGAACGCGCAGCGTTATATCCAAGAAGTTTTAGAACCCCATCTTTTACCCTATCTTGACAACCTGGCAAATCCAACTTTCCAACATGGTAATGCCCGACCATACATGTCGCAAGAGTCACAATAGACTTCTTTAAATATAATGATGTCACATTGTTACCTTGGCCACCAAGATCTCCCGACTTATCCCCAATTGAGCACGTGTGGGATATGATGGGTGGGAGATTGCTCAATTTGCAACGTCCTCCTCAGACTCTAGAAGAACTTCGAGAAGAGTTGGCGGTTGCCTGGAATGAGATACCACAGGAGGACATTGACCACCTAATCAGAAGCATGCCTAGGCGCGTTGGAGAATGCGTAACACATCGGGGAGCAACCACACATCGTTAAAGGTAAAAGGGCTTTAAAAAAATGCAATAATTTTGGAATTATTTTTATTATTTATTTTAATTTATAAAAATAAAATCATTTCAATTGGGTGTTCGGATTTTTATGTCACTTAGTATATTTCGTAATATTTTGAAATAACCCTATCACATATTTAATCAAACTAACTTCGTCCAGCTCACGGGATCCTTTTATATTCACGACTAACACTCAGAGAACAAATAAAAGATTCTGTTATTTTCTGCATATTATTTTTCTTTGAAAATACATCGATAATGTTCTCAAACAAAATATACTCATATAAAGTTTGATGGTACTAAACCTACTGAAAGAGTTGTCAAACCTCGATTGTTGATTCACGTGGGGTAGTAGATTCATTATCAACTTAAACTGTAGGATAATAAATTTACTGAAAATATGATTTTGAATTCGACTTGACAGAGAATTTGCAGAAAAAATTCACTTGTTTTGGCTTTTGGACAATTGAGTGTATTCATATAAGAGCAGCTGGTGCGGTTAATGGCATTTTTTATAATAAAAAATTGCTGTTACTAAATTATCTTGTTTTGCAAATAAATATTTTTTACTGACAATTTTATTGGTTAAATTTATTGTAAATATTTACGAATTATATTAAAATAAAATATTTGACATATTCTTAATATATATGCATTGACAATATTTGTTCATACTTTTCTTTTTAATGTCAGTATTTTTTTATATTTTGTGCAGTCTCATTTTCATCATTTTATAACATTCATTGTATTCAATATGGAAATATCGACTATAATTATTATCCATTTTGTGTAAATCAGCTAAGCATGAAATGTAATCCACTTTATTATATAACAGATTTCTAAACATTATTGTTTACAATCATGTTACAAATTACAAATATCTACCAGTGTTTTACGTTGTAAAACAATATTATTACTGCGTAGCCATAAATAGAATACTAATTTTTTATGCATAATAAAAATTATCTATGTAACCGATCGGTTCTTGGAAAACTCAAAAGGTTTATTAAACATTGTCCAAGTTTCACTCAATCGCTTAATTAACGTTTACTATACACCCAACAGTTGCTTTCAAATGCATGGCCATAATTCCTAAGGTTATTGACTTGACAAAATTAAGTGGATTGTAGATCTTAGAATTTAAAAATTCGGGTGGTTACCTTGAACGTTGAATTTTTGGTTTTTGATTTAATGAAAATTTTCTTTAAAATTATGTTCCTAACAATAATTGTTACATTTTTTAAATATTTTTTTAAACTTGACACGAATGGTGGAATTTGTGCTTGATGACTTTCTATCTAAATACATTTTTATATTATAAATATTCCGAGAATTCGATGGTAAGGAGAAATTTCCATTATTTTAATTAGTATTTATAAAAAGTTAAAGTTACAAGATAAAATTATATTAACATATTTTTAAAAATAGTAGTAGTAACTTCGCTGCTAAATGAATCCTTTGAAAATGGCATATAGGTTTCGACAAAAAGAATACTTATCATAGACTACCCAATTTTTCTAAAATAATGAAAAGATTATTGAAAACACGTCTTCTTCCGTACATAATTAAAAACAATATCTTAATTAAATTTATTGTCCTAACCCATACTCTGTAGAAGTCCATCTTACTAAGAATAATAAAGAACTAATCGAACATAATGTACCTTACTTCAATATGTTAATCTAACGATGCTCGTTATAGCGAAACGCTGTCATTGTATTATAAAAGCTACTTTTTTTAATTAAACGTGAAGTTAAGTTTAAACACTTAGTTGTTTATTATTCTTAACAATATCTTAAGTTTTCAACCATTTTTTTCCAGCCAGGAAAATGAACTGCTGAAGCAATGTTTTCTGTCTTAGATGTCTTAGAGGTTTTCGATACTTCTAAATTCAACTAAAATATATTCAACTGAGAGATGTTATTAGAGCCAGAGGTGGCAATTCCAGATACTAAAATCTTATATTTATTGTTTAAATTTTTTATTTTTGTTAGTTTGTATTGTTTGATTTTTCTAAAATAATTGTTATTTTCATTGTTTATGCCCATTTTGTTTCGATTTTTAATTTTAATTAAATAAACTACTTTGAAACATAATTTCCAAATTCATTTCCTATCATTTCCCCAAAAAATGAAAAGAAAATAATTAAAGCTTTATTCATAAATCACTTAAGCCATACTTTTTGTGACGAGTGTATTTGATTAATTTTTTTTTTTTTTTACTACGGCCATTGGCACAGCACGATTACATGTACCATAGATTAGTTAGACAACAAAGTTTTACAATTTTTTAGATTAAATTTTGTTGTAGATTTTACAGCCTTTTAAAAATTTTAAAAGATTAGTGGTTTCACTTGGATTCGATAACAAGTCTTTCATTGAGGGATTCAACTTATGCTTGCGGGCGAAAGTTCCATAGTGTGGGCAGTCTTCTAGGATATGTTTAATTGTCAGAACACAGTTGCAGACGTGGCACAGTGGGCGGTCTTCGGAAGACATCAGATAGCCATGGGTTAGCCTAGTATGGCCGATTCGTAACCTTCGTATGATACGTGCTTCGTTGGGTGTACAGTGGGTTAGTAGCGGTCTTCCAAGCGTGGGTTGTATTTTCTGCAGAGTTGTGCTGCTATTGTTCCAACGAGTTTGCCAAGACGTAAGGACTAATTTTTTGAACGTGGCTTTAAGGTCATTGCCGAGTTGTAATGTTGATAGAGGGGTGTTTGCGGAGATACAGGCTTTAGCATGTAAATCAGCCGTATCATTTCCACGGATACCAATGTGAGATGGGAGCCAGATAATTGTAACCTTTGTTTCTCGAGCATGAAGGGATTGGTAAACGTCATGTATGCTTTGGGTGAGTGGGTGGTCTGTATAAAGGGTTTTTAAAGATTGTATGGATGATAGGGAGTCTGAGCAAATAGCGACGTTTTTCATTTGGAAGGTGACGCATTTGAAAGCATTGAGTATACTAAACATTTCTCCGGTGTAAATGCTACATGTTGTGGGCAACCGAGTCGTACTTATAGGATCGTGAGCGGTAGTAACAGCGCAACCTACCCCGGATGGGGTTTTGGAGGCGTCGGTGTAAAATATTTGATCAAAAGAGTTCCTATTTAGTATTTCTATAAATGCTTCCTTTATAATGGCCGTGTGGGTATCTTTTTTATTGTAAGCGGTAAGAGTGGTGTTGAAAGTAGGAAGTTGCTTGGTCCAAGGAGGAGTCGGAGGAGATGGGGTGGGTAGAGTGACAGAGAGGTCAATATTATTTAAGGGCGCAAGTAGTTGGGGAAAGGACTTAATTGAGCAAAGGGGCCTGTTGGTATTAGTGTTAGCGGTTGGGATTGTAAGGGAGTATACCGGGTTGGAAGGATTACTAGATGCAGATGCAGCGTAGGAAAAGAGTAGGAATTCTCGTCGAAGGGATAAAGGTGGTTCATTGGCCTCGCAGTACAGGCTTTCCACCGGACTGGAGCGAAAAGCGCCAATACAAAGACGAAGAGCAGTATTGTGTATTGAGTTGAGCAGGCTTAAATTGGATTTGGATGCTGTTATATAGATGAAGCTGCCATAATCCATTTTAGATCGGATAAGAGATCTATATACAGTGGGAAGGGTATTTTCATCGGCACCCCATTGATAGTGCGATAGGGTTTTTAGTAGATTAAGCCTTTTCGAACAGGTACCTTTTATATCACTAATGTGTTGTTTCCAGTTTAGCCGAGAATCAAATGTCATACCGTCAAATTTATTTGACGAGTTATAAGTGTATTTTAAAACCAATTATATCCACTTATCTTTAACATATTTTTGAATCTGTCTCTTTGTACTTTGAAATATTTTCTTTCGTTATTTTTGTGGGCTACGTGACTCATGTAGTTATGAAGGATGCAACAAGAACTCAAAAAATCGTGCATGCATTATAGACAGGCTAAACTAAACTAGAACTGTTTCCGTCTCCTCTCGTTTTTGTAGATGTGAGATTATTAAATTCTTTGAGGTTTTACCACACATGTAGTTACCCAATGTAGATATTGTTAGTTGCAGTATTACATACTTTTTGATACACCATAGTCGTGAATAATAAATGTTTCATTTTCACATTTTCGTTTATAATTTTCATGACCGTGTCATCATTAACTTGTTTAAGTTCGTGGCTTCAAGAAGAATCCTTATTAAACCTCACACAAAGATACCAGGGAGATGTTACTTTTACTAAATTTGTAAGTTGATTAAAACTATATTTTCTTTATGATATATTTTTTTTACATGTTATTTCATAAGTATTTGTGTACCTACTTTCAATTTTAAACAAACTGTTGTGATGTCTGAAATATTGACTTGAGTTTGACTTAATTTCAAGTCAAACTTGAGCAACTCTAATTTAAATTAAAAAAAATTGGAATTTTCCTGACCGTACATTAAATAAAATAATTTAAAATTTTTTTCCTGGGTATCGGCCAAAAAAAAAAAATAAACATATTTTTTTTATATTAAAATTGGCATAACAACGTTTCGGCCATTGGCTATCATCAGGTGTATAAAACTAAAAAAATGTTTTAATTAAAGCACACATAATAATATTCTTTTTTAAAAACTTACAAAATCACCACTAAGTCTACATCTAAAATTATAATCGTTTAGAATAATTGAAGAAATGGAATAAAATTGTAAAAACATACAAAACAGTAAAAAAGTAAAAAAAAACTTTTTAATGTAAAACTATCACATAGGCGGGTAATAAATATTTTATTATAAATCTAGATCGAAATCCCGATAGGTGTAAGAGACAAAACCACACAAATTACTTTATTAAAGGAAAATAAATTGGTGATAAACACTCCAAATCAGTGTGGCTGTTAACACTATGTAGGTACATCTCTCTTTATTTCCACCATTTCTAGAAAGTTACGTTTGGTTAAATCACTTTCCTATTTTAACATTTTCGAAATCAAAGTGGTGAAAATTATTGATGAAATGTTTGGATAAGGCAGTTGCATTTTCGTTTTTTGTCTTAACATCATATTTGTCTGTAAATACGCTTCCCCAAATATTGCTTGGATTGTCCTGTATAGGTAGATGGACAGTCTTTGCAAGAGATTTTATATACTACATTGGTTTGATTTAATGTGCCGTTTTTTGGTTTGAGATTGGTAAAGAATCTTTTATTTAAATTGTTTATTGATTTATGTGCAACATTTATATTATAGTTTTTGAGAAATTTGGAAATATTTTCAGATACACCTTGTAACATAAGGGAGTGTTATATAATGTTTGGGTTGGTTTATTTTGGACGAACTTGAGCTATTATATTAATTGTGAATAGGCATGATGACAGTCAGTAAAAATCACTAAAATATTGATTTGTTATAATTATATAAGATACGGAGATTCTAAAGAATTTACTAATTTTTATATTACATGTGTGATTACATTTATTTTAGTAAAAATATAAGCACTAATTTTAACAATCCGCCATATTAGCTGAAACACCAATCAGAAGAGAGTGACGTCGTACTTTCGTAAATATTGTTGACATTGACATTGGAACGTAAACAAATATTTTGTTCGGGGTTTTTATTGATGTATTCTTACATTGTGGAACCGCACACCATCGATACACATTAGGATTCATGACTATGATAACTATTATAATCGCACAAAATAAGTAAAAACAAAATAAACTTTTTCAACCACCCTCTTTTAACCTGCAAAATGTTTGAAGTTTGACGTTTTTACCACAGAATCCACAGATCACACGGGTCGCAGTGTAGTATAAATGGTATTTACGAATCGATGATGTCATAGATAGACGCCATTACTATTTTAGCGTTTTGGCGTCAAATTTAAAATGCATTTTTAAAAAGTAAATTTCTCATTTAAAAACTTTTTTTTTGCAAAAATAACATTTATCTTAGATAAAGTATATACGTGAAAACATCGTGGATCAGTTTTTAAAAATCAGTCATCATGCCTATTCTTTTATTTATTATATGATTAAAGAATGTGTTGGGATATTTATTATTTCTTAGAACGTCTTTAATTTTTTTAATATTGTCAGGTCTGTTTTTTGGATGGGAAAGTTTAATTGCCCTGTCGGTAAGGCTATTTACTACGCTACGTTTGTAGGTGGTGGGAATATTTGAGTTAAAATTTAGGTATCTTCCAGACCAAATTTCCTTGGTGAACCAATTAGTTTTAATTTTACCACTATTATCATATCTTAACGATATATCAAGAAAATTAATACTATGGTTCTTTTCTTTTTCAATAGTAAATTGAAGGCGAGGGTGAAAATTATTAAATAACTGGTGTATATTTTCAACTTTATCTTCAGGAACACAAAGTATACAAATTTATGGTACTAACCCTTACTGTGTGAAAATTCATGTTATTTAGAACAATAAACAACTAAAAGGTTGTATTAACAATCATCGACATATCTTTTGTAAAAGCATGGCTGATAATTAAGTTTATTTATACTAGTGGTTTCTAATTCTTCCATAACAAGATTGGCTTTGGTTGAAGAGAGTGGTGAACCCATTGCTGTTCCAAAAATCTGGGAATAGTAAACATCATTGTGTCTAAAGAAGGTAGATGACAGATAGAATTCAACGCATTCAATCAAATCATGGATGGGAAGTGTGGTATAGTTCTTAGTTTCATTCCAACGTTTCCTCAAACAAGTAACTGCAAGGTCAATGGGAACATTGGTGACTAATGAGACAACATCAAAAGAAACAAGAATGTGTTTCAGTGGAACTATTTTATTTTAAAAAAAGTCGTGGAAATCCCAAGAATCTTTTACGTGATAGTTGCTATTTCCCAGAAAATTTGAAATTATATCGGAAAAGGTTGTAATTAGGAGAATTAACATTACTGATTATAGGTCGTAACGGGATATTTTCTTTATGCAGTTTAGGTACCCCATAGATATAAGGAGAATGGCCGTTATTACATTTGAGTTTATTTTTAAGTCTTAGTAGATTATGGACCGTTTTAGAGAAACTGGTAGTCCAGCGGAGCAACATCCAGAACGGGAACGTTCTACAACAGCCACTCAAGATAGATTTTTTGTTATATGTAAGAGTAAACATTAGGTCATTAATTTTAAACAAGTATTATTCCTTTCCTAAATTAACTAAAGAAAAACTGACGTTGTTTATTAAAAATATCTCTAGATTTTTCCGATGTGTGCATTTATTTAATATATTTATTTTGATTTAAAGTATTTCATAAATATATACTCTCTTTCATATACTGATTGTATATCCGGGTTGTTTTGTTTTAGAATCAAATTATTTATTTATATCTCAAAGTTTAAGGTCAGGAACAATTGTGTGGATTTTATCTTGTCTAACAAATTACGCTGTTGAAATAATATTGCAATAGTAAATAAAAAATCATTGGTTAATCTTTTTTATATTTCGTATATACTATACATGAAAATCGTATACAGTGCGTCCATAAAGTAACGCATAAATTCATTATTGGCTAAATGAACAATAAAATTAGAAATTCCCAAAACAGGTCGATTTTAGATTTCAATTTACTATTGTTTCAAATCATAATCTAATATATTTCCTTTGGAAGGATAGCAAGTTCTTCCAAAAATGCTCTATTGGATTTAAATTTGGACTTAGGGCAGGCCAACAAAAATCGATTTGAACCTAGTCAAGATACGCAGTAACTATTCGATCAGTGAGGGGCTGTCTAAGAATAACCATGAACGGTAAAACATGGTCTTGTAGAATCTCTATTAGGTACCTATGCACAGTCAACGTACCATTCTTGATAAAGACTAACTCCGTGAGTGTCAACAGATATGCCTCTCCATGCAATATGGATGTTCACCCCTACTTTGGAACATAGTCCTGGATATCCTGATTAATCACCTCAACAATAATGGTTTCTACACAATTGCATATGCAGATGACATAGTTATCTTGCGACCTGCAAATTTGTGAACACACTGTGCGATAGAGCGCAGGAAGGCCTCAAATTAATAGAAACATGGTGTAAGGAACACTCACTGTCGATCAATCCCAAGAAGACAGAGATAGTCCTTTTCACTAGGAAAAGAAGAGGTACGCCGATTATTCCATGAAATGCACCCAGATCGTGAACCGGTAAGTAGAATAGAGCGAAAATACAGTAAATTAGGACATGTGAGGGATGCAGCAAAGCAAGGTAGACCAAAAATTGATAAAAAATATTCAACAAGACATAATTTTGTCGGCTGTAGAAAATCCACACTGTACAGTGCGAGGATTATCTAGGGATTTTGGTATTGGAAAGTCTTCAGTTTCAAACATTTTCAAAAAGGTAAAATACCATCCGTATAAAGTACGTCTCATCCACGAATTGGCTGAAGACGACTTTGACCGAAGAACTGAATTCTGCGAGTATTTGATGAACCAAAATGACAATTTCATTGATAACGTTTTATTTTCGGACGAGGCAACGTTTTATTTTCGGATGAGCAACTTTTTATTTGAACGGTGATGTTAACCGGCAAAACACCCGCTATTGGTCCGATGAAAATCCACACTGGATGCAAAGACCACAAAAAACTAACGTATGGGCTGGTATTGTGAGAAATACAATTATTGGTCCATATTTTTTTGATAAAAACTTAACAGGAGCATTATATCTGGATATCCTACAAAATACATTAATTCCTGATCTGATCCAGGATAGGAAGAAGAGGACCAGTGGAATGGCCTGCTAAATCACCTGATCTGAGCCCATTAGACTTCTTTTTATGGGGTTATTTAAAGTCTACTTAAACAGACCTGGAAATATCCCTCAACTACAAGACCGAATCAGACAAGAAATGCAGAGCATAACACCCGCTAAGCTACAGAATGTTAGAGACTAAAGTAATGCCCGGTTCAGTCATTGTCTAACGGTCAATGGAGAACAATTTGAACATTTATTGTAAATTTTTGTTTGTTTGTTTTTGGAAGTGTATCACATTAATTGCATAACTACCTAATACCATTTAATTTGTTTATTACTTACATTCAGTAACGTATTACTTTCCATAAACAATTTTCATATTTTTTTGCATTTTCGCCCACCCTGTACCAATTTTAAGCAACATATTATACATTTTTGGAATCAGCTCAGCAAAGTCAATTTGGAAATTGGAAAAAGGGGGGTTCCATTTGAAAAAATGGTGATGACGTCATTACACGAAAGTGGTTGACCCTGTATATTAGATTATGATTTGAAACAATAATAAATTGAAATCAAAAATCGACCTGTTTCGGGAATTTCTAATTTTATTGTTCATTCAGCCAATAATGAATTCATGCCTTACTTTATGGACGCACTGTATATCTGTAATTGTTAATAAAAACAAAATGAACGTATTTGTAATTTATCAAAATAAATAAAATAATATTGCAAATACAGCGGGGGGTAAAGTAAAGCTGAGGTTAGTGTATCTATAGAGACTTCTATTTAACGGTTTCTTAAATGACTGATTAATTAGAGTTGGTGTATAGGTATGTTAATAAATAAACGATTGGAATTATAACAGTTACTGTGTTGAGTTAATAAATACCGGAACAAAAACCATTTCTATTGTAACTTTGAAAATGTACCTAGACTATAGCTTCCTATTTTGTTCAACTGCATTGTGTACTTATAAAAATAAAAATAAGCGCTTGAAGTTATCGTTTAACAAAACAACTTAGGTACGAGATTCTCGAGACGAGATTGAAATTATTTTTCTAGACGAGATCGATAAAGACACTAATAGATTTTTCAAAGTCGAGAAAGACATTTAGAAATCTTAAAACTAATATTACGGGTTCAATATAGTCTGCGATAATTATTAAATAAATAAATGTGTACGTTAAAAAACATATCTATAAGGTTCAAAGAAAAACACAAAGTCGATCCCACAATTTTAATTTAATATTGAAACTTACTTGCAACTAGTTTCGGTCCACAGGACCATCATCAGGCAAGAATCATCAGGAGAAAAACCATAAATCTTGGAACATCAGCACTTAAGCAGACATTATTGGATAAGTAAGAAACATGAAAAATTGGGGAAAGAAAATATTAAAAAGAATGGTGTTAAAATTTTTATAATATTTCAAAAAAACTTTTATGTAAAACAAAATATTAAGGGCACGATATGGTTAGTGGCTTAAAATTACTATGAAAATGAAAAGGAATAAGAATGTGTTATCTCAGAAAGAGAGAACACATGGTTTCAAACAGAAACTAATAGAAGAAGGGGACTTCATGCTGATGTTCCAAGAAATATGGTTTTTCTCCTGATGATTCTTGCCTGATTCTTGCATGTAACTTTCATTATTAAATTAAAATTGTGGGATCGACTTTGTGTTTTTCTTTGAACCTTTTGGATTCTCCCCACATTAGAGAATGGATGACTTACATGATTTACATATCTATAAATTAATTTTATTAATTATTTCTTTGTTGACCACACTACAAAGATTTGACCATTAACTTAATTCTTCTTTATTATAAAGTATTTCATTTAACAGGTGTCCTTCAACTTGATTCTCCTAATTTATTGCACATCAAATTGTACTATAATGCCTACTATGGTTAGCTATTAATTGTCACTAAAGTACGCCTAGTTGTGGAAGGTAAATTACTTTGTCTTTCTCACTTCCTGTTTCTGGCTGAAACTCGAGCACGAGTTTCATCTAAACGTATTTTATTACCGATCTAAAATAAGAAAAAAAGTATGCAATCATCAGAGTTTCGATCTAAATTAGACCATCATCAGGCTGTAATGAACACAATAAATTGGTAAGCAAGAAAAATTGGTGTTTGAAAAATGCAAAAACAGTAACGGTGGTAGAAAATATTATTAAACAGATTAAACAGTTATACAAGAGATAATCATTATAGTACAAGTGAGAATGTGCCAACTGAACTAAAGTTTTTACAAATTATAAGAGTATCAAAATTTTTCTCTTTTGGACTACAATGATAAGAAGATCTTATATATAATACTACTACTGTATAAGAGAGTTACATTTTAAATAGATCAAACAATAAAACAAAATATTAATACATTGTAGTTACAAGAACATACTGAGCAATGAAAAAACTGACAAACAAGTACTTAGAGATAATTCCAAAAGTATCGCGACAGCTCCGGTTTTCCCACCTATCCTTACCGTCGACTCGAACGCTAGCGATTACCCAGTTCGAGAAATAGATTCCAGTGGCCCAGCTGCCGCTGGGACTAAGAAACACCGCATACGGAATCCGGTTAGCAATTGTTCTACTAGAATTCTCCGACTGCGCTGCGGCGCGTGCCGATCGGAGATCGACGGCGAATACCCGCACATTGCCGAATTTTACTGGAGCTGTCGCGATATTTTTGTAATCGTCTTTACAAGAGTCACAAGAATAAAAATTGAGGATATTAACACATCGTAGATGGGTGTATATTGTAATATTGAATTTAAATTGGTACTAAGAGAAATAGATTTAAGTGTTGTGGTATGTGGTTTTAAAATTTTTTTTAAGAAGCAATTGAGATGCAAGGAAATTATAGGAAAATTCTACTAGATGGAGTAAGAAACCAAAAGCAGAGAGGAATTTAAGATGTATGCCCTACAAAAGTAGGGCAAGTATTAAGGAATTGAAGGAAAGGGGTGAAATGTAGGAAAAGGATAGGAAAATTCTACTAGATGGTGTAAGAAATCAAAAGTAGAGAGGCATTTGAGATTTGTGCCTACTAGATGGAGTAAAAAACCAAAAGTAGGGCAAGGGTTAAGGAGTGGAAGGGAAGAAGGAATTATATCCCAATAGATGAAGTAAAAATGGGAATAACAGGGGTGTAGGAAAGGATGGTGGACGACAGAAAAAGAACCACGGTAGAAGTAGAAAGAACTACTAGTCATAAATTTCAAAAAATAGAATAAAATATCAGGAAAAAAAGTCCAGTAGTAGAACGGAAGTTATGATGTGTAACTGTGGGATAAACCACTAAAATTCTTTTACATTTCAAAATATATGCTGGAACATGTCAAGATAGACATAGTTAAAAGTAATAGAAGATACATTGAAAGAGTCCATATCAAGAGACAAATAACTTGGATTAATATTTCACCCACTTACGGCACTGATACCGACACCATAAATTGAAGTAAAATGTGACAGTTTTTGAATGAAGTTTCGTCTTTGAAGAGAATGAAGAATATAGACTAAGTAGCTATGGTTATGAAGTGAAAACGTCATGGAACAAGAAGTAAAGAATTAGCGTGGATGTAGAAAGGTTAAAAAATAGGTGTGAAGAAAAGGCCAGTAAAGTTAATTTTTGGTTCTGTGACTCCGGGCAAATAAAAGTTTAGTCGAAAACAAATAAACATTAATAACACAATATCAAGCATGAATCAAAACAAAGTTAATAAAATTGAAACAAATTTATGAACCATATGTATGAGTTGAGCAATAAAGTCAAAATGTTTACCCTTATAAAAAATTCTATACTTTAATGTCATTCATTTCATATTTTAGGCCAATAAATCTTCCGATTAATTCATTAATTAACCATTTACTACCAGTTTACATCAACCATTGCCACCTGTTGAGGTTTGTGGTGTTAGATAGTCCACAGTGAGTTCTTCTGTCCATCAGTTACCACCTATATTTGGAATGCTTCTAGTGATACTTCCAGAAATCACTTGGTATCTCTTTGATTTGCTGTAATTGAATTTTAAAAACCTATTTTTCTAATATAAAAGGAAGTTTCGTTCAAACGTTTAGCTGTTTACTGTTCTTAGTAAGATGGACTTTCACATAGTAAGGGTTATTACAATAAATTTATTTAGGAAATCAGGAAACTGATAATGAACTCATCACATAATTTCAAAAAAGATGGGCGCCTATGAGGCCCGGAGGTTCTCGATAGTCAGTGATTATTTCTGATATTCTTGTGGAACTATTTTTGAAGAAATTTCAGTAAGCAGTATAGATACTCCTAAAAAAATGTTTGCATAATGTCGATGTAAGAATGTTTTGAGTGCGACTTTATACTTCTCAATTTATATTGCAGACAATTTATTACAACAATTTTTATTGCCGGTAATAAATATTGCATTCTACTTTACACATGACAATGAATTTATTCCTTTCATTGTTTTGCTGACATATATCGGTATTGACAACCTAAGAAGATAAATCGGCGAATAAATAAAAAAATACACAAACAAAAATAGGCTAAACGAAATTAAAAAACATTTTTACCGTTTAGATGAACCCACAGACAACATATTAATATTGTCAATAATTATTTGTAACTATAAAAACAACGTAAGTAGTAAAATACTGAGAGATATACACAACAAATTTAACAATGTTATAACTGACGAAATCAATTTAGGTTAGGTTAGGAAATTGACAAAGGACTAGCAGCTAGTAACATTTAAGTAGAATAGCATCACCAAAATTAATATTTATAAATAGAATTTCACTTGCAATAGAAATTGCTGTAAAAAAAAAGGTTTGAATCCAACTCGATCAAAATTGCAGGCATTAAGCTGAAAGACGACCGTTTCACTGAAAAAAATCAGTTTGTTGCAATAAGTCCGTTCTTCACGATCGAAGAAATAATTCAGAATTTTCGAAGTAAATTTTAAAGGTATAAGAATAATAAATAACTATTCGATTGAACGCAACTTCCAATTTAACTTTTAATTAAAAAATTAGCTTTTAAGTTACAATTACAGCTGTTTCGCTACTACGAGATTCGTCAGGTTAACATATTTAAGTTTTTCAAGGTAACTACCTGATGTTGATTAAGTAGTGTTAAGACTAGAATAAGTACCTATGGAAGTAATAAGACGAAACAATATTAAAGCCTAGATGTTAGTAGCCCTAAAGGATTATCCTGGATGTACTTCCTGATCTTTACAATAATAATATATTTGTGTTACAATTACGTCTTATATGTAGTGTTTGGGGAATTTTTCTCAGAAATTTTAAATGGCAAATGGCCTACTGTAATCGGCTTAATACAATTACAGATTATTCGATTATTGAGAGGGATTTTCCAAACAACCCAGATTTCTTGGAAACATTATCGGGAATATTATTTTAAAAGAAAGTAGGTACATTAAATCAGTACTTAGTATTAGTTCTTTGAGTAAAGTTGTATGAAGTTGTATGGTTTTCATAATATTGTAAACAATTGGAATATATTTAAAACATTTGTTGATTGCAAGTACCAAACAATGTCGATAAGCCAAGGACCATCTAAACGACCAACAACAGGTCCATTATCTTTAAATGAAAAAACTCTGATATTGAATTGTTATATATCATTGAAAAACAAGGATCCAAGTGCAAGTGTTGGTGATATTGTGGAATTAACGGCTGCTATGTTATGTGTTGCTAAATCAACAATTTATAGATTACTAAAAGAAAGCAAGAATGGAACTCTTCAACCCCCTAAAACTCCAGGCCGAAAACCAATTGAGATCGATGAGTCATTAAAACAAAGACTAAGGCGTAAAGTCCATGGATTTTACTTACGAAAGGAAATTCCAACACTTGACAAAATTATGACATCAGTGCAAGAAGATACGGACTATACAAAATTCTCCAGAATGACATTATGCAAACTTTTGAAAGATGTGGGTTTCAGATATACAAAACATAATAGAAAATCTCTCTTGATATATAAACCGGAAATAGTTTTTTGGAGAGGAGACTATTTAAGAAGCATTCGACATGCCAGAGAACAAAATTTGAAAATCTTCTACTCAGACGAAACATGGATAAATGCTGGATATACAGTTTCCAAATCTTGGCAAGATGAAAACATTAAAAGCGGAAGGCAGGCATTCGTGGAAGGTTTGTCGTTAGGTTTGCAGCCACCCTATGGAAAGGATTATCCATGTTGGAAGTTCTGTAGGTTTTGTTGTTGGTGGATTATTAACTTTTATTTCAAAACGCACGGGAATGAGATATGAATGGGGATGTCTTCGAGGAATGGTTTATTCAAATATTGGATCTGATTTTAAAAGGGGCTGTTATTGTTATGGACAACGCAAGTTACCATTCACGGTTACGAGAAGCATTGCCCACAAGTCGTTGGCGTAAAGCAGAGCTTTTGGAGTGGCTTATTTTGAAAAATATTAAGTTTCCAAAAGATCCACTAAGGAAAGAACTTTAAAGAATTGCAAAAATGAACAAGAATAACTACAAAACCTACATTGTAGAAGAAATGGCTTCTTCTCGTGGTATATCAGTTCTTCGACTTCCCCCTTATCATTGTGAACTTAAACCCATAGAATTAATATGGGCTCAGGTAAAGGGGGAAGTTGAAAAAAAATACTACTTTTAAAATAAACGATGTTGTGAAATTGTTTGAGAGTGCTGTAAGTCATGTTAGTAAGGAAAATTGGACAAACTGTATCGAGCATGTTATCAAAGTAGAGGCAAATATGTGGAAAATTGACAATATTTGTGATGATTTAATTAACCCTATTATTATTACAACGATTCTTCCTCTTCCGAGTCGAATATTGAATTAAATGTAAGTAATAAATGTATTCCAATAATTATTTCTTTTCATTTTTTATTATATTATAATTTAAAACGTATTTTTTTCCCAAAATACACACCACTGCATTGCGTTATTGCTTATCTGCTAATCCTTTAACAATGAAGAAACCCTAAACTTTGCTACAACTGAAACAAATACGGGGTCGATCTACCTGGTTTTTAGATTTACGGAAGAAATGTAATTTAAAGTAAGAGATTTATCAAAAATTTCATGGTTTTGCATACTTAATTAAGGTTTATTACTCCTCGTACTTTTTGTACATACTATAAATTAAGCAGAGTTTAGTAGAGAACTTCAAGATTTATTTATTTAGTAACAACTTTAAATTGTTGATCTGCTAGATATCTTTTTATTTCGAGTTCTTCAAGGAAATCTAAATTTTGTTTTTTATCGCAAGTGTAGTATTTAGATGTCATTGGTGTGTATGAGTGAGATTGGATGTTCAAGTAGGTGTTTGGCATAATTTGACTTATCTAGTTGTTTTTATCTAAATGCTTGTAAGTGTTCATTAAATCTTACTTCAATTTTTTTGTGTTTGACCTATATAGTATATACAGTATTACATTTTGGACAATTAATTTGGGTAATTTTGGTCTTACATTTAACAATTATTTTGTTTAAAAAGTTCTATTTTTAATATTCTTACTTTGTGGAAGATGGACTTCCACAAAGTAAAGGTTACTACAATAAATTTAATTTCTAAACAGCTATTATTCTAAAGTTGTTCAAAATAGTAGTGAGTTTTGTTACAAATTTATTTGATTAGTGTTGATTAGTGTTCTTAAGATCAACAAATGTCTGTTGTTACAAACAACTTATATTAACTACAAATATTCAACTAGATATTTAATAAATAATAGCTTTATGATTACCTTCAAATAGTATTTTATGCCTTGCAATATTAAATTAATGCTGATGTTGACGAAGATATTATTTTTGAAATTGTATTTGAAATATTTCCAAAATATGTAATATTTTTTTAATTTCTTTAATTTGTTTAGTAAATATTAGTTGTAATGACACTTTTTGCTCTGTCTTATTAATTAATTAATTTATAAAATGAATGTATCAGTCGTTCGGTTAGGGATGGGAATGATAGTGTCTAATGGATTGACGAACAAGGTGGCAGCTGGACACTAGCATCAACAGCGAGCATCTTCGCCTGAAAGATAGTTAGGGCATTACCAAGGGTTTTGGATAACCCAAAATTCGGTCACATTACTCCCACTTCAACCCTTTTATCAAACGTCTTGCGGCAAATCCAGCTCGCCATTAAGGCTTCGGATAAGATTTTCTAACTGATGGTTCCAAGTTGGTCTTTAATCCAGAATCACTCCTAGTCATTTTATCTCCTTGGAAAATTTTAGGTCGATGTTGTTCATAGTATCGGTATCAAAATTGTTTAGTCTGGACTGACCTTTATTGCATCAAGTTTGAAATGTCTTTATTATGCTTTCCCCTAATAGTGACGACCAGGTCATTTGTAACCCTTAAAGGAAATCCTTTTGCTGCGGCCACGGTCACGATTCCTCTCCTATACTAGCGGTAATAATTCTGGTTCGTAACATTGACTATCCATTATACTAGTGAGGCCTCGGTGCCTCTTATTTCAGTATTAATATTTTAGTATCATTCAGTTTACTAGAATCGAGATCGAGAAATTGTCTTATCGAAAAACATCGAGACTAGAGTTTGTTACTTATAATAATTTTCGTTTAATTTTCACTTTTTGGAAAAACATCTTTCGTTTTTTCAACTATAGCTCAGGGATTTAAGCTAATTTTCCATAGGAAAAAATGTCACCCTATCTTTTTGTGCAGTATTGGTATTTTAATAAATTCAGCTTTTGTTTTCGAGACTGTCGAAAATTCGAGATTCTCGAATCGAGATTAAGATTATTTCTCATCTTGATGAACCCCTAATTTCTAATCCATTTAATAGATTGTTTAAGTAAAATATTTCTTTTTCAAATAAATCTAAATAAAGTATTTAACACTCTGATATTATTGATAATAAATGATATTAAACAATTAATATAAAAATTAGTCGTAACTCGGCTAGAAGCCAAAAAACAAATAAATTAATACATGTACTACGTCAACATCCACGGATTTATATTTATCAGATCAGTATTCGTTGACCTATATAAAAGTTTCCAAAATATTCTTATAACTTTGCCATGAAACGTTGACGTATTTTTATCCCGCAATGCAGATTTATTTCTGCAAATGATCGCATGTCTTGGTGCATGAGCTCATCTCAACTAAATGTTTTTTTCTGTTTCAGGTTAGTCATCCATATCTTCCGCTTAAGCAAACTGTTATGGTAAGTCCGCATATACGTAGTACATCGGCTTTATATTCATATTATATGGTTATGGTGCGGCTCATTACCATACTACTATATGTTTTACCGTCACATATCACGTGTTTCATCTTATTTGCTAGATGTACTCGTAGACCATCAATTCAAGTTTTTAATTTAATACTTTAAGAATGGATATTTTATCGCGTGGCTTAAAAATTCCACTAAAAAGACGGCGGACACTAATAATATTTTTTTTAAATGGTTAGTAAACGAGTCAGACATCGGTGGGCTTTATGCGGACATTGACATTCTTTCTACATTGTTAATTTTTCGCGAGTTACCTGTGGGTATCGTTTTTTTATCAAAATTCATATTTACTCGTCACAAAAAGTATCGAATAAGTGATTTAATAATAAATTTTTTATTATTCTCTTTTCATTTTTTTGGGAAATGATAGGAAATGCATTTGGAATTATGTTTCAAAGTAGTTTATTCAATTAAAATTAAAAATCAAAAAATAATGGACATAAATAATGATAACAATTATTCTAAAAAAATTCAAATAATACAAATACAAATTAAAAAATTAATTTAACATTTTAATATCTGGTATTGACACCTCTGGTTCTTAAAACATTTCTCATTCTCCGTGGAAGGCTTCTTATCAGCTTATGTTATCCAAATCCAAATTTTCCCATTCTTCTATTTAAACAATTTCCAGCTCATCAAGGTTGTCTGGAGCGATATTACGAGTTCTTATGCGCCTGTACAGGTGGTGCCAAACATGTATGTCTGGAATAATTGCTGGCAAATCTAAAACTTGGATACCAACCTCTTGAAGGTATTCTATCGTTATTCTGGCAACGTGCGGGCGAGCGTTATCGTGCAGAATAAAATTATCTCCAATAATTGGAAAAAATGGAACTGCATTTTCCTCAAGAACATCCCTTATATACCGATCAGCTATCAGGGATCCCCTACGAAACACAAATAACTCCGTGTGGCCTTTAAAACGGATGTCTTCCCATACCATAATCGAACCACCTCCATAGTTAAATTACTCATTTTTACTCAAAATGTTTCTAGACACCTCCAAATAAAAAATTAAACAAACGTACTGCACACAAAAAATTTTAAAATGTAAATAATACAAATAGGATTTATCAACATTTATTCATTTTTTGTTTTTCAACAAAAAGGCGATTTAAACTGTGAAAATTTTGGACTTTTATACATCTAAAGGATACCATACACTCGTATTAAAATATTCTGAAAAATGTGATATTTTAATTTACACCATAATTCAATATTTAAAATTATGCTATACTTTTTGTGACGAGTTGATATGTACAAAAGTATATAAATATTCTAATATAAGTTGGTATTATTTCAACGATTGTTACTTTACGAAATTTAAGAAAACGAGTTGCAAGATAAAGTTTTATGGTGATGGATGAATGAATGTATTGGGCGGCCTGGCTGATTCCTGGCAAATAGGCCCTGCTATCCATTTTTGCCATACCCCAGGTTCTTCCCACCCCTGCATCATTACTCGTACGGTGGCCCTCATGAACGCCTCGACCTTCTTATGAAAGCCATGGCGTGCTTTGGAGAAAGGGTGTGTACCCACCCATTCCTTGAGCAGAGTTGAGGTTTGTGCCCTGCTTAATTCTATTATTGGCTATGGTCCACAGCAATTAAGATTTGTTGGCTATCTGTGTGGCGATTTTATCTACCCGCTCGATGCCACTATACCGCTATGTTCTGGTAAGGGTTGTGGTAAAGTATGGAACCAAGCAAATATCTTTTAAACAAGAATACCGATTTTTATGAAACTTTTGATACAATTTGAAGCATAACGCATCTGACGCTACATTTTTTGTTACTACTATACTTGCGGTATCACTGGAAATTCACTTAATTTCTACAATTCAAATATATTTTAGCATTTTTTAGAAGAGTTTAGAATTCCAAGATGCATACGAGGTTTGTGAAAAAAAGCATTGTTAAAACAAGAAATAAATCACTTTAGAAATACCTTATTTTTGTTGTTGATTGTTGGTTTTTCTTAAAAAGGATATTAGATTTTATTTTTCACCAAAGTATTGAGATTCAAATTGGTTAGGTTAGGTTAGGTTTATTTCTTTCACTAAGTGATTTGAAATACACGTAAGCTCAGCCACAAACCACTTACTCTATAGATGCTTCACGGAAATAGTAATAGTCGGAGATGCTTTTGTAGTTCGTTGTGACCACCTGTAGAGGTCGCAATAGTCGGAAGTAAACAAAAAAGCGGGAAACTTAAACGCAACATCTCAACCATTTAAACTTTCTAGATCATTTACCCTTACACCAAACTGCTATTTTTTGCACTCAATCCGCGTTTCGCTAATAAGGTTAGCATCTTCAATAGAAGAAAATCGCGTGCAAAAAATATCAGTTTGGTATAAGAGTAATTGATTTATAGGTTTCTTTTTTTTACACCAAAGGTGTGTGTGCAATAATGAATTTTTCAAGGTGGTAGTAAAAGTTTATTTGCATATGAGGGTAAATTATTGTAATGTTATAAAGTTTGGCACAGTAAATAAATTATACATTATACAATAAATAAAACAGGTTAATTAAATACAACAATAATATAATATCAAACACCTAAACTATTTATTACATGTAGTAACCTTTACAGATTTTTTTTTTAATTCTATTTAAATAGATTTTATATGCCTGAGTTTTAATTGAATTAGTACCAGAATAGGGTATGGATTTTCCTTGTATGATTTTATTTACACTTTTACAGAAATTGTGCAATATGGTTCTAATTGTAATTTTCAGAATCATATCAATTACACTTAATTTATTGTAACGTTGCCTCGTCGCGCACCCTTTATTCTGAGAGTGGCTAAGGCGTTAAGTTACTTTTGCCGCTTAGGGTAGCTATGGTAGAACAAAGATACGGGTTGTGTTACTAGATATTTATTGCCCGGTACAAAACAAACACAGATTTATACAATTATATACATATATACAATATCTTCGAGAGTCTTCTTTTACCAGCCGAAACCATCTCCCGTCATTGGCCGTATGGACATCCGTTGATTCTGTAATAAATGGTTAGCATATGTACAATCGACGTAAAGGTATTTAGGTATGGGGGTTATCCCTCCGGATCAATACTCCGGAGAAATATCGTGTTGTAAAGGGCAATATCCTTTACAGGGTTAAGATAAGTCACACGAGATCAATACTCCCGTGGACCCGGTATACGGATAAATCGGAGAGGATCAGTACTCCTTCCGATTGGGTAACGGTGAAGGTCAATACCCTTCACCAGGTAGGGAGCGGTGTCGTCGACGATCAATACTCGTCTAAGACCCCGTCGAGGAAACTAGACAGTCAATACCTGTCTAAGGTAGGTCGAAATTGGTGTTCCACCACCAGTGAGAGTTCCTGTTTGCGAGCGCTAGTCGATACGACTTACTTGCATGTCGGAGTAACTCTGCCGATTGCTTCGTCTGCGTTGACCTATGTATCGAATCATTCATACCCAGTCGGTAGCATATAAAACTGCCATCTTTCTGCCGGTGTTTCAACTGTCCGTCGTATCTTCTCATAATTTCTTTTCCCGTTGATAACTCGTATGTACATATAACGACATTGTCGTTACATTATATTCATTACATGTTAAAAATTCAAAATTAACTTGTGCATCAACAATTTGTTTGATTAAATAAACCAACATTCTTGAATGTGGTTTTCTGTCCAAACAAAAGTGTATAATTTTATAAATTTTATAAAAACAGGAAACAAATAAAGGTGTTGGATAACAAAGCCTTCTAGCCCAGCCACCACCATACTCTCTAATAGAGATGAGTCTATTTGCATCAGATTCGTAATTGCTTATACAATTTGAACAAGTTATATTCTTTCTGATTTTTTTCAAAATGAAGCCAGCTACATAACTAGTGGACAACTCATTCAACTTTCCAGATAGACTGCTACTGTGATCATTTTCTGAAAAAGAATGCTGTCCATTACTCCACAAATAAATGAATAGATATGAAGGCTTTTTTGTGGAAATGCAAAATATAGTAAAATAAAGAAATAACAATAACCAAACCACTACATACCATTAGAGGAATCTGATTCCAAAACCAATGTTAATGGCACAGCTGAAGAAGTTGACGGCTCCTCTGGATAAAACAGATTGGTTTCATCTGAAAATAAAATAGCAGATAAACTTATTAATACTGCTTAGATGAAGGTTTAAATTAACAGTAGCAACGAAATATTCAAATTGAAATACTTTGGACACTAGCTTGTCCTCTGAGGTTTATTATTTGGACGTTTAAGAATTGTTTGGAAATGTTTCTCTTACCTTGCAAATATAATGTAGGCACAGCCGTCGGTTGAAGTCTACTCGACATCGATGAATGGTATTTAGCCTCAAAAAATATAGATCAAATGACAACAAAAAACTACTTCTTCCTCACAAAACCTTCTATTCTTCTTCTGTTTTATCACTGAAATCCTGTTGTTCTGTGATGCATACTTATCAGAGACCTCTACAGGTGGTCACAACGAACTACAAAAGCGTCCCTGACCTTGATCATTTGCGTGAAACGTCTATAGAGTAAGTGCGTTTGTCCACGACGTCCGATTCCGAGATGGGATAACGGATGTTTTAACCCGATATCGGATGTAACTGACGGACGTTCGTTTGTCCACTATATCAGATCTCGGACGATTAGTAGCTTTTGAGTAGCAGTTCTGTGCACAACATCGGTCATGGAGGCGCGCTTGGAACGTCGGCAATTGCTTGCGCTATTATTATATGTACGAAGACGCAGAAGAACGAGGAAGTTTTGGGTACATCCCCTCCTAAGAGAGAGATACATTACAGGAGCCTTTTATGTACTTTATGATAAATTACGAGAGCATGAAAATAATTTTTTTAACTACTTTCGTATGTCGCCGGGTACTTTCGATTTTCTACTACATCACTTAGCAGATGCAATCACACGTCAAGACACAAACATGAGGATGAGTATACCACCAACCGAGATGCTCGCAGTCACGCTAAGGTAAATAAATGATTATTAATATATAATGATTGTAAACAAGTTTTATGCATTTATTTTCAACAAAGTTACATATTACTCGTAAATACCAAAATTAAAATATTGTACATTAGTGTCTTCTGCAGGTGATATTGGAATGTTGTCCGTGTCCTCTTCTTGAAATGTATTGTTTTCTTCTGTATTTAGACTATCATCTGAATGAGGATCATCCAGTTCTTCTTCGTCATTGTCAGCTGACATGGCGGAACTGGTCGACATTGCTGTGGGTTTAGGTTTTGTGTATTTACGAAGTAACTGCATCACGTCAATTCTGAATTCAAATTTATCCGTTTCCTGCATTTGTTTCATTGCTGGTAAAATAGAGAATAAAAATGCTTCATCGTCATCATTCATCCGTTCAGTGGGTCTTGAATTAGTCGACTTAAGCGCTTTCAATATTTCTGCCTCTATGGGATTTAATCTTCTCTTCCTGTTAGAAATTGGCGTGCAAGAGGCATCGGATTCCAAAGATGTGGACGTGCCGGGCCTGGGATCTCTGGATGTGGAAGTACCGGGTTGGGTTTCAATGGATATGCTACTAGCAGGTCTTGAATCGTTATCGGATTCCAGATTTTCAGATACTATACTAGAAATTGTCTCATCCGGTTTAAATACCTTTAACAAAAATTGCATATGGTCGCTGTATATATACTTCTTTTTTGCTGCTTGTCCTGATTTCGTTTTCAACGATTTCATAAATGTGTCGCGAAGGTTGTTCCATTTATTCATGACGGCAGTAACTGAAACAAACGCCATAATGTTTTAAATTATTACAGGTACCTAGCCAGTGGAAATACTTTTACCGATATGCATTATAGCTACAAATTGGGCATTAAAACAATAAGCAGGATTGTACGTTTAGTTTGCAGCAAAATATGGGAAATATTAAAAGGCGAATATCTGGCACCACCATCTACTGAGAAATGGAAATTAATAGCAAATGGATTTATGAGCAGAGCACATTTTCCAAACTGCTTAGGGGCAGTAGATGGAAAACACATACGTATTCAAAATTTTCGTAACGCCGGTTCAATGAATTTAAACTACAAGGGATACTTTTCGATTGTGCTTCTGGCAGTAGTTGATTCGAACTACAAATTTATATTTGTTGATATCGGTTCATACGGCAAGGACTGTGACTCAGCCATTTTTCAGCGAACAGCTTTTTATGAACTACTTACTGAGGGTAAGTTACATATTCCAAAACCCGTTTGTTTCCACCCGTCTCTAAACATCAGAATACCATACGTTGTGGTAGGCGATGAAGCCTTCCAACTAACTCAACATTTATTACGACCGTATGGCGGTAATAATATTGATATAAAAAACGTATATTTAACTATCGATTGTGCAGAGCCCGAAGGTACGTTGAATGTGCATTCGGCATTTTATCAAACAAATGGCGAGTGTTCCATCGTCCACTAAATGTTTCCAAGCAATTATGTAAAGACATAGTTAAAGCATGCGTAGTTTTGCATAATATCGTTCGAGAAAGAGACGGATACAGCTCTGAAGATATGTTCATATCTACTAAACACAACAGTCTGCAAGATATGCCTGCTGTAAGTGCACAGGGAGGGCCATCAGCAAATGCTGTTCGCAATAAGTTTGCAGATTACTTTGTAAGTGATCTAGGATCTTTACCATGGCAAATGTCAAAAATTTAATAAAAAATGTACTCACCAATCTGGCTTTTCTTTTTATCATCCAGTCCCTCAAAATCTGGCTCCAAAAAGGTACAAATATCACGCCACGCATTCTTCCTTAAAATCTTATTCTTATAAATATCCCTAGTTTTATCCCATAAACAGGATTTATTTTCCACACACTCTATTAGAGTAAATACATCGTATTTAAATCTTTCGGCCATTTTCAATAAAAAACAAAACACGAGGTTTGATTGCAAGCTTTCCGTCAACAACTGCTGGATCGGATGATCGTGGACAAGTGCACGTGTTTTTTGTATTGCAAGCACTTCGGTCCGTCAATCGAATTCGGACCGATATAGCGGTTCATCCGAAGTAGCAGAATTCTCGGAGTCCGAGATGACGGATGTCGGATGACGGAAGTCGTGTAGACAAACTCTCATTACACAATGAGGGCCGTCATTTCGGTCTGTCATCTCGGATCTCGGAATCGGACGTCGTGGACAAACGCACTAAGTGGTTTGTGAGCTCAGCAAGTTGATTTCAATATTACAGAATAAATTATGTTGTAGAAAACACTAATTTGTTTAATTAAACTATTTTTGTAAAAATTTCTAAAATTGGCGGGAAGTAGCTTTTGTAAATAATTACCGTTATAACTTCTTCTTTAAGGTCCAAATATAATATGTTGTCGGCCCCACCTTTCAATGATTCTGGAATTCCTTGACGGACTTTTATTTTTTTCTTTATATAATATTAAAAAGGTATCTAGAAAACCCCTTTTTTTTCATTGCTGTAATGATTAGAGTTTGCAGTATTACACGCTTTTTTTAATTAGAATTAGGAATACCGCATGTTCACTTTAAAGCTTTTGATTTTTTTACACCAAATCTACTGTATCGATTCTTGATCGTTCCTTTCGGAAACCAAACTGAAAGTTAGATAGTCCTCTATTTCCGTCTCCATTCCAATCACCGTAAGTCTTGTACGTGGCATTTAGTAGAGACAAAGGTCTGGAAGCCGATGGATCTTCTAGAGGTTTACCACTCTTCCAGATGAGAATCAGGCAAGCTACTTTCCACATTTCTAGCAATTCCTGCGATCTAAGCAAATCATTTAGAAGGTTTAACATAATCTCGGGCATTTCCTCAATACAGATTTTTGTGGTATATGGACAAATTCCGTCTAAACCTAGAGCTTTTCCTGCTTTCATTTTATTTCCTTATGTGTTTTTTTTATATTCTTTTTCGTAAACAACAATCTTTCTTTTGTTACTGGCAGTCTTATTAAACGGTATGTTTTTTCGTTTATTTCATTTTTTTACTATCTTATACTTGATTTACTTGTATCAAGTAGCTTGACAATTTTTTTTAAGTTTTACACTACATTCAAGAAATAAGAACTATTTTCCCAAAGTTAAATTCGAGTAAAAACTTTCCCACTTCTGTCAGTGGGAAAAATGCGGTTGCTTCTATTATAGGTGATGCTATTATTAAAATAATATACTTGGAATAAACAGTAACACTGCGTCTACGACAATAATAATGTGACAGTTGTTTTTTCTACAGTTGTTTACTTGACACACAAGTACATTATGGTCTGATTGACTGACTGAATGTCGGTTTACACTGGTCAAGTAACCTTCCTAGTTGATTCAAGTGCATGAACGGGAATAACATTAAAGTGTTCAATTTTAACTTTCCACTTGAATCTTGGGGTTACATGAGTAAAGTTCGTTCAAGTTGGCTTGATCAAGTGAACAAGAGTCAAGTGACTTGATCTATTTAAACTCGCTTAATACCATAACACTTTTTTACATAAAATCAATTTTACAAAATAATCTGACAACCGGTGTCACCCTTTAGCTAAATAATGATTGGTTGAACTAATATTCTACCGCACTTATCAAATATCATTTTATTTTTATTGAAACACGTAAGTTATTATATAAAATGCAATATTATTTTTATTAAAAATCATAAAATACAACTATCAATGATTCAACATCGACATGTCGACGAAAAAACTAAATTCAAGAAATAAATAGATGTACTTACTAATTTGACGTATCGTAAATTCTTGATTTTATAAACGAATATAATTTCCAACTTATATTAAAAATGTAGTTTAATAACTCGTTTGAGCTCCAAAAGCTTTTATAATTGCGTTTAATCGTCAAAATAAGCTGGTTTTTACATCTTGGGTGGTTGTTTGAGGAATTTTTTCCACCTAAACCACTAGCTCCAAATCTTGTAAGTTGCCAGCTATTTATTTTAGATCATTTGAGTGGTAATCTACTGGACTTAAATTATAAGTGAGCACTTATCACTCCAATATCTGCATGTTTAGGTTTTCAAAAGCAATCTTTGCAATATGAGGCCTTGCGTTATCTTATGTTAAAAAATACATCTCCAGTAAATGGCGTGTCTCCCTTGGAGAAATTCTACATTTAGAAAATCTTTGTCTAGTTTTGTGTCAAAGTTTATCAAGAATACCTGCAAATTTTAGACTCTCTTCCAGTCATAAACAAACCATTTATTAAAAATTAAATATTTTGTTCAAAATTACAGCTAACGTTTGGGCCATGCTATGTCACAATAATTGAAATATTGTGATAATTGCCACTATAATTTTAAAATAATGGTTATTGTATTTAGCAGTTACTTTACTTACTAAAAGTAAATTTGTAAATTTAATAATGAATTATTCTGTGGAAGTCCAAGTTTCAAGTTACCTACCTGATGCTAATTAAGTAGTGTTAAGACTAGACCAAGTATGGAAGTAATAAGATATAACAATATTAAAGTCTAGATGTTATTAGCTAATTCTGGATGTATTTCCCGCTAATATCAGATTACTGTGCATTGATATAGGAAAACCAGGAAAAACTACGAGGGCTATTTTTTTTTCAAGATCCGATCTGTCGCGACAGTCCTATCAGTAGTGACCGTGCAGTACTATCGTAAACATGGCAACAACGACCGCTTCGCCCGGTAATTTGATTTTTTCAGGCTAAGGGGTGCAATGCAGTCGAAAAGTATCGCGGAATTAATCGTGTGTATGGTGAAACGTGCATAAGCGACAGCAAAGTACGACAATGCTGCAGGAACTTTACAGCAGGACGTACAGACGTCCAGTGATTCGTTTTCTGAAATTTCCAGGTCAGCTCTTTACACAGAAATTGTGAAACGACGATCTTTTCGAATTGCCTGATCCACACGCTGAACAAGATCATCGGTTGACACACGCTTCCCTTCCCTGATCGCCTGCATCATGGACGTCTGTACGCACTGTTGTAAAGTTCCTGCACCATTGTCGCACTTTGCTGTCGCTTATGCACGTTTCACCATACACACGACTTATTAGGCGTTTATTTCGGCTGCATTGCACTCCTCAGCCTGAAGAAATCGAATTACACTGCGCACTTCACACTTGGGGGGCGAAGCGATCGTTGTAGCTATATTTACGAGAGCGCTGCACGTTCACTACTGACGGGACTGAGGTAAAATTCATATCGGTCATTCTAGAGACGTTGCGCAACACATCTGCGCAGTGGTTCATCATATATTCGCGGGTGTTTTACTGTCGCGACCGATCGGACCCTGAAAAAAAATAGCCCTCGTATATCATATAACTTAATATATTTGTAAAGAAAATCATTACACTAGCGTTGTCGCTTTTCTTTAATTATAATTATATTCATTATTTTGAATTTGCCTTGATCAACATCACGTTTGACAGCGACTCCTTTCGAACTGTCACTGTCAGTTAAATGTAAATGTAAATTTAATTATTGAGAGCATTGATAATGTTTTAAATATTATTTCATGTCAAAGAAATATCAAGACCTAGAGTAAAGGCTTTAAATGTTTTTTTTTGTCTTTACAGGTGAGTTAGTTATTTATTTATAAGTAATACAGGTGGGAATATAAGTAAATAACTTTGTTAATGAAAATAAAATTTTGTCTTTACAGAAAAACGCAATTTCGTCTTTATTTCACCCAGCAGAGTGTGATATTATTATATATTGTTTCATTTGCGTCTTATCTATGTATAAAAAACGAATCCTCAATCAAAGAAAACACTTTAATAGTGGAGAACTTCCAAGATTCATTTGTTCATTAACATCTAGGCTTTAATATTGTTACGTATTTTATTTTTTTACTTCTATACTTAACACTACTTAATCAACATCAGGTACCTAGCTACAAACAAACAAAATGTAATCTGACAATACTAATTTTAGTGAAACAGTTGTAATTGCATTTAAAAAGCGATTTTTTAAATAAAAGGTGGAAGTTTCGTCCAAACATTTAGTTTTTTATGGTTCTTTGTAAATTTAATAACTTTTTAGTTCAGAGTTAAGTAACACCATTATTTAACGCTGTTTTAATGCATTAAAATATAATTTTCTCTGTGTTTGCACGTGGTGGAATAATGGTGCTCGCCCGAAATATCTCTTTTAAAATGTATTTTATTCCGACAAGATAAACAGAAGAGTCAGAGATGCGACTGCATTAAAATTCAAAACATGGGGCATGATGATGCATATCCACACCTAAATCCTTCATTAAAGGCTTTGTTAAAAGTCATTAAAATAGAGGCATCATTTCGAGAGGTTGTAATGGAATTATACATATTTAATTTTCGGAGGTAAATACGGGGTCGAAGAAACATCGTTTTTAAAATTATATTTAATAAGGTGTTGCTTATTGTGAACAATAGTGATATAAAAGCTATAAACAGATTTGAAATGTAAATTGTAAATTGTCACTCCTTATCGTTAACACTGTTATAACACTCTTTTTTTTTGTTAGGTGGGTCTAGACCAGTCAATGTTTCAACGAATATTTCTCTCATGTTTAAAATGTCTCATAAGAGCAATACAATTATTGAAAAATTACAGTGGTAATTTCACTGCGAAAATTGCACTTCGCCATAATAACACATTTGAAATGAATTTCAGATAAACTTCAAAAATAGAAAAAGAAAAATGTCGCGTTTTGGTGAAATATCTAATCTAATAATATATATGGCGACAGTTTATGGATTGTCTTTATTCGTGAAATATTCCAATGAATTACATTCGTACATAAAAATTATAATTTCTATTCAAGCGTGATACCTTATACAAATTGCATTCGATTATTTTCATATTTTGTAAAAGAGCCTTCGGATTCGGGCTCTTTTGTCAAAAAATTGAAAACAAACTCTTGCAATTTTTAGATATCACACTTTCTTGCAATTTTGTGCAATTTGTAACAGTACCTGTTTACATTTTAAGCACCTGGTATCCTAAATATTAAATTAAATTAGTACCGCTAGCTTCATCTTTCCTAAAGAATTTTTAATAATAAAATAATGAATACGGTCTCTATAATTATAATTGGAAGTTCAAAGTAGCTACGCTACGAGGTGTACTAATGAGTTGCCATTATCGAGTTCAAGAGGTTTTAATAATTATTCCCATTTCTTGTATTGGTTTACTGTCATATACAGAAAGTTGGAATATAATACAGTAAACTAGAAGCATCTCTTTAATTTGAAGATTCAGTAAACTAGAAGCATCTCTTTAATTTGAAGATTCAGTAAACTGGAAGCATCTCTTTAATTTGAAGATTCAGTAAACTTGAACAGCTTGTAAACTTTAAGGTCTCCTATGCACGAACATTTTTAACTGGATCATCTCTACAACTTGGGCAGATCATCCCTCCACTCGTGATCTTCCATAGTCATTTGGAACCACCCAAACAGTGCCGTAGCGACCCCAAGGTGCGGCGAAGGATCGTCCACTATTGTTAACAGATAAGTTATTGTGGTATATCAAGTTTACTGTTCCCATATTTTTTCTCTTTTATGTCCGTTTATATCTACCTATATCGTCAACTGTATTAGAATAAGTATTTTTAAAGAACTGTTTGCGGATTATTTTTTTGTAACCTATTCTCAACTTATTCATTCATTTTAGCACCAAGGAAATCTATTTATCTTTTATCTGTTGGTACATTTTCATTTTTTTTACTTCATAGACAGTTTCTTCTGACATGTTTCTTTCATCTTTATACTTATTTAAATAACTCAGCTTAAAACAACTTTCTTCAGTAGTATCACAAAAAATAAAATGATTTCAGTGGCGCCCTTATAATATCTTAAAGAAACAAATATTGTACTATAGTCCGAGCTAATGAACTTACTCACCCCTAGCCGAGGTATTTAACTATCATATTTTTTGCTGTGATAAACATTTATAAATTTTGTTAATTATTGAAATATCTTTTACAACTAATTAAATAAGAAATTAAGATTAATGGTTGTTTTATTGTAAATTATTTTTTTTCTTTAGGTATATTGTTATTTTTTTTAAATTTAACTAAATATTTTTATAAATTCACTCTCAACATGTAAATAATATCACAAATTGACGCCCAACGTCATAATATTTTTACAAATTATAACCGATAATTTCATATATTAATGCATTTATTTAAAATAAAATATAAATTTAATATAAAAATATAATATTAAATAGTTAATTATGTAAAGGCAGGCGAATCAGCAGTGCACATTCTTTGTTACTATCGCGTTTTGGAAATGAACAGGCTCTGCTGGTTTGGTTTCATACATCTTGAGCCTATCGACTTTAAACAAGTCTCGCCAAAATCTATCTTGGACTTCGTTAATAAGTGCAGACTGGATGGCTAAGGGGTTGAGAAGCAGTGGAGAGGCGGGGAAGCGCCCCACTTATATTAAACCATCCGAACCTAAGTATCTTTACCTAGGTAACAAGTTAAGTTATTTATGAGTCAAGCCACTAATTATTATATGTCAGTTTAACAATTTCTTAAACATCGAAAATGGTATGCACCAATAAAATGTACTCTAATCATTTCTCAAATGAGTCAAATGGTCACTAAGAATTGATTAAACTTAATCACTGCCATTCAAGTAATTAAATATTTAACATTACGTTAAAAAAACTTGTGGAAATTTGAATGTTATTGGTTTATATAAAATTCAAAGCATTACTTGCTGCATCAGAGCCATATACTGCATTAATTAGCTAAATATCACTTCTATATTAAAACTCTTCGATAAAGAAAAGTTTATTTTTGAATAAGTATACTATGAGGTTCATCTTCAGTTGAAAAATTTCTTCGGCTCTGTTCATGACAACATAATATTTTATGATTGCCATTTGCCTTTAATGCCTTTGGAGTAGGAAGTTGTCAACAACTCTCAGGTAACTTCAGGTTATGCGTATAAAATATATCTTCTAACGTTGGTCTAGGGCAGAGGAGCATTAAAATAGAACTCAATTGGTGACCAAAAAAGCTTATAGAGAGATGTTATGGTATGCTAAAAAGAAGCTTCTCCTGTTTATCTTTGAACTTGAAATTTAAAAAATAATTTTATTGGTTTCCGAAAGCACGTTGCTTGAGGAAACTAATAGTAGAGTGATATTCGGAAGATTATTTTTTTCATCTGTCAAAATATCACGGTTTTGTGATTTCGTCCAATGAAAACGCTTAATCTTTTGTGCTAAATGCTAGCCACTAGTCGTTTTACCAGTATTGATAAAATCATGTAACTGTCAAAAATTCAATAACAATATTGAACAATTAAACAGCGAAAATAGTGAAAAGTTAAATAGTGAAAATTGGTGAAAAGATAACGATAAATTATTAAATAAAGTGGTTTTTGTACAGAATGGTTAAAAAAATAATCTTCTCAAATACCATTCGTCCTGTAAAATTTGACTAAATAAATTTTTATTTTCTAGACTCAAACTTTTTTATTTTAAGCAAAACTACTCAAACAAACTGAATAAGATAAAATTATTCGTCCTACGGACTCGTGATTTTATCACATTTCAGTTTGTTTTCGTATTTTTGCCAAATAAAAAAGTTTTCGTTGTAACTAAAAAGTTATCGATAAAATTTTAAGGACTCGTGGTATTACCTTTGACTATTTAACTAGACTATTTTTAACTGACAAAAATGCATAGCAACGGCACGTTTCATATTGACAATACGTAATATCTCACCGACAAAATTATGACAGATCCGTTACTAAGGTGTCTGGTATTTCTATAGTTAGTATTTCTATAGTGTTTCACAAATGTCATTAAAGCGTCTTCATAATTTTGAAAAGAAATAATGTTTCGTTGATATTGTCTTGTTTTTCTCGTGAAATAGTCTTGTCGAATACCATTCGAGTGAAACATTTTTTTCCGGCCAAATTTTCTTCTGGTTATTCAAGTTTGTTGCTTTTTGACAATTTTCTTGAAATTGACGAGCAACAAACTTTCATACCAGTCGAAAATTTTGCCGGCCAAATTTTCTCTCTTATGATATTATATACGAAAATTTTTGGCATTTTAGATTAACTTATTTATTAAATAAAATTAATTATTGAATGCTCATTTAATATTTAGAAAGACAGTTTAAGGCATTGATTAATTAAATGTCTAGCACCATATATATTTCTTGCTTCTAATGGTATTTTGCGTCGTGTTTTCATCGATTAATCGATATTTTCGCCAATTCGCCAAATCGCGACATGTTTAAATTTGAAATTGTCAAAAGTTTTACATTTGACGTAACATCATGTCGTTATAAGCCAGGTTAACCGTTCGAATTAGTTGTTCTTCAATTACGAAATGTGAGAAAGCATAGAATTCGTGTTCAAATTGCCATTTTTTTAAAATAAATCATTAATGTTGTATTATATTATAAAGTATTTATTACCGAAAACCGTTTACACTACCTTCGGTCTCTGAAGAAGATAACTTGGTTATCGAAACGCGCGTCAGGCATATAAAAGTGTGTGTTGGTGTAGTGGTAGTGTAAACGGTTTTCGGTATCATTTTCGCCAACGGTTCCAGATTCAACATTTTAAAGTATTTATTATTATATAACCTCCGATCTGATTTTTCCTTCTTAAAAGATAAAAATTAAGCGAAATAGTTCTTAAAACTGTACTTAGTGTAAACCCTACCTAGTGATAATTTCCCTAGGGATATTATCAGTCTAATCAAGCATTGATTGGTTAGTTTTAAACACGTGACTAAAAATAAACTGTTTTGATTGGTTTTATTCCGAAACCAAACATTTTCTAATAAATACATGGAAAAGTCGAATGCTAAAAAGTTTCAAACTATGAGGAATGACATTTACATTCGTAGCATTCTTACATGACAAAAATTTATTCGATCAAATCAGTTTGATCAAAACTATAAAAGTAAGGTATAGGCAAATATTAACAAAATTTATACGGGGTTAAAAAAATATGTGTGATACATAAAACAATGGTTTTTGTCATTTTTTATTAACCAAAATTAACGTTAATTCTTTTCGATCCGTATAAAATTTTTTTTTCTAGGAGATCACTGCACCATTTTGCTGTAACCGATGTAGATCGTCAAAGGGAAAGAATAATAAATCTCGAAACTCTATCAGAGTTTCTTAATAACTCCGAGTCTTTCTTTATAGGGTTTGGTTACAATAATAGGAAAAAACATAATATTATAACTGACATTAAATATAAGTACATACCTATAATAAAGGGAAAAAAAGAAAAAAAATGTGCAAGTAAGAAAAAGTAAAATAATTAAGCAAAAACAAAATTTGATTCACACGTTAATAACAAAAGAGCGCAGTTTCGATACTCCTATGAAAAAAAGCGACACAATTTTAAGTGTTTTAGGACAAAGCCTATTTAGCAAAGCAACAAAATCATCAAATGTGCGCAAATTATCAAGTAGTGGTGTCCTGATATTATTGTATAGTCTACAATTCATAATGATGTGTTCCAGTGTTTCGGGCTGCAATGTGTTGCGCATGGTACAAATTTCATCCTGAACGATTTTGTAAAAGTTGCCATCAAACGAAAGGTGTAAGGACGTTTGGAGCAAGGTCGAATGTGGCTAATCAACCTGATAAATTTAATAGGTATTTGATACTTTAAATAATAAGCATATCGGGGAATACATGAAGATCACTATAAAGGAGACAATAGCGTGATTGGGAGAGTTTTCGCAGATCTTCGTTATAAAGTTTAGTTTTGTATGTGTCCAAAATTCTATTATATCCTAACTTAGCTTTCCAAATGACAAGGTATCCCACAGTTGTGAAAGGCCAAGTTCATAAAAAGTATGTTTGAATTTAAAATTGTTGTGAGGTTGGAGATACAATAACCTATTAAACATTATTTTAGGCATTCTAAAGGAATCCACAGCAAGTAATTTGAGCAACCATTTAAGACAGTTTAAAAACCAAAAATTCTAACTTTACACAACCTGCTTCTAAACGTATAAGGTAGTCAGGAATGTTTCTATGTAGTAAAAGAAGTCTTTAAAAAAACCTACTTGAACTCTCTCAATGCTTCCAAGATAATGAAGCCCCGACAGGAATAGATGTTGAAAGTGTGTTTGATATTATTGAGTTATATGAAGTCATTCTATAAAATTGATTGTGGCAACTTTTACTTTGTGGAAGTCCATCTTACTAAGAACAATAAATAACTGAACGTTTGAACTAGGGCTAATAACATCTAGGCTTTAATATTATGTCTTATTACTTCCTTACTTGGTCTAGCCTTAACTACTTATCAACATCAAGTACCTAGCTACAAACAAACAAAATGTAACTTCAATATGTCAATCTGATGATGCTAGTTATTAGCGAAACAGCTGTAATTGCATTCTAAAACGAATTTTTCGAATAAATAGTAGAAGTTTAGTTCAAACGTTCAGTTATTTATTGTTCTTAGTAAAGTCGTTCTACATTCCCAACTTGATTATTAAAAGTAAATCTATAGTTAAGTGTAGTTTAAAATTACCTCTTGAGAAACAAACTATTTTAAAAATTTTAGTGCATTTAGTTTCTTAGCTATATCTATTTTTGCATGTATTTTCATTCCAGACCACAAGGCGACTGCCGGAAATCCCTTATTACAAATTTTCAGAATCCAACTCGTTTTGGTTTAGCCATAACGTAAGATGTCATTGATAAAAATTACTCTGTATAATTATATACGAATTCTTTAATCAAAATTTCCAATTAAACCTCGAGATAATTTGATATATAATGATTATAAATAAATGAACAGGAAATCATCGTTTAATATAAAATTTCTTTCTTGATTGTCGATAACTTATCTGCGCAATTCTTATCAAACTATATTTGATATCGTTACTTCATAAAACGAAATCCATTGAGGAATCAACGATAAATAAAATCTAACATAAAATTTTAAAGTTTAATCAATATTTAATTGCGAATTCATCAATTAACTTACCCCATTTTCTTATAGCGTATCAGGTTGACGTGACTGCGTTATAAAAGGCAAAAACGGAACGCCTTAAACATGTACAGCACTTAAAAACGATAACAGTGTACACGTATGAGTGATGGGTAACTTCTTAGTTTGACTTTTGAAGAGCTGTCTTGCGTTATCGACAAAGTGTGATTTACAGTACATGTAGTTTTAAATAAATGGTATCTTAGCGTGTTGTATGATGATGGCCCAAAATGTAAAAATAGCTTTGAGGAAGAAGCAGGAGCACATTCAAAATGTGGATGGAACAAATCTGTTTGGAAGAAAATTGTATAATCTCAAAATTTGTAATTTTACAGGAGAATGTTTTTAAAATTTAACTGTTAATAAATACTTTATCAATGCAGTGTAGTAAATGCATTTTATATTTTTTAATAGTTTAATTAGATTTTATAATACATTGACAGTTGTTTCGCTACAACGAGCAGGAAGATTATTAAGATGGACACCGAGTAAGGGTTAGTGCAATAAATTTAACTTGACGGTGGTTTTCGTACTTGCTTCTTCTACGTCATTAAAAAAAACATACAAATTGGTATCTGTTAATCCTAACTTTTATTGGCAACACTAAATAATTTTTAAATTGAACATTGTTTTTGAGAAAATTAATTCAAATCGTTTTATAAGCAAAACAGTAAAAATTGGTATAATGCATTAATGGTGCCATATTTAACTTACCTTTGAGATCTAATTTCATTTTTGTACACTTTTCCACATATATAGCTTGTAAACATAATAACACTCCAGGAAAATTTAAAAAAATAAGAATGATTATTATGTCGATATTTTAGAATTCCAATTCTAAATCCAGATTCGCGTGTCATTATACGCAATGTTTATTGTTGAAGTACAAATATCTTATACAAGAATTACGTGTGTTTAAAATCTTTATATCTAAACTCTCTTGAGTAATTGCCTTTAAATGTTTGATTGTTTTAAATAATAAATGTAAATCCTAGCTAAACAGATCTGGCTTTGAGGCACTAAAAATTTCTGCAAAATATCCAAACAGTGTGGTATAATTCAAACATCACTTCTTTGCCTTCTTACAGTTAAACAAACAGTGTTATTCTTGGTACCTACCACAGATTTATGGTGAAGAATTGTTTCTATTAAATCTAATAACTATTAGATTTATTTTAAACTACAATTTTATTTTTTTAGATATTTGTTTTTACAATCTATGTTACTAACCTTACTTTGTGGAAGTCCACTAAACAAACAACTTTTAACAAAAACCATAATTTATTATAATAATTTTTAATATTACTTACTTTCATCGCCTGGCAGTCTTTAAGTTAAAATTACTAAGAAAATTTCACACCTTTAATTTTTAACCAATAAGATGCTTCGTAGCGCCTCGATATTTAAGTGGAATTTTTTTGACAGCTGAAACCATAGAGAACGTTGAAACCTCAACGTACAGACCATAGACAAATAGAAATATATTATATTTCTCTATGGTACAGACGTTTAAACTAGTAATTATGAGGCTTTGTGATGTCAGAGTGGATTAATAGTTTTTTTTCTAAAGTATAGTGTGAAATTTTTTTACCGAATACCTCGCAAGCTTAAATTATTTCTGCAAATTTTCTTTCGGGTACGAATATTTTGAGAAAATAAATTTTCAAAATATTCCTACCCCAAAAAAAAATTCCGGAAATAATTTAAGCTCTAGTTTCTAGTGATAAAACAATGTGAAAAAACAATAATGAAAATCACCTTTTAGCGTGAGTACAGATGTTATGTTTTAGTTTTAGTTTGTAGGTATTGACTTGTATGTTTTAATTTTATTTTAAGCCCACAGAGTTCTGGAGACTCTAGAAACAAAACATTTTTTGTAGGAATTTTAGAAGAGCGTTCTTCGTTCTGATAAATTTTGAATAGTGAACCTTATCCTAACAATGATAGCAATTACCAAAGGATTCTGGGATGAGGTTTTTGGAAACTGAAATTTATTAGATTACATTTTATAATATTATTAAAAGTTGTAAAATTAATACATGTTATGAAAATATTTCCAATCCAATTTCATAAATAATATCGTCAACATTACCATTAATATGATTTAAAACACAAAATACTATTGGTACAAAATTGTTAAATGTAAAAACAAAATCCAAATTAAAAAAATCTGATTTCCTTGGAGAGGAAGTTGTTATTGAACAAATAAATTTTGGAAGTTCTCCAGTATTAAACTGTTTACTTTGATTGATTTTTCATTTTATACATAGATAAGACGTAATTGTAACAGAAATTTATTAAGTTATTGTAAAGATCAGCATGATACAGTTTTTTCCTGGTTTTTCTATATCATTGCACAGTTATACTGATCTTAGAGAGAAATACATCCAGTATAATCCCTTAGGGGTAATAAAATCTATTTTAATATTGTTATGTCTTATTACTTCCATACTTGGTCTAGTCTTAACAGTACTTAATCATCATCAGGTAGCTACTTGTAAAAAACAAAAATGTAACTTCAATATGTCAATCTCACGATGCTCGTTGTGGCGAAACAGCTGTCATTGAGTTTTTAAAAAGTCATGTTTTAAATAAAAGTGAAAGTTTCGTTAAAAAGTTTAATTTTTTAATATTCTTATGAAAACAGAGTTATTAACCTATTACATTGATTCAATGCCTATATAAAGACACCTACTATTTTTGTTACTAACATTTTTTGATATCTTCTAAAACAACCCATATATCGAAGTTTGTCGTAAGGTTGGTACACCCTGTATAGGTGGTTCTTATTTTATAATCAAGTTTATTGGTCTCGAACCCAATACAAAAATAATTGACAACATAATCTTTTATCTTTGGTGTCGTTAAAAATACATTGTTTTGCATTAATTATTATAAAAAAATATGCGATATGGACGAATGTCCTACCAATACATCAAAATAATTGACTAGCTGTTTTATTTGTGTATATATTATAGATTTAAAAAACTAGTGTACTTAATGGTCCCTCTATTTTGAAAAAATTATTCTTATAAACTTTAAATTTACCATTAAAATAATATAAGAGGAAAAACTACTTGTCGTTTATTTATTTATAACATTAATAATAAAATATAGATATAGATACTTACGTATATTTAAAAGCTATGAAAAACAAAGCAAAATATATTATTTCAAAAGTTCTAAAGGGGAAAAAAGTGTACATGTACATGTATAATATTATTATTTATGCAGTATTACAGCCTCTGCTTTGGCTTTTAATTCGAGCCGAAAATATCGAGATTGTGCTGAAATTGTTGGCAGTCCTTCGCAGTCTAGTTATAGGTTTATTCCTGTCTTAGTTTGTCTGATGAAATTAAATATGAAACAATGCATTGTAACGGGTCCTTTTGACGTTTACGTTAAACTCAATCCAATCCAAAAATTTGGGACAATTAATTCGACCAATAAGCATATTGTGTAAACATATATAAATCATTTACCTAAATTCCCAGTTTAAAAAAAGAGACTAAGAAACCGATTTTGGACCCTCTTAGTATTAAAATGTAGAAACCAAAATGCTGAATTGTAGTTCGAATATTAAATTGATTACCAATTTTCTTAATCCTTTCTGAAAAACATATAAAAATGTTTATGGTTTAATTCCCCTATAAAATTAACAAAAAAAATAAATAATGGTTGAAAATACTTTTTACAGATTTTGTTCTAAAATACATGCTAGTCAAGACAGTTTGAGCCAAAAGTGGTGGAACATGGATGTAGCAGAGCATAAAATTCCTATATAATGATATGGCTTAAAATTGAAAAATTTTATCATAGTGTTTTGATACCCTTTTTATTGTGAAGTAATCGCAATTTCTGGAAATGCGTATGCAATTAAGATATATAGGGGTATGGACATTTTTTGTTGTGCATTTGGTCTTGCAATATGAAAAATGCATTTTTTGTGATTCTAACCTCTATCTTTTTATTTTAGTCTGATGACGGTCTAAGACCGAAACCAGTTGTACCTTTCATTAAAATAAATTATATTAAATATTAAAATAAATCAAAATATACCTATTTTTGATTTTATTTACGGCTTATCACGATTAAAATGATTTAAAATTATAACTATATTGTTATGAGCTTACCAAAATTTCAAATTTTGTATTCCTCAAAAATATTGAATACAAATGATCTTTATTTATTATTATTCAATTATTGCTTCCGTATATGCGGAAATTAAAATATTTAAAACTGTTCATTGTCATAAAACACATAAATTGAGAAGCAATTGCAATGCAGTTCAATGATTAAATAGTGGGGTTAACTTTATTTATAGTGATTATTTCATTTTTTGTAATCGTTTTAATGTGCAACTATAATAAAATTATTGCTTGGTTTGACATATAAAATAGTATAAAATACTCCTAATAATTGTTTAATAATTAATTGTTAATATCGACTTTTTTTAGATGGGATAGCAGTAATCATTTAACGATTAATATTGGTAATGGCATAGTTTATGAGGTTATTTTACTGTTATTATTTTCTTAGCGAATAATATTGCTAATGTAATTAACAGAAAATAATCCAACATAAGGGATTTTTCATAAAGCTTTTAGTGAACAATTATTTTCAATAAGTTTGTTTCTACCAATTATATACTAAGTGACATAAAAATCCGAACACCCAGTTTAGATGATTTTATTTTTATAAAATTCTGTATAAGTACTTATTGAAGCATAATAAGTAAATTATAAAAATTTCAAAATGATTGCATTGCTTTAAAGCCCTTTTACCTTTAATATTGTGTGGATGCACCCCGATGCGGGTGCTGATCAGGTGGTCAATGTCCTTCTGTGGTATCTCATTCAAGGCAACCATCAACTCGAAATTCTTCTAGAGTCTGTGGAGGACGTAGCAAATTGAGCAATCTCCTACCCATCATATCCCACACGTACTCAATTGGGGATAAGTCGGGAGATCTTAGTGGCCAAGGTAACAATGTGACATCATTATGTTGAAAGAAGTCTATTGTGACTCTTGCGACATGTGGTCGGGCATTAACTTGTTGGAAAGATGGATTTGCCAGTGTGTCAAGATAGGGTAAAAGATGGGGTACTAAAACTTCTTGGATATAACGCTGCGCGTTCATCTTACCTCTGATGAAGATTAAAGGTGATCTTAAACCATAAGCTATAGCACCCCAAACCATAACTCCAACAGTTTGATGAACATGCCTTTCAACAAAAAACCGTGGATTTCTCCTTTCACCACGTCGTTTTCTAACCCTCGCTCGACCATCGTGCCTGCCTAAACAAAATCGAGACTTCACTAAAGACAATACTGTTCCAGAGTGACCGTCCTCTGAACCACTCAAGGAGATTAAGTCGGTGTTCGGCAGTTAAAGGGAGGACCCAGTGTGGTCGGTATGAAAACAGGCCAAAACGTCTTATTCGTCGGTAAACACTTCGCATGCCAATAGATCTTCTGTGTTCTGCAAACCATTAATTTGCAATGGACCTGGTAGTGGAAAAACGTTCCCGTAAGGCCAAAAATTTTAGGCGGCAAGGCGACGATCTTCACGGTCTGTTGTTCTAAGGGGGCGTCCAGAGCCCCTTGCTCTTTGCGTACGACCTTCTCGAAGCCATGCCTGACAACATGTAACCACGGTGTCTACACTTCTTTGCACTCTAACTGCAATTTCCCGAAAAGAAAAACCAGCTTCCCGAAGCCTCACTATACGACCCCTATTAAACTCACAAAGTTGACGAAATCGTACAGGTCTCCGTACCCTAGGCATCGTAACCAATCGTAAAGAATGTCAAGAACCAAAATCCGCAAAATGTGGATCTTTACTTCGGCTACAATATTCATTTTTGGATTGTTGGTGGATTTCAAAAAAAGCAGTATAAAACCGGAATGGTGGGTGGGACTTTTATGTCACTTAGTATATATGGTCCATTGTCGCTGAAATCATACATGTCTCTTATTAACCAAACCTGCTTTGCATCTGGGATTCTTCCTCTGAGTTAAAAATTTAGCATCAAATACTCCCACTTTTAAAAACGGAAATTAACCTGATAGTAACAATTATCGTCTACTTCCTGTACTCACTAAGGTCAAGGAATCTATTAAATTTATTATTACATTATTACTTTATTTCAATGTTATCCCTACTTAACAACCTAGGATTTTACTAGGTCGATCAGTTCTTACCAACTCTTTAAATAATAAGCAACCGGTTGACGTAGTATGCCTAGACTTTTTGAAAGATTGCTTTATAAACTAGAATATTTAGAAAATTCTAACAGCCATATCGTTTGTAGTAGAAGTTGGCAAAGATTTTTCCGTAGAAAAATCTGTAAAAGAAATTTCACACAAAGTTGACAAAGTTCGATGCTGGGTCCTTTGTTATTCAATTTATGTATCAGTCATCTTCAGTATCGCACGTATAAATCAGTTATATCTCTAAAATTTAGATTATTTTTTCAGTATAGGATTATCTCTAAATTCTAATAAAACTTTTATGATAAATATGAACAAATCCAACAAATTTGATATTAATGAATTTGAAGTCAATTTTATTAATGAAGATGCAACAATAAAATATTGATGCTAACTTTGAGATAAAATTATTCTCGATAGTCAACATATTTTATGAAAGTTAGGAAAGAAAATTGAAAAGTTAACTGCTCCTTTTTTAATGGATTACCAGAAATTATTATGGTCAACTACATTTATTTGGCCATCTTTAATATATACTCAACTTTGGAGTTGCCTAATGACATTCCTATTCATCTCGTAAACTCCGTGGTTTGGCGATTTTTAAAGCAAACTTAAAAGCGTTCTTACATTAATTTTCTAAATGCGAAGTATTACAAAAGGCTGCTAATCTCAGTTTACTTAAATTTTGCAACTTCGATGCTGAAAAGCAACCATGTTTGGATAAATTGGATTTAGTTCAAGAAGTCTTTCAAAATTTGCAACTTGTTATTTCAAGAAATTTGAGAGAAATTTTAAGAGAAAATAGTTTAATATGTGGTGTTCTCTAACCTCTAACCAGCACAGAATATAAACGACTTCTAAAATATCTGGAAATGTCACAGAGATGTTAGTGACAGATTGAGTAAGATTATAACTTTTTCATGTTTTAGCAATATATAGATTTTATGTCAAAGTGAGAATGTACAAGTAGATGGAATATTCACATATTGTACTAATTTTGTTTCCAAATGTTTAGTATACATGTCCTACTTAATTAACATTACCTTACTTTTTTGTTTATTACGCGATAAACGGAAAGAGACCTTTGAATGCGTAGTTAAAATTTTTTGCTCCAAAAAGAATTTAATTTTAGCCCTAAAAGAAGTCACATTGATTTTAAAATGATAATCCACAATGCATACGTACCTTTCAGTATGGAAACAGTAAAAAATTGTTGGTTTCCGCTTTCATTTAATGGTTTAGGAATGTTCAAAAATTGGGCTTGGCTCGGGAATATAGGTATACAAAGATAGTGAAGTTGGACAGTGGTTACATTACATATTTGGTTTAATTTTTCTCGTATCTAACGAGGTTGGAGACAGTTTAATGTTTGTCTTGCTCCCCATACAACCAGAGAATGAAAAATTAACATTTTTAGACTACATAGTGGACACTTATATTTCAAACGAATCCAAATTTGGTCTGATAACATTAAGAGAAACACAAACGCATGCAAATCTTTTTATCCAAATTTTTAAGGAGGTTTTATTTTACGCATCCTTCAGTTTTTATTTTATATGTACAAAAATTCAAAGCCTTAATGAACCTGGTAGAGACAAAGATTTGTCAACACGTAAAAGAAAAAAACTATTAAATAAGAAAATATAAAAATATAAAAATTGTGTAATGTCTGGATTAGAAGTTGTAAAATATGAGTTATTTATCTAATATTAATTAATTTTTCATTTATCGAATTAATTATATTAAAAAATGTGATTTTGTAAAAATTATAAGTGTGAATTATGTTGTGATTGAAATGTTCTTAAATAAATTTTTCAAATTGGATTTGATCATTATTTTACTTCAATCCTTTTCCAGGTGAGATTAACACTTTTCTTATAAGACCTTATTTAATACTGTCAGTTTGTTCTCCAACAATTTTTATGAAAAAAGGTACCCTTTGTACAAATCGATAACATCAGTGGTTTCCGAGACATATGGAATTTTGTTATTTAGGTATACGGTCGACTGAATGGCAGACGAGAAAATGTTTGTCGAAGAAGCTTTTTTTAGCTAACTGGAGTCAATGTTTAAGCATGTTGGTAAAAAATTCGTTTAATGCATAATATCCTCTAATAAAAGGCTGTCGTTAAAAAAGGGGGCAAAATTTCTGTCACCGGCTCCCGGTCTATAATGAGCCTTTCTGGTCAGTCTCATGCATGCTCAATAGAGGACTTAAACTGGAACACCAACTTCTTGAAGACCATCCTTGTATCCTTTTATAAGGTAAAAAGTATCTATATAAGTAAAAAGTATCTGCAATTTGATTTATTTTAATAAATAATTTTTAGTCATTTAATTAGTTTATCTTTACCGTAAAACTTGTTTATTTAAGTAAATGGTATGAATTAAATTTTATTTTAAATTAGGCAAAAGCAAATTGGTTGTAGCTGAAAAATTGAAAAATGTATTTATTTCCTGATTATCAGCGAAAAGGAAATGGAGCGAGGTAATTTGAAGATTGGCGAGCATATTGAATTTCAGTCCAAAAATTAGATTTTCCCCAGTTTTCTCGTCGGATTTGATAAACTTTAAATTGAAATTTGGTTCAGTCATTTCTTTCGTTTTTGTGGATACCAATCTAATTGTACAATATTTTTGTTATACAATGCGATTCTAAATTAACGAAGAAACGGATACTTTCAATTTCTACGTAATTATGAATAAAAATGAAAAATCCTGTATTGTCATTTATTATACAGGGTGTCCTACGAAGAGTGCCACCTAGAAGTTTATGGGGAAGGAAAAACGCGAGATAATGAACTTTGGTATTCAGGGGTTTTTGATACTTCTGAGTTTAACTAAAGTATTTTCAATTTGATCGCACTTCCGGTTATACCGGAAACCGACACCAACTTCACTATTTTAAATGCAACAGCCTGTTTATTTTCTTATTTTTTATTAGTTCGTTAAATTTAAGTATTAGTTTATGTAAGGTACTTATCTAAAATTAACCGTTTAGGAGAAATTTAATGTTTTTCGAAAATTTTGACCGAAATCACGCTTAATAAAATGATGATGATTTCAATACCTAAATTATTTAAATTAAAAAGTAAATGTATTATTTTACATTTAAGATCTTCAATTGTAAGTAAATAAAGTGTATTTAAAAAATATTATACAGGGTGATCACACTATTGAGTTAAATTTTAAATTAAAAAAACGAAGGTATCTTCCTTATTTCAAATAGCAACCCATATTTTTTTATTTTAATTTAATTTCTTATAAAAAAATAAGGTAAGTTCATATTTACTTCCCTATATCAATTCCTAATAGTTTTTGAGATATTAGATACTTTACGATTTTCGGTTACAATGCAACTTTATTTGGCTTTGTTTCATTATTGTTGTTTAGTCTTCGATTAAAATCAATTTTGTTTTGAAAAGGAAATAGAGAAAATGAAACATTTGTATGCACTATTGTATATAGGTAAGTGCTCGGGTAAGTGGGATTCAATCAACATATTTTTGACCACAGAATATTTGATATAATTTATGACCATTCTTTTCTGGACACCCTGTATATAAGATAATATAATAATTTTCTATGTTTTTATTCAAGCCAAGTGCCTTTCAGGCCTATAGCCTATTCCTCTCCCTGTGGGTTTTAAATATTTAGTTTGTTAAAAAACAAATCACTTTATATAATTTGTGTAATAGGTACTTGTTTATCTATTTTTACTAAAAGAACGAAAACTCCAACTATTGATTTGTGAAGTTTTGAGGTATCACGTTTCGAATGATCGATCGAATTTTGTTTTCATATAAGATATATGTAGTAAAGACGTTGGCTTCGGCCCAAATTGTTTTGACCCAGAAAACGTAAATCCTTTTTAAATAAATCCATACTACCATTGAATAAATGACCAGAAACAGATGCGAATTAAAATAAGATAAATACAAGTTATCTACATAAATTTATGTATAGACAAATGCAACGTTTAATAGTATATTATATACCAGGGGACTAAAATGCATCTTTTTATTCCCAAAAAAGAATTTTTTTGCGCGATCGAAGCGAGGGTGCTAATCACCTAAGGGATTAAAAGATGCACTTTATTTCTGTTGTTTTTTAAATCGTAAGGCCAAAGGGCGCACATTTCAAATAAGTATTGACCATAAAAATTTAAAAAATAAATTAATGGGCAAATCATAAACCCGTAAGAAACAATTTTTAAATAAACATTTACAACAAAAATTAAAAAAGTAAATTAATGTGAAGAGCATAAAACAAAAAAGTAGCCGTCAACATTGGGGTTCTAACCCTCGGGTGTATACCTACTTAAATCTGTGTTCAACAAACTATTCTATAAGACACAATACAATTGCGTTTTCTTAGTTAAAACCGAGGTTAAAACTGTCAATGTTCAGATTTTTTCTTTTGTCACTTTTCTGGATACTTTACTTATATTTACTTCATTTATACGGAATTCATTTATTGTAACAACTCTAACTGTGTCAAATACAAATAACTTTGTAACACAATAATGAACTATTAACTTTTTAAGTTTTTAAATCTAAAAACTTAATTTCTTTACTTTCTTTAAATTTTGTACTTATACTTTTATTACATTACTTATTGTGGAAATATTTCTATGGCAATTTCAAAAATAACATCTTCAACCGCAACAACCGGAGAAGTGAAACTATGCAAAACATCTACTTGAACACAAAGACTAACTCACACACACAACACACCAAAGAAATAGAAACACTACACAACTACATATTTGTGATTAAAAACAAAATTTAGATTTTCTTGTACCAGATCAGCAATTAAAAGTTAAAAATAAGCAGATAAATTTCGGAAGTTCTTGAATAATCAAACTTTTTACTTTGATTGATATATTGCTAGTACAGATTAGACAAATGTACTACGAGGGTTGCCTTTTAAATTTCGGGATTTGGCAACCCTGGTGTTGCAATCTGGCAACTGAGAGCTCTATCTTAAAGTTGGACATTTTTGAGGTTATACGTACTCAGAACGTTTTGACATACGAGCGCTATTTGTTTTGTTTACAGTAACTTAAAATATTCATCTCGGCCCAAAAATGGAATTAAATCGTGAACATTTTCGTGCAACTATTTTTTACAACTTTCGACGTGGATTAACTCAGCAACAGTGGAATTCAATTTTGGCCGATGAAGCTCCATCAAGGACCAGTATTTATCGATGGTATGGTAAATTCAATCGTGGCCGTAGTTCAGGTCGTCCAACATCAGTTGTTGTTTCGAAAACCATTGATGCTGTGCGCGAACTGATATTGCAAGATCGTCATGTGAACTATCGTGAGATTGAGGCAACCTTAGGCATTAGTGGGACCAGCATACATTCAATATTGCATAAATATTTGATGGCCAAAAAAAGTTTGTTCGCGTTGGATCCCACACAATTTGTCAATCGCTGTCGATTTGTCGAAGGAAATGCTCAAAAAATACGATCGCGGTGCTTCGAAATACGTTTATGACATAGTGACAGGTGATGTGTCGTGAATTTACGCGTATGAGCCCGAAAGTAAACAGCAGGCGACTGTATGGGTGTTTCAAGATGAGCCCAATCCAACAAAAGTTGTTAGCACACGAAGCACTTCCAACCGTACCACTAGAACAACGCAGAACAGTCAATTATGAGTGGTACACAACCATTTGTTTGCTAGTTGTTTTCCAAGAAATCAGGAAAACCTACCGCCGAAGACGGATCACTCTTCACCACGACAATGCGAGCTCCCACACATCGGTTCAAACTGGATTGTTGAGCACCGAAAACATCGATTTGATGAGTCATCCGCCGTATAGTCCTGACTTGACACCGAATGACTTCTTTTTATTTCCGCACGTAAAAAATAAACTGAAAGGTCAACGTTTTTCGACACCTGAAGAAGCGGTTTTTGCATTCAGATTGCATGTTTTGGAGATACCTCAATCAGAGTGGCAAAAGTGCTTCGTCAATTGGTTCAAACGCATGCAAAAGTGAATATACCTTCATGGGGAATATTTTGAAAAACAATAAAGTGATTTTCGATGATTAATATTTGTTTTTGTTCTCTAATCCCGAAATATAAAAGTCAACCCTCGTACAAATACATTAAGTTATTGTTAAGATTACCACGATATAGTTTTTCCCTGGTTTTTCTATATCATTGCACATTTACACTGATGTTAGAAAGAAATATATTCACGATAATTAATCCCTTAGGGCTATATAATATTTTTGTATCTTATTACATACTTTAATAATTGTCTAAACTTAGTTTACTTACTCTAAACACTAATTAATCAACATCTGTCATTGGGAGAGAAAAAGTTAATTTTTTAAATAAACCGTTGAAGTTCTGTTATTTTGTTGTTTGTTTATTTTCAAAATACGTTTGTTTATTATTTAAAACATTTTTTTAAGAATCCCAATAAAATTATAATCCTTTTCTATTTTGCTTACTTAGTAAATTGTATCATTGATTGATTATAGATTTAGCTTATTCTAAACGTCAACCGATGATAATTTTTGATTAAATAAAAATTTGTATGTCGTATAAAGCATAGTTTTCTACTTCTTTTGAAGACGAATAAAATAGTGCTAAACTTTTTTTGCAAAATATCAAGAAAAATAATATTAACAAAAAAGAACAATATCGTGATTTCTGCACTTTTCATTTTTATTATAACTTCGGAAGATTGAATTTAAGACTTTGGAAATATTATTATTTTTGATCAAGGATAAAACGCGGTCAGTTTAAGTCTATATTTCTTGGCATATTGGTTAAACTTAATTCACCTTTGGAATCGGCATTACGAATACATTGATATACTTATAACAAATGATTTAACCTTTCCTAACAAAATAATTTTTAATATAAATCACTTGTTTGCCTATTTGACAATACCTATATTTTGACCGCTTGACAATTTTAAATTACTTCTTTCACGAACAACTGTTTGCTAAACGATCGGACCGGGAGGGGGGCGAAAAGTTGGCATGTGTACTTGACGTAAAAACGATAAACTGTAGCACGAAGAACACGTTCTCCACGATTTCCCTTTCGCTTCCCTCGAGGATGTTGTGTGTCATCACCCTCTTCAGTGTCTCATACTAAAAAAATAAACTCGTGTCTGTTGTATGCGGCATACGTAACGTATATCAGTTAGGGGTTTGTAAATCTGGTAGTTGAAGCGGATTTGAATGTTTTCTAACCTTGTATCAGAACAATAATGAGTTTTCAGGCAGGCCGTTTACGAATATAATAGAGCGCTTATTTTTAGCAAGACAGTTTGAGATAATTTAGTAAATAATTGTTTATCTCTTATCTTATCATATGTCACAACCAAAAGACTAGATACTAATATAATTTAATTACTTATATGATGGATTTTATTATCTGTTATAATGGATTTTTTGGAAAAATTTCCATTTATCAAATAAATTGCTTTTATTATTAATATATTTATATATTTTGTGTAGTTAATTTTTTTATTGTTCCATTATAGTTTATATAAAACACAGCAAAAATATACTATTTAAAATTTCTTTCATGATACTGACCACCAGGTTACTGAATAATCGTATAAGGGATTATCCTGTATGTATTTCCCTTTAAGATCAGTATAACTGTGCGATGATATAGAAAAAACTATATAACAACAACTTAATATTATTTCTGTTACAATTACCTTATCTTACCTGTGTATAAAATGAAGCCCGAAATACAATCGAATCTGATTATTTTGACACGTTAAAGTATTCTTTTTTTGTTTTATAGGATGTTTTTTTTATTTTAAATTTTCGTTAAATATTTTATTGTCTTATTTTCTTTCTGATAAAGTATTATTATGTCCCACTATAAAATGGAAGTCAACAGACTTAGTCAAGATGAATTGGTTTATGAACTTACTATCCGTGGAGTAGCAACTGGAACGGTGGATGAGAATTTGACGATGACCTTGCGATTGGAGAAAACTGGAGGAAGTTTTTCATACCCGAAGTATCCATATAAACCAGAAGAGGATATAGCAGCAGTTACAACGAAATTAGAAGAATTGGAACCTTTAGTTGCCGATTTTAATGATTCTTGTAGTAGTGGAGTTTTTTAAAAGCTTCAATCCAAGCTAAATCATGTACTCCATAGGGTGGACCATATTCCAGAAAGTAATATTACACGTCCAACCCTTCGAAGTAGAACTCTTACAATTTTGGATAATCTTCATCTGAAAGCTAATAACTTTGAAAGGCTCTCCAAAATTCCACCCCAGCTTACATTGTTACACTTTGATGCAAACGCACCCGTTGGAAGTTCAACCCCAACGCACGATCAAGATTTACAAGAATCTACCCCATTAGCTGTGACATCTAATATAAAGCCAATTTATCCCAATAAATGGTATTGTAAATTTTCTGGTGATAAAAAGGGTTTGTCTTTAAGTGCATTTTTAGAAAAAGTTGAGGAATTAAGGGTAGCACGTCATGTGTCTAAAGAAGTTCTTCTTGAGTCAGGTATAGATTTATTTACGGGTAGAGCGTATCAATTTTATTTAGCTTATATTACAGAAGTGTCAAACTGGTATGAATTCATCTCACTTTTAAAGGAAGAATATTTACCTCCAAATTATAATGAAAAACTGTTAGATGAAATTCAAAAGCGTACTCAAGGTCCTGACGAGTCAATTGGTGTTTAGTTAGCAGTGATGGCAGGTTTTTTTAAACGCTTACCTTGCTCAGTTTTAGAAGATGTTAAACTTAAAATTTTAATGAGAAATATTTCATTGAGGTTAAGTCTGTATCTCAATTACGTGAATTAGGTAGGAAACTAGAGGCAAGGAAGGATGCGGTAGAAAACTTTGTCCCTCCTAGAAAAGGCAATACTTTAGAACCAGATCTAGCTTACGTCGAGGTTAAGAGTAATATTGATAGTTGTCAGGTTTCTTCTTCCAGAGAATCTCAGTCGTCCCGTGAAAACTCGAAACCAGTTATTTGTTTTAGATGTAATTTACCAGGTCATTATGCAAGCAGTTGCACAGTTAAAGCTGCGAAATTTTGTTATCGTTGCAAACGAGAAGGTGTTACTGTCAAAACTTGTCCGCAATGCTATTCTCAGGGAAATGCCAAACGACATGCTTAGTTGATCGGACTTCGCATGTCGTTATTCATCCGGTCAACAAATTAAAAATATTATTGGATTATGTTTTGGAGCATGCAGAAGGTGACGAACGTCCTTATGTGACAGTAGAGGTATTGGGTAAATCTATCTTAGGTCTGTTGGATTCTGGCGCTTCTCGAAATATTATTGACAATAAATGTTTAGCAGTTATTCAGGAACTAGGATTAACAATAAATCGTAATCGTAAATCTTCTTGTTTGGTTGCTAATGGTACTCGTTGTGATTCTGTTGGAGTTGTACAGTTACCAGTCAATTTAATGGGAAAATTTCAACTTGTGGAGGCGGTCGTGGTACCTGAAGTCCCTCATCTATTAATCCTTGGTGTAGATTTTTGGGGGGTAGTTCCTGATCTTAGACAAAATTTTTGGTCTTTTAGTAGTGAACCGATGATTGTAAATGAGGTATCTCATATGGTTAGTCAGACAATTTTAAGTCCGCTAGAAAAATCTCGACTTCAAGCCGTTGTTGACCGTAATGTGCGTAATGCTAAGTCTAGCGAAACGGCTGTCATTAAAGTTAAGAAAGCAATTTTTTAAATAAATATTGGAAGTAAAACGAAGAGTTTTTTATTATTCTTAATAAGATGGACTTCCAAAAAGTAAGGGTTAGTACAATCAATTTAAAAAAAGAATACTTTAACGTGTCAAAATAATCAGATTCGATTGAATTTCGGGCCCCACGTTGGGCGCCAAAATGTCATCTACCCGTAAGTGACATCAATTAAAGTAAACAGTTTAATAGTGGAGGACTTCCAAGATTTATTTCTTCATTAAATACATTTAATTGTTGATCTGCTAAATGTCTTTTTATTTCAAGTTCTTAAGAAAATCTAAATTTTGTAGTATTTGAATGTCATTGGTGTGTATGAGTGAGTTTGGATGTTCAAGTAGGCGTTTTGCATAATTCGGCTTATACTGTTTGTTGTAATCTATAATATGTTCTTAAGTGTTCATTAAACCTTACTTCAACATTTGTTTGTGTTTGACCTAAATATACCGCATTAAAAACATGAAACCAAATAAATTTAAAAGCCAAATTATTAAAAATGATATTTTAACTTTAAAATAAAGTAGATCAACAGTAATTTTAAAACAAGAAGATTATAAATCTAAAGTGAATGATTTCATAATGTCAAGTAATGTCAAAATTCTCAAAAACGATCCCACTCAAAAAATTTCTAACCAAATAAGAGAACATGTAAATGTTCGATAAAAATACCTAGTAAATAAAAATCCAGAATTTTATGGAACAATTAAATTACATAAAGAGTCAAAACCAATTAGTTTTTTAGTTTTTAGCGAATCAGCTGTAAATGAAATTAAAAAAGCAATTTTTTGAATAAATAGTGAAAGTTGCGCTATTTGTTTGTTTCCAGTAACTTAAAAGATTCATCTCGGCCCAAAAATGGAATTAAATCGTGAACATTTTCGTGCGATTGTTTTTTACAACTTTCGACGTGGATTAACTCAGCAACAGTGCATGGATGAACTTAATTCAATTTTTGCCGATGAAGCTCCATCAAAAACCAATGTTTATCGATGGTATGGTGAATTCAATCGTGGCCGTAGTTCATTCCAAGACGAATTTCGTGCAGGTCGTTCAACATCAGTTGGTGCTTCGAAACACGTCTATGACATCGTGATAGGTGATGAATCGTGGATTTACGCCTATGAGCCCGAAAGTAAACAGCAGCCGACTGTATGGGTGTTTCAAGATGAGCCCAATCCAACAAAATTTGTTCACGCACGAAGCACTTCCAAGCAAATGGTCGCCTGTTTTTTCGGACGCAACCGTACATCTAGAACAACGCAGAACAGCAATTCTGAGTGGTACACAACCATTTGTTTGCCAATTGTCTTCCAAGAAATCAGAAAAACCAATCGCCGAAGACGGATCACTCTTCACCACGACAATGCGAGCTCCCAGACATCGGCTCAAACAACTGCATTTTTGCATCCGCCGTATAGTCCTGACTTGCGTCGACAGTTGGTTCAAACGTATGCAAAAGTGTATAGATCTTCATGGGGGATATTTTAAAAAACAATAAAGTGATTTATTTAACTATTTAACCCTCGTACTGTATGCATACATGAATATTCTTGAGAACGAGAACATTCTCGGGTAGAAATTTCTCAATGGTAATTTTCTTATAATTAAAGGTTTAAGATGTATTTATCCATACTGGAGTCAAATTCTATGAGAAATATGAATTGTATCTTTAAAATCTTAGTAAACCAAAATGTGTAGAACTAATTCCCAGAGTCCCAGAAAATATATTATGGCCGATACATTTTGATAACATTTTCATTTTAATTTATTTGTTTACTTTCTCAATGACTACGTATAAAGCTTTTTCCCTTACACATTCTGAAAATGTAATTTCTCAACTGATGCCATCAAAAAGTAATTACTAACCCTATATCCATCCAGCAGTAGCAGTAGGAGCAGCAACAATCATCCCAAGTACGGTTTCCTCTACCGCATTTTCAACAAAGTGGTTCGTGTTATCTTTTCGTTCCGAAGCTCTCTAGGGAAATATCAGATGGCGTTATCGCAATTATTAAATCGTAAATTGTGTTTATTGGTGATTTGAGTGCTGGTTTCGGGAATACAGAAGTCAAGTATAAGGGAAAACTTGAATACTCAACAACTCAACAAACTGAACAAACGCAAGAATAAAAGTAATTATCAAAAAGGTTTAAATGCAAATTTTAGCTTATTGTGTCTGTTTCAAAAATTTAATTTTGTTATCATTTCCATTTGGTCATGGATTCGATAAAAAAAATGTTTGGTTAAAATGGGAAAACTGCATTAGGTATAAACATTTTAAGTACCTTTCATCCAGAAACGTGAATAATCCATCAACAAAGCTTTTACGTCTACTTTCAATTAATTATCTGTCGGCTTTTGTTAGTTCATTCATAATGGCTGCAACATAAAAGCCACCTGTGATTTTTTAGCTAATACGTAATAACTACAGATTTATTAGCAAGCATTATATTTAACTTGGGCTGTATGTATGTATATAACGGAATCTTTGGACAATTTTCTCCTGTTTCTAGAAGCCCGGTTAATTTGAAACTTTGCATACGTATCAAGGTCCAATCACAATGCAATAATTTGATAACAGTTTCCCATTATCCTGTATGTAAAATAAATTTACAGGGTGGGTTCAAAAAATAAGGTATAGAACGGGAGAATAAAAAGTTTAGGAATGGTGTTTTTAGTTTTAGGAATGTTAAAGTGAAATTTTAAATGAAATAAACATATTGCGAAATTATTCGTAAGAAATACCATATTACTAAAAAAACGAATTCATAATTCGAACCAAAAAATGAAAAGTAAATGATACTTTAATAAACTTAAAAGTTCGCTTTTATTGCTGACAGAAATAAAAAATAATTTTCAATTACAACCAATATGTAACGTTCTAAAATCTCATTTCAATAAAATAGTAGATCTATAGGTACCGATTTAGGAATTAAAACATAAAAATACCTCGAATGCGCACGAAACTTTTCGATTTTGGATACCGATAGTCGTACAGTCATTAATGTTGTAAATTTTTGGTCGATTGGTACTACAATTTTCTTAACTTTATGATATTCTTATCAGCCCTAAGGGATTACATTTTGAAAATTGTAATTTGTTATTGTGGGAACGTGTTGGATATTTAGTGCTATCGATAAGAAAGGGTTATTTTAAATAGAAATTATTCTATTTTTAAAACTACAGAAGCTACAGAAAATCAAAGAAGTAAATTGTTTGAATTGTTCTTTTATAATTTTGGGTTTTCTCCTCTTAGTTGAAACTAGTGGGTACTTTAATTTTCTTTATATTATAAGTACATTACATTTATAAATTGTGTTAGAGGAGTACTATAGCAACCTTAACGTTTGTTTTATCTTTATATACATGTAAGAATATAAATAACCCTGCGCATGAGCTCACGCGAAGTGTTCCTAAACGGTTGACCTATCCTGATTATTTTTTTTAGTTTTGAATTTGGTTTTTTTTATTTTTGTTTGTTTTTGCCAATAATAAGCCTATAGTGAACTGTACCTTTTTTTGTACTTCAATTCAAACTCAAAGTCGCCAGTAATACACAAATAGTGAAAAAAAACAGAAAAAAAATTAATTTAAAAGTTTAAAAAAAATATAACCCAGTATTATCTCATTACGATACTAGGCTTAAAATTTGTGTTTGGAAGAGTAGAATTTTTGAGAATTTTTTAAAAAAATTTGAGGGATACAAACAATCTTAAAATTCTTGTTTTAACTTTGGAATAAAAAAAAACAATCAAATTTATGATGAATAATTTTTTGCATAAATTTTTCAAAAAGTTCATCAAAAAACAAGAAATTTAAAAAAAAAAGTCCCAAATCGGACAATTTTTCACCAAGTTATGGCTATTTAAAAAAAAATACCCGAAATTTTCGAAAATTTATATCTCTCTATTGGCTAAATGAAAAAATTTTAAAAAAATCATAGAAACCTTTTTCGAAGGGTACAAAAAGATGCCCGAATTTCAGCGAAATCAATGCAACTCCAATCGGTAGGATGAGTTGGCATGGAATGCCCAATATACTTTGTTCTTGAGACAACCCCACAGAAAAAAATCAAAGGGCGTAAGGTCCGGCGATTTAGCTGGCCACTCGATAGTATCTCTTCGTCCAATCCATTTATTGGGTAAATTTTCATTAAAGTAATTCCTTACAATTAAAGCATAATGGGGTGTTGCTCCGTCCTGCTGGAACCAGATATTTTCATCCGGTAGGTTCGGATCCATTGCGTTGGTATATAAGTTGGCCAACTCAGGAACACATTCATCTCTAATCATGCTTAAATATTTTTCGGCTGTCAAATTTCAATCTACAAAAATAGAACCAATAATATGATGATGCCCAAACGTTCAACCTTTGAGGATACTGAGTATATGTCTCACGCATCCAATGAGGATTAATCCTCTGACCAATATCTACAGTTTTGTCTGTTTACTTCCCCGTTCAATGTGAATGAAAAAAAGAATTGTACCAACAGCTATTTCATTTCTCTTCAATTTATTCATTATTCTTTCGCAGAAATCCATTCTACGATCTGAATCGTCTACTATTAGTTCTTGCATAAAAGTCAATTTATATGGATGAAGTTTTTCTTTATAGAAACACCTTACGACAGTTGTGTGGCTCACATTATTTGACGAGAAATTTGACTTTAATGGTTTGACATATCCAAGTTCTCTGAATTGTGCATGAATTTTAGACGCAGTACCTTGTGAAATATTAGGCAACTGAGGATACCTCTGATTAAATAAGTTTGCCACTTCAACTTGACTTCTGCAATTATCGCCGTAATCAATCATCATTAAAATTTCAATCCGGTGAGTCTGAGTTAAATATTTCATTATTACTTCGCAAGATATTAGTTTTTGATTAAGAATTGACAACTACGATATTTAAATGTCAACACATCAACAACTGACATACATTATTTACCGATATTGTTTAATTATATTGGCATAGTTATCTACATAGTTTTTACCTATTCGTGACAAAAAATGTTAACAAAACGAACCACGGATGATTCCCAGCGCACCTAACTAAACTTGGAGTAAAACTATCCTCGGCTTGTAGTTGCGATACTCTGGATGCAAAAAATATTTAGACAAGATAAATAAACTGGTTCGTACACTTATCTTATTAATAGTGCTCCAGTCTACCCAACTTGAACCCTATTTACTGTTGGTTCTATCTTTCAGAAAACTTACTGAATAAAATACGGCTTTATGATTACAAAAGTAAACTTGTATTTTTTAATTAATTGACAAAACTATATATTTTTTACAATATGTCACTTTTTTTATATATATGATAAAATTATCTATGGTAACATAAATAAAATATAAATTGAAAAAAGAGAATATGATTGGTGAAACATAATTTCCAACATTCTCCCACCTTGAAAGACATCATTGGTAAATGTAGATCTTTCAAATTGCTGACTACAAGTTTAACTTATCGGGATAGCGAATTCTTCTTCCGTATCGTGTCAACTTGTGATCTCTTGCAATCTCTTCTTCTGCATCACTTAGCTTACTAAAGTTTTGTTTTTCTGAACTCATTTGTTGATTAATAGTGTTTTCCTTTTGCTGATGTTTTCTTCTAATTTCATCATCTTCATTCATTTCTAGTAAATATATTCTTTGCATTGGACGTAAGAATGTTCCAGATGCTGTTTTAACTTGAACTAGTCTAACATGATTGTCTTTACCAGGAAAAATCTTTTCTATTCTTCCCAGTGGCCATTCTGATCTTTTTAGTAAGTCGTTTTCTATCAAAACTAAACTTCCAACTTTTATGTTTTCATATGTTACATTCTTTTTACTATCCATTCTTAAGCTGCCCAAATATTCACTTCGAAATCTCTTTTTAAGGTCTTCTATCACTTTTCTTCGATAATTATACCTTTTAATAAGTTTTCCACTTTCTATGGCATCTAGATCAACTGTTCCAATTTCAGTATTCTCTTGTAAGAACATACTAGGTGACAAACAAGTTAAATCATTTATATCTTCGGAAACGTAAGTTAAAGGCCTTGAGTTCATGACTGCTTCACATTCGCACAATACACTGGTAAGTTCGCTGTAAGTAAGACATGCCTTTCCCAAAACTTTGCGTAACATCTGCTTTAGCGTTCTGATTAACCTCTCCCACCATCCACCCCACCATGCTGCAGTGGGAGGTGAGAATTTCCACTTAATTTTCTGAATGGAACTGTACTTTTCAATATCATTCCAATTTATTTGGGTAAAAGCATTTTCAACTCCTCTATAGTTAGTGGCATTATCACTGTAAATGACTGACGGTCTACCTCTTCTGGCGATAAATCTTCTGAATGCTTGTAGAAAACTTTCTGATGATAATGATCCTACTAATTCTAAATGCACCGCTCTATACACTGCGCAAGTGAAAATTGATATCCAGACTTTTTCGTTGTTTCTGAGATAGAGAGGGCCTGCAAAATCCATTCCTGTGATTTCAAATACCATAGCATCTCTGACACGATCTTCTGGTAAAGGAACTACGGGAGTTTCTATTCTTCGTGTATTGAACTTTATACATATTATGCATTTGGAAATCACAGATTTAATAGCTTTTCTGCCTCCAATAATCCAAAACCTTTCCCTCAACATTTTCATCAAGGTTTGTACCCCAACATGAAATGCTTTGTTGTGATAATGTAGAATAAGACGGGAAACTACAACGTGTTTCACAGGTAACAGCATAGGATAACAAAACTGTTCTAGATCTTTTCTTTCGGAAATCTTAGTTGTAACTCTTAACAAATTATTTTGGTCAAAAAATGGCATCAATGTTGAAATTCTTTTATCTTTTAATCCTCCAAAACATTCTTCTTGAATACATTTGACCAAATATAGCTCTGCGTTACTAATTTCATCTAATGATAGTTCATTCTGCTGTCTTTCATCTTTTTTCTGTCTGCAGTTAAAAACGAATCTTTTTGTCCATGCAATTATTCTTAATATTTTCTGGTAACTTGAAAAACGATTACTAAAATACCATAAAAAGTTGCAAGATTTTTGTATTAGTGTAGTGGTACCTTTACTAATCTCTTCTGCAACAATATCTTCATGTACTTGATACTCCTGTTTGGGCCAATTTTTCTTATCTTCTTTTAACCATAATGGTCCCTCCCACCAACGAGAAGTCAACAGTTGTTGAGAAGAACATCCTCTCGAAGGTAAGTCTGCAATATTGAATTGTCCAGGTACATGATACCAACATTCAGGTTTCGTATTTTTTATTATTTCATCTACTCTGTTTTTAACAAAAGGCTTCCATGTATCTTGCCTCTTTATCCATGATAGTATCGTTGTAGAATCAGTCCAACAATAAAATTTTATATTTTCAATTTCCAAATTATTTTTGACAGCAACCAATAGTCTTGCACCGATTGTAGCTGCTAAGAGTTCTAATCTGGGTATAGAAATTTTCTTAATAGGGGCAACTCTGCTCTTAGCTTGAATCAACTGAATAGAAACTTCTTGATTACACATAGTTCTTACAAAAACTGCTGCAGCGTAAGCATCTTTACGGGCATCGCAAAAAAGGTGTAGCTCCCATGATTCAATTTTTTCTGCTGTGTCTTGCAAAATCCATCTGGGTATTTTTATAGTTCTCAAAAGATTCAAATTTTTTAACCATTCCAAAAAAGTATTTTTAATATCATCGGGTACATCTTGGTTCCAATCAAGCTTCAAATTCCATGTTTTTTGTAGAAGTTTCTTCGGAATGAGTAAAACTGGGCACGCAAAACCATTTGGATCAAAAATGCTGTTAACAACTGACAAAATTATTTTCTTGGTAACATGTTCTGTACTTAAATGACCAAATCCAGTAAAAGACAGCTCCAATGTGTCTAAATTTCTATTCCAATGTAATCCTAAAACTGAAGATACTTTAACGTCTTGGTCTTCTTCCTGAGACAAAATAGTGGTTTCCCATAATCTAAGGTCAAACTGTGCTTCTGACATTACTGCTTTAGATTCTTGAATAAAATTTTGTACTTCTTCTGACGTGTCCATACTTGTAACACAATTGTCTATGTAAAAAGACTTCATTAATCTGTCTATTGTAGAAGATGAATAATTTTGACAACCATTGTTGAGATATTGTTCCAAATGATAATTTATTACTGCACCAAGGAGATAAGGACTGCACGTAACTCCGAAGACTACTCTAGCATGACGATAAGTGATAAGTTTCTCATGTTCATTGTACCATAGAAATTTCAAGTATTCTCTGTCTGCGCTATGAAGTCCGATTTGTAAAAACGCCTTTTTAATATCAGCTATCACGCCAATTTTTCCCATCCGAAATCTTATCAAAATTGATGGAATAAGTTCAATGAGGTTTATACCTTTTTCAAGGCATTGATTTAATGATGGACTGCTGGTCTTTGATTTAGCGGAAGCATCAAATACTGGACGGATCTTCGTAGTAGCGCTGCTTAACTTTACTACGTGACGATGTGGTAGATAATGTCCAAAATTTCTACTATCTGGTTCAGGAACTACTTCAATTATCTTCTCATCTAACCATTCCTTAAAGACTTGGTTGTAATCTTCGTAATATTTATCCTTGTCTAGTTTTTTCATTAAATTGTCCAACCTTTTCATGGAAATGTCATAATTGGTAGGTAAAGGAGCATGAAATTCTATCCATGGTAATCTCACAATGTATCTTCCGTTTTCTTCTCTGGATACTGTGTTTACAAAAACATCTTGTACTGCCAATTCCTTTTCTTTCTTTGAATTTTCTGTAGCAGGATCTAATATGCCAATTGTTTCTAGATTCCAAAGGTCTGAGATGGAAATATTCTTGTTAAACATTGAGGTTGAGATCATAGCCAAGTTATTTTTAATTTGTTGATTCATTTTACCCATGATTGTCCAACCCAGTTTAGTCTCTAATAAAACTAAGCCACTCCTGAGCTCATATTTATTTCCTGTAAAAAGCTTGCCTGCAATATCTGCACCTATCAGAACTTCTACTGGAGCTTCATTGTTATCATAAAGTGACACATTCAACTTTTCTATTTCTGCATTCCATGGTCCTTTTGGTATACTTTGTATATGGCTGCATATCACTAACTGATCTAAAGTTTCAAATGTACAGTTGTATTCTTTTGACATACTTTCTAGTTGAATACGATAAATTTTGTGATTAACTGTTTCTGACGTAACACCACCAAATAAACCATGAATGAATTCTTCTTCTCTAAGAGGCTCATATCCCATCTCCAATGCTGTGTGTTTACAAACATATGATTTCTGAGATCCTGTATCAAAAATAACTCTAACTGGTCTTGAGGTTTTATCATTTTTCAAATGAACTACCATAGTTTGCAAAAATACTTGGCTGTTGCATGTCTGATTGGATAAGTTTTCAGATCTGGGTTTTGGCGCGTCTTTCTCTGAGTTTTCTTTGTAACACATAACTGTGGTGTGTTTGCCTAAACATTCATCGCATTTCAACTTGTTACCATTTCTGCATTTTTTATAAAAATGGCCAAACTTCAAACACAAATGACAACATCCTTTTTGACTTAAAATCTTTCTTTTTTCTTCTAAAGTCATTTTCATGGCTTCTGGACAAGAATAACTTGAATGTTCCGCTTTGCAAAAAATGCATTTCTGTTTTCCATGATTAATAAGATCAGCTGCTGTGGGAATTGTACTTTTGGAGTTGGTTGTATCATATTTCTGGCGATTTTTGTGTAGATCAAAGCCTGACGATGCGAGTTGAATCCGTTCCTCACCTTCAACCTCTTTCTTTAAAAATGACATAAGGTTATCTAATCTATTTTTAAGCGTTGAATCTGGATTAAAATCTACACTTCGCTGCCAAACTCTGAGGGTCTCTTCGGGTAAACATGACTCGACCATTGGATATAATACTGCTGCAAATTTATCTGAAGTTACGCCGAGAGTTTCTAGGGATCTCAACTGTGCTTCGAGACGATCAAATAGTGAACTCAACTTTATTTTGGTATTAAAATTGTGAATGACTAATTTTAGAAGCTCTCTGACATAATATTCTATTAGAAGATCTTTACGTCCAAAACGAGACTTAAAGCTATCAATCACTTTCTCATAATTTTTAGCTGTAGGAGGATAGCTTTCTGCCAAAATGTGTGCTCGAGATTTTGGGATGGTGTACTGTAGCAATAATTGGAATTTATCTTCGTTGTCCATTTGGTCATCTTCATGAATCCGGCGAAATTGGCTCCAAAACGGCAACCAATCCGAGATATCCCCTCCAAATTTTTTAACTTCTATAATCGGATAATTTAGTTTGCGCTTGGATGAACTGGCCTGACTTTCAATTTCGTTGGATTTCGTGACTAAATTATCGATTTTAAGTTTTAATTCCTCAAACTTATTTGCTAAACTATCGTAAGACTGCATTTCCCCATCAATATTTTCTTCAGGCAAATCATTATTAAGCATAAAATCCACTAATTCTTTATGAATACTAGACAAAACTTCCATTTTCTTATTTAAATTGTTAAAATTACCTTGTATGGCAAAAAGGTTTTGTCTGTCCTGTAGTAGATTCACTGTTTCATCATAAAGTCGCATAAAAGCAGTCCTGTTTGCATTTTGAGTCTTGATTATTTTCTCCATGCTTCTCACAAACAGAGCTGTTAGTCTTCAAATGGGTCCTGTCACGGTCGCCAAATCTTATTAATAGTGCTCCAGTCTACCCAACTTGAACCCTATTTACTGTTGGTTCTATCTTTCAGAAAACTTACTGAATAAAATACGGCTTTATGATTACAAAAGTAAACTTGTATTTTTTAATTAATTGACAAAACTATATATTTTTTACAATATGTCACTTTTTTTATATATATGATAAAATTATCTATGGTAACATAAATAAAATATAAATTGAAAAAAGAGAATATGATTGGTGAAACATAATTTCCAACACTTATGAAACAAAATTATGCATTACCTCTAAACCTACTATATATTTTATCAACAACTAACGGTAACACTGAAGATTTTAATAAACTTCATTAAAGAAGTAGAGGTCCAAATATAAATATATAAAAATTACAATAATCTGTGGCTAATGGACTTGCTTCCGAGCCATTATTTTTCATACACAAATACAACTAATAAGACTGGTTTCACTTATCTTTAACGCCTGCTCTGGTATTGATTAAAATATTGTTTGAATGACCTTATCAAATTCTTTCCACGACTGTTATAGTAAAAGTCGAGAAAGCATCAACGCATCATTAATCACATCCAGATATTTGTTTAGATAATGTGTTAAAACTGTTGGAAGTCTAGATAGTCAATCTTTTATTGATAATCTTGTATGATAAAACAAGAAAACTTGATGACACATCCATGGTGCGAGTTTAAGTAGGTTATTTTATTTATAAATAGTTATTATAAGCAAGTAAAAGATATAATAGGTCTTTAGATCAAGAAGGAAGTTTGTGTCAATCTTTGATTATGATTATTTATATTTCTTTGATGTTAATAATACTGTATGTGTGGCATTCGTAATTTATCAGAGTTGTTTTATTTAATGGTCTAAGTAAACCGTAAAGTTAGATTCCGGACCTCACAGATCTACGTCGTTTTTGCAAATATAATATTTTGTATAAGCAGTTATCTTGTGCGTTCGATTTCTCTTGAATGTGCTCATAAATTTTGCAAGTAATATACTCCCACGCAGTGTATCTTCGGTTTAACAAGTTGTGTTTATAAGTGTGCAGCAACAAAATTATTTTGTGGAGGTGACGGTAAAAAATCGCAGACTAACAGAGAACACGTAGTGGGAAAAGGTTAACAAGCTAATGTCAAAACTGAATAAGGAAAAGGATTTTAATTAAAGTAAAAAGTATAAAACAAACAAGTGTTATAGATTAGTTAAAAAAATAAGTACGGTACTCTGTCGTATACGAAGGCTTCACTTTAGATTTATTAGTTACCTGATAAACTGATATATTTTTTATGTTTATTTCTTAACAAAATAATAAAACCCTTCTGACACAGTTGTAAACCGATTAACTTTAATGATTACAACACTTCAATCTCTCTAACGGTATTCAACAAGTCAATTTTCGAATGATGATGTCTCTCGAATTCAAGAGATTACTACCACCTATATAAACCGTCATAATAACATAAGAGTTTTTCAAAGTTGTCTGCTACATGGTACTGGGGTTGACAGGGCCATTAAGCACGTTAATGGGATTCTGTATATTCTAGAACCTCCCATATAGGTATGGTAATAAATACGAACGAAGGCAGACAATGCAATGGTCGAATTTTCAATGTTGTTGAGAGAATTTCAGGTTGTAAACTTTTAAAGTACTACTCCATTCATTTTCAGACAGATAGACAGACAGCTAGCGGAGGGCTTAAAAAATAAATTACAAGATGTGCTTATCTGGAATGGGTTTTAAGTAGATGTTTTCGATAAATGAAATGTTAATATTGTTGGCTTAGCATAAATAAGCATTTGACTGTCTCCTCTAAGTTATTTCTCTTAATTAGTATTTGAAATACGTATTACTTTAATAAAAGTTTTCTTTTTTATGTTTTCCATTTTCTGTGCTCTTTAATTGCTTGGTTTATTTTAATCAGTAGATTTCGTTTTTCCTTTGTAAATGTATCTAAAAATTTTCTTTCTTTTTAGCATTTTTTTTTCTATTTAGGGTTTATATTTTTAATAATCTATAATGATTTTGTTGGAAGGCGTATAATGCTTAGTTTTTTAACAATTTATTATATTTAAACAATGTATAGTTCTAGTTAAAAAGCTATTAGATGAAAGAAATATCCATCCAGGTATAATATCAGATATAATTGACCTATTTAATGTATGCATTAGTCAAAATTATTTCACTTTTGATGACAAAGTATATATTCAAAATGAGGGTCTTCCAATTTTAGCAAATATTTTTACGGATAATTTAGAAAACATAATCTTTAATTCTAGTTATAAAAACAATATTGTATTTTGGTATAGATATGTTAATGATGTGTTAGCAGGATTTGTACGTAGCGAACGACAGTTGGATATATTTTTTAATTATATTATTACCTTGCATCCTAAAATTAATATTACTTTAGAAGTTGAAGAAAATAATTCAATTAATTTTCTAGATTTAAAAATTGAAGAAGTTAATAATTTACTTAATTTTATCAATATACAAAAAACCAAGACAAACAGATGTAACCATACCATATAATTCAAGTCATCCTATAACATAAATTAGCAGCTTATAATTCTATGATACATAGGGCATTTTCAATTCCAATGGACAAAATTAACTTTGAGAAATTGATATCATAAAACAAATAGCCAACTCTAACGGCTATCCCATTCATTTGATAAATAAATTAATAAAAAAGGACAGAAAGTGTCACTACAACTAACATTTCCTAAACAAATTAAAGAAATTAAATGTTATAAAAATATTACTTATTGTGGAAATATTTCCAATACAACATCAAAAATAATATCTTCGGCAACATTAGCATTAATATCATTTAAAACACAAAATAATGTTGGTACAAAATTTGTTAAATGTAAAAACAAAATTATCCAAATTAAAAAAAAATCTAGTGTTTACAAAATTAATTGTCCCAAATGTAATGCTGTTTATATAGGTCAAGCACAAAGAAATTTTGAAGTCAGATTCAATGAACACTTAAGAGCATATAGATTAAAACAACCAAATTATGGAAAACACCTACTTGAACATCCAACCTCACTCTTACAGACCAAATACTACACACTTGTGGTAAAAAACAAAATTTAGATTTCCTTTAAGAACTTGAAATAAAAAGACATCTAGCAAATCCACAATTTAAAGTTGTGTGAACATCCATTAGTGGATATGCATCCGAAGAAGAAGAAAAAGAACAAATAAATCAAGTTCACCACTATTAAACTGTTTAATTTGATTGAGTCTACATTTTATACATAGATAAGACATAATTGGTAAACAAATATATTAAGTTATTGTAAAGATTAGCATGATATAGTTTTTTTCCTGGTTTTTCTATATAATTGCACAGTTATACTGATCTTAGAGGGAAGTACATCCGGGATAATTCCTTAGGGCTATTAACATCTAGGCTTTAATATTGTTATGTCTTATTACTTCCATATTTGGTCTAGCCTTAATACTACTTAATCAACATCAGGTACCTAGCTACAAAAAAACAAAATGTAACTTAAATATGTCAATATGACGATGCTAATTCTAGCGAAACGGCTGTTATTGTGATTTACAACCTAATTTTTTCAATTAAACTTAGAAATTCCATTAAAACAAAGAGTTTTTTATTATTCTTATTATTGGTAGTATTTATTTATTTTTAAATGACTTTTATTGTTATGCAAGATATTGGATATAATGCTTATTATTATATTTGACATGGACAGAGGACCAAGTTCTATAATGCCCATATTGTCTATGTGAGAAATATCAATCAAAATAAGTAAGAATCTATTGTTTTTGAAACTGTTGATGCTTTCAGCTTCGATTATTTATATAGGTAAGCTATTCCAAACATAAAAAAACTCTCTGGTACAGGTTCGAAATGTTTCCTTCTTCAGTTTGAGTAAGTGTCCTCGCAGTCGACCATCAGTATTAAGTGGAAAAGCTGCTTGTAGATTGCCCAGTAAAAAGACAGTTCGACAAAATAAGCTATGGGACAAGGTATTGGCGAAATGTGACGATTTTAGGGATGCCGTTAATGTATATATGGTCAGCTTTTTGTACCATTTTGATTGCGGGTATTCAGTGGTGTATGTCATCAATTATCGGCAGGCCCCTTGTTGTCGTTTGTTCCAATAGTTTTTTCTTATTTTTAAGAATGTATTTAGCATCCGATTCCGTTGGCATTACTGCTTTTATCAATCTGGGATGGTGGTCGTTTGGTTTTCCTACACGTTATAATGTAATCGGTTTTTCCAGAGAATTGAGTAGGAGATTGCTAGAAGTATCAAAATCAAGAAAAAAACTGGGGTTACTATTTAAAAAAAGGTCAATGATGTCACTGCCCAAGAGTGGAGGAAATTCTTCTTGAAAAATTGCGCTTTTAGTAAATAAAATTGACATGTTCGATCGTTTTTTCGAAAAATCAACTAATTCCATTAAAATGAAATAATTCCTTTAATTTGTTCCACACTGTATATTTTATCGATGCTACATCTTTTTCAACCGTTCCAATTTATTTTGTTCTTTACAACCTCATGATGGTTTGATTCAGACCGAAACTAATTTGATTTGACTTTGTATATTATTGAATCTTCTTTATCAATGAACTTTCTAATTTAAGATTTCTTAATTGATTGATTAAATTATACTCCTTGAGTCTCTAGGAGTGCATTAATTTCCGTTTTGCAAGGATAGTTAGGATCTTCTTCTTCGAGCCTTAGTACAGTATCCGCCAAAATAAACAGTACCGAAAATAAAAATTAGAATTAATTTTTAATTTCTGTAATGTAAGTGTTCAAAATGTTCACCATTTCGACGCAAACAAGCTTCATATCGATTTTGTAAGTCATTTATAAAAAGTGGTTGATGGAACTGCCGAAAAATATTTTGTATTCTTTCCCGTAGTTCGGCAATATTCGCCGGCGGATTTTCCGAATGAAATATTTTTTCCTTCATTATGCCCCAAATGTATGCGTCAGGTGGCGTCAGATCAGGTGAATGAGAAGGATATTTGAAGTCTGTTCCCCGAGAAATTATTCTATTATCGAAATGCTGACGGAGTAAGTCTAAGGTGCGCACAGCTGTATGGTTCGTTGCACCATCTTGTTGGAAGCATTGTGTGCGAAACTGTAGATTTCGTGCACGGAAAAAGTTATTTAGATCTCTTACAAAAGGTATAAGTTTTCTCTCTATAACGTTCTTGGTTGACAGTAAGTGGATTCGGATTATCATCTTCAACGAAATAAGGACCAATCATTCCATTACCAGATCCCGCGCACCAAACGGTAATTCGAAGACTGTGGAGTGGTTTCTCTACAATGACATCAGGACGTTCAAATCCAAGGAATCTGGTTGTTTGTCGATTAATATAGCCGCTAAGATGAACGTGACTCTCGTCTGAAAACCATATGTTTTTCAAAAATTCGGAATCTTCGTAAATTAAACTCAACATGCGACCATAGTAAATTTCTCTTGCACGTTTGTCCACAGCATTTAGTCGTTGTCCAACTTGAATACGGAATGGATAACCACCAATTGATTTGTACATGCGACGTAAAGACGTTTCACTAATGTTGAGTTTACATGCAGTTCTTACAAGACCTCTTTGAGGTGATTGCACAACTTGGTTAAAAACACGTCCTTCATTTTCGTTAGTGCATACTGTTTTTCGACGACCTGAAGAACCTTTACGTTGACACAATACACTACCAGTGTGACGAATTTTTTCAACAACAGCTAACATCACACTTTTACTTGGAGCTGCTTTATTAATTTTTTGTTAATATTTTATTGACACCTGTTGTACCGTCATTACGACCTTTTCCGTATGAACGAAAATAATGCTCTACCAAAAACACTTTTTCTTCCGTTGTTAGAACCATTTTTAAATCAAATTTAACTGCAGCGTACTATTAATATATCAACTAATGACAATTAAGTCAAATATGACAAATCCATATTACATAAACAACTCCACAGTACTCTCATCTGTTTCGGTACTGTTTATTTTGGCGGATACCGTAGCTTTTTGCAGTTGCGTTGTGTTTTTGACAATGTGAATGTGGATAGATGTCGCTGGTCGTTGTGATGTAGACGGTATCACACAGGTGGTTGATAATAACTGCAAAATGTACGTAAGAATAGTCTCAGAATTAAAATATACGTCCCATCTACGCAGTTTGGTTGTGGTACGTGTGGGTTGGCTCTTAAGAAGCCTGGTCTTTAATAAATTGCTTAAGTCAAATTTCCATTCAACGGATCTGAACAATTATTTCCTAAATAGCAATAATATTGACTCTTCGATAACCAACAGTGGTGATGCTCTTTCTTATCTTCTTTCTTACAGGAGAATAGTTTCAATAGAAAGTTATATCATAAATTTTTCTAGTCCTTGATGTATTTTAATATGAAATGATAATCTGATATTTTAGAATTATAATCTTTAGAGAAACGTTCTTCTATTGTAAATTATCTAATCCTATATGAATGCTTACAATAACGATGAGATATAATAATATTTATAACTATAAACAAATCTTTAACCTGTATACAAATATCCTTAATGCCATGCGTTGAATTTATTTTGTATGGAATGCTGCTTTAGAGATCTTATATAAATTAACAATGTTATTTCCTTCACTTCCATTTTAAAAAGCTGGTTTAAATGAATAAAAAGTTCCCGTGACACTACCGCTAGTCTTTTAATAAAGTTTGATTGCCCGCGGCGAGAAGCCTATCAAAGTAACACAAGAGAGGGATCCCTTTTTTTAAATTGTAATATTAAATTATGCTGGCACGTGTGTTGGAAAGTACGCTGGGGTCAGAGATCTCTTGATGTTGATGTCACTACGTTCAGGATGATAACGAACGTTTTGCAAAGGAAAAGTATTTAATGAGCAAATCGAAATAAAAGTTATAGTAATCAGTTATTGACCAACATTACTGCTACAGTATTACCAGTATTTTTATATTTGGAAGTAGTTTTTAAACTAATATATTTGGAAAAACATTGAGAAGTTAAAAGTAAGTTTATCAATCACTTGTTTATCTAAATATTTTTAAATTACTAAAATACTGTTATGGTATACGTACCAAAGTAGGGTCCTTAGTGCTGTCGTACTTACAGTACTTGCTTTCCAATTTTTCCATCTTTCAAAATGATACCTCAAAGCTGTGTCCAGTGAGAAGTTATTTGCTCATTTTGAGGAGGTCTTTTGCTGTTTCAGGTGATTTATTTATAATTCTTTTAGCTTCTTCAATCATGGTGTAATGATCCAGTAAGATCGTAGTCGATCCTATTCTAAAGAAAGGAGTTGTTTTTGGTTCGGCTTCCACCCTTCTTTTGCTACTCAGCTTTCTCATTTCCTATACATCTTGTCATCTGGCACCCACATCAAGGTAGCCTTGTTGTTTTTTGTCAATTTCTTAAGAATATTTTTTTAGCTTGAATTTCTTTTGCTTCTGTCCCCCTTATTTCTTATTATCCCTGTAGTCGTTTTCGTTCATAGGTTTGATTGGTTTCGTCAGCAATTGTTAATTTTTGTGGGTAATAAATATTGCAAAAATATGTCTGGAATGTCACGGCTTTGGTGGAGAAGTGAGCTTTTATTTGAAACGGCTACACAATCCTTTTGTGACCTGTCACCCATATCTTGTTGTTTTTGCCATTTTCTTAAGAGATTATGTACATGTGTCCCATTAGATAGCCTGTAATTATTATCCACTTATTCCTAATAATATTTGTGAATGCATGGTTTATGTTAACCTTTCATCTATTTGTAAATTTGCTAAACTTTATTTACCCTTACTCCGTGGAAGTCCATTTTACCAAGAATATTAAAAAATAAAACTTTTTAACAAAACTTTATTCAAAAAATAACTTATTTAAATAAAAAGTGAAATTGGAAGTGGAACAAATAAATTAATCTGCTCTTACACACCAATGACATCCAAATACTAAAACACACTTGTGATAAAAAACAAAATTAAGATTTCCTTGAAGAACTTGAAATAAAAAGACATCTAGCAGATCCACAATTTAAAGTTGTTAATGAACAAATAAATCTTGGAAGTTCTCCACTATTAAACTGAGTTTAAATTTTATACATAGACAAGACGTGATTGTAAAACACAAATATATTAAGTTATTGTAAAGATCAGCATGATATAGTTTTTTCCTGGTTTTTCTATATCATTACACAGTTATACTGATCTTAGAGGGAAATACATCCAGTATAATCCCTTATAGTCCGGCTACACACAACGTTTTGCTGAGAGCATGCCTGCAGAGACTTGTTTGCGCAGGTAAGAGCGTGCGTATAGACGGCAAGACGGTATCGCGCGTCGTATAAAAATCGCGCGTGTTGCCGTCAATACGCACGCTCTTACCTGCGCAAACAAGTCTCTGCAGGCATGCTCTTAGGCAAAACGTTGTGTGTAGCCGGACCATTAGCGCTATTAACATCTAGGCTTTAATATTGTTATGTTTTATTACTTCCATACTTGATCTAGCCTTAATACTACCTAAACAACAGCAGGTACCTAGCTACAAACAAAATGTAACTTAAATATGTCACTAAGAACAATAAACAACTGAACAGTTAAACTAAACCATTTATTAGAAAAATTCGCTTTAAAATTCAATCTGACGATGCTAGTTATAGCGAAATAGCTGTAATTGAATTTTAAAGCGAATTTTTCTAATAAACGGTGGAAGTTTAGTTTAACTGTTCAGTTGTTTATTGTTCTTAGTAAGATGAACTTCCAAAAAGTAGAGGTTAACACAATCAATTTCATTAAATATGTCAATCTGACCGTGCTAATCTTAGCGAAACGGCTGTCATTGTTATTAAAAAACTAATTTATTCAAATAAACTTTGAAGCTATACTTTAAAACGAAGAGTTTTTTATTATTCTTAATAAGATGGATTTCGAAAAAGTAAGGGTTAGTACAATACATTTAATTACAAATTTACCTGTTTCAAGATTTGTCTATCGAGTTACCTATTCTTGAAAAAATGAAATTATTCCAAACTTTTAACCCTCTCTGTATAAATACCACGGATCCGCGACACATATTTTATTGATTTCAAACGATGTAAGTACTTATTAAATTTAAATTTGTATGACGAATTTGTTGATTGACTGCAAAAATGACAATTTATTGTTGTTTTGTATAAGTAATTGTCCTATACAAATTTAAATTGATGGAGACGTAGTACTAAGGATGAATGCAATATTCGATGAATGACACATAAATTGATGTCAGTTTACGTAAAATAATTTATTACATTCCATTAATTTTAAAATAAACTGTTTTATACAATTTAAGAAAGATTACAATTTTTTAGGTTAACTTAAACGTTGCAGTATTGCAGTGTAAAATAAAATATTACATTTTTCAGAATATTTTAATATGAGTGTATGGTATTCTTTAGATGTATAAAAGCCCAAAATATTCACAGCTTAAATAGTCTTTTTGTTGAAAACAAGAAATGAATAAATTTTAATAAATCCTTATTGTATTATTTACATTTTAAAACTTCTTGTGTGCAGTACGTTTGTTTAATGTTTCATTTGGAAGTACCTAGAACCTAAAAAATGAGTACTTTAACCCCAGAACAAGCAGCTCAAATCGTGGCTTTAGTTGAAGATGGACGATCTCAGCAATATGTTGTCATGGGAATCAACCAATCCAGCGTTTCTAGAGTCTTAAGAAGGTTTAGAGAAACTGGAAGTTATAATAGAACACCAGTTTCAGGACGTCCCAACTGTACTAAACCTGCAGATGACCGTTATTTAAGAATTCAGACTTTACGAACTCGTCATGTTACAGCCAGGCAACTGCAAAATGTTCTCTCTGGAGTCCGTAATATTAGAATATCTGTTAATACGGTTAGAAACAGATTAAGGAATTTTGGAATCAGACCCAGAATGCCTGTTACTGCTCCATTAGTAACCAGAGCACACCGTGTAGCACTTTAAGGTTCGCAAGAGAACATGTTAATTGGGATATTAACGATTGGGCTAATAACCTTTTTACGGATGAATCAAGATTTTCACTTTTTGGATCCGATATAGACGTAGGTATTCCAGTTTTTAGAAGCGCAGATGAGCGATTTGTTCAGTGCAACATAAGAGCAGCCAGAAATTATGGAGGTGGTTCGATTATGGTATGGGGAGGCATTTGTTTTGAAGGCCACACGGAGTTAATTGTGTTTCGTAGGGGATCACTGACAGCTGATCGGTAAATAAGGCAGGTTCTTGAGGAAAATGAAGTGCCATTTGTTCCAAGAGAGAATTTTATTCTAATGCACGATAACGCTCGCGTTTCCAGAATAACAATGGAATACCTTCAAGAGGTTGGTATCCAAGTTTTAGATTGGCCAGCAGTTAGTCCAGACCTAAACCTAATTGAACATATTTAGGACAATCTGGACAGGCGCATAAGAACTCCTAATATCGCTCCAGACAACCTTGATGAGCTAGAAAATGTTTTAATAGAAGAATGGGAAAATTTGGATTTGGATTACATAAGTGACCTGATAAGAAGCCCTCTACGAAGAATAAGAGATGTTATTAGAGCCAGAGGTGGCAATACCAGATACTATCATGTTAAATTTATCATTTAAATTTTTTATTTTGTTTCTTTGTATTATTTGATTTTTCTAAAATAATTGTTATTTTCATTATTTATGCTCATTATTTTTTGATTTTTAATTTTAATTAAATAAACTACTTTGAAACATAATTCCAAATTCATTTCCTATCATTTCCCAAAAAAATGAAAAGAAAATACTAAAAACTTTATTCATAAATCACTTATGCGACACTTTTTGTGCATTTGTGTAGTTTCCCATTATCCTTATCAGCACCACCAGGATGAATACCTATTCAATTAGAAATTTTTAACTTAATGATAGTTTAAAAAACCTACAAAAACACGCTTCTATTTCTAACCGAGCTATTAAATAGAAAATAAAGATACAGGATGGGTCAAAAAAATAAAGTATACAGGGGGGAAGTTAAGTTCAAACGAATATTTGGTTATTATTCTTAATGAGAATTTATATTATACCTTTTATTAATCAAAAACAGTGATGTATGATGTTTAGTCGTAAAAATTGAAAATTAAATTACACTGAGTCCGGTTGTCGATTACTTCTAACGTTCAAATGTTGCTTTTTTCCTTACCCTTGAGGATTTCTGCATCTTCCATATGATTAATTCATCATGTATGCAATAAAAACGTTTAATTTCCTATTTACTCTTTCGGAAATCCTTATAGTTTATGTGGTTTATATACGTGCGGTTGTGACTAGAATTAATTATTTTTAATTATGGTACCACAATAGTTGAAACTATATTGCACTATGCTAATAAATTTAGGTCTAAACAGATTTAAAGACTTCTTGATCAGATTATTCGCGCAATAGGTGATGTTTTCTCACATAATTTGTATTTGCCTGGTAACATATTACATAGATATTATTGCGTTTGGTTTTTAGTCATATTTGATGAAGTGATATTTTTGGGGGATATTTTTGAAATTTTACGTCAGTTTTTCTTGAGTTAATTTAGGAAAAAAATAATACTTGTTTGATATTAATTAATGTTTATCCTCTTGCATGTACCAAAATAGTTTCGTTAAAAAACATGAAATCTAATTAAAACAAAAAATAATGAATAAAACCATCTTTAATAAAACCAGTTTTAAAATATATGTAAAATCTTTCCTAAAAATAAACAATCAAAATTAATACAAAATGTGGTCTCCACGTTGGTTTATTACTGCTCTACATCTTTGGTACAAAAACAAAATAAGATTATATCAATATCACTTTGAGGTATACTCCCAGAAGCTTTCGCTTTCGCTTGGGGTGATTCTACGTTTCCAACCAGTTGGTACCAATACGTGCAGTATGTGGACGGGCATTATCATGGGTTAAGCGGAAGTTTTTCCCAACTGCGCCTGCAAATGGGTGCACAATAAGACGAAGAATGGTATCTAAATACAATTGATCTCTTAGGAACTCTTGTTCAACGAGAGTTTGAATGAAATCCAAACCTAGATTTGTGAGTGAATAAAACTACAGCCCAATTCTGAAATTCTTCACACCATTCCAGTCTTGAAGCGCGATTACCTCCAGACAGAGGAGGATATCTTGGACATCTTAGGGGTCGTCTACTGAGCAAGTTGGCTTCATAAAGACGATTTCGAACTGTATCTCGACCAATAGATAAGTTAGATGCTCCTTGTATAGTTGTAACTAACTCAGGAGCGGTTGTTGTTGCGGTTTTAGAGCGTTGCTGGATGTTGCTCGGTTGAACTACCAGTTTCTCTAAAACGGTTTCATAATCAGGTTCATATCTCATGATTAAAAAATCATGCTTTTTATCTACTTAATCAAGAATAACAATTTTTCTACGGGATCTTCTCCAGAGCCTTTTAACAATAATTTCGATACTTAAAATAGTTGAATAATAATGTTAGATGTTTAAAATATATTTTTTTATACTGTACGGTAAAGTGCCATTTCCCGGACTCAAACGAGTCCGGGAAATGGCACTTTACGGTACACTTGTACTTTACAGTACTCTTCAATTCTCCCAATGTTGTTTGAAATAATAAGTAAATCAATATCAACTAAGCTTTTATTCTAGTTTTTAAAGATTGACATTAATTGTACAACTGATGTTGTCAGCAATGTGTATTAATGGAGGTGTTGATGGATTTACAGTGTTTTCTGTAATCGCGGAAGACGTGTGGCTGTGATGTAGCACTTCAACAAATGTTTCGCCCCTTTGAATCATTTTTGCATTCTTGTTTTTGCCTTCAATCGATTCTTCTATATACTTTTCTGTAACTGAAGAACTCTTCTATCCACCGTGCTGTTTTAGAACTTAAAGGTCAGCTCCAGCATTGGCCAACAACGTTGAGGATGTCCTCCTGAAGCAATGACCTGTATACTTTTCTGGTTGGTCTAGTTTTAAGAACTCAGCTATTTTCTTTGGTGCTCCGCCAACAATACCAGCTCTTTGAGACAGACATTTTCCTTGTCTATAACCCACCAAAAGAGCTTTCAGGGATATGTGTTGCCATAAATTCATGTATTTTCTAAACACATCCAAATATAGTGAACCTCGTCACTGTTAATCACAGTGAAACCTCGTCGAATATGCGTTTTTGTCTGGTTAATCTTAACTACTAGCTGAGTACACATCACTAACTTCTAAATTATAGATCTCTTCCCTTCGGCAACCTCCAGTAACTCCAAGTAATGCTATCAATTTGAGTAATAGATATTCTTTATCTGAAGCGTCCCTCATGAAGCTTTTAATGTGTTCTTTTGTCAGCACCTTCGACTGGTTAGGCTGATGGTCTACATTTTGTTTTTTCAAAAAAGCTATCAACTGGTTAAAAAAACTGTTCTTACCACATCCAAAAAGTAAGCCAACATCACATTTTAATCAGCACTACTTTTCAAATTGTGTTGTTCACGCCAGTTGCAAAACAGCGCATATTCTTTTTCATATCTTTTCGCAGACTTAACTGGAATGATTTGCCCTATCGCTTCCGCAGTTTTCTCAGCAATTTCATCTAATTTCAGATACATTTTCTCCGCAGATATTTCGTGTGTGCAGAAAAATTCAATATGTCTGCCTTTATTTAAATTGTTACTTGGTAACCGCTGTTCATTTTTTATTTATAAAACAAATCAACCATGTTAAGAATAAATCAAGTAACATAATTTTTTCACAGTAGTCTACATGACTTCCTAATAAAATGATTAAATATGTCATTTCAGTTTCATATTTTATTGCGTTTAAAACCAAAGGCAGTATAAAAAAAATATAGTACGATACACGTCCGTGAATTGATTATTACGGTACTGGATTAGATATTAGTGATTCGGCTCCTTCGTCGCCTCGTCCATAAACATCTATCTCGTACCGTAATAAGTCAGTTCCCGGACTTGTAACGTAAATAACTATTCTTTTGTTCAATTTCAAAAGTTTGTATTTTTTAGATAATTAAAACTTTCAATGATAATATCACAAGAGCTTAAATTTTTTTCGAAAATTTTTTGAGTGCACGAATATTTCTTACAATATTCGTACCCGAAAGAAAATTTCCTGGTATATAATTTAAACGTTCATGGTATTCTGTAAGGAAATTTCACACCATATTTTGGAGAATAATATGCCTCCTTTCTGACATCTGTCACAAAGGTTAATAATTAATAATTCCAGCTGTCAAAAATGTCCACTTAAATATCTTGGCGCCACGAAAAAATGTCCGGAAATTTTTTAAATTGCCATGGTAACGAGTCAAAATTAAGACATTTTATTAATTAAAATGTAAAGGTGTGAAATTTTCCACCAAATTAAATCGGCCGTACTTAATAAAATATTTACACAGTTTAACTATCTGACAATAGGAACCCAGACAGACAGAATAACTTAACAGTAAACAAGAGTTATGCAAAGAGTATTTTTGTCAACTAATTCAGCTTAAAAAAACACTTGGTGAATTCCGATGACTCTATAGTATAGATTTTTGTTGCAAACTGATCAGGTGTTAAAATTTATATATTCAAATATGTATTATTAATATTTATTTGGTCAAATTTAACGAATTCTTGCTTGTATCTGTTAAATAAACTGCTCCACAAAAGTTTTAAAATTTAAATAAAAATATAAACATTTAATTTTACTTATTTTGTAGGAAACTTAACTGAGACAAAATTTGTTAATAGTGACAAACCATATCTCATACTGTTTCCCCTTAGTTTCCCCTTAAACATGGAAAAGACCGTTGGATGCTTAATGTTTTCACCATTCTGAGGTATAATAAAATACTGAATCAGAAAATTTTTGGCATCGGAATAAAACCAATCAAAACAGTTTATTTTTAGTCACGTGTTTAAAACTAACCAATCAATGCTTGATTAGACTGATAATATCCCTAGGGAAATTATCACTAGGTAGGGTTTACACTAAGTACACTTTTAAGAACTATGTCGCTTAATTTTTATCTTTTAAGAAGGAAAAATCAAATCAGAGGTTATATATTAATAAATACTTTCTAATATAATACAACATCAATGATTTATTTTAAAAAAATCGCAGTTAAAACACGAATTCTATGCTTTTCCACATTTCATAATTAAAGAACAACTGATTCGAACGGTAAACCTGGCTTAACGTCATGATTTTACGTCAAATGTCAAACTTTTGACAATTTGAAATTTAAACTCGAAAATATGGACAAATTAATCTAAAATGTCAAAAAATGTCTTCCGAATATCACACGGACAGTGATAAATACTCATAATTTTATTAGTTTCCTCAAGCACGTTTCTTTAGGTGCTTTTGGAAGCTAATTAAATTATTTCGTGATTATCACTGTCCTTGGGATATTACTACTGATAATACACTAAAATAGGGACCGACATATCGTCGCCTAAATAAGAAAACTGCCTATCTCCATTTTAAAACATTTTACAGGAGAGGAGAAAAACATTTCTCCATGTCACTTGTCAAGTCGGATATAGGCATATCCATGGTGCGTTTTAAAACTAATTGGTATAATTGACACACAGTAGATTTTATCCAAGGATGGCTATATATAATGTGGAGAACGTTGTACCTAAACGATAATTTCCGTTTCCATCTTGATTCTTCTGCTTTCTCTTCCACTTTTTTCGCAAAAGATTCTCCTTTAGTAATGTTGTCAAGGTTAGGTTAGGTTCAATGTGAGCGGTGCGTTTCCCACCTCTCCACTGCGGCCAAACTAGGGCCTATTGTGGCTCGCCCCTAAGGGTCACAATTCGCCATCCAGTCTGCACTTCTTAACAAAGTCCAAGATCGATTTTGGCGAGACTTGTCTAAAGTCGGTAGGCTCTAGCTGTATGAGACCAAACGAGCGGAGCCTGTTCATTTCTAACGCGGGGCAATAGCAAAGAATATGCTCTGCTGATTCGTCTGCCACACTGCAGTAGCGACAGTCCAACGTATTACTCAGACAAAGCTTCCTCAGATGGTTTCTCAGACGACAGTGTCCAGTCAACAGTCCAGTAAGAATGCGTAGGTTACTTCTACTCAATTCCAGGAGCTGTGCTGTTTTTCTACTTGAAGGTTGAGATATAAAATAAACGCTTTCGAGTGGGTAATCCCCGGTATATTCTCCCAGTGCAGAAGAGTTTCCCTCGCTGGCCAGCTGGAGATAATGTCCTTGGCAGTGCTTTTTGCTATGCCAAGGAATGGTTCCGGTCCATTAAACGCGGACTCCGTTCCCTTTCTTGCCAGAGTGTCCACTCTTTCATTGCCCTCCACTGCCGCATGCCCTGGAACCCAGAGTAGCGTTACTCTGTTATTTGCTCCAAGGTTATTAAGGGATTCGATACAGCTCCACACCAGCTGTTATCAAACCTCAGCTCGGTTTTCCACCAGAAAATATGGGAATACTATAAATATCCAGAGATTTATGCTTAATAAGTCTCACAAAACAAAATTTTATTTCTTAATGTTAAATTTTAATGTTTCGACAAACTCAATTTTAAAAAAAATCTTATTCGATTAATCAGAAATTGTTTTGAAAATAAGTCAATAATTAACCGTATCGCATACTTAATCAAACTAACTTCGTCCAGCTTACGACTTCTTTTACTCAGAGAACAAATAAGTATGTTATTTTTCTTGGAAAACACTTCGAAAATGTTCTCAAACAAAATTTGATGGTACTGAAACACTGAAAATTTGAAAGTACACCTATTAAAAGAATTGTCAACCCCTCGTTGATGTGATCGAAGCTTTAAAGCGACTGACATTTTTGTAAACAATTGTATAATTTGTGAACTTCCTCTTTTGTAGAGCAGTTTATATCAAAAGCTATACGATATTCATTGCCAGTTTAAAAAACTATTAAATTCAATGCGGTACAACAATAAATTTGTCAATCTTTCTTCCAGCCGATCGTTGGCTTTAAAAAGAGTACCACAGAAATTTGAATACAAATAAAAAACACATTGCATTCACTACGATTACACATCTCCTGTTTTTTAAGTGCTCTCGTTTGTTTTTCAAGTATCCCGCGTTTTGTATAAGATATAAAGTAATGTCCCTCGTTGCTTTAGAACGTTATTAATACAGGGTGTTTTCATAGCCTCTTTCATAACATTTAAATACCCGCATATGGTTCACATTATTGAAGTATTATAAAAAAAAACTTTCAGTTCATCTCGTGTCATTTGGTGTTGCATACTAAAAAAATTAAATTGTTGTTTAAGATGCTTCCTGAATACTTCAATAATAATAAACGACCCATTCATCTTATATTTGTATAGCGTCGCTTTCAGGATTTGGATCTAATTTGATACTGCTATAATCTTAGTGCTTTCATAGTTAATTTATTTTTGTTCGCTAATTTGTAATTTTTTGTAATATTTTTTTGCTTCACCCTTACTTTTTTTCTTTTAATATCTTTTATTTTTTAAGTCGATAATAATCAGACTACACTACTGTATATATTACATTTATTATCCTACCACCAAATTAATTTAAACTAATTAAAAATTAATTAATTTAATTATTTTTATATTTGATATTATTGGATTTTAATGTTTCACCAAATTAACTAATTAACTAATTTAAATGTATTTCATTTATTTTTGTTTGATTAGGTTTAAATCTATCACTGCGTGCCGAGCGAAGCGAGGTTCGCAGCGCCAAATTAATTAAAACTAATTTAAAATTATTTTAATCAATTCCATAATTACACCTTCATTTTAACGAGATTGGTCGGTACCGTTTTTAAAACGTCAATAGGCGACTCGCAAGGAAAGCCGATAAGATTAAGGTGTGGACGAATTGCACTAATCAAATTAAATTTAATCTTTTTTTTTCTTTTTGCTTATTTATTTTAAATCAAAGGGGTAAGGAGAAGTTAATATAAAAGTAAAACACTTTATAATTTTAATATATTTTTAATTTGTTGAATTATTCTTTAGTAAATACTTTATATTAATAAAAATACGTTATATGTCTCTTTACATTATTTTTATATTGAAATTAATAGTACACTAGCCGATGACTCCAAAGTGGATTCTGAAATTTATCTAAGAAAAAATAGTATTTCATCATAGTTACAATATAGGCACGATGTGCCAGAGTTTGTCCACATACACTTTCATGAAGATTTATTTTTGTAAACATTTTTTGTGTGAATACATTGTGACATTATAGTGTGTCATAGCTAAATATAATATCCAAAGTTTATAAAATTTTTCCGTTATCACGCAATTACTTTTTCTGTCGTGATAACGTCTTTTGAATGTATGGACACCGGCTGGACACACAATAAACTGTCACGGTCACGTCCGGCCTAGCCTGAGCAAGCAATCGTGCTAGACGAAAGCATGACGTAAGGGCTAGAAATTCGAATAGTTTTCATATGTTAAATACGGGACAACTTGAGACCATTTTTTTATGAAATACTTATGAGTAACTTGCTAAGCTCAAGATTTTGAGATTAAAAAAAGTAGTTTTTGAATAAATCAAATAAATAAAAGTTTTGTTTAAAAAGTTCTATTTTTAATGTTCTTAGTAAGATGGACTTCCACAAAGTAAAGGTTAACACAATCAATTTCACTATTATCAAACCTAAATGACTTTTTACCATTATAATAAAAAAATATAACTCCAAAAAAGCTTAGTTTTAAGTGTATTTTTTAAATTTTATTAAACAAACAATATGAAATTATTTAAGATTTACAAACTTTAGAGAGTGCAAGTGAATTTTTTATATAATGAACTCAAAGTTCCTTATACTTTGTTTATTGCACAACGCATAATTTGCGCTAGAAAACTTAAAAAATTGTCATAACGCTTTCCATAAGCTAAACATAAATTGGTGCAATTAGTCCACACCTTTATAGGTGACTTTGACAGCACATAAACTATAATTTACTGAAGGAGTTTAAATTCAATTGTGCAATTTTAATGTTGTTATTTATAAAGAGCTGCGACTCATGCATAATATTTATGTCTTTCTTTAACTCATGAGATTAGCCGTCGGCACTTTCTCAATTCGTTAAAATTACTTTACTCTTGGTGCATGAAATGATATTCTAATACGGTTGAAACTAATGTATTTGCTTCTAGTGTAAAATTATGTGGATTAATCATTATATGAAGTCATTTTATGACAAAGCAAACCATTTTTAGGTACAAAACTCATATTAAATTTAGAAATAGTGACTTTCTGCAAATGTTTCTCTATTAAAGTCTTTTGCGAATGTATTTGTCCTACACTGGCAATTTATTACAGCTAGCAACATGCGGTTCAAAAACTTGCAAATAAAAGTCGTTATAGTTTAAATTTAAGAACTGAAAAAAGGATTACTGTATAAGTTATAGAGGAAATATAGTATTAGTGTCGGATAATATTTTCCAGTAGTTTTTTTAAATGTTTGTTACTTAGTAGACTTGTGTATTGTTGTATGTAAACTAATAGCCGTATGGACCATTCCTTGTTAACTTTTAATCATTGATTATATAGTAAATTTTAAGTATGGTTGCTTTATATAAAATTCGAGGCATTCGAGGCATTCGTGGCTGCATTTAGAACATTCACGTTAAACTGTAATCTCCAGTGGTCCATATTATACAAATTTGTTAGCTAAATATCTTCTGCTTTAGAAAGTAATCGAGCTGAACTTTTTCGGAACAGAAAAGTTCATTTTTGAATTAAAATAAATAGGCTGTTTTTGTTCTCTGTTTATGACAACGCAATATTTTATGATTGCCCTTTTCTTTTGGAGTTGGTGAAGAACAGATATGGTGCCAACAACTCTTCTTGGTCTAGAGCAGAGGAGCAATAAAATAGAGCTCATTAGGTGACTAGAAACACTATAGAGAGATGTTTTGGTGTTCTCAAAATATGCCTCTCTTGTTTATATTTGAAAATACGTTTTATAAAATTGAAAGACATTCACAGTAATTAAATAGTTAATTATGCAATATTATTTAAGAGTATTGTGGATGGTTAGGAAATAAGCAGCAGTTGATGAAGTACCTGGAAAAATGTATAATAAATTTATACTTTTTCTTAAAAAAATATTCCTTTCGAATAAAGATCAAATTTTAGGATTCACTCTTTAATATTTGCGGTTTTTAATTTCTATACATAATAACACCTTTTTCAAAATTTCTGTTGGTATAGTATTTTTCAAAGAAAATGGTATTGGCTTATTAACTGCAATAAACTACCCGATTTAATCTCATTGTGTAGAAAATCATCAGGTAAAAGATGCAAGTATGCTACCGGGTCGAACTTAAGAAATTTGAATTTTGCATAATATAGGAGAGATACAAGTAATTTATTTAAATATTACAATTCTATTCTATATTTAGTTCAGTATCGCTATCGCTATCCTCATCTAAATTAATTATAATTGGCGCAATTGATTTTACAGAAAGGTACGAGTTTTCAACAATTATAACATGACTAACAGAACTTTTCCAACTCTCAGTAGAAATGTCATTCATACAGTTCCTAATTAATTCTACCACACTACCACTTAAAGTCGGAGAAGTATTTTTTCGGCGCACACTCGATTTAAATTGGTGCCACATAAGCTCTATGGGATTGAACACGCAGTAGTAGGGAGGTAGTCATAACACTGTATGTCCCAATTCTTCTGCAATTGTATCACAAACATACGTTTTTTTTTTAAGAAAACGACTGCAGCAATTGTAAAAGTTCTTTTTTTGTTTAATTTTTTTCAAAATATATGTCACTGCAGCCATGGAGTTTTAAATCTTCAATTTCGTATTCTTTAAGTCAGGAATTTTTTGCAATTGTCGACTATGATAGCTTGCGTTGTCCATTACTATAACGCTGTTTGGCGGAATGTTGGGTAACAGACAATTTTTAAACCAATCTTCAAAAAGCTCTGCTGTCGTATCTTCGTGATAATCAACACAAGAGTCCTTAATATTTTTGGCAGACAGCCACATAGCGTTTGGGATCCAACCATTTTCTGATCCTGCGTGTAATATTGTGATTTGGGGTAAAAACTCTTTGCTATTAATGTCTGTACTAACAAATAAATATTATAAAATTATTGCACGCCTTAACACAAGTGAACACTTTCAATGAAATACAAAGAAACAAAATTACCTGAATCAGGTCCTTTTACATTTATGATGTGCATCTCGGATTTTCCAACTTAAGGGTCTAATAGGTTTTATTATAGTCATACCATTTATTGTGAAAACTTGGTATCTTTTTAATATGTGCAACATTTGTAGTGTAAACTCAGCAAACCAACAATTAAGAGAAAATTAATAAAAAATATTCAACTAGCTCATAAATTTGTATAATTGGTAAAACATTTTTTTGGTGTTCGTTAAAATGTTTTCCTCTTTTAAGTTTTGTATCTTTCATTTTTTGACACCACAAGTAATCAAAAATAAAAATTTGACAGTCAAAATATCAAATACTTAACAAAATGCAGCGTTGTCTATAGCACATATGATTAAGTTAGCAATTGATTATTATTATTATTATTATTATTATTATTATTATTATTATTATTATTATTATTATTATTATTATTATTATTATTATTATTATTATTATTATTATTATTATTATTATTAAATTCAATTAATTAACTTTGGTGCATACGAAAAGTTATTTGACAATTTGATTAAATTTAACAATTGATTACGGAGATTGGTGCAATCGGCTATAAATCTTTTAAATTTTATAAAAGTATTTCAATTTTTTTGTATTTACCCTGTATAATCAATGGAACGAAATACCTTTACGTACTACCGCGAACTTTGCCCTGTGATGAATCATTGTCCTAAAACAAAGCCCACTTAGTCGTTGTCCTTTCCTTTTAGGCCATATTTCTCCATTATAAACTGAAGTGGCGAGAATGAATATATATATTCAGGCCATAATTCATGTTTTTAATCAAGCGTAAGTGTGAATAAGTGTTTTCTCTACCGGTCTTATTACTGTACAAGGCGATTCGAAAAGTTTTTGGATTATGTTATGTAGTTTTGGCCGTCGGGAGCTGAGATGGAAGCTAGGAACTGAGTTCCGTTGAAGATGTATACTGTTATACCAATTTCTGTATTCATACCATTAGTAAATACTAGAAATTATTAAATTGGAATTAGCTTGCCTTGAGTAAAATAATAAATTAAAAAACTAATAATTTGACAGATTTTGTTCAAACTTGTTGCCATTTGGCAATAGCCACTCAAGCCCTGCGGGCTCTCGTGATTATTGGCTTGCAACAAGTTTTCAAACAATCTGTCAAATTATTTTCAATTTATTCTCACTCTCTTGTTATATTATTACTGATTATCATACTGTGAGAACTACCTTTCTTAGAATGGAGTTCAATGTGAAATCCTTGGAAATGAGACGCAAATTTAATATGTTGATATTCTTATTTAAATTTCTAAATAATAATATAAATTCTCCTGAAATTCATTCATTAATAACACTACAATACATACAATAAATTATTTCGATTGGTTTAATACACCAATAACACAGGCTAAGAGTATAATATATGAGTACCTTGACAATTTTTCAGTTTAACATTGTACGTGAACTCCCCGTCATTTTATACTATATTCTGTATTACATTCGATAAAATATGTATTGTTATCTTATATTCAATATTGGTTCCTTGTAATTAGGTTATTAGACCTGTCTGGATATATAAATAAATAAATGTCAATATGATAATGCTAATTTTATAGAAATAGCTATAATTGCATTTAAAAAAGTATTTTGCAAAAAAGGTGAAAGTTTCATTTAAACGTTTAGTTATTTCTTTATAAAAGTTAAATCAATAATCTTTGCTTTTCTAGCATAAATGAAACTTTGCGGCTTTTACAAATGAAAAAAGAAATAATTTCAAATGAAATATTATCTGTCTAAAACTAACAATTGAATTTATCACCAAATAAGATAAATAAATAAACTAAACCGATTACTGTCACCCATTTCGCGTTGACACAAGTAATTATTTTGATAAGTATCTGACAGTTGCTAGGCAAATAAAAACTACAGTGATTATTCCCGACAATAATCACAAGAGATTTATTCCCACTACAATAATGACATAATTGGTTAAAACTTACCCTTGTGACAAATAAAGAAGCATTTCATTGGTTTTAAGAAACGTCAAAATATAATCAGCGCGAATGTTTCTTATAATAAAGGTAACGCAAAAATTTGTTTTGAACTTTTTCTAAATGTTGTGAGTTTGAAATTCTCCTTGCCAAATTACAGATGCAAATTCAAGTTTGGGCCTAAAATATGTATAATAAAGTAGTTTAATAATTTTTAAATTAGTAGAATTCACCTCCCTAAAAATCCCCATATTTCATATTCTTAACTTCTTTAAAACATTTTATTTGTATTTTTTTAAAACCACATAAAATATTCACTTCTCTTAGCATCAATTTTAACACCCTCAATTTCTACTCTTGTGACTCTGCCTGATGATGGTCTGATCTAGACCGAAACTAGTTGCGATAATTGTAAATTACCTGAATAAAAGTCTGTGGTTTTGACTTTGAGATTTATTGGATCTTTTCAATTTTTAAATTTGTAAAAGATGACGTCTGACGTATGACAAAACCTAAAACCCTGTTAGCAGAACACATGATGTTGTTGATATGTTGAGCAAAAGAAAGTTTATTGAAGTTCCATTTTTTTTTCAAGGTAATTACCTGATATTGATTAAGTAGTTTTAAGACTAGACAAGGTATGGAAGTAATAAGACATAAAAATATTAAAGGTAGTTATTAGCACTATTTGGTTTTATCCTAGATATTTATAGGTATTTCCCTCTAAGATTAGTTTAACTGTCAGAGTCAGAAAAACTAAAGACAAATCCAGAATTTTGCAGGCCAATTTCATTAACAAAACTGGTTAACCTTAGGCTGTGGTAGGAAAAAAAATCAATTATTAATACCCGAACAAAGTATTTTTCGTCAAAACAGAAGGGCTATTTGTTACAGTCCGGATAGCTCAGTTATAGGTATATTATAGTTCGTGGGTTCTCTAAAATGACTTTAGATAAACCAATTTATTCAAAAACAATTTTATTTTATCTACAATATTTAAATAAAAGACATAGGTATTCACAAAATAAATAAAATCAATAAATATACCCATTCAAAAAATTCAAATTAATAAAATGAGTTTTGCAAAATACACATATCTTAAACACTCACTGTGTTATAGTTCACAGTCCGTTCTTCGATAAACGGCCGCACAATACCTTCTTATTTAAAAAAACTGAAAAAGTAGAAAATTGTTTCCACCTGCACCCAGGGTAAAGAAATTAACAGTTTCTATACCAGGCTTGATGAAGTCGGTCGCCATCACGTTTTCTATTGGAATGTAATTCAATGTCCGTTGGGGCATATAGCCCAGGAAGTAGTTGTTTTTTCCATAGATAACGGTCAAGCCTGGTATAGAAACTGTTAAGTCTCCTTACCCTGGGTGCAGGTGGAAACAATTTTCTACTTTTTCAGTTTTTTTTATTGACTGCACCTTATAGAAATTAATTCTTGTATTGTTACCTTCTTATTTGATTATAGATGCAGTTATTTTGACGTTCGTATTTATTCTCTTGGATTTGAATTGGCTTAAATTCCTTAGTTGTGGACTCTACACGTGTCAATCACACTTGCGACGGTATTTATTCGTCTAATATTTTAAAAATTTAATTAGTTGTGAAATCAACTTGGAGCTCTATCGCTCCACCGCCAGTCGGCTACCTTTAGAGCCTCTCTGCACGCACCCTTTGTAAATTTGCGTAACTATCCTGTGATGTGCTACATATTGACAACCTAATTGATTTTGAAACTGAAATCAATGGATTTTTTAAAAAATATACACACATCTCTGTACCTATTTATTATCAGTAAAGCTTACTACAATATTGGGAGGCACAAAATTATTTCAAATCAATTAAATACGAAGGTTGCCTTTTATATTTCGGTATTTGGCAACCCTGGTGTTGCAATCTGGCAACTGACAGCTCTATCTTAAAGTTGGACATTTTTGAGGTTATACGTACTCAGAACGTTTTGACATACAAGCGCTATTTGTGTTGTTTACATCTCGGCTCAAAAATGGAATTAAATCGTGAACATTTTCGTGCAATTATTTTTTACAACTTTCGACGTGGATTAACTCAGCAACAGTGCATGGATGAACTTAATTCAATTTTTGGCGATGAAGCTCCATCAAGGACCAGTATTTATCGATTGTATGGTGAATTCAATCGTGGCCGTAGTTCACTCCAAGACGAATTTCGTGCAGGTCGTCCAACATCAGTTGTTGTTCCGAAAACCATTGATGCTGTACGCGAACTGATATTGCAAGATCGTCATGTGACCTATCGTGAGATTGGGACAACCTTAGGCATTAGTGGGACCAGCATACATTCAATATTGCATACATATTTTACGGTCAAAAACATTTGTTCGCGTTGGATCCCATACAATTTGTCAATCGCTCAAAAAAAAACTCGAGTCGATTGATCCAAGGAAATGCTCAAAAAATACGATCGCGGTGCTTCGAAACACGTCTATGATATCGTGACAGGTGATGAATCGTGAATTTACGCGTATGAGCCCGAAAGTAAACAGCAGTCGACTATATGGGTGTTTCAAGATGAGCCCAATCTAACAAAAGTTGTTCGCGCATGAAGCACTTCCAAGCAAATTGTCGCCTGTTTTTTCGGAAAAACTGGACATGTCGCAACACCACTAGAAGAACGTAGAACAGTCAATTCTCAGTGGTACACAACCATTTGTTTGCTAGTTGTCTTCCAAGAAATCAGGAAAACCAACCGCCGGAGACGGATCGCTGTTCACCACGCCAATGCGAGCTCCCACACATCGGTTCAAACAACTGCATTTTTGAGCACCCAAAACGTCAATTTGATGAGTCATCCGCCGTATAGTCCTGACTTGGCACCGAATGAATTCTTTTTATTCCCGTACGTAAAAAACAAACTGAGAGGTCAACGTTTTTAGACACCTGAAGAAGCGGTTGCTGCATTCAGAATGCATGTTTTGAAGATACCTCAATCAGAGTGGCAAAAGTACTTCGACAATTGGTTCAAATGCATGTAAAAGTGTATAAATCTTCAAGAGGAATATTTTAAAAAACACTTAAGTGATTTTCGATGATAAATATTTGTTTTTGTTCTCTAATCCCGAAATATAAAAGGCAACCCTCGTATATAAAATTATTTGCAAAAGGCAAAAATGCTAGATCTATTCAAAAGCACGCACAATAGTTTGGAGAGCTTGGAAAGGTATCAAATCAACTGATTGAAATTTTGTAAATATAATATAAACTTAATGGACTAATTTTGTATTATGTAAATAACATAAACTCTAAAGGAAAGGTACTCTACAAAATACCAAATTACATAAATAAAAAGATGTCAAACTGATTAAATTTGTTATGAACAATAATCAGCGATTAATGCATAGCTGACTATTTTCTTAATACAAGTTAGCAATGCTAAGTATTCATTCTATAACTGGAGAACCCCCTCTTCTACTCAGAAGAATATACTTTGGTTTATCTTACCCTGCAAGCGATGTATCTTTTCGAAACAGGCTTGTCATACATAATAAGAAAACTGACGGTTTTCCATAAACAAAAGGGGAAATATCCTCTTTTATGAAAGAATTAGATATCTCAAAATAACCAATAGATTCTCCAGATTCTCGGCCGACTTCTCTGATAGTACAAACAATGTCTTGTTCAGCACCTTATTTCCTTTTATTTCTAAATTAATTGTAACAATTTGTGCATTATTTGCCATTTACCTTTGACGGTGAAGCAATTTGCATACATTTTTTTTTAATAAAAAGCAAATCCAATATCACAAAGTTACACGAAACACACTATCGGTCTTGTAGCTGATCTAAAATACTAATATTATGTTTGTTCCAGGAGTTTTGGACAAAGTGAAGCTGTACTATGATATCCACAATGATTCGGGCGGATTGCTCCAGACCGCTTTTATACTCAGTTATATGTTATTCGCTCCTATATTTGGATATCTTGGAGATAGGTATAATCGAAGATATATTATGGCGTTTGGAGTATTTATGTGGAGTATCACAACATTATGCGGGTCATTTATGAAGGTAGGTTGATTGTTTTTAATTTAAGCTTAATAATAACACGTTTTGTATAAAGTGCATATAAATTAAATAAAATAAGGTTTAGTGGACTTTGGAATTGTAAATATGTTAGTAGTTTTACGTATTAACCGTTGGAATGGTAGTTTCCTAATACGTATTTGGGTACTCTTTTGATAACGTCTAATTTCACGAAGAGCAACAGTACCTGGTCTATAATAGTGAGGTTTTCTTACTCCACCTGTTGCTGGCGCACTTTTACGAGCGGCTATTTATTATTTATTTATTACTAAGCCATTATTTATTTATTACTATTGTGATTGATCATCACAAAAAAAATTAAAATGTGAGTAATACGACGCTATCCTATCCTTAAGAAGTGTGAGGTACTTCACAGAATTCATGTAGGGTCTCTCTTGGAAGTTTCCTTTAATTAATTAACTCAATTTTTGATATAGGTTGGTCATTTTTACATGGCCCGAAAATAAATACCAGAAATACAAAAGTGATGGTCAGCAGCAGGTATAAAAACCTACGAGCCAATATCCAAATATACGGTAGGTACACCAATTCAGGAAATTGCAAAATTTAAATACCTTGGATCCTGAAATCAAGAATTGAAAATGCAAGAGCCACTTTATAGAAACATATATATTCTATTCTGTTATATGGAGTAGAAAATAATAATACAACGATTAGAGGCATTCGAAATATGGGTCTTCCGCAGACATTTGAAGATCTCATGACAAATGAATAACACTTATGACAAATGAGATTGGTGAATGATGGAAATTCTTAATAGGTAAAACGACGGAAAACAAGTTATATGGGACATTATACAGAGGAACAAAATATCAACTCTCGAGGCTGTTCATTGAAGGAAAGATAGAAGGCCGAACAGACCCTGGAAAACGAAAATGTTCATGGCTTAAAAATGTACGAGAGTGGACAGGATGGGATACACATACCTTATTAAGAACATCAATGAATAGAGAGAAGTTTGCCGACGTTGTTACCAACCTTTAGTAATGAAGAAGGCACCTAAGGAAGAAGATTCATCATCACTAGCAATTTTTAGTCTGCTGCTGAACGTAGGCTTTCCGTAAACCATTCCATTTCTTAAGGTCGTGATAAACATGAATCGAGTTGTGTTGGATGTGCTTAACATCCAACGCTCTTGTTGGGAGACCTCCTCTATTTTGAAATACATCTTGTGTAGGTTTTTACTCTACTATTGTTTAGTTCATCTTTCGTCTCTGACTCTAGCAATATTTAAACTCCGACTCTTTACCTAAATATTTGGTTTGGAACTTGGTTCCTAAGGAATATATTAACCTCTTCATTATTTTCTGGGCCACTTGTATTCTCTCTATCTCTTTTCCAGAGAGGGTCAACATTTCTGTTCATACATTTGAACGGGAAGCACACACAAAAAACTTATTAACATTATTAACCATATGGGGATATCTGATTCTTGCTAGTTCTCTTCTTCTATTTAATTCTGTTGTCTGTTTGTTTCTTCCTAATTGTATCTCGTGGCCCCAATTACTTGATGAATAAAAATTTTGAATTAGCGGGTATTTGTTGAAATGTCTTTGGATAGTACAAGGTTGGTGATGTATTATTTTTAAGAAAACTTATTTTTAAGGGCAACTCTTACATTTGATCTCTGAAGGTCTTGAAGAAGTTGACAAGTACGTGCTACCCGCTCCGCAATAAGTACCAAGTCGTCTGCAAACCTTAAGTTGTTCAGAAACTTCTCAATTAAACTAAACTATTTTTCCTAGGATTGGTCTTTATAGCGCTCTGCAACAAAGTAATTAATAGTTTAATATTTTGCCCAATACCCTTCTCTGATGAGAATTTGTTTGTGTTGGCATAGTACGTTCTGACTCATATATATCCTAAAAAAGATCTGTATATTTATGCAATAATCTGAATCAAATTTTCCTGTTAGATATTCGAGAAATGATCTCTGTGGAGTTACGAATGGATTTACTAACTAAGTAAACAGATTTTAAGATTGGTAATACTGAAAGCTTAAGAATTTCGTATTTTTTAAAATACCCTAAGTATTGCCCTTTTTTAGTTTAAAAGCAAATACGAAAAAATATAAACCACATTGACATGGTTAAGCAAGACTTACGAAATGGCTTAGTGGTATTAACTGTTTTTGCATGCATGGGCTATCACCTAAAATGATGAGCTGGCTGTACACCGCAGTGGTGTAGTGGAGCGGTGGTATGGTGGTCTAATGTCAATCTGACGATGCTAGTTATATAGCGAAACAGCTGTAATTGTAATTTTATACTTAATTTGTTCAATTAAACTTGGAAGTTAAACAAGAGTTTTTTACTATTCTTCGTATGAAAATGGCGATCACCTGGTACACTGATGGTTCTAAAAAGCCAACGAGAACTGGGGCAGGAATATAATATGGGGTCAGACCAAAAGTGCAATTTAGCATAAGTTAGGGGAAGCTGGCCACAGCAAGGCAGCACCGATGGCGATGGCAGGGTACGACTTTACCTCAAAGGCAGTAGGGAACTGTCATCACGTCTGAAAAATCTGACGAAAACTAACAGGGTGATACTGGTGTAGGTTCCAGGGCAGAGAGAGGTTGCGGGTAATGAGGGGGTGGACAAGTGGACCAATAAACACCGTAGGCGCTGGGAAGAAACAGAGGGAAATATTCACTCTAAGAGAATGATGCGGGCGCCTTGCGCAGCAATAGCATCAGATGCCCTAAAGTTGAACAGAAAGGAATTGAGAAGAGTGACTGGCAATTAAGAAGTCATACAATTCTTGCAAACCATTTGGCACAGCAGTTTTTTCACTCCTTTTGAAAAACCTCTAGAACGGAATTCATTTTCTAGACAGATTATTTTTTCGTGATTGCATAGCCTAACGTATCCTTGTTTAATAGACAAACAAGGTTATGTTTTAAGACCTCTTAAAAATTTAACCTTATTACTGTTAAAACTGTTTGCTAGGGGTAAAATTAACGAAAAAAGAAAATCAAAAGAATTTGAACAAAAAAATATTTAGTTTTATTTAACATTCCGTTAGCTACAAACAAGTTTGTTATCGTCGCTTTGTATTAACTTATTGTTACAAAGTCTAAACTCTAAATACTCGCTAAAGTGGCGGTTCCACTTCCCATTGTTCTCCGTTGTTCCCAAACACGATGTCAGCTGGAAAGCTCGCGAAGCGGTTTGGACCGTATATTATAAAGCGGCACACGCGGCGCGAAGTAAGTCATCATATAGAAATCTTAGTGAACAGTGCGCGGAACAGTGAAATAAGTGTATATAACTATTGTTGTATCAGAGTAATATAAATAAATTAGGGAGTATATAATTAGGGTGTATATTGTTGTACCTATTTATTTATTTATTAGTATGTACTATGTACTACTCTTTATTTAATCTCGTCAGCCTATGAGTTTGTTGTTATTGTTATATATATAAATAATATATACATAGTGATGTCATGTGTCATGTAATATTTTTTTGAATATACAATAAAGTTTGTCACGTACCCATCAATTTCATTTTACAAGAGCTTCCACTTCGTTCAGAATCTCAACATTTGTGTATTTTATAAAATAAATAGACAGTAGTTAGCCACAGTGTGTATAATCTATCTCACCCGCAAAAGCAGTATTAAAAGAAAAAACGAAAGATTATTTTACACTACTTTCGTTTATAAGAAATAATTGATTATAAATGAACTTATCATTAATTTAGTTATTTTATACTTTTTTTAATCTAATATTTCTTTTCAGGATTTTAATTGGTTCATTGTTTTTCGAACGTTAGTGGGAATAGGAGAAGCGAGTTATTCCACCATTGCTCCAACAATTATCAGTGATTATTTCGTAGGAGACATCCGATCGAAAATGTTGGCAATATTTTATTTTGCCATTCCCGTTGGAAGGTAAGCATATCGTTGATTATAAATACACATATGTCCAAAAGTTTGAAATAATTAGAAATAATATATCTACTCCTATGGTTTTTTAAAAACTCTTGTTGATATTTACTTTAAAGCTTTTTTAAATCAAAATAATACTAAATTTGATTCGTTTTTGTATTAATTTGGTCATATTTAATTGATTTGGGTGTTTTCACATTATTCCAATTCTTGTTTAAATTTCATTTGAACTGTTTAAAAATGTCCAGAGACATGATATCATATTTTAATAGACCTAGAGTAATTGCTTTGTTACAACAGGGCTTTAGTCGAAGTGATATCGTGAATATTGTTGGTGTTACTGGTACTGTATCAAAAATAAAAAAAAAAATTCCAAAATATAAATGATGTGAAGGGTCGTCGCAGAAGTCGATGTACAACAGCAGTACAAGACCGGCAGATAACATTGATAGCTCGAAGAAATCGACAGGAATCTACAAGTGGCATACCGAGAGAAATGTCTAGACTTGAAGGACTGAATATCTCAAGGCAAACAATTACACGAGGATTAAATGCGGTAAATTTGTATCGCAGAAGACCTCTACGTGTTCCCAAACTAACCTTTCAACAAAAAATTGTAAGGTTGCAATGGGCTCAAGAAATGTTACACCATGGTCTTAACTGGAATTACGTGATGTTCTCTGATGAATCAAGAATTGGCTTGGTTTCTGATTCGCGAAGAACGCTAGTTTGGTGGCCCCCAGGACGACAAGCCCGATTAGAAACATCCCAACCACGTGTTCCATTTGAAGGTGGGAGTATTATGGTTTGGACTGGTATTATGAGGGGTACACGGACGCCTCTCCTGGTTTTGGAGAGAAGAATCACTGGTGCTGTTTACATCGAGGAAGTTTTAAATCCTGTTGTACGTCTATTCCGGGGGGCGGTAGGTGATGGATTTGTGTTTATCAATGACAATGCACCTCCACATCGAACAGCTGCAGTACAAAATTTTTTGGAAGAAGAAGGAATATCCACATTAAGATGGCCATCAAATTCCTCTGTCATGAACGTCATTGAATATGCCTGGAACATTCTTAAAACACGCATTAAGAAGAAACCTTCTCCCAATTATTGTACGAGAACTGAAAGATGCTGCTCGTGAAGAATGGGAGAGAATTCCGCAAGCCCAGCTCGACCATTTAATCGATAGTATGCCACATCGCCTATAGTCATGCATACAGGCTCATGGAGGAATACTGATTGTTAATTTTATTTAAAAACCTTTTTATGTTTATTAATTAATACATTGTAGATTTTTCACCTCAAAAGAATAAATCATTTTTTTTGTATGTTTATCTGACTTTATCTAAAATTAATAATAATAAATAATAAAATCAATTATCTAAAATTAATAAAAAGAGGAAATATTCCATTATTTCAAACTTCTGGACATATGTGTATAATATTGAATGTGCTAAACCGTTTAAGCACACGTTTCATTAAAACGTTGACATGAAATCTGTTTAAAAAACCAAGACACGTACGAAATCATTTTTATGGACACTACACTATTTTCCTTTTTTAGTAGCTTTCTTTGAAGTTCGAAAAGTTTTATTTACAGTCGTAAATTTTACGATTATTGTTAAAAGTAATATGTTTTATTTAAAGCCAAAAATGCATTAAAAGGTATATTGAATGAAAGCTGTTTAAACAATTAAAAATAACCATAAAGTAGGCGGGATGTTTTTAAGGTCACGCAAAAATTCATTGGGCATGAAACAGTGAGCTTGTGCCAAAATGCACCTTCGCGCAACACATACAGAGTGATTCTGAATCAAAGGGACATTGTTTAACTGTTTTTTTTATAAATATAATTACATTTTAGTCAGTCAGTGTATTTGAAGATAAGTGTTATCAATTTTATTTCCCAATTCACAAAGCAAAGCAAATGTAGTCACGTTCACTGTAGTTACCTACTTAATCTATGAACATAGATGACTTGTCTGATCTTTTCTTTAGATCTTTGGAAGCAACACTTATTTGTATAAGTTTGTTTAATTAATTATAAAATTAATACAACTTTTTATGATTAATAATATACTAGGTGTACTATACAGGATTGCAAACTGTTTAGTAAAGTCAGTAGAATTATGTATTTTTGAGAGTTTTTGTAAAGATTCAGTATTTACCAAACATTTCAATAAAGTCAGTGTTTTAAGTGATTTTACATAAATGAGATTTTATGAAACATTGTTAGTTGAAATAAATGTTTTTTTTTTCACAAAGTCTGAAATATGGACAGGTCTATCATCAGCTCTATGCCACTGATAAAATTCATCAGGTTCGTTGTCAACACTTCAGTGTAATCCGTGGGCTCGAGTTGATGTAGATTAAATGTATTGATCCTTATATTTGTCTTTAGAAACTCCTCAACTTGACAGAATATGCCTTCTGTCCTCTGTCAGTCCAACTACTGACTGTAATAGATATATGATTGTTAAGCGGGGATATAAAACCAGTGATCATGACATGTTTTATTTTATCTTATTTATCATATTTCATCTTACTGTGATCAACAAATTTTACATGAATATGCACGTTCTAAATCCAAACTTATTTGGGTATTGGAGACAAATATCTTCTGTAACCTCATCCTACCAAGACATTCTGGAAACTTGAAGAAAATTAAAGCAATGTTTCTTTAAAATATTTCATCATACAAAGGCTTTGTTATCTGGCTCTGGCTAAAATAACAACAATTTTTATGACTTTCCTTTTGTTTTATATTTCATTAAAGTGCAGATGAAAATTCCTAATTGTTTGACTACTAATAAGTGTCTATTCAAAATGTGTTGAACCCTAAAAGTTGGGTTAAGGTAGATACCTTTAGACTGCGTTTTTCATCGGTTTCACGAACAAGACTGATCGAACAAAAACGGTGCAAAAGTGTGTGGATTGTTTTAGCTGATTTACAAAACCGACGGACATAATCTGGATAGGCCTGATTTTCGCTGCTGAATTTGTTCGAAATACTCTTATTTGTAAACAAACGACTGTGGCGTATTTCTTTGTATGAAATGGTTTAAAATGACGGATCTTCCACAGATCACCAAAAAATTTCTATTAGAATGTATAGAAATGCATCGTGATTTCTTTGTTTATGAAAAATAAAATTAAGTAGGGTTCCTAGTTTCAAAAGAATTCAATATCCATTCAATTCAATATCAATATCAATCCATTCTCAAATAATTAAACCAATCTCCGGGTCCTAGATTGAGTTCAGCCAATAAGTTAATATGAGAAAACTGATTTCTTTTCAATAAGTTTAAGCAGTTACATATATTTTTGATAGTTTTGTTCTTCGAGGTAATATCTCCCTCTTTATGAGGGCGCGACGATGACAATGTTAATGGTGGTTGTATTTTTAGAATGAAGAATGACTATTTGTGTTTGCTCTGTCTTTACAACCCTTTGCTTTTTGTTGAGAACTGTGATACTACAACAGAAAATTGTTTTATGTGAAAGACTATTCATATTCTTTCGCTTACGTTGTTTGCAGTAACTAAACGTTAACCTTTTTTTGTTCTACACTCTTATCTTTTTTATTTAATTTTTCTCACATAGTAATGCGTAATTCTTGGGTAATTTCTTATTGTATAGATGTATTGGAGCTTCTTTGAAATATAAATGTTCATAACAAGAAGCTTTTATGCAATTTATTATACTAAAAGTGGATGTCGTACGTATTGTAACGTGATCGTGTTATAAAATCAATAAGGGACACTTCAATTTTTTATTTTTATCTATTATAACGAACACTTCAATTATTTATTTTTACCTACTAAATATAACGTACACAGTAACTTACGTAATTCTATTTACCTTTTAACGCACGGTAAAAAACGCACAGCTGCAAAGTAAATCGCACGGCTTCCCTAGCAATCACTTATCAATTGTCAATAGACGTCACCATTTTATTCAAAATCACCTATTAACATATTTGAAGTTGAATGTCATCCTATATTATATAAATATCAAATGACATTTATTAGATATAAAATTGCATTTAATAATTATAGTTATTTGGAATTATACCTACATTTGTTCCGTTTCCATCGACCCACCTCTTTTATCTGTCTAATTAGATCATAATATAATAGTAAATATGTTTCTCTCCGATTGGCAGCAAATATTAATTTTGCTGACACATATCAATCAGAAAAGTATTACTTTTCCTGCCTAGGCAGCAAAGTGGTTACTTAATCATCCATAAATCGTTTATAATTTCCTTCATATTTCATCTGAGACTTCTCCGTCAACAAATTAAACTCCATATTTTTTGCCACCTCCCTTATATCTGGAGGAGTAAGTACTTCCAGGTCGCTATTACTGTCCATTATATAATAATTTAAATATACCGATATTTTTTCGCATAACTGTCAGAAATTGTCAAACTATAATTATTATGGACATTTCCATAGCAATCAACCATTCCAACAACTGCGATTTCTATCAAATTTTATTTTAATTGAACACTACAGGAAGTAAAAACCTCATCCTAAATGGTTTGGAAGACAAAGAAAATGAAGATAACAAAGAAACAAGAGAAAAGGTAGTAAAACTATTAAGTACAATGGGAAGCAAAATAAACCCAGAATATAAAATAGAGATTAGAAGAATGGGAAAACCAAAACCAGGAATAACTAGACCCATATTGTTGAAACTAACAACAGCATGTAAAAAGATCGAAATTCTTAAACACAGCAATAAACTTAAGGGAACTAACATCTGGATAGAAGAAGATTTTTCTAAAGAAGTGTTGGAAGAAAGGAAAGCATTGATACCACAGGTAAAAGAAGCAAGGTAGAACGGACATAAAGCCAGTATTACATATAATAAACTAATAGTCAACGGTGAATTAGTTCAGGCAAACGATATGGGAAAAAGTAAGATTGTACTCTCGGAAAAGGCGGAAGAAAAGAAAAGAAAGATCAATGAAAGATCTCCAGAAACGAGTCGGCTTGAAGAACAGTTGAAGAAAATTACAAGAACTACAAAAAACTACTAACCCACAAGAAAGAGAAGACGGAAACAAAAAATGGAAACGGACATGGCCGTGAAAATGGAAATAAAAAATCATAAAAAAAGAAATAAAAAAAATAAACATCTCAATAAACACAAGAAAATACGAGTAGCAACATGAAACGTAAACACAGCCACAGCAAAAACACATATTAACTTAGGGGTAAAACGAGGAATAATCCATCTCGACTAGAAATTGGATTCCAAAAAATGCTTCCTGAAGCGTTTTCGCCATAATTCCTTAGAATTGTTAGGCGCTGATGATGATGATGAATGGGCAGATAAATCTTGGAAGTTCTCCACTATTAAACTGTTTACTTTGATTGAGTCTTCATTTTATACATAGATAAGACGTAATTGTAACACAAATATATTAAGTTATTGTAAAGATCAGCATGATATAGTTTTTTCCTGGTTTTTCTATATCATTGCACAGTTATACTGATCTTAGAGGGAAGTACATACAGGATAATCCCTTAGCGCTAATAACATCTATGCCCGATTTCACCAACTTGATTTTAGGTACTTCCTACCTAAGTAATTCCTAAGCTAGGAAATACCTAAATTTGATAGTATTTCCTAAACGCTTTAGGCAGTGGTAGCTAGCTGTTCTAATATAAGGTATTTCCTATCTCTCTTAGGTATTATCTAGCACGTCGTTAAACGCAAATTGTAGTTAGGAATTCCTAAATTTAATTTAGGTAATTCCTAACTTTAGGAAAGGGTTGGTGAAATCGTGCACTAGGCTTTAATATTGTTATGTCTTATTACTTCCATACTTGGTCTAGCATTAACTACTTAATCAACATCAGGTACCTAGCCACAAACAAACAAAATGTAACTTCAATATGTCAATCTGACTATGCTAGTTTTTAGCGAAACAGCTGTAATTGAATTTAAAGGCTTATTTTGCGAATAAATAGTGGAATTTTAGTTTAACTGTTTAGTTGTTTATTGTTCTTAATTACTTTTTTCTTTCTTTAATTTCTTGTACTTAGTATTATTGTTCTCTAACAATAATAGATTTTTTCTTGTAATAAACCATTTATGTACTTAATAATTTAAACAATATTTTCTAAATAGATAAAGCAGCGGATACATATTATTATATTAAACTATTCAAATAGAAAACGAAATACATTTCCAGTCGGTAATTTACTGAAAGATACGTTATTACCTCCTGCAAAGAGGATGCTACACACCCAAATAAACATGAACTATGACTATGAGTGTTTGTATGTATGTGTGTGTGTGCGCCTATAATGTTTATCTTACTGTTTGATCTTTCGTAAGAATCGTTACGTTAGTATTTTTATATTTATTACTACAGTACTGCATGTGTGATTTTCTCGTATAAATAAGTAGGTATATAATTTATAGAACCCGTTTTAATGTTTTTTTTGTATTTTTGCTTTCATGAAAGTAAGACTGTTACTCTGGTTCACATGGTTTTTCTCTTGATTTTTATGCAGTATTGTGCTTTCCCATGACAAGGCAATTTAGTACGAAAAGAAAGTAAACTTATTAATATTCCGTTTAATAATTAAGAGCAGTATCTGCCGTAAAAGTAACTAGCAGCAAAACTAAATACATGACAATCGCCAAAGATACACTCAGATGCAAGCTAGTAGTGAAGGTTAATCCCATAGAACAGGTGATGCAATTCAGATATTTAGGCATCGACATGTCAAGCAATCACGACCCAATTAAAGTCTTGATGAGTCAAATTAATAAGGCATCACCGATTCAAAATATTCATTCAAAATATTGATTTATTTAAAAATGCTCTAACTTCCGAACGCGAAGGCTGATTTCTTTGAATTTTTTGCAACTTGTTAAATAAAAAAAAAATATTTAAACAATACATGAAATAATTTCAATAAGGTGCAGTCAATAATAAAACTGAAAAAGTAGAAAATTGTTTCCACCTGCACCCAAGGTAAAGAAACTTAACAGTTTTTATACCAAGCTTGACCGTTTTATATGAAAAAATAACTACTTCCTGGTCTATATGCCCCAACGGACATTGAATTACATTCCAATAGAAAACGCGATGGCGACCGACTTCGTCGATACTTAAAACCTTCTCTATCGATTTTCAAATCAAAGGGAAGAACGCTACTCGTATACCGATTTCGACATTATTGTGTCTCATCAGTACGAGGTAATAAATCAGTATTTTAAATGGATCGAATTTTAAGTCGATGGTCTAATCCTTATATGAGTATAGTCAGCAAAATAAAAATCTACTAGACTTGCATTAGACCGATCACCACATATGGCATAGAAGTACGCGAAGACAACAACAAGGCGAAACATATGTTAAGGGTGGCCTAAATGAAAATATTAAGAACAATTTTAGGAAAAACGAGGAGAGACCGAGTGAGAAATATAGATCAGAGACCAGTGCGATATTCAGGATGTTGTAGGATGGGGTAAGCAGTCCAAGAGACATGGGTACAACCATGTTAGACGTATGGACGAAAGTAGACTCCCGAAAATCGTCCTAGAAAACAATCCACATGGTATGAAATCTTTCGCAAGATCGCCTAAAAAATGGAGGGATGGTTGGCAATCTACCTCCTAGGAAAAAATGCTGAGGCACCTCCAAAATGAACAGATCGACGAATCTTTTTTTTTCGGGCTGAGATGGGAAACTCATGTTCGATGGGTCCTTATTCAGAACCCAACTGTGTTGGACTCACCCTCGAGAGGATGCCTACCAACCAAACCCACCTCAAAATCTCACCGTTATCACCGTTACCCCCGCCTCGGAATCACTACCCTAGCATACTTCAAGACGGGCGGTGGTCCCTTACACACTCTTCTCCCATTCATATTACTCGCCATCAGAACATTTCCTTCTCCTAACCATTTTCTCTACAACTTCGCTAACCTTATCCCATTCTTTTTCCCCTCTCAACATTATCCCCACCATGTTCTCCCAATACACTGCTACCCCGAGTCTCCTGTCTAACTTCTCTGCAGTTCCTGGCCACGTACTCCTCGCTCTTACACAACCAACATCTAACCTTCTCCTTGACCCTCTTCTCTTATGTCATTTAGCACCACACCCAAAACATCTACCCTCCATAAATGTTACCCTATTCCACCCCAATTTCATCTTCCAGTAAAACTTCCGCCTTTTCCCATTCCGCAGTCTCCACCGCCATCTTCGTCCCATTCCTCTCCCTTGCCACCTTAATCACCTTAGTACCTTTTCCAGTTAATTCCTCTATTCTCTTCGTTATCTCTTCATCTTCCATCCACGGGTCTAACCCTATCACCTTAATGGTTTTTGTTCCCCTTCCTGCCTCCACCGCCCTTGCTCCTGTAACCCTTTCCACCTCGCCCAGAATTCCCCTCACCTCAACTCCCTTCTTTGCTTCAATTATCACCTCTCTGCTACTTGATATTCTGAGTCTATCGACCCACTCCCCGTTCATCTCCCCTAACCCCTTTTTATCTTTTCAATCCCCTCCTGATTCAGATTTCCAATATCCTTAAGGATAACCGCCTCATTCCTTTTTTCCCTTGCCCCTTCCTTTTCCGTATATACTGTCACCCTCGTCCCTCCAACCATCCGACTCAGCAAATCAAAAAATATCCTTTAATCGCTACCATCCCCCTTCATTCGGCAGATTCACTCTTCCTCCTCCGGTTTTACCCCTTTTCTCTATGAAATCTTTACTTCCTTGATCCACTCCATTTCCTCCCCTTTTTCTACCAGGATCGGGAAATAATCTCTGGACCCCTCTCTCCATTCCACTATCTTACTTGTTTACCCACACTACCTTAATTATATCGACAAATCTTAAATAAGTAGAAGATTTTTTACTAGTCTCTCAATGGGTACTACCTACTTAAAAACTTACAAAATTACTTGCAAAATCGAAACTATCTTTTTCGCGGAAAGATATTTTGTTTTTTTACTAATTTTCCCAAAAGTTGACTGTTAATTTATTAAATTCTCGTTTTATTTACAGTTTTCGTGTACTAAATGTTTATTTATTTTAGTGGTTTGGGCTACATTATAGGCGCCAAAACAGCGGATCTACTTGGGCAGTGGCAGTGGGCACTACGCGTTACGCCAGCTTTAGGAGTAGTAGCTGTATTACTTATTTTGTTTATACTGAGCGATCCGGAAAGAGGCCAAAGCGAATGTAGTACTCATATGGAAGCTACTCCTTGGATAGAGGATCTAAAAGATATCGTTCGCAAGTAAGATCAATTATTACTTTATTTATTTGTACATAAAAATTAGTTTAAGAGAATATTCATTTTGTCTGCTGTACCGTATTCAAATTTTATTACACGTAATAAATTATCGTATAATTTAAACAATTAAACCAAATTTAGTAGAACTTTAGACATTGTAAATCTAAAGGCCACGAATTTAATTTATGGAATTCATAATTTATAAAAGAAAGCCATTTAGCCGTAAAATGTGTAAATGACCGTTCTTTTATTAGTTTTATCTTAATTAGTTTAACTAACTTAGGCATTCTAACTAACTTAATATAATTTTAATGTTGGTTTTACTCTGTTAATTTATTCTTCTATATACTGATTGTTCAGAGGCGGATCTAATCCAAACAGTTCTTTTTATTTGTAAAATTTACTTCTCCTTTTCAACTATTTTATTTATATGTTTTTTTTTGCATTTTCAGTCGAAGTTTTATGTATTCTACCGCTGGATTTACTTGTGTAGCTTTTGTTGCTGGTGCTTTATCCTGGTGGGGTCCATTATTTATTGAAAAAGGATTAAAACTGCAGTCTACCTCTGACAATGATTATGACAAGTAAGTAATAATAATAATAACTAACTATAAACACAGGCACGACCAAAAAGGTGATTTTTCCATCAAATACTGGCATTCTAAGACAAGTTAATCAAAGAATTTATTCCGTGTTATAAATACACACCCAAAATAATATTAGAAAACTTAAAAAATATTAGTGAAAATTGGTCCATGTAGCTTAAGAACTGTGGTGAATTTAAAGAGAAATTTTTGCAATTCACTTATACCGAAACGTCTACACGAAGTGTATTCAGAGCAAACACATAATCCCATATTAGTCTAGAATTGAATTCTATCGAATCTAGTGCCTTTAGTACTGCTTGGCTATCTGTGAAGATGGCTATTGAACGGTATGTTCTCAGTATTTTAATTTCTTCTACACAAATTGTAGATTGTTATTGTGATTGTGATTCCAGCGTGGCGTTCTTGGATAAACTTATTGTAAATGCTATCCCATGTCCGAGGTCAAAACTAACTATAGTTTTTGTTTCAAAAATGGCTCAATAGGATGACTTTAAAAAGGCACATTCTATCAGCAAGAAAAAAAAAGTGAAGGTCTTGAAAGACCTTTACTGACTATAGGTGAACAACGGCAAGAAAGAGCTAGGGGGGGATCATGGTACGCTTTAATGTTTCCAAAGTGGCCAAATAAACAAATGGACAAGATCATATAGAGTAAAACCGATTACAACAATAGATCTGGAAACTTGAATAACTTAGTCTAGCCTATGACCATCTGGTAGTAATTAAAGTAATTTTAAAAACTGCAATGTATGAATTTATTCAGTACCTATTTTAGTTTCTCTTCATTTTTTCATTCGAGAATAGTGCTAGTATAAGTACATGCAGCCAAGATCAAGTTTAGATTGCCAATAAAAAAGAACCTTCTTTCTCTTCTTATAGAAGACACATATTTATTCACTCTTCAGGTATATTATTCCATTAAAAATAAACTAACCATTTATTAATTCTCTGACTTCATCACCTACAAATTAGCCGTGTACACTTATACCTAAAAGCCCGTTCTTGGTAGTCTCTAACATAGTTTATTTTCTTTGCAAGAACTATACTACATACTTTCTTTAGAAACATGCATCTGATGCTTTTCCTGTTCACATCTTTAGCCATGAGTCGTTTAACAGCAAGTCTTGAACCAATAACAATAATTCTCTTGTGCACCAGTGTTAAAACACTTAAAACGAAATTTTTATACTGAAACATGGTCGTTCAAATGGCATAAGCTTACTTTGTTAACCAACTTATTTAGTAGCATGGAAAATTTATAATATTTATATATATTTTCATTAGACTTGCAAAATTATGATTATTACTTATTATTAATTTTTTATTGTAATTTCTAGCGTTCCATTCAAATTTGGAGTCATCTCAATGTTGGCAGGTCTGTTGGGCGTACCTTTTGGCAGTTATCTTGCACAAAGGTTGCGTAGTAGGTATAGACGAATCGACGCCAATATTTGTGCATTCGGCTTGCTGGCATCCGCTCCATTGGTGTTCCTAGTCTGCGTAACCGCCAAGTACAACGCTGCGTTATGTTTTACACTAGTCTTCTTTGCTGAGTTTTTCTTCAACCTCACCTGGTCTATCATTGCTGACATACTCTTGGTAAGGACGAAGGTTTATACTAAGTTTTGATTTGTATAAATAATGAGTGTCTTTATAATCTAACTAACTAACTACTATATGTATTAAAAAAAAAGCTGGGGAAAACAAAGAACACTGGAAACGAATTACTAGTATGACAATATCAGAAAACGAATTACTAGTCTTACAATATCAAAATTAATTGATCGAAACCGTTTTCAGTTTACCCGAAAAAGTAATTTTAATCAAAGGGCTCAAATTATTAAAACCTGAGTTTTAACCACAATATCAGGATTTGTGGGCTTAATTTTACGCCTTTATTAACGAAATCCTTAAAACTTGATTACCACTATAAACAATTGTAAATGGTATTGCTTTATTAATATCGGCACTGCTTATGACTTAATGTTTAACAACAGACATGAACAGAATTAGATCATTAATTTTTTGAGTAAATATGTGTCATAAGAAAGAATTATTATTTAATAACAAATTAAGTAGTAAATTGAATATTACATATAGCAATTCTAGAACACAAAGAAAAGAATGAACAACAAAGTATCTTGGGTACAATATAAAATTGTAAAAAGTAATATGCAATATAAAACCGTTACTAAAAAAAAAATTCATTTTAAAAGTATATATCTTCACTTAAATATATAACTAAAACCAATTTTCTTGAATATTTCTGAATGTTATGTTGAAGTATTGTTAGCATCATTTCCAATCATGCTAAATCTACGTGGGGAAAATATGTCAACAGAGTGATAATAATTTAACAATAAAACAGATAAACTGTAGTAAAAATCGTAGTTTAATATTTCATTTTTAGATTGATATGAGAAGACAAATTGTACTTTTTGTAATATAAGAATAAGAATCTGTAAGGTATAGGGTTGGTCATATTAATTTTTACAGAATGTTGCGTACAGACCTACAGATCGGGCTCAGAATCCCACTATTAGTTGTTACAGTCAGATATTTATGCTAACAAACTAAATTTCACTTTATTTTTAGTATGTTGTGTTGCCTACGAGGAGGTCTACAGCAGAAGGTTTCCAACTTCTATTTTCTCATGCCCTTGGTGATGCTGGTAGTCCATATTTAATAGGAGTGGTAAGATATTTATTTTAATGAAATTGATTGTGTTAACCTTTACTTTGTGGAAGTCTATTTTACTAAGAACGTTAAAAATAGAACTTTTTAAACAAAACTTCCACTATTTCTTGGAATTCATTCCTAAGAATAGTTATATTTTTATCTTATGCAAAAACTTGGAATTCACTGACTGACAGCACAATGACATTACTTAATTAATTTCTTAATAAATCAAGATATCTACTAAATACATGATAATTAGAGTGAATGTGTATGTAGTTATATTGCACTCTGCTAAAAATTTCCTATTAAACATTGTTGGAACTTTGATTTTCTTTCCCCTTTTCTGATCAAACACAATGGTCTCTTCATTCTCAGATCCTCACTTTGAATTGTTTATTTAATACTAGAATTGAAAGTTCGGAAGGCAAACATTCATACATAACAAAACAGTTTCTTTAAATTTAAATGATACTAGAAAGTAAGTTTAGCCGAAAGTTTCTTCTCAGTTGTCTGAGACAGTTAAAAGAAAAGCACCAGATGACTATTGTTATGTCTAATGTTTCAAAGCGATAGAGCGCAGCCATATTTAAGTTATGAAATTACGGCCATTACATATAACTTTTTTAAATCTAAAATAAAGTTCATTAGATCTGTTTGTATCTCCGAAATATTTTAACAATTTTGCATTTTTAAGTTTAATTGTTTAATGTATTCTTTTAGCTCTCCGAATTATTCAAAACATTTCTTCAATCGCGATCCAGTTCAAATTCAACCACAAAGGATGATGAGATCGAATTCTTATCTTTACAATATGCCCTATTTTCAACGTGTTTTGTTGAAATTATAGGTGGACTATTTTTCATAGTCACGGCATTTTACATAGTACAAGATAAGAAGAAAGTAGACGATGCAGTACATGGTAAGTTTTAAAATTTTTGAGCACTTTTTCTTTCTAGATTTTCAGTGAGTTTTGCGCGATATGTTGCGTATATTATAAATATCAGGGTTCCCACCCACCCTTGAAAACCTTAAAACCGGGAATTATTTTGTTATAACGTAAAAATAATGGTGTTTCTTTTACCATTTACTTAAATTAGGCAATTTTTTTAAAATCAATCACCATAACCAGTTGTCTAAAGTTCGCAATGTCTTGTACACATCATGATAATCGATAAACAAGCCAGTGTGGATGAACCCAAATTGTTGTATTTTTTTATATAAATAAATTTGGTTTTTTATCGCAGTTATCTTGGACCCGCGAATTTAGTAGTTTGGTCCTGAAAACCGGGAATCCCATGTGAATTTGGTTTTCAGAAAAGAGTGGGAACGCTTAATATGTATGTTATAAATATTTCTTCTTCTTATCTATGTTAATTTTTGTTCTAAAACCAATAATTCTTCTTTTTTACTTAGGCCTATAATAAGCTTTTCTTGACTAGATATAGTATTAATATATAAACATTACTTTCTAGAACGAGAAGTTAATAATAAAATGTATGCTATTGCTACTACAGTTATTAATGAAGCGAACAGTCTAACCAAGTCCGATTCTAAATAATAATGGAAATATGTAAAAAAAAACTGTTGTATTAAGACTTACTGAAATTATTTGTTGAGTATCAGGTAAAAAATATATCCATTTAAAAATAAGTAATATATTTTCTATGGAACAAATGTGTTTTACTGGTGTAAATACATAAAATTGGTAGTATCTCTAGAAACATATCGATGGTTAAATTCTAACATGTCGTAACCCTCAATTTTTACGATTTGGCTTTTTCGTCATTATGGAACTACTTTTACGGCACCGAAACTAATTCTAAAAGGCCGGATACTTCAGACCAATAGAAATACTATAATTTTGAATTTTACTAAACGTCGTATAATCATTGGCTAAATTACTAAAAGCAACTGGTCGTATCCCACATAACCTCTATGTTAACAGTGCACGTTTAATGTTGTTGTGTGTATTTCTCTTCGACTCTGTTAAAATTAGTGGAAAAAGGTTAGTATATTATATACCTGTAATAATTATTTATCTTGAATACGTTGGTGATCTATTTATTTTTATTAAAATTTAATAGAAAGTTATTAGAAACCTGAATTAGATGCTGTTTTCATGTTTATGTTTATACGTCCTTTTAGAAGTACATTTTTTTGGTCGATAATTGAATGTTACGACTCTTTTGAACTACTGTAATGGGCTTACACTATTATTATAAAAACATTAATCAAATAATTTAGTCACAGTTTTACAGGGTTACTAGTAATAATGTTTTTTTACAATTTAGATGGGAAGTCGAAGTAAGAAAATATTGTCGCTTTGTTTGGAGAATAATGTAGTGTACGATTGCAATATTATCGATAGTGAGCTTTTTTACCCGTTGATGAACATGAAGTAGAGCCTACTTACGTAAATTTGCTATCAGGTAAGAACCTATTTTTTATTTATATTGGTTTTTAAAAAAATATTTTTAGTGCCAGAAATGGTTAATAATAATGAAACGCCTCTGCAGAACGAAGATTTCTTCAACAACCCAGGAAATGAGGTAGCAAATGAAATTGACACTGACTCTCAACTTCCGAAAGTTTTAGAAATCGAACCAATTTCAGAGAATGAAAATATTGACGACCCTGTCTGGCAACCTGAACCAGCACTTGAAGAAATTGAAGTAACAGAAATGGAAGAAGTTGACAATAATGAAAACCCACAGGCCAATGAAGGTGATAGCAGTCCTACATCAGACGAGAACAAACCTAAAAGGAGAGTACGAAGAAAGATAGCAAATCCTGAAGAATGGCAAAAGAATAAAAGCAAGAAATTTAGAATGTTGGGTGAAGCTTACTTGGGTTATAAAAAAAAAGGATGGATCGGTCAAACAAAATATTCAAAGAGCTCCTCGAAGTGTTAAGGAAGGTTGTATAAATGGAGCATTGTGTAAAATGTCGTCGAAAAGAAATTGTAATTCCTTTTCTTCTGAAAAACGCAAAGAAATATTTGAACTATTTTGGAAGATGACCTGGTCACAAAAGAAGGTGTATGTTTTAAGCTTGGTTCTTTATACGCCAAAAAAGATGTTATGTCCAAGGTCCATCTAGAAGACATGGCTCATTCTTTTATCACCTGAGGTTGGATAATACAAATCTTCAAGTCTGTAAGAAAATGTTCCTCACAACATTAGGTTTAAAGGAGAAGATGACACAAAACTGGGTTCTCAAAAGTCAAAATCATGGTCTCACAAACAGAACGGAAGTCGACAATGAAAGAAAAACTTCGAAACGAAGCGTTTCATCTTTTTTAAGGAAACTGCTCAACAGACAGATTATCTTAAAAGTTTTTTGACCTATTACCAAAAGCAGAATCGCACTATTGTCGCAAAGATTCAGAAAAGCAGTACTTGCAACATCCTTTTCAAACAAAAAGTGAAATCTATGATTTATATAAAAACAAATGTGCGACTGAAAATAAAACAGCTGTTTCAATAACCACTTTCAATAAGGTCTTTGACAGTCTCAATCTGGCATTGTATAAGCCCAGGAAGGATCAGTGTGACACATGCCTTCAGTTTAAAGTCAAACAACTCAGCGAAGAAGAGTATCAAAAGCATTTAAAAAAGAAGAATGAAGCACAAGAAGAAAAGAGAAAAGATAAAGAAGAGGCAGTTAATGGAAAGCATTTTATTTTTACTATGGATGTGCAATCAGTTAAATTGTGTCCTGTTATTGAGGCTAGCAAGGTTTACTATAAGACTAGACTACAGGTGCACATATTTACGATTTATAACTTGGCAACACACCAGTGCACAAATTATGTTTGGAATGAGACTGAAGGAGATTTACAGGCATCAGTTTTTGTGTCCTGCATTATAAAGCATCTCGAAAAAAATTGTTTACAAGAAAAAAGGGTATAATTATATTTTCAGATGGCTGCGGGTATCAAAACCGAAACACCACTTTATCTAACGCGTTAAGTTTTTTTTCCACAAAATACGATGTTCAGATCGAACAAAAGTATCTTGAGAAGGGTCACACTCAAATGGAGTGTGACTCTACTCATGCTCTTATAGAGAGAAAATTAAAAGGTCGCGAAATCACCCTTCCCTCTCAATATGCACAAGTTATTCGAGAAGCTAGAAAAAAACCTTTTCCACTTGATGTTGAGTACCTCGATCACGATTTTTCTTAGAATATAATGAAAAAGGCGATCACCCGGTATGAATCTATACGACCAGGCAAAATAAAAAGTGACCCAACTGTGTCAGATCTGAGGTGTTTAAAATATTTACCGGATGGAACAATTCACTATAAAGTCAATTACGACGAAGAATATAAAATTTTGCCCCAACGGACCCGTTTACCACCCTTACCAAAAAATCAGGTCTTTAGAAAGTTGTTTTCAACAAGATTGCCATTAAAAGAAACTAAGTATAAACACTTACAAGACTTAAAAACAGTATTAAATTCAGATTTACACAGCTTTTATGACAATTTACCATTCGTTCCTGTAAAATAAAATTTACTTATTCATATTTCATTTCTGTCCTATGTAAAGAAATTGTCAGAATAAAATAAAAGTTTTGTTATGGTGTTTGTTACTTTTATCGTAACCCATTCATCCATTCTACAAACCACATGAGTAAAATAATATAATTCTTGAGTCACTCCATGAGACACGAAAAGTCGTAAACCACAAATACAAAATTCTAATATGTCGTATGCCATTTTGTAAAACAGATGTTGCAAAAAATTATATTATTTGTTATTAAAAACTTTTCTAAGTAGGTCTTATTACTTAATAAATTATGAAATCAGTAGATTGTACTATCTAGCAAAGCCGAAATAGTTATTTGTGTCTCCTGTAAAATTCTATTTAACGGGGATACGACATGTTAGAATTTAACCATCGATATACCAAGCATGCCGTTAGTTGACTTTGAAAACTAAATCATTGATAAAGAAGCATGTCTTTCCGAGGACACCATAAAACATTATAAAAAAATTATGGTTTAAAAACAAGGATTTCTTAAATAATTTCTCCATAAAACCACATTTATATTTATTAACAAAAATTTCATTGGATTAATTTTTATTCAGGACTACATCCTTCTAATCCTGACCACTCAGAGCAGCAAGAGCAGTTACAAGCGGAGACTATATAAAGCCTAGAAATTCTGAACGTGTATGTGGTAGATATTAATTTTTAGGTTATAAGGTGGTGGTTTTAATATTTTAAAACTGTAACGTTTTATTAACAACAACTATATCACCACTAAAAAGTTTTATAACCATTGGTTTGTTGTTCATACTTAAAAAATGTTTAAAATGGTGTTGGAACCTAACGTAAAAAAACAATATATTTAATTTAATTTACTAATATTGTATTTATCCAAGTTTAAATTTAGCTAAAAGTGAATTGTATAAATTAAACCATTATTTTTTTCCTAAATAGGGTACTTACACATAAAAAATGTTGTGTTGAGGCATCCATTATAAAGTATGAATTATGAGAGTATAAAAAATTTGGAGTGACAGTTGACAACCATTTTTTGGTATGTTACATATATAATAAGCATATGATAATATCGATCTATCTGTTTACTTTCGTTAAATTTATTGTACACTCCGCGTTATATAAAACTGGTACACCTTTATTTTCCCTATGTAAATCAAATTAAATAATCAAAATGACAATCAGTCGCATGTGTCAAATTTGTCAAAGCGCATTATTTACGATGCCAGTCCATTTAAGGGAATTTGATAAAATGCGAATAATTTCCAAAATAGAGGATGGTTGTTCCATTAGACGAATTGCCCAAACGTTTAATAGAAGCAAAACCACGATTCAAAACATTAAAAAAAGGTGGGATAATGACCAAACTATTTGCAGAAAAAGAGGAACTGGAAGACCATTTATAACTACAGCGGAGCAAGACGAAGCATTAACTGATTACTTAAGGGAAAATCCATTTCATACGGCAAGACATGCAAAAGTTGCAGTAAACTTTAATGCTTCAATAACAACCGCAAGAAGAATTAGAAAAACTAATTTAAAGAATTGTGCGGCCGCCCGGAAGTACAAACTCAATGAAGAACATAAACAAGGTAGATTAATTTTTGCCTTAAATTATGTTTTAAACGACACATTAAATTTTTGGGGAAGGGTAATTTTTTCCGATGAAAAAGTATTCCAATCACATAGTGACGGCCATATTAGAGTTTATAGACCGCCTGGAAGTAGGTTTAATGAAAATTATATTTCTTCTAATGATAAGTCTGGACGATTTTCTGTAAATGTTTGGGCTTGGATGTATAGAGGAGGATTAGGAATGTGCTGGAGAATCGAAGGAAGATTAAATGCTAGAAACTATTTGGATATTTTAGATGGGGTAATGTTACCATCGGTTAGGGAAATTTTTCCCAATGATAATTTTATTTTTCAACATGACAATTGCTCAGTGCACATTGCTCACAGTGTGCATTTATATTGCTGAAAATAATATTGAAACGGTTCCATGGGTCGCTAAAAGTCCAGACCCTAATCCAATAGAGAATGTTTGGGGGCTTATGGTAAAAAAATTGAAAAATTTAAATACAATTCCACGAAACAAAGAACACTTATGGACGCTAATAGAAGAAACCTGGGAGAGCTTGACAAAAGATAAAAATTTAACGTTAAATTTAATTGACTCAATGCCTACAAGATTACAAGAACTTATCAATAATAATGGAGGTATGACACGTTATTAATTATTAAATGTAAACTTTCATGGCTTCTATGCTACCATGATCTATAATCTATTTGTTAGTTCATTTAATTGTTTATGTATGAATGATAATAGATTTTTATTTTTTCCAATTTGTTTTATTGCTTTATAAAATTTAATTTCATCATTACATTTACTAACATTTTTATTGAGCTGGCAACACTGCCATAGAAATTATACCATAACAGCTGATTTAGCATTGACACTTTTTAAAAGATCAATTTACACAACTACAAAAACACTATTTTTGATTATAATAGTTGTACCAGTTTTATATGACGCGGAGTGTACTAACCTTTACTCTTTCAACAGTAACTGCAATAAATACAAAATGCTATCAGTGGCAACCACAAAACATGTTTAAGGTTCATTAGTTAAGTTCATGAAACATATACTATATCAGGTCTAGGATGTGGCCTGTTGCGTATTCTGATGTTTCTTTTCCAACTAGAAACTACAGTCTTGCCAGGCCTTTACAGTGGCCTAAGAAGTGAATTGTGTATTCCCCCTACCCCTAACAGATCCTACATATGTTTATTTCTGTCTGACCTATAATACTCATGTGCCTATCGACCCTACAGTGTTTGGTTTGGTTACAATGGGACTACGAATTTATGAATGACTAACTGTCTCTATGTGTTTTTATACTCTATTAGCCTTACCAATAAACGGAGTATAAATATTTATACCGAGAATAAATATTTTATACCGAGAATAAATTAGGAATAGGCAAAATGTCTACCAATAAATATGGAATAACTTATACTCGGAATAAATACTCGGTATAAAGTTATACCAACCCTAAGCCTTGTTTAAGTGCAGTATAACCTAAAAAATATGAAAGGTGTAGAAGCTTTTGAGGAAGATAGTTAGAAATACAAGTAAAAGAAAAGTTTTTAAAGAAAGAATAGACCCATTTATAAAATACTCTGACAAAAAAATGTATGTCGTCGTATTGCAAAGGCTATATACTAGAAAATAGATGTGATTTTATAAAAATGCCTTTTCTTCACGAATAACTGATTTCAATGTAAACATTTGAGAGATAATTGGTAAAAAAGTAGTTGTGTTTTTTTCAAGCAACTCAGTTTAGTTGTCAAATAAAATATAGAAATATAAGATCAGTCAGTCACGAGTGGATTTTTTGTTCTCAAACAAAGAGAGTGGTAAAAATCTGAAATTCGCCTGAATGAAATGAAAATAGAAAAATTAAGAGGTTTTTTAGAGAAATAGTTTAATAAACAAGAAACATATTGACATTGAGAAAAACACATATTTAACATAAAGTACTTAAACATTTCTCAATTTATTCGTAATTTTTTGTAAATTTGCATCAATTTTTTCATTGATTAATTTGATGGAATTTATTTGGATGGATTATTTATATTTGACGTTTAACTGTCACATATACAAGTTTGGTGTTATGGATAATCCGAACTTGACTAAAGCTCCTAATTATTGGTTCATTTGATAAATTAAGACAACACAACAAAGCTATTCACAATCAACAATTTATAATTTAAATTAACTACAAAATGATTGTAACTGTCATAATTCATTTAATTTAAGACTGTTTTATGTACTTTTGTCATCTTTTGCTACGTTGCCAAATCGTTATTTTGGAATAAAGAAGGAAAAGTTATAACTAATTTATTCCGAGTTTATTTGTGAACAATTTATACCAACCTTATACTTAGGATAACTATTCTAAGTTTAAATAAGGAATAACCTAAGAATAATAAATATTTATTAGTAACAGTGTATGAGTATAATACAGAAGATGAACTTTCTGCCACTATTACTATAACTTTACTACAACAAATCAAACACTGGCTCACAACAACTGACGTCGTGTGGACAGGGTCTACGGCAGGTCCCCAATACAGTAACTTGCCTTAGATTCCAAGTAACCCGCCCGACATACATTCCAACTTGTAGTTCATGCTACCTGTTTGAAATATATTGATGAATATAAAAAATATGGAAAATTATTCAAAAGAGCTTTATAGAAAAACATAATTTATGAAACATAAAAATGAAGAAACTTCTAATTATTTTCTTATTTTTTTTTCAGCGGCAAATTCTCGGCAACTTCTGGAAAATCAAGAAAACGATAACATGATTTCTTGAACATTCGTGTATTAAATGTGTATTAAATCCATTTCCTCATTTAAGAAGACTGCAACTAAACACCTAAAATAAATAAAATCCCCAAGGGACGAAAATACATGCAAATAATGAAAATTACTTCAAATTATTTGTAGCAGCGGCGTAGAAAAAACCGTTAAATAATTTGCAAACAATGTACTGTAGTGCTAGTGAAAAATACATACTCCAGAGAGAGTAGAGTGGTTTTTGTGAATATGATCATAATCTTGATTTTAGTTATTATAGTTTTTAATATACTGAAAAAGACAAATATTTAATTTATATATACAATTGTAATTCAGTTAATTATATGTTGAATAATTGATTAATTAAATAAGGAACTTCTTAAAAAATTATCCTTATATAAAAATCAAATATTCAAAATAACTTCCTCTTTTGGTGAATATTTTTACTTATTTTATCGTTTATACAATAATAAGTATCAAAATATTATTTGCGTTTTAAATTTAAGAAATACAATATTCCAATAGGTGTCATTGTCAAACCACATTGAATATATTGTTAGATTGGCTTAAAAACTGGTTTAGGCGAAACACCGGCAAGCCATTTGTGTACACTGTCCTTAGTTACAAGCACAAGTTATGTTTTAATTACAGATTCAAAAAAGAAAAATTAATAAAATATTAAATCAAATAAAGTAAATCATCCATATCTCAAATGTGACTGATGGGAAAACCAAATGAAAAACCCAAAGTCAATGTTACAGAATTTCTGTGACATTCACTTTGGGTTGTTTATATGGTTTTATAATATTAAATAATTAATATTAACAAAAAAGAGTTAGAAAAAAGTGATACCAACCATAGTGAAACTAAAGAACTGCGAATGAATGAATCACCCTTAGACAAGGAAAGATATATAAGGACTCGTAGCATCGACAGAAAATTGAAACAAATGTGCACCACCAAACAATAAACACCACTATTAGAAGGGCTTGAGACATAATTCTATTTATATATATAAAAAAATAGAAGAAATATTTAATTTGTCAAGGTCCACAACGCAGTTACTCTTATTATAGTTTTTTTTTTCAAGATATTACAAATTTTCACTCGAAATTTTCACTGCCATAAATGCACGCCTATTTAAAAAAATGGAAATTTCAAGGTTAATGTGAAATCCATCATAAAATTATGAATTAAATTTTCCAAATTATGTTACATTATTTGAAGTTTTTACAAAATAATTATGCTTGGTCAACTATTCCAAAACGTAATGATCTTTTTTTACCTGTGCAATGATATACCGGTTTCCTTTTTCCCGCTTTTCCTTTTTCCCTACTATTAGAATTGTAAGATGAGAGCAGTTTACCCGGTTTATACAGTATTTACACACATAATAGTTCAAAATTCTTTTAATAATTGCACAAAATCGAATGAGTACCAAAACCAATGTTGTGCACCAATGAAATAGCGGCCACTCGAAAATATGCACAATTTCGATTCATACGCATAGGTTGGCATTATGTATCTCCTCTTTTACCTAATCTAAGGAATCACCAAACCCAAAGACACTATAAGTGGGATTAAGATATTTTATTTTTGATTGATTGTGGTTCAAATCTTTTTAACCTGAATTTGAACATTACTATGTATTTGCCCCGAAAAAGACTAATTTGCGCTACGAATAAACTCTGAGTTGCAGAAAGTCTTAGTAGTATTATCAATTAATACTATTAAACTTATTTAAAATAATGAGAGCTACTTTCAGAAGCAATAATAATTTTTGCTCACTGGCGTATTTTGAAAAGGCAATATTCTAAAATTTATTTAACGACTCAAACCACTAAGCCTTCCATCAAATACTTCAATTTGTTGTAGTACATGACTTAAACGCGAAAATGAATGTTTATTAACTGTTGAGCTTCAGATGTATCTATTTCTCGTGTGCTATTTGTGTATTATATTAATATTGTGAAAATGTATGTGTATAGATTGTTTAATATGATAAGTTTAATCATTTATGAACAAAAAACATTAATGTTTTTAAAAACTCAAAAGAAATTCCAAATTGTATGAATGAAAAAACAGGATTTAATTTTTGTTTTACAAGAATTAATAATTTTTAATTTATTGAGAAATTGGCTCAATAACCTTGAGAATATTATTCTATTTCCCGATATTCTCAAATTATAATTATCATGGTAAAAGTGCTAAAAATTTGTTTTTTAGGAAGGAACTACTTCATTTTTATTAGAAAAACAAATTTTTGAATCGCATTATAGAATTTGATTTAAATACTACCTTGCACTCTACCCTTGTTGACTTTAGAAGTGGGCTTTTTAAATCGATTTTTCCTGTCGCCTTCATATGTGGTTGATTATATATTCTTTATACATTTTCACCTAAATATAATTTTTTTATTTTTATCACTTGTGTTCCCACTGCCCCATTATTTAAAATTGCATAAAGTAAAATAAACATTTTATTAGTGTACATTGACAATAACAAACAAATTCTGTGTTTTAACATTGCACCTGCATTATTTATTCTAGCAACTTATAATATATTTTTTTGCTAATTGTTTAACCCCAGTAGGTACATCCAGCTAACAATTTTTAGCAATACAAAATATGGGTCAATTATCGAAATTATGTAAAGAAATATAAATATTGTGTGAATTGATGTGATGTTATATTTATTATGTATATCAAAATTCTCTATATAACTTTATTTATCAATTTATATTTTTGTAATTATAACTAATTTGTTGGTATACATACACCAAATTATACCTGAAATGGTTTATTCAAAGACTTGATATTAATACAACCAATCGTAAAATTTGGTTAATAGTTTTATTTGTAAATTTTAAACTTAAAAATGTGCAACTTTTTAGAATCTAATTTGCCTAAGGTTCTTCCAAAGTTTACCGTTCGTAACATTTTTTTTATTTATTGTCCTGTATTGTTTGTTGTATTGAAATTATATACATATTTATTTATACGGTTTATGGTCAATATTTGTTTAGTTTTGTAAAAATATATGAGGCTGTTTTTTTAAAGGAAAGTATAAGGCAAGTAGTGTTACGATTTTTTTAACAATGTGGTAAATTTTCGAGCAATCATTTTATCAATGTAGTTCAATTTTTGCTCAGGTTAATGTACTATACAATTTATCGTAAGATTAAACTGTTTAGAAATCCTGTTATTTATTAAAAATGGAAAAAGTATAAAAGAACAATTTATATTTACTGTGAAAAATAATACCTAGCCAAAGCAAAAAAAATGAGTAAAATAATTAGAATAGATTAATATTAATAACATTTAATTTATAAATAAAATGATGACAATAAAAAGATAAATTATAATAAAGATTAATATCTATTACAATGTTTTTACGCCAAAAGAAAAATTTAACAATTATTATTAACTTACAAAGAAAACTGCCTTCGATTAAGGAAGTTTGTTCTAATTGTATTTAATCTTCTTAAACAAGTTCTTTATAAGGTGAAAATGAACATATAAGTCCAAGAGCTTGTCGAAATAATTGGTAATGATTAAACACGGCTGGATTAGACAGATTTTAAAAAACCTAGAATCGATAAGAAATCTGCTTATCTTGATGACCTAGACTGGTGCGTTTGGAAATGGCAGCCGGAAAAGTCTCCAAGATATTTTTCACTGAACAAAGATCATGCAAGGGCATTGAAAATCGGTCAGAAAATTCCTGCTTAGGAACAAAATCAAATATCCGTCTATACATTTCCATAACCAGTCTTTAACTAATAAGTAAATAAAATTTCAAGTCAGACGCCTTGATCATAAGACACTAAAAGATGAAGGTAAAGATTTTCGCAATCCTTAGTCAATTTACTATTATTTCGTTAAAATATGTAAAAGGTTATACTATTCGAAAACATCATGATGTCATTCGAGCTTTCTTCATTACCACATTCAGGCTTGTCGCTATAAGTGGCATATTCATAAAAGGTCTCTGCTTGTTCACTTGAAATTATAAAATGTATTCATGAACATTATCTGTCTTTAACTTTCATCCTTTACTTTCATAAAATGCCTTATTTCCGTCAATAACATGTACATTGTCTTCAACGACAATAGTAAAACAAAAATAGAAAGGTGAGATTTTTGTGTTATAAGATATATCTAAATCAGTTGGGTGTCCGATCATGACCACTATTTCTGCTAGATATTCCTAATTACTTCACTAAACATCTTATAATAACAAAAAATTTCATTTAAAATCGTATTTATAAGAATACAGCAATAAATTTTTTATATAAATAAAATTACAATTGCATTGGAGTATTTCGTAAATTGAAACCCTACCAAGTAGGTACTAGCACCCTCGTATGAAGATTGGGAAAACAATTTATCCATACAAATTTTGGAATATATAATCGATTTTCTTCTGTTCAATACTAGAAGAGGTATTATTTTTATTATAAATTTGGCTAGTGTATTTATTTAAATAAACCATTTACAATTTGAAAAAACATCACTCATGGTTATCTCAAATGTATTGTGTGATTTTATTCATTATTGGACAAAAATTGCTCAAATTATGACCTCCGAAATCTGGTTTATGATACGTCATAGATATAATTTGTTTTTAAACATGATTTTGAACAATTTTATTTTATATATTTAATAAAATCACATTTTAAGGTATATATTAGTTTTGAGATGGTTTGTTATGTAAAGTTTTAGTTGTTTGATAAGAGAAATAGCAAATTCGATTACAGTATAGAGTATAATAATAATCATTGAGGGCCGTTATTGTAACTTTCTGATGTAACCATAGTAGTTGGTATTTATATTGCTAGAGACTGGTAAAAGAATGAAATACAAATTTGTTTAAATATATTTCACGTTACAGATGTTAATTATAAAGTACCTATCAAATTTTGGAGACGGACCCTTAGTGATATTGGCACGTATTTTTCTACTTAAACAATACCATGTTTAGCTCTAGTGTCTACACTGAGTTTTACCAAATAATGTGATTGGTGTGAATAGTTTGTTTTGCGTTAGAATGTTTTCAGTAACAAAAATTTTATTGTTAATATGACTACTAAATTATATGATTTCAATGTATATGAATTCAGTGTTACAAAGCATTTAATAAATTGTTAGAGGCCGTGGATTCTGAGTAGACTCGTGACGTCGTAAATAGTTGCGCACAACTGAATGGCAGCGGTGCATTAGATCCTTGAAATGTATGAGTATAGTTAATAGGACAATTTTCAAACACAAATTTGTGTACTGCGCCGGTTGACGTCACAGGTCTACTCAGAATCCACGACCTCTACGATTTATATTTTTATATACATTTTGGGGAATTATTTTGAGCTATATGCTTTTTTAAAATATATTTTACTGGTATTACTACTAGTGTTGATAATCCTGTACATTTTGCATACATAGGTTATTTTAACTCAGTTATTTAGTTAACATTCTAGTTTTTTTGAATCCGGATTTTATTTCTCTGTTATTTATCTGGCTTTTCTTCTTATAAGAGAACAATTTTTAAGTAATTTGTAACTATCTATAAATCTACCAAGATTGATACAAAATTTACACTAAGTTGGATTATGTTCTAATAATATATTTAAAAAATTTAAATTTGGTACAGATTAGTTTTCAATTATTAACAGTATAATTTTTGTTTTAAATCACCGAGTAGAAGCAGCGTGCGCATATTTTATTATTAAAAGTTTTGTGAACAAGACTGAAAACAACATAAACATGTTTTTGTATATTTATTCTTCCTAATTTATAAGTCTATAGATTGATTTTTGTTTTTGAAACAGATTTATATAAAAAATAAATGTAAAATACCGATATATTTTTTATTTACGTATCCCTTCACCCCAAATTGAAATTGAACCAAAAGTTTCTTGAGTAGGTTTGGTTAGGTTAATACTACCGCGAGATCCAGCGGGTGGTGTTGATCAACAGCATGAGTCTTTTTGCGCCAACCGAGTGAAGGTTGGATAGGCTGTCCAAGAGCAGAAAATATTTTTCCGCATAGGACAGGACAGTGACGGAGAAGGTGGACCATCGTCTCTTCCTACTCTTCTTCCAGACAGCTTCTACAGAATTCGATTTGATTAAGGATGGCATCCTCCATGCCGCAATCGAATTCCTAGAGAGATAAAGGTTCACCGCAGGTCAAACCCTGGCCATATCTGTCTTGACGAGGTGCAGGAATACTCCTCTCGCCATCCCAGGTTGGTAAGACGGAGTACTTCCTTTCGGAGGAGCAACCTACTTTCAGCGATAGGTGCAGATATAGCTGTGAGCATCGTACCAGCTCTTGCTAGATCGTCCGCTTTACAGTTGCCTGCTATGTCCCTGTGACCAGGTATCAAGACAACATTGACCTTTCTTTGAGTAGTCGGCTCATTTAAGGTTTTACGGCATTGTAAAGCCACCTTTTAGGTCAGGAAGACTGAGTTTAGGGAGTTGCTGGCAGCTTGGCTGCTTCATTGGATTCAGATCCAGTTTGAACTATCCATTTGACTCTTTCATATAGCTACCATTTCCGCTTGAAGACGGAAATGCAGTAGTCCGGCAAACGGAATGATAGATTAAGGGATAGGGACTCTGAGAAGACTCCACATCCTATTTTCCCCTCTAGTTTTGAGCCATCTCTATAGAAGAGTGTCTTCCTTGGCTTGATTAGGTTCGTCGTTCAATCTGCTCTAGTTGGGATGTACACTGAGAAATCCCGAACATCGGGTTGGCTTTTGGGTAGTCTGTATTATTAAATACAATGTTGAATTCTTTCGGAATTTTAAAATGGCCGTAGTTAACTATGTCCTATGGTGAGACTTCATTGAGTATAAGAACTGCACTGGCGGCACACTCCTTCCCATATTTGTCTAGTGGAGTCAGATATAGGATCCTTTCGAGGGCTTTGGTTTGGGTTGCTCTAAGAGCAAGGCAGCTACTCGCTGTACCTTTCCCACCCTTTTTCGGTTGACCTCCTCACATAGGCCTGGCCACCATACTAATGAAACGTACTTAAGTGTGCGGGTTTCCAAAAAATAAAAAAATATAACGTAGTTGGAAAACGGCTATAGCTTTCCTCTGATAAGTAAAACTAGGGCAGCTGACGAATCCAAAAATACTATAGTGGTTAAGAATAATAAAAAAATCTTCGTTTGAACGTAACTTCCAAGTTTATTTGAAAAAATTAGGTTTTAAATTACAGTTTAAATTTGAATGTCATTAGTGTGTAAGAGTGAGGTTGGATGTTCAAGTAGGTGTTTTGCATAATTTGACTTATCTGATTGTTTTAATCTATATGCTCTTAAGTGTTCATTGAATCTTACTTCAAAATTTCTTTGTGTTTGATCTATATATACTTGAAATAAAAAGACATCTAGCAGATCCACAATTTAAAGTTGTTAGTGAACAAATAAATCTTGGAAGTTCTCCACTATTAAACTGTTTACTTTGATTGAGTTTACATTTTATACATAGATAAGACGTAAAAAACACAGTTATTATTAAGATCAGCATAATATAGTTTTTTCCTGGTTTTTCTAAATCATTGCACAGTTATACTGACCTTAGAGGGAAGTACATCCATGATAATCCCTTAGGGCTATTAAAATCTAGGCTTTAATATTGTTATGTCATTACTTCCATACTTGGTCTAGCCTTAATAACCACATCAGGTACCTAGCTACAAACAAACAAAATGTAACATAAATACGTCAATCTGAAGATGCTAATCTTCGAAACGGCCGTCATTGTAATTTAAAACCTAATTTGTTCAAATAAATTTGGTCGTTTTTTATTATTCTTAATAAGATGGACTTCCAAAATGTAAGGGTTAGTACAATAAATTTTACTATAGTGGTTTATTCCAATGCTTTGAATATGTAAGACACTTTCTTGTCTGTCATATTTTTTATTCAGAAGACATTTCATAAAAAGTCAAAATAACAGTAACTTATCTATTCAATTTCTTAATATAGGTGTACCAAAGATTAGATAATATCTGCAACTTTGTATAAAACCTGTTTACTATATGGATTTAGTAAGATATTTATACTAACTGTATATGTATTTTTTTACTCTGACACACAAATCTGCATTTATTTTTAACTTCAGATACTAGGGCAACCATAGAAAAACTAAATAGGAACATAACGCAAGCAAGATCATGGTTAAAAGATCTTGGCCCTAAATAAATGTAAAAAACCAATAAATCATTCTGAATTCGCAATATATGTTTCTGAAGACACTGGTTTAAAATTTAGGTTACATATTAATAACGGCATTAGGGCAGCATAATATTAGGCTTTCCAATGACCTGTCAAAAATTATTCAATATGGCGGCTGTAGGCAAACAATAGTATTGTTTTGTATTGTTGTCATAGTGCTTTCTTTATTTAAGTTGGTGTAGAAGTTTTTATTGTTGTGAGAATATAGAGAATATATATAGATTTTATATAATAGAGAGTTTGAGGTAAGGTGTTTTACGTTATAAAAATTTCCGTTATAATGTATAACGTAAAAATGCAGTAAAAATGATACTGTATAAAGCTTATTTATACGCTATTTTTGAAAATAACGTTAACCAATCAGATTTTAATGCTTATAATTTACTTTCATGGTACAACAAATGTACATTGTAAATTGTTGTATCATGACTATCATTAGTTTCAATCCTGTTAGGTATTTGCAAAAATTTATAGTTCAATAATGTCTTGTTTTTCAAAACGAAACAAGAAGCTATAATTATTGCTCTGCACTGATTATAAATTAAATTTAATTTGTAGAATCAAGTATTTTTCCTTCTTCGACTGCTTTTTGTTAATCAGTAAATAGAAGGAAATCTTCAATAATCAATGTTACTAGAGGTATATACAATCAGGTTTACCAAGGCTTTGTTCATGATTCTTATGGTTATTATTTTTCTTAGTTTTGTTAATTATTTTTAGCGATCTTTTTTAAACTTGCACTAGTGACATATCATATGCCATCTGTAACCTTAATTTTTAAGGTACGGTAACCGCAAGCTATGTTTACAAATTTTACGATACACTACAGTATAACGTAAAATAGGAGCCTAACGTAACGTAAAACGACTGATCGCAAACTCTCTAATATTTGGACTTGTTAACGTTGTAAGTTGAAAAAATGCCTTTTACATGCCTTGTGGTTGGTTGTGGAAGTAGATCAAACCGGTATGACTGACAACAACCACATATAGAATGGTTTATGAAACTTTGATTATATGTGGTGTGTGACGTTGACAGTGTTATGTTCTAAGGTTTGCCCTCAGACGCCATCTTTATGTCACGTGATTTGGAAAGCCTTATATCATGGCAATTACAATATTCACGTCTTCACGTCACGTCTTAAACATTTTGGCAATTAATTATATATCCAATAATTTTTGTTTTGATTTGATAATACCTATGTATTGTGTTGTAAAAATCGGTAAGAAAATACATGCATACGTTAATTTATTTTCATTTTTGAATAAGTAGGTGGACTAAAATGAGCAAGGAAAAATATGTTTTTTTGTATCAGTTAACTTCACCTTCTGTCAAATGGATTGAGATTTAGTTTTAATCAAATAGTCCCTTCATTTTTCTACCTTGGTTAATAATGAACAACTTCCTCAACTAAAGTCAATAAAGTTGGGTATATTTATGATATAAATGGTAAGAGTTTTGGGCAAATGGTCGATTTATTGAAATCCAGTATAAAATTGCTAATTTTATATTAAACTTACGAAAGGATGCATTTAATATGTTTAACAATGTATAAGAATAACAATGTAACAGTTTAAATTGATATACACTAGATATCAATATTAGTTTGAATTATTAAAATTATAAGACACAACATTTTGTATACAATAATCAAACTTGTACCTAATCGCAATAACCAAATGTGTTCTTCTAACAAGGATTATGTTTGCATATTAGGTATGTAAATTTTCATTTGGAGTTTCATTTTGCTATAATTTAAAATATTGTGGTTTGGGTTAAGGGAAACCAAGTAAAACTGTAAATAATCTTCTATCATAGGAAATTAATCCAGAAATAACCACATTAACAACTATATATACACAATGAACTCGTAGGAGGTAATTAAAATCCCTTCACAATGTGACACTAAACCTTTTGCAAAAGTAATAAAATTTTCATATTGACTGTAATGAACAGTTCTTAGCGACTTTGGCGTTCCTCTAGTAACTATACAATATGGAAGTACAAAGTTCATGTGGGCGCTTTAACTTATATTAATATTTTCTTAAGAATACGGTGTACGGATAAAAATAAATCAATAGCGATACTATCGTGATAAGAATTTAGCTAAGATCCTCCTTATCAAAAGGAAAATTTTAGCTTTACCAAAAATAAAAAATCAAGGCAGGCTATTTATAAAAATACTTAAAAAATAAAGATATGTGGCGGTATTTAGGTTTGAACGCCTAAGGAAAAAATGATTACATATTTACTTTAATTTTCTTTGCAGTATTTTCATACATTTCGTTAAAAATGTTTTCGTTCTTATCCTAATCCTTATTGTTTTCATCTCTTGATGTTCCTTGTTTGTCTTCATATATATATATATACTGTTTTCTCTAAACTTTGAATATTATAGTTATTGTTGTCCCTATTGTTCTTCTCCACTACTCTTCTCTTTTTCTAAAATATCAATTCTGATATTTTCGATGCTCACGTTGCACTTGCATATGTAGGACTAATTCATTTAGAAAATAAATAACTGTAACTTATTTTTAGAATCAATAAAAAATTTCAATAATAACTTGTTTCTATTGAATAGCATTTAAACTTCTATAATCGTTTTTTTGTTGATGTTTACAAGTAGCGCCTCATTAATTGATATTCAATTAGTGGTTTTCAATCAATTTATCTGCAATCTGTTTTATGTCTCAAAATTATTTTATTTCCGTACGTACAATTTTTAGACTGTAGGTACTTGGTAGGTCCATTCCTTTTATTAGTTTGTATATCTAATGTCTGTCTTGTGGACAATTAATAACAAATTATTCATTTATAAAATTTAGTTTGTGCTTCATTTACCTATAGTAAGGTCTTGCAATTTGTGTTATATTTTAACAAGTTATTCCTCATTCTTATTCCATATCAATATCTCATCTATCCACCACCAAATTATTTTTTTTCTTTAGGCGCGTAAGAAAAACATTAGTGAAATTTTAAGATGCGCGCGCATCACTGTAACACAAAACTAAGAGGGCGCTAAATCGAAATCATTAAGGGTGGAATCCTGAGCATATCCTATAAGCTACAAAATCTCTAAGGCATAGGGTTTGCCGGTGTTAATTTTTACAGATTTTTACTTTAAGACCTTACAGATGTGCTTAGAATTTCACTATAAGTTCGAAAAATAAAATAGAACCTTTATTAGTTGCGTATCTTGTATATTACACTTGGGATATACCCATTACAATCATTTGATTACTCGCCCAAGGCTCTTGTTGCAAAATTTAAGACTCATGCTATAATTAGATGAATCATGGGCGTAGCCAGGTTATAGTTTTGGGGGGGTTCAAAGAAAATAAAATAACAAAATTTTTACTTGAAATTGTTTGTTATAAATGCTATACAAAGAATAGTTGTAAAAAATAATTCTCCTAATAATGAACAATTCTTATCCTAATAAGTGAATCAAGAGAAAAAAGATTATTATATTATATATTATTATAAAATGAGTTTTCTATTTTTCTTTTTAAATACTTCCACTACTTCTTCGGTATTAATTTCGATACCATAGTGAATGTTCATAAGCGCTAATCCGTTAAGTCTATTTTCACTGGTGAAAATAATAAATAATTTTTCAGCCTTCTCAGACTTGAAAATGTCCTTTCTGGTGTAGCAGTGGAAACAGGTATAGTGGCCAAAATTTTGAGTAAAGTATAAATATTTGGAAAAAGGTTTTGGTCGCAAATGTCTAGGCACTCTAGAGTTGATTTTGGGGTGGGGGAGGTTCGAGTCATCACTGTTTTCCATACTTCAAGTTCTGCTTTAACAACACTTGTGTTGCTTTCGGGAAGAACTGACGAGTACGTGGATATCGCTTCATCAATATCAGGATTGGCAGCGAAATTTGAAGGTAACACACCTGACAATGATGACACTAATTTACGGTGTTTCGTAAACCTTTCAATTAATTGTTGTATGGTATGATCGAGAAATGGGATGAACAGATTTATTTTAAAATAATCGCATATGTCCGATGCAGGAATATTAGATCGGTTCAGCTGCCTTCCGACAAAGCGTGGCATTCTCAATACACCACCATTTTCTTCGAGCAAAACCTTTGCATTTTCATACAGATGAAGATATTCGTCGTCAGCTTTGTTTCTTAAAGTTTGAAGAGAATTTATTACATCGTCTACGTGTTTGAATGCTGTGATGAGGTCGGCGTTAGCTGTCTGCAGTTGTTTCGATAGTGTCAATGTATAGCTCATGACCTTTTGAAGGACTACAGATATCTAGTAATTCGCCAATGTGGTGTTGTCATGTACCACGCAGGGCAATAGATAACCAGTGCGTAACAGACAGAACTAACAGGTATTTCATGAAAATAAACAAAGAATGTCGATTCCTAGATACCAATGATCAAGTGAAAACGCGGTAAATTAAAAACTGTTATATTATAATGTTCATTTTTTTTTCATTAGTATATTTAATTAGGTAATGTATACAAATTTTCTCACATTTCGGGGGGGGTTTGGACCCCCAAAACCCCCCCCTTGGCTACGCCCATGAGATGAATATCCCTCTGTATCTGTATCTATAATGGTTGAAGGGTGGGTCGCACCACCATTGTGCGTCCTTCTGATAATGAAGCTACCTATTAGTTCGTCAACCTGTTTAAAGTAGGTGATAACGTCCCAAGTAGGCAGCTCCTTCAAGTTGGCATATGTTATAGTCTATATAGAAAGGACAAGGAGTAATAAATCATTCATTTAAGTAGATTTCATAGACGTACCAAAATATATTTTAAGAGGGTATACCGTAAGGTACATTTTGTATTGAACGAATGAGTTGGAGCTATGTTAAAGAATATACGATTTATTCAGAACAATAAACAACTAAAAGGTTGAATTAACTTTCACTATTTATTCTATAAATACTTTAAATGCAATGACAGCCGTTTCGCTATCGAAATAGCATCGTCAGATTGACATATGTCAATCATATGACGAGGGTTAGTACCATAAATTTCATATACGATTTAGGTCAGAGGTAACGGGATGTACTAATTTTAATAAAAAAAAGTGATAGAGGTACATAAATTTTAGTAAGTTTGATAAAGAAAGGCAACACAGTTTATTCATAATAGAAAAAAAAAACAATCTGTAACAATAATTATTTTATATATTTTTGTTCTTTTTGTAAGAAGATTAATTCAAACTTTGAATATTGTCACAAATAAATTACAATGAAATATATTTTTAAAAAATTAATTAACTCAAGATAGCAAGATATCGTTACAATTTTTATTAAATTCAAAGAAGCAAAATAAATATTTTTTATTTGTATTAATCCTATATGTAGTGTTTGGGGAATTTTTCTCAGAAATTTTAAATGGCAAGTGGACTACTGTAATCGGCTTAATACGATTACACCTATTTACTATTCGATTATTGAGAGGGATTTTCCAAACAACCCAGTTTTCTGGGAATATTATTTTAAAAGAAAGTAGGTACATTAAATCAGTACTTAGTATTAGTTCTTTGAGTAAAGTTGTATGGTTTTCATAATATTGTAAACAGTTGGAATATATTTAAAACATTTGTTGAATGTTAAATGTGCAAGTACCAAACAATGTCGATAAGCCAAGGACCATCTAAACGACCAAAAACAGGTCCATTATCTTTAAATGAAAAAACTCTGATATTGAATTGTTATATATCATTGAAAAACAAGGATCCAAGTGCAAGTGTTGATGATATTGTGGAATTAACGGCTGCTATGTTGTGTGTTGCTAAATCAACAATTTATAGATTACTAAAAGAAAGCAAGAATGGAACTCTTCAACCCCCTAAAACTCCAGGCCGAAAACCAATTGAGATCGATGAGTCATTAAAACAAAGACTAAGGCGTAAAGTCCATGGATTTTACTTACGAAAGGAAATTCCAACACTTGACAAAATTATGACATCAGTGCAAGAAGATACGGACTATACAAAATTCTCCAGAATGACATTATGCAAACTTTTGAAAGATGTGGGTTTCAGATATACAAAACATAATAGAAAATCTCTCTTGATATATCTCTTGATATATAAACCGGAAATAGTTTTTTGGAGAGGAGACTATTTAAGAAGCATTCGACATGCCAGAGAACAAAATTTGAAAATCTTCTACTCAGACGAAACATGGATAAATGCTGGATATACAGTTTCCAAATCTTGGCAAGATGAAAACATTAAAAGCGGAAGGCAGGCATTCGTGGAAGGTTTGTCGTTAGATTTGCAGCCACCCTATGGAAAAGGAAAAAGACTTATCATTGTCCATGTTGGAAGTTCTGAAGGTTTTGTTGATAGTGGATTATTAACTTTTATTTCAAAATGCACGGGGGACTATCACGAAGGTATGAATGGGGATGTCTTCGAGGAATGGTTTGTTCAAATGTTGGATCTGATTCCAAAAGGGGCTGTTATTGTTATGGATAACGCAAGTTACCATTCACGGTTACGAGAAGCATTGCCCACAAGTCGTTGGCGTAAAGCAGAGCTTTTGGAGTGGCTTATTTCGAAAAATATTAAGTTTCCAAAAGATCCACTAAGGAAAGAACTTTACAGAATTGCAAAAATGAACAAGAATAAATACAAAACCTACATTGTAGAAGAAATGGCTTCTTCTCGTGGTATATCAGTTCTTCGACTTCCCCCTTATCATTGTGAACTTAATCCCATAGAATTAATATGGACTCAGGTAAAGGGGGAAGTTGGAAAAAATACTATTTTTAAAATAAACGATGTTGTGAAATTGTGTTAGTAAGGAAAATTGGACAAACTGTATCGAGCATGTTATCAAAGTAGAGGCAAATATGTGGAAAATTGACAATATTTGTGATGATTTAATCGACCCTATTATTATTAATGTCAACAACGATTCTTCCTCTTCCGAGTCGGATATAGAATAAAATGTAAGTAATAAATGTATTCCAATAATTATTTCTTTTCATTTTTTATTATATTATAATTTAAAACGTATTTTTTCCAAAATACACACCACTCCATTGCGTTATTGCTTAGCTGCTAATCCTTTAACAATGAAGAAACCCTAAACTTTGCTACAACTGAAACAAATACGGGGTCGATCTACCTGGTTTTTAGATTTACGGAAGAAATGTAATTTAAAGTAAGAGATTTATCAAAAATTTCATGCTGCTCCCTGTAAAGGTTTTGCAAACTTAATTAGGGTTTATTACTCCTCGTACTTTTTGTACATACTATAGCCAGTTCTCGCCGAATACAGAAAGTCTTATTAGAGAGAGTTCAATCTACTTGGTGAGTTCGAGATTGTATCTCTTGGGTATTTGGGGTGGAATTTACCTGGCGCCCTCACCCGTTTTATCTCTAGTTTGAACTAGTTAGCAGAAGCTGGAACAGATGTGACAATAGTGCTTGATTGCTGTCTGTAAGAATACGTATGTTTTTACCATTGATTTCTCTTTTTTGGTAATCTCTTTTGCGGCTCTGTAATATAAATAGCAATTAGTTCAAACAATGTTGTAAAATTGTCCCATTTTATTTTTTGTACCTCTGAATTGCATTACTTCACAGGGGAAATCTTGAAACATTTTTATTGTAAATCTGAAGCCAAGTTTACCGATATTTTGTAACAATGTGGGCTTCAACAACAAGATACCTACCTAAACTATAAGTAAGTGTAGAAGTTCCTGTGTCAAAACACCGTATTATTTTTTTAAAGATTAAAAACTATACGATAACTTATAAACCACTAGTTTATCTGCAGTATATACTGAATACTAGGATGATACTGAAGGTTGGGGCTTTCGTAACTTTGATCATCCTAGATGTGCATTTTGCCCGACCTTCGAATTGGGGTTGTACGTTTTCCAGGAGTTGCTTAGCTAACTTCCAACCAACCCTTCTCCCTGCAGCATACTTCCAAAGATATTTATTTCTTCTTGATTTCAAATCAGTCATAAACAATTTCCTCATGATATTATCTTCTTACAGAAGTACAACAGCTCTGTATTTTGCAAGAAAACAAGTTATTTTAAGTCAAAGTTTTTCTGTAAAAGTGAACGTTGGAAACTTTGTCGGGTAAGTCAGAATCTAATTATATTTTTGGCAGTTTCGGTAAACGTACAATACTAGTTATCTTTTGTGATATTTCTTTACGAGCTTCCTATGATTTTTTGTAGCCAACCGGCTTAGTAATTTTTACAATATTTGTAATTTTATTGGGTGGTGTTAGATTGATCATGTGTGTGGGGTGAGATTGGTCATTGATCAATCTCACCCCCACGTTCTTTATACAAGTTACGAAACACTAACTGTCTATTCATTATAAAATTCTTGTCTATGTAAGCTTTTATAAAAAGTTTATAAATATATGTAATTTCATTGTAAAACGCAGATTTGTTGTTAACTCAGTTTAATAAACGTCTCAACTGTAGTTTTGTGTTTTTTTAAAAAGTATTTTTCGAAGGTCCGTAACATTTTTGGCGCAGTCAGTAGGATTTTTCGGAAATCAACGTATAGTACGGACGATTTTTTAACCGAAAAACCTGTTCGAGTGTACATCGGCGGATTCCAGTCAGTTCCAGAAACCCGATCAGTAATTTGGACCACTTCGGAAAAGAAAATTAATACCAAGACTACACCCTGGGTACAAAACAGCATCGTTTGGACCTTTAGGACACTAGAATTAAGTTAGAAGTAACAAGATATGAAAACATTTTTTCTGCTGTAAGTGCTCACGCCTTTTCCTTTATTTCCAATTTTGATAGTATTTTATTAAATGTAAAGTTATTTCATGACTGAACAAGAAATACAGCAATTAGAAATTTTATTAGAGACTAGTTTAACATTAAGCGAAGATTAGAACAATTTAGAACAGAATAACTTAAATCTAGAAAATAACAATAATTTAAATATGGCTACCGCAGCAGTTAATTATCAATTGCTTAAATTATATTTAGATTCTATTCCTTCTTATGACGGAAACCCTCATACATTGACTATATTTTTAAGAAATTGTGAAACTTTAATTTCTGTTTTTGCTAGTGGAACAGATGAGGCTTTACATACATTTTTACTTAAAGCAATTATCGGTAAACTTACAGGGCGAGCTCAAATGTTAATTGGTTCTAGAACAGAGTTAAGAACATGGAATGCGGTTAAAGAATCACTTAAATTAAGTTTTGGTGACCAACGTAACATTGATTGCTTAGTTCAAGATTTAATTAATTTAAGACCGTTAAAAAACGAATCTCCTTATAATTTTGGCATGCGTTGCCAAGATGCACGTAGTTTAATAATTTCCAAATTAAATTCTTTAGACATAAGTGAAAATGAACGTAGAATTCAACTTAAAAATTTAAAGCATCTTAGACTTTCTCATTGTAATAAAGAAGAAAGGGATGCAATTAATATATTTGTTATAATTATCGTGATATATTTTACTGTGAAGGAATTCCTTTAAGTTTCACAAATCAAATAAAACATAAAATAAATTTGACGGACGATACTCCTATTTACACCAAATCTTATAGATTTCCAGAAGTACATAGGGAAGAAGTAAATAGACAAATTAATAAATTATTAGAGGAAGGTATAATTGAACCTTCGAGTTCACCTTTTTCTTCACCCATTTGGATAGTTTCTAAGAAACCAGATGCTTCAGGTGAGAAGAAATGGCGTTTGGTTGTCGATTACAGAAAATTAAATGAAAAAACTATTCAAAACCGCTATCCGATACCAAGAATACACGAAATATTAGACAGACTAGGTAGAGCAAATTACTTTACGACTCTCGATCTGGCAAGTGGTTTTCACCAAATCGAGGTAGACCCACAAGACATTGAAAAAACTGCTTTCAGTACTCCTCAAGGACATTTTCACTATAAAAGAATGAGTTTTGGACTAAAAAATGGCCCCTCTACATTTCAAAGTGTAATGGATAATGTTTTACGAGGACTTACTGACGAAACTTGCATAGTTTACTTAGATGACATTTTAATTTTTAGTACAACCCTTCAGGAATACTTAGAAAGACTTAAAAATGTATTTGATAGACTAAGACAAAATAATTTAAAGGTACAACTTGACAAATCAGAATTTATACAAAAGACAATAATGTATTTAGGACATGTAATTACTACGGAAGGCGTAAAGCCAAACCTCGACAAAATTTCGGTCATAAAAAATTATCCAGTTCCAAAAACTCAAACAGAAATTAAAAGGTTTTAAGGTCTTTTAGGCTATTATAGACGTTTCATTCCAGATTTTGCTAAAATCACTAAACCCCTTACAAAATGTCTAAAAAAGGGCTCAAAAGTTATACATGACACAGAGTTTTTAAAATCATTTAAAATTTGTAAAGAAATATTAACTAACGATCCAAACTTACAATACCCCGATTTTTCCAACATTTATACTTATATAATTCAATTTATAGTTCTACTAATTTTACACCTTTCCAACTTACTTTTGGACTCAATCACGAAATCCTAATGAAATTTTTATTACTCATTCCTTTTATAATGATTACATCAATAGTCACAAAGATAAACCAAAACACTTGTATAAAGAAGTACAAGATAAATTAGATATCAAGAAACAAAAAGTTGTAGATAAAACTAATGTTCAAGGTGACACAAATTCAGAATTTAAAATAGGTCAAACTGTATTTAAGCAAAATCCCAAAAATAGAAATAAAAAGGATAAAAGGTTTTTAGGACCCTATACTATAACGAAAATATTAGATAGAAATAGAGTTGAGATATCCAAATCAAATAATAAAAATAAAAATAAAAATTTAATAATAAATAAACAAATTATACATATAAAAGAATTAAAAAGACCTCCCGTTTCAGGTACCTCTCCTGGATCGCCAACGCAAACCCAGATACACCCAAGTATCATAACCTAAATGATAATCCTGGTCTTTACCCACTTTATAAAGGAACTGCACAAATAAAAACCAACTATTGGACGTTTATACATATATTTGATATTTCAAACGTTACTAAAGAATTTATCTCATTAAAAGAACAATATAATAATATTTATAACTCCCTATCAAAATCACCTAATTTTTATAGCTTTATGGAACATTTTCAAAATTCCTATAATATTATTCAACTCATTGAACATAAAATATCAATTCAATTAAATCAATTAAACCCATTCTGGAAAATCCGATCAAAAAGAGCATTATTTGATGGTTTAGGATCTGCGATAAAATTTATAACAGGAAACTTGGATCAAAATGATGCAAAAAGATATGACGAGACCATTAAATATTTATCAAATAATCAAAATAAATTAAAAACTTTAATCGAAAATCAAATAACTCTACTCAAATCATCAATCACAAATTTTAAAAATAACTCTGAAATATTTGCTCATAACCAATTAATATTAATGAATTACAAGAATTAATCAAAGATTTAAAAATTGAC